>CM067222.1:10797697-11521447 GCA_034190945.1 Octodonta nipae
TGACTGTAGCTGCTGTTTGGGCTGTAAGAAAGTATAGGAGTAGTCCTATCGTCTTCCGTACACTGGGTAAGTTTTTAGTCATTTTAATTACATTTGCATTCCCATCTAAAACAAAAATAATTGTAATCAATACATTTACAAATGCTTTGATATAAATGGATGGTTAAAGTTAATTACCCTATGTTTCTTTACAAGTTCAATATTTTAATACCATAGATTTCTTATAAAAACTAACCTTAAAGTCTGGCTAATTATTTGCAACAACTTGATGTATATTTTCATTATCGAACTACAAAAGGAGTTTGATTTTTTCACGCATATCTAAGTATGTACGAGGGCTGCCTTTTGTATTTCGGGATTAGAGAACAAAAACAAATATTAATCATCGAAAATCGCTTTATTGTTTTTCAGAATATTCCCCATGAAGATTTATACACTTTTGCATGCGTTTGAACCAATTGTGGAAGCACTTTTTCACTCTGATTGAGGTATCTCCAAAACACGCATTCTGAACGCAGCAACCGCTTCTTCAGGTGTCGAAAAACGTTGACCTCTCAGTTTGTTTTTTACATACGGGAATAAACACAAGTCATTTGGTGACAAGTCAGGACTATACGGGGGATGACTCATCAAATCGATGTTTTGAGTGGTCAAAAATGCAGTTGTTTGAGCCGATGTGTGAGAGCTCGCATTATCGTGGTAAAGAGTGATCCGTCTTCTGCGGTGATTTTCCTCATTTCTTGGAAGACAACTGTCAAACAAATGGTTGTGTATCACTCAGAATTGACTGTTCTGCGTTGTTCTAGTGGTACAGTTGCGACATGTCCAGTTTTTTCCCCAAACAGGCGATCATTTGCTTGGAAGTCCTTCGTGCGCGAACAACTTTTGTTGGATTCGGCTCATCTTGAAACACTGCTGTTTACTTTCGGGCTCATACGCGTAAATCCACGATCCATCACCTGGCACTATGTCATAAACGTGTTTTGCGGCACCGCGATCGCATTTTTTGAGCTTTTCTTTCGACCAATCGACACGAGCCCTTTTTTTTGAAAGATTGACAAATTGTGTGGGATCCAACGCGAACAATTTTTTTTGACATTCAACTGTTTATGTAATATTGAATGTATGTTGGTCCCCCTAATGTGTAAGGTTGACTCAATCTCACGATAGGTCACATGACGATCTTGCAATATTAGTTCGCGCACAGCATCAATGGTTTTCGGAACTACAACTGTTTTTGGACGACCTTCACGAAATTCGTCTTGGAGGAAACTACAACCTCGATTGAATTCACCATACCATCGATAAACGGTGGCCCTTGATAGAGTTTCATCGCCAAAAATTAAATTAAGTTCATCCATGCACTCTTGCTGACTTATTCCACGTCGAAAATTGTAAAAATAATCGCACGAAAATGTTCACGATTTAATTTCATTTTTTGGCCAATATGAATCCTTTAAGTTACTGTAAATAACACATAGCGCTCGTATGTCAAAATGTTCTGAGTACGTATAACCTCAAAAATGGCAAACTTTACGATAGAGCTGTCAGTTCTCAGATTGCAACACTAGGGTTGTCCAATCCCGAAATATAAAAGGCAAAATAATTTCGTATAAGCGAAATCTCTGGATGAGTTGGTTACAGAATATATGTAATTTTATATAGATTTGTCATGACAAGTGTTGCAAAAAATGGCAGAGTTCGGCCGCCATTATATGCGACATGATTTTGTTCAAAATGAATGGAATTGAATAATACAATGTGTACGACTAAAAATAATTTGAAAGGCAAAATTTCAATAGAAGTTAATAAAAAAATACAACACTGTTTAATTTACAATGTATCATCGATAATGCTTATTTGTTTCAGTACGTTTACAAAAAAGTATTCTAAAAAAATTGGAATAAAAAAGTACTAAAAAAATTTGATAAAATGCGAGTTGGACTCGCATACTAAAAATGTTGTACCACATTTGAGATTTATTAAAATTTAATTAAGTCATAGTATATTTTTCTCTAATTCTTCAGTTTCAAACAAGCCGCCAAGTTTTCCTATATTTTTAATAAAATCTGTTAAATTAGCAGTTATTAGTTTATAAAAAATATATTCTTTTATTTTTCACGACGAGCCTTTTTAGATGAAGTGCTTGATTTTCATAAATATATAAATTTTCAAATTGGCCCTTCAAAGCTAAAATTATGATTTTCCCCGTAATTTACCATTAAAGAAAGAAAACACAAGAATAGGTCAAATTTTAAATAAATATTAAATTTTTTAAACAAATTATATTAAAAATATAAATACAATATATTTACATTTTTTATGAGGATCCCTTTCATTTAAAATTTCAGGAATGCGCATGAAAAAATGTTTATTTTCCATGTAAGGTTATATTTTTTTAGAATTTTAGATCTTATAGTTTCTGAAATAAGGGATGCATGGGTCGATTTTTATGTTTTTTTGTTCATATCTGTTATACAAGATATTTAAAAAAATGATAAAATATATTTATATTTATCATAATGAGCCCTGTAATTTGATATATTACAGGATGTATTTGAAATTATTTTAATTTTTCATTTAATTCAATAATTAGAAATAATACTCCGATTATTAATTTTTTAGAAATTTTAGTTAGTTATGTTTTTATTGAATTTTGACCAATATCTATATAAGTAAAATAATGTGTTTTTCAAGATTATTTACAACAGTATTAACTGTGTTACGGTCAGGAGCGGATTTAGGGGACGGCATCTGTGGTCAATACAATAGAGGGGCCCCCACAATTGGTTGAATATTAATTTTAAAATTTTTTCAGTCCGTTTTGGTACTCTCAACTGCCTATATAAATTTAATTTAAGATTTTTTTAAATACGTGGGCACCCTATTTTATCACTTTTTTAGAATACTATATAAATTAGTCCTAAGTTTATTCAATTTGACATATATGTAAAATAATAAAAATCATTGCCAATTCTAAATCCTCTTAGGCCTCCACCAGTTTTATGCCCAGGGCCCCCCACCAACATTAGTTCGGCCCCCTGGTTAGGATTGTATTTTTAATTATCCTGAGTTCACTTACAAAGTCGCCAAAAATTTTCAGAAAGTTCAGAAATTCATTTCTGCTTGAAACTGTAAGTTAAATAAACTAATAGGAATATGAAAAGATGAATACAATGCTATAAAAAAACTTTTTGTGGTATAAAATAAAAAAATAAATTTGCTATTTATTCGTAATTGAATAAAAAAGTTCAGATGAATGGAAACTGTTTTTTTATAGCAAATTAAAATATATTTATCAATATCTATATCTGAGTTTTTACGTTATCGTTACAATCTTTAACTTATTTCTTTCACATATATTACAATTGTTCATAAATATTCGTTTGTGTCCATTCCTGCAATACTGTGGTTTTTTTTTCTCTCTCGAAAAAGAAAATTTTTAAATTCTTAGTCATAAATAAAAACAACAATTTACTTTAAAAAATTAACCGATTTTAAATTATTCAAAATGAAAACTGTTCAAAATAGTCATTACATTCAATAATTATTTCCCGATGTTTTACTTAGAAATGGTTTCACCCTGTATATTTTAATATTATGCAATAAATCAAAACTTTTCTTGTCCCAAAATTTTTCTTGAAAATTCTTTGTTTGTTTGTTTAGTTCAAAATTACAGGGTTTACGATAAACAATAATAACTAAATATAAGGAGTAAAATGAAAGTAATCAGTAAAATATACGTATTAATTATTATTAATATAAGGATTAGATGTAATGTAAATTGTCAGTTCGAATGTGAGACCCATAACAATACCTAAATACTATTACAAAATTTTCTCAACCCTACTGACTATGTTTTGTCAAATGTCACAAAACTAGCATAATTATTTTTAAATTCCTCCATCCTGATATAGAACTACTGTGGGTCTCTAGAGGAGAACCTAATAACAAATGCGGTTTAGAGTTAATTCGTGGGAACACCACAAATGAGGTCAGAGTATTTTCAGCTATCCCTAGATGCTAATTGACCAACATGTCTGAGGCCTTTCATGACTAAAATATTAAGAGGGTTGCGTATAGTTATGGAAGCTATTTGCCCTAAATTATGTAGGATATTAATCCTGTTAAGTTTTTTGTCTTGAATCTTAATACAAGTTTGGGTTAATTTGTCAAAAACTTTGCGACTGTAGTTCTTTAAAATTTATGCATCTAGCTAAACATGTGATAAATTTTTATTTATTGTTTGAGTTGCTAGGATTTTCAGGTTATCTTTTAACCAAATTCAAAACGTGGACGTACAGCGGTTACTGGAAAAAAACTTAACTAATTTTGATATTTTAAATTGGATTGTGTTAAGGAGAATCCCGAGGTAGTCCCATTTTTCCAACCACATGACTTTTACCAGTATTTTAAAGTGAAATTTAGCCAAAGCAGAAGTAGTAAATGAAAGTGTTTATCGTTGTTGGAGAAATGAAATTAAAATAAATGTTAAGGAACCGCTTACAAGGTATAGGTTGTCAATTCGTCAGCATATACAGTGTGCTGCCAGACCTTACTCCCCAAGAAGGCAGGTGTAATTAAAACTTGAAATTGCAATAATATGTAGGGTGTCTCATTTAAAATAATAAAACTTTGCTCCGTCCTCTATTAATGAATTATCCTGTATACATTAAAATGATCTTAATTTATACACCTTATAATTAATTCTCTTTTACTGTAAAGCAAGAATTGAGCTTTGCAGAAGTATGTGACCATCCTGTATATACGAGATAACACATTTGAATCTATAGTCCCAATTGTCTTCTTTTCTATGGGTAGTAGGGGAAACTTGTTCAGGCAAGAGTTTATTCCTGACATTAGATTTTCTTGGCTTATTAAATTTGACCTTGAGATGATTTTCAAGATCATTTGAAGGAAAAGTTATTTTTTTAATAGAAATTCCTATTTTTGACACTAGGTTCGAAAAGAGATGGGTCTACTAAGGTCAAAGCAAGGTCAAATTCCAAAAAATAATTGCAAAACTGTTCTTTTCAGATTCATTATGACGCGAAAAATGTTGGAGAGGGATTTTGATTAAAGACCTTAGCCCTCCGCACCTTCAAATGTCAAAGTGGTATTTGAGATGCCCCACTTTATTCGAACAACCCATAAACGTAGTTATCGTTGTACCAAAAACACGTTTAGACAAATGTTGTTTAGGACTTGGGGTCATCTTTCTATAACATTGGTTTTAACATTAAGATTTCGATTTTCGAAGTGATTTGAACGGTCATTTAAGAATCAAGCAGTTTCTTGTTGAATAATCGAAAAAATTGCGTTCGATATTATGTATTTTTTAACTTCTTTGAGTGACTTTTTAACGAATAAGCAGTTGAAAATAAAACTTTTTGAAGCCAACAACATTGGTCTCATTGACATTAAGATGTATATTATTATACATCATTGTTGTAATTTTTTGTACTTAACTTTTACCTAGAAAGAACGACCTAGACGCATAAAGTGTGTTCTTTGTTTGAGTACATTTGGGCTACTTGCTGGAATTTTCCTCCGTTGAACACGATAGCGTTCAAGAAGTGGAAAAACATCATTTTCAAGGTAAACTTTGCTTTATTTAACAGAAACACGTTGTTTATTTTTTTTCCAACAGGCCTTCTAAATCAATAAATATATCGCTAAAATTTTGATATTTTTGACAATTTTGAAGTTTCAAACATTCTTAACGTTTTTGATATTTTGACGTTTTTGGCATTTTTGACATGTTTGAAACTTTTAACATTTTTGATCTTTTTGGGAAATTTTTACCTTTTCAACATATTCGATACCCTCTACGTTTCGAACATTTTAAACATTTTTAAAATTTTTGGCATTATAGACACTTTTGACGTTTCAAACATTTTTAGCATTTTTAAGATTTTTAACATTTCTAACATTTTTTAAATTTTTAACATTTTTATTTTTAACATTTTTATCATTTTTAACATTTTCGACATTTTTGACATTTTGACATTTCTGACTTATTAGCAACTTTGACGTTTTTAAGATTGTTGATGTTTTTGGCATTTTTGATATTTTTGACATTTTTGGCATTCCTGACATTTTCTTACATTGGATCTGTAATTTAAAAAAGGACACCGTGTATATAGAATTCAAAGTAAAGGACAAGGTGCAGATAACTAAAAAATACCTCGTTTTAATTTATATCCAGCATTTATTATCTTGTGGCACCTTCTAGTTTTATGTTTTTGTTTTTTTTTTTTAATTGTGATTTCACCAACAATGAGATCAGATTCAGAACTTGGACCTTTTGAAATTTTAAATATACAGCTTTTAATCTCTAAGTGGCGTTCCAAATAACATATCGCTAAAATGTTACCTAGTGTGTCCCATGGAACCCTCTATACCACTTCTTTTCTAATAGTTCGATTACCGATTTGGAGTCACTTGATGAACTTCATAGAAATCATGGAAGTGTCCCAATCACGTGCTGAAATTTCAGTTCAATATTTGCGGGATAGGACAATAGGCGAAATTAATTTGCGGCGACACGAAGTTTATTTATTCACATCGAGTGGTTTTGAAGCGTTTATTTGTGTAACATAAACATATTCAATTATTTGTTTGATTTGTTCGACATTGTGTGAGCCTGAATTATTATGCCACTAAACTACCTGCTAAAACGCATGTAAATACCACATACATCACGTTTAACAAGAATCTTGTTTGTAGTACTTATACAAGTCTAATATCAGATTTTAAAATTTTGTTTTTTAATAAGTCAAAGGAAAAGATCGTTTTTTGTGGAGGTGCTGGGAAAAATGATAAACCT
This sequence comes from Octodonta nipae, assembly GCA_034190945.1. Lineage (NCBI taxonomy): Eukaryota > Metazoa > Arthropoda > Insecta > Coleoptera > Chrysomelidae > Octodonta > Octodonta nipae. The sequence goes on from CM067222.1 coordinate 10,804,527, forward strand.
CATAGAAATACAAAGTTGTATACAGGGTGTAAATAGTTTGACTGCATATATTTTAGGTGCAGATAGTACCCACCAAACAAAACAAAAAACTCTTATAACACTATGGTCTAAAGGCTTTAATAAGCAAGAAAATTTGAAATACATGTTAAGTAATTTATTGTCAATATGGCAACGTCGCGCTAAAAATGAGATTTGCTTGTAGCGTGAATAATAAAGGAATGAGTCACCACAAAAAAATGAACACCTGTTTTTTTTGTATTAAATAATTTCATAGTTTCGAGTGCCGGTAGATTTATTTAGGTACATAAAATTTTATGAAAAATTATTTTCAAAAATGTACCCTTTTAATATCTATGTATTGAAATGAATATTTATATTTGGCGATTTATTTTATGCATTAAGTTGAAGAACAAAACATTTCTTATATGTAGTTCTTTTATGTGTTAAATTCTTTGAGAAATAATTGTTACTAAGAAATTAATATTACTTATCTTAGACAAATAAAAACCTTTGACCTGCAGGATGTCATCATGATAGAGCTCTGGCGAGCAAACGGATTATTTATAGTAAATATTCAAAATTCAAAATTCTTGTTATTACATTTGCTTTCCCCACAAATTAATAGCATGTCAGGTCTTTACCTAATTGTATGATTGTCACTGTTTGTCACAAAATAATACATTTGAACTCACAATTCACAACAGATTTTATTTATTTTTCCAATTTATATTTTAAAATGAAAATCAAATAACTTACGCTATGTCGAATGTCTCGCAAAAATCACTTTCACTTTCTTAAAAGAACCGGGCAGCAAAAAAGCATTCATGGCAGCGGCCAGCTGTAGTACTGAGTATATGCTATGTTGCCAAATCTGATCGGAGAAACGTAGGCCAAATTAAAACAGAATATTTAGAGTTTAAATAATAATTTTCTTTGTTAATACAGTTATTAAAGGTGTATACGCTATTGAGTATTTACATATTTAGCTTTACAATCATTTTGAAGCCGGAAATAATCTATTATTCACTGTATTAAGGCTACAGAACTTCTAACTTTTTCATTTTTTTTTGGCAAAACTATAGTTTATTTCTGAAAATGTTATAAAGCTTTTTGATTTGTTTTGACCTGAAGTATTCATCCTCAAAATCTTTGCACTCAAACCGTTTACACCCTGTATATACGAAAATTCGAATTTTAGTAGGTTACACTTTTCTCGTTTGAAATGCTTATAGTCCATGAGAATTACATATTTTGGGCAATGGAAACACCAACTTATATCCCCTTACTGTGCCGATTTTTATTGAAGCGACAGCTTCTTAACCGAGGACTCAGTTATACATATGAAAATAGATGAGCAAGGGAATGAAATGCATAACTTTAAATTTCATTTGTTTTGACACGACACGACACAACCCATCGACCGATACCACACACTGCTTCAATCTTGAAATATCCATCCAATTCAGTTCGCTGTGTAAAAACACAGGGACCAGGTAATATATTAAGACTCTCCTTTTTTATATAAAATCAATAATAAATAAGAAAGAAATCAATATGAGATCCAAGTTATATAGCACACCTGCTTGCTTTTCTTTATAATAAACACTCCAATTCTGTCTTTGTGTTATATTAAATTGGATACTTGGCATACGTCAGAAATTAAAAAGAATACCAAACAAATAGGCAACTTGATATTAAATTTGCATATTATGAAGGAATATATACTCATAGAAGGATACACATTAAACAAAACATTTCCTTTGTTAACATCATTTTTTTATCACAATAAACACAGTACGTTTACCACTCACTGATATATTACATGCAGCCGGGACTTTTTTATCATCTGAAGAACATAATTGAATTAAGTGGACAAGAGTCTAAAGCGTACGGCTGCAGATCCAAAGTTCCCGAGTTCGAAACCGAGAACAATTGTACTTTTTTAAATATTATGTCATTATTAGTTAATTTTCAATTCACATAAAATGAATAAAATTCATTTTAATATTACATAGAATAAGAATTTAAAAATTTTAAATTGTTGCTACCGTTGAATATATAACTATATAATTTATAGTTTTATATAAATGTTATTTGTTTGCAATGATGTTACCGAAGAACAAAAAGAACTTTTCTGTGACATTTTGCCTTCTAATATCTACTTGTTCATATGAATCAAACTATTTACAAACACTTGCTCATTATATAAACTTATATTTCATTGCAGATATATTTAGATCAAGGATTAAATTAGGATTAATACTTGAATCGTAAGAAAATAGTGACAATTATTTAAATTTACCTGATATTTATATCCATTACTAAGAGTGACACAAACGAAGAGCAGAATAATTCGTAAGAAGCTTTTACTGCCATCGTTCAGTCTTAACTGACTGCCGCTCTTTTGATTAAGGCATGAAACCACGTGCATTTTTTTTGGACTTGTGTGACATTTGGTGTAATTGGAAAATAGTGCAATTCACAATATGGAAACAACATTCACAATTTCAAAATTTATACTTTACATGCGAAAAATCTATGTTGTGTTGATATATTGGCAACAACAAACACAAAAAGCTCCGTATAACAGGTCTATGGTATTAAAAAATAATTATTAGTCAATCTGCGAATTTTACAATTTGTATGCATTTTTAAAATATATTAACGTCAGATTTCAAACGGTTCAAAGTCTTATTCTGTCTTTGTTGGCTTTAACATCTAATTAAAATAGTAATTTGAATTTGACGTTTTTGACATTTTTAAATTTTTTACATTTTTCAAATTTGGCTCTTTTGACATTTTTCACATTTTTTTATATTTTTGTTATTTTTCACATTTTTTATATTTTAGATGTTTTTGATATTTTTTATCATTTTGGCATTTTTGACGTTTTCGACATTTTTGGCAATTTTTAATTTTTTTACATTTTTGACGTTTCTGACATTTTTGACATTTCTAACATTCTTGATATTTTTGGCATTTTTGAAATTTTTTACATAGACTTTTTTGACAAATTCGACATTTTTGACATATTCGACATATTTGACATTTTTAACAGTTTTGACATTTTTAACAGTTTAATGAAAAAGTAAAGTTGTGGAACTTTCGGTTGGATATACTTTCAAATAAATAAATAATAAAATAAATATGACAATTCATCGAATTTTCATTAAGTATCGGAGGAATCGTTTCACTAGATAAAAGAAGATATTCATGTACAGAGCTGAAACAGCCATCAATTTAATGACTAAATAAATACACATTTTAAAAACAGTTTATTAGTGACGATGACTCTTTTACAGTATTTGTTTTTTCTTCTGGACTTACAGTGGTATATGGTGCGATTTAAAGCTCACTATTTATGTTCAAGTAATTATTATGTTAGTATTTTGAACAACAGTTATTGTTTTTTAACGGTTGAGTTTTTACTTAACAGACTTACTTCGCCTAACGACAACAACATTAATAATTTTTCTTTGTAATAATTTAACAATTTGCTCCTATTTTTATAGCATTTATTTCTAACATCATATAAAATCAGGGGTATTTGTACTCAGAAATTAATATTTTTACAACAGTTATACACACAAATTTGATAGCCCAATTTTTTATTTTCTTTAAAATTATTATAAATAAAATGAAGGGTGTAAATATGATAAAAGGTATATATGCCAGCGAAATAATATATCAAAGGTTAGGTACTACACTATGAAATATCTTTGAGAGAGATGTTTTATAAAAGATATTTTATAAAAGATATGAGAATGTAATAGCGGCCTAAGTTTATTTTTTTGGAATCTCTCACTTTCAGATGATATGAAACTCCAAATCAGTTCAACCTTCAAGTGTAGAAATGTCAACATTCGTTTCCCTTCTAACCTATACACTTAAAAAAGGTATCTTTCTAGCAAATAAAACGACAACTATACTAAAGGTTCCTCAAAGAAATGCTATCGTTTTGGACGTGCCTCGGTGATGCCTCAATGAAACGGAGTTCTCTCGCTTTTGAGCAGACGTGACAAGGGAGAGATATGAAAAACGTTTCACCAATCGGGAGCAAATAAAACCAACTGTAAAAGAGGACGAGCTTGCATTATTTATTGTATAAAGAGCACATTTTTATTAGCATTTCTCGCTCTCATTGTCCGTTTGCTCAATGTGTCACGTAGAGATTTCGACATTTTAAGGGCTATGAATATTATAAAACATTTCGCACATATTTACCGTGTTGTGCTTAGTAAACAAATTTAGATTTGTTTATGAGGAGTGACGAAGCATATTTGAGAGTTATTTTTTATGAGTAGATCATAAGTATACATAGAAGATAGAGTTTTTACTGGAAACTAATGTTTCATTTAAGACCTTTTAAGTCGACTGTCATAGATTGTTAGATAAGAAACGCAAAATCGGTTAACAGTTAAATATTAAAACACTTTTTAAATATTTTTTACTGTCAGTATAAATCAATTAAATTACAATATTTATATACTTTTTATAACTTTAAACATGATGTGTTAGAGTTGTTAAAAATTCCAAAATAATTGTTACAATTCTATAGATTTAGTTTTTATTAATTATTAATGTTTGGGCGAAAAATTCGCTGAATTATCTTAAAGGTTAAAGAACAGCTATTTCATATAATTTAAAAATAACTCGATACAAAATAATTGATAAGGACTTATCTTAACCGTTATATTATTGAGCAAAACTTTAGTTATTAAATTCAAACCCGGCCATTATTACACATATGTGGGTACTTAGCTAGAGATGTAACGAATATTCGCATTCGCATTAGCGAATATTCGCGTGTTTTTTAATATTTGCATTCGCATTCGTATTCGCGGTTATTCATGCCAATTTTTTTGCGAATATGTTTGACAATGAAAAGCGTAAATATTATGATGTTACTCATTAGGAACATTGCACACTGTATAACTTACTTGTGATTTCAAAAGTATTAACTTGTACTTGCAATAAGAAATAACAGTTGTATGATAACATAAATGTCAACTACATATATACATTTCTTCTGGAATACTGACATGTATATGTAATCAGGCAACAATTTAATTGCTAAATAAAATTAAGCAAGTTATGTCAGTTTCATAACATGATATAGGGTTTCATGGCAAAATGAATTTAGAGATTTGAAAGTTTTAGGGTAAACTAGGTCACAGAGATTCAAAATCAGGAGTCATAATGCATATAACGCCGTTTCCTTATGATTTCGAGGACAACGAATTCTTAGGTTAATGAAAACCAGTCAATGAAATTATGCTACAATCTTCTGGAGATTCATACAGTTGAGGGAACCGCAACTGATAAAGGTTCTCGACAATTGATGCTGTCAGAGTGCTGACTTCATTTTTTAAATCAGTTTTAAAACCAAAATTGCAGACATATCTAAACTTTGACAAACTTTAAAATATGCTGTTACTTTCTTGGGTCACACTTCTAGTTTTAAAAATAAGTGTAAAGCTTAAATATTTATATACAACAGGAGGTCACGTTCAAGAATCTGTCAAAAAATAATGATTGTATTACACTATAAAGGTGCTTATGTTTTAAATCTCCGGATAACAAATTTTGCTTCGTTGGGTATCACTAAATCGACAGACATCTTTATATAGTTAGAGAACTTGCCCCTTTGTCTAAAAAAACGGTTTATGGTGTTTCACGTTTCATTTTTTTAATTGGTTGGTAGGAAATTATACAACCTATCGTGTTTGTGGAATACTCAGACTAGCTGCAGGCCTTTTGTCAGAGCTGTACACGAGCTCTGTGCGGTCCAGGCCGTGAGTCGCTTCATTGTGACAGGCACAAGCTGAAACTGGGGGCGAAAACAAACCACTGAGCGATAGGACAATATAAAATCACTACAAAAGCCCTAATTTAATTTCCAGTAAGGATACAATGAATGCTTTGCATGTGTCTACATGAGACACAACCTATAAAACCCCATTAGTTAGATAAATTGAAATAAAAGCACCATAACTGTCGTACTTGCGTTCTTACACTCCTTGGGCACCTGCCTACTTTGCGCCCGCCTGGCTATTGTGATAGGTGAAATTTCTTATTATATCGCCTAGCAACAAATTATGGCAGAACTCGCCATGTATCATTCTCTAATTTAAAGTATTGATGCAAATTTTATCGTCCTTAGCTAGTACCATTTTCGCAGCTGTCAATTCAAATTAGTAGCGATAGCCAACGTAGCGAAATTTGTGTTTAGGCCTAGTTAATTTTGCAAAATAAGAGAAATTAGCTGTCAGGATGTTAAAACATACCTCGTGGTAAGTCAATTATTTTTTGACCAATTCTCATGCATTAAATCTCATTTTACTCAGAAATATATAAGCTTACAGAATCCTACTTTTAAACCTATACAAAGGATAGACTCGTTCGTCACTTTGTTTTTGAAACTGATTTTTTTTTAAATAAGTAAATGAGTCCATAAATAAGATAAGTTATAATATGACAATAAAATTCCTTTTTTTGGTAATCCATATAATTTTAGTTTTTATTTGTATAATTTTAGTTTTTATTTGACTCCATAAATGTAATTACATAATTTTTCTGTTTAATAAAAATGGCTTCTTATAACTTCTCTCATAAATCAAAACACCTTTGGTTCACTCTAATATGATGACAGCTTAACTGTTGAAAGAGAGTTGAGTGTAAGGGTTTGGTGTGAGTATACAAAATTTTGTGCTTATATATCTGTGAGACAACATAGATTCCACAGCTATTTCAATATATGTATTAAAAATAGAAGAGTGGCTTTCTATAATGATTACGAAGCTCAATTAAGGTTATATTTTTTGATAAAACGAAAATAAGTAAATTTTGATCTGATATTCACATTCGCATTCGTATTCGCGAATATTGGAAGAGAAAATTCGCATTCGCATTCGTATTCGCGAATATCGAAAATCAGACATTCGTTAGATCCCTACTACTTACATAATTAGACAACACAGTTATTATTTTCAACACAAAAACTGCACCAAACTGCACAGTTTAATCTACTTATAAAAATCTAGGATTTTCCACCATAAATAAAGATATCAAGAAAACTGCTCACTTGTGAACTAGCCATTACAATGCAAACAACCCAAATAATGCAAAAAAAAACGACTCTAGAGATTATCTGTTGTCAATTTAGAATTTAATTTTAAATATCAAAAAGGTCATTATTCTAGTAGTTAGTGAAGTCTCAATCTGCTTAGCGTCTTCATTTTACCTGTTTGTAACCTTAAAAGTGGATGCGAAACCCGTGATTTTTTTTGACAAAACTAGAGCCCTTTTTAAAAAGGTTGTAAAATTTTTAATCAATTTAATTTAACCAGAACTGTTATTCCTGAAAATATTTGTACCCATACCATTTAAGGATTCTAATAATACAGCTTCCTCTTTTATATTTTATTTAATAAATAATAATATCCATATTTTAGTAGCACATCAAAAAAGAAATTGTCTCAGTTTCAAACCCCTGTAGTTGCCTTTTCGAAAAGAATCTTTCAAGCGATATTTATACACCTGCCTCTATAAATATAAAACGAGAAAATATTGACTTCATTCTTGAGAAGGGAAATTCAATACGTCTTTGGAAAATGAATTTTCCAGTGTAATTTGCCGTGAAATTCAAGTCAGAATATCGTTTCTCCAGCTGTAACTTGGTTTTCATTACGTCATTACGGCTTCTTTTGCGAACTTGTATTTGTGTAGACAATAAAATTTAAATATCGTCACGATTTGTGTTGGATTCTTGATGCTTGTATAACGAGATTGTTCGGAGTTATGACTATATATACAGCCCTCATATACATATTTCATAACTTTATTGGATCCCATATGTACTCGATGACGAAACGTCTTCACTCTATCAAGAAATAAATTATTGCTACTTACAAAAATAATTAAAAACTACAGAATTCTATGTACCGAGCCATTAACTATTTCAATAAACTGGAGAAAAATTTTAAAACCATCAATTCTAAAAAAACATGATAAAAAAGCTAAAACTGTGGGTTTCAATGTCGGTATGTGTATATTTTGGATCTATGTATGTATCCAATTTAGGGATGTAATGAATATTCGCATTCGCATTCGCATTAGCGTATATTCACGTTTTTTTTTAATATTCGCATTCGTATTCGCGGTTATTCATGCGAATTTTTTGCGAATATGTTTGACAATGAAAAGCGTAAATATTATGATGTTACTCATTAGGAACATTGCACACTGTATAACTTACTTGTGATTTCAAAAGTTAAGTCTTACAGGTAGGACAGGTAGGTATTAACTTGTACTTACAATAAAAAATAACAGTTGTATGATGACATCAATGTCAACTACATTTCTTCTGGAATCCTGACATGTATATGTAATCAGGCAACAATTTAATTGCTAAATAAAATTAAGCAAGTTATCTCAGTTTCATAACATGATATAGGGTTTTATGACTAAATGAATTTCGAGATTTGGAGGTTTCAGGGAAAACTAGCTCACTGAGACTCAAAATCAGGAATCATACTGCATATAACGTCGTTTCCTTGTGATTTCTAGGACAAAGAATTCTTAGGTTAACGAAAACCTGCCAAAGAAATTATGATACAATCTTCTGAAGATTCAATCAGTTGAGGGAAGCGCAACTGACCAAGGTTCTCGACAATTGATGGTGTCAGTTTTGAAAACAAAATTGCAGACATATCTAAAGTTTGACAAACTTTAAAATATGCTGGTACTTTCTTGGGTCACACTTCTAGTTTTAAAAATAAGCGTAAAGCTTGAATATTTGTAGATCCAACAAGAGGTCACGTTCAAGAATCTGTCAAAAAAAATAAGGGATCTATTACACTATAAAGGTATGTTTTTAAATCTCCGGATAACAGACATCATTATATAGTTAGTGAACTTGCCCCTTTGTCTACAAACACGGTTTATGGTGTTTCACCTTTCTTTTTTTTTCTTTTTTTTTTTTGGTTGGTAGGAAAATATACAACCTATCGTGTTTGTGGAACGCTCAGACCAGCTGCAGACCTTTTGTCAGAGCTGTAAATGAGCGCAGGGTCCCGATTCTCGAACCATCGAGAGCTCTACTATACGACTTTCGACGTAAGTCTCATCAAAAGTTGAGGTAAATGAAGTTTAACCTATATATTAAACTTCATTTATGTCAGATTTCATGCGACATACGTCCGAAGTCGAGTGGTAGAGCCGTCCAATGGTTTCAAGAATCGGGGCCCTGTGCGGTTCGGGCCGTCAGTTGCGTCAAAGTTACAGGCCACGCTGAAACTGGGGGCGAAAACAAACCACTGAGCGATCGGACAATATAAATTCGCTAAAAGAGCCCTAATTTAATATCCACTTCTTATTCCTTGGACACCTGCCTACTTTGCGCTCGCCTGGCAATTGTGGTGAAATATCTTAACAAAATTGTAAGTTATGTTTTTTTATTATATCTTTTAGCAACAAATTATGTTAGAACTCGCTATATATCATTCTCTAATTTAAAGTATTGATGCAAATTTTATCGTCATCAGCTAGTACCATTTTCGCAGCTGTCAATTTAAATTAGTAGCGATAGTCAAGGAAGCGAAGTTTGTGTTTAGGCTTAGATAGTTTTGCAAAATAAGAGAAATTAGCTGTCAGGATGTTAAAACATACCTCGTCATAAGTCAGTTATTTTTTGACCAATTCTCATGCATTCAATCTCATTTTACTCAGAAATATACAAGCTTGCTGAATCTTACTTTTAAATCTATACAAACGTTAGACTCGTTCATCACTTTGTTTTTGAAACTCACTTTAAAAATATGTAAATGAGTCCATAAATAAGATAAGTTATAACATGACAATAAAATTCCTTCTTTTTGGCAATCCATATAATTTTAGTTTTATTTGACTCCATATATTTAATTATATAATTTTTCTGTTTAATATAATAGCTACTTAGAACTTCTCTCATAAATCAAAAAAAACTGTTTTGGTTCACTCCAATGTGATGACAGCTTAACTGTTGAAAGAGCGTTGAGTGTAAGGGTTTGGTGTTAGTATACAAAATTTTGTGCTTATACATCTGTGAGACAACAAAGATCCCACAGCTATTTCAATTTATTTATTAAAAATAGAAGAGTGGCTTTCTATAATGATTACGAAGCACAATTTAGGTTATAATTTTTGATTAAACCAAAATAAGTAAATTTTGATCTGATATTCGCATTCATATTCGCGAATATTGGAATCGGACATTCATTACATCCCTAGTATACATATACATTTATGTTCTTTCTGATAGAACGTAGTTACTTAGTTATTGTTATTAGGAAGCAGAATCTTTTGGGCCATGTTCGGCTCAGTAGGAGGCTACATTGTCTGATGTAAAGTTTTGCTGCTCATTAGAAATATTATCTTTAAGCATGTACGTCAATTTTGTGTTATTTTTTGTTTTTTTTACATTTGTCTGTCTCCTGTGTACAGAAAGTTCATCTCTATCTTACTGTATACATTACACTGTATTATTACCTAGAAGTGATTTACTATGTATTGTGTTTGATATATTAAATAAATAAGAATAAAAATATTAAAAAATATCCCCTCATTTAACAAGACTGGTAGAAGATTTTTATATTAATTAATTTAAATTTAAATTAAATTTGTGGGTCTTTTGCAAATAAGTGGTTACTTTAGTTGACAAATTTAATCCATTTTTTCTCTTAAACTTTTTAGAATTATTTATATAAAAGTCTCTCATATACGAGGGTGAATCAAATATGAACCGGACTTTTGTTTTAAAAATTTTATTGGTATGATCAATACAAATTTTAATACAAATTATTTTTCTACATAGTCTCCTCTCTTATGTATACATTTTTCCCACCCAATCGGACGTTTTTTAATACCTTTCTCAAAGAATGAAACTGGTTGTGTCGATAACCAATTGCGCACAAACGTTTCTACACCTTCGTTGTCCCCAAAGTGGTGGCCTCCCAATCCTTCTTTAAGTGGCCCAAAGATGTGGTAGTCACATGGCGACAAATCAGGACTGTAAGGCGGGTGTTAAATGCATTTGTTTCAATTTTCCTTGAGTCAATGCAGCTGTATGTGGCCGAGCGTTGTCATGCAACAGAATCCCACTTCGGATAGATATATCCCGCCTCTTTTGCCGATAGGCAAGTTTCACTTGTTGGAGTAGTTCGCAGTAATACTCAGCATTAATTGTACGGCGGTCGTGCAGAAAACCGATCAGCAGTACGCCTTTCGAATCCCAAAAAACTGTTGCAAGAATTTTCCCCGCAGAAAGACGGGTCTTGGCTTTCCGCGGTGCTGCCTCTCCAGGTTTTCGCCACTCCATGCTTGCACGTTTGGACTCCGGGGTATAATGATGCACCCATGTCTCATCACAGGTGACAATATGTCTCAAAAACTCAACCCCCTCTGCTCGATATCTTGCTAACAGCCTTTCACATATTCACATACGGCAAGACGGTTTGCTTTCTGATCTTCCCTTAGAAGACGAGATGGGTCTTGCACACACTTTTCGGTAACCCAACTCATCTGAAATGGTTGATTGAGCACTCCCGTATGATATTCCAACGTGTTCAGCAATTGCCAATACTGTAAGATGGCGGTCACCTTCAATCAGCTCACGAATTGCGTAGATATTCGCCTCATTGATACTTGTCGTGGGACACTGTCTCTCGGCCATCTGAAAACTTTTTGTGCCAGTCGTACACTTGGGTCCTTGAAAGTGTTTCATTGCCGAACTGTGCAGATAGTCGACGCAAAATTTCAGACGGTCTAACGCCCTCCCGCGCCAAAAATTTGATAACAACAAGTTGCGCAACAGACGCACCTCTTGCTCTGACATGATGCTACTAACAGCGCATCGACTACGCCTCGCCAAACCGACGAACTATCCTCTTCTTAACATCCCTATCTAACATATATCGAGACGTCACGCCACTCGAATTACCTACAGGGCGAGAAACAGAAAAGTCCGGTTCATATTTGATTCACCCTCGTATGTATATATATATTGATCAGTTGAATCACCTATCAAAATATCTGCACTGCATTATGTTGCACCCTGTATAAACAAACATTCAACCAAGCATTAAAATGCTAGTTATTTCGGGATTTATGTTTCTCTGTTAATCATATAATTTTCAAACGAGCATGTTCACTACAAGTAACAAAACTTTGAGAAAAGTTCTACTAATTGCGAGTTTTAAACTTTCAAATAAAATTTTAAAGAAACTTCAAGCCCAGCTTGAAATACGACGTTGAAGCCTGTTAATAGCCGAAACAAGCGCGATGAAAGCGGGGGCTTAGAAAAACTTCAAAAAATATTATCAGTAATTACGCTCGACTTTTCTCTCTGGCGAGGCTGTCAAACGAATGACCTCCGTCTTGATGGTTTTCCATTTTCATTTCCTGAAAAGTGAAGATACCGGAATCTACTGAAACGAAATGGCTCTCACGTTTTTCACGAGAATTGGGAAATAATTTCGCAAATTATTCTTCAAAGGAAAAGGAAGTTATTGAATAAATCAATTGGGGAAAGTTTTTATATTATCGGATTGATTTTGAGGAGAAAAGGGAATTTTCTTGAAGGGAGTTCCTTAACGGATTCTGGTAATAAATTACACTCATTGGCCACATAAAAAAGATCTTTTTGTCTAATGAGGAGCAAAAACGAGGGAAATAATCGGATTTGATGTAAGTGAAACAATTAATTATAGTACTTTCCAAATTATATTACAAACTAAATAATATCGTTTGTCAGTAATTTATCCTATTAATTTATGAAAATAACTTGAAAACTTTATTTAGTACGGCAACTAATTCTATATTCACAACTCAATTTTAACCAATAACACAGGCCAACATTTGAACTAAGCGGGAACACGGCATGCCTTATAGTGTACTAGGGGTTTTTTGGGTCGCTGATTACGATGAGAGAGTGGGTTGATCTTCATCACGTCAGGTTCAAGCGCATTTGAAGGTCAAATCGAGAGGGTTTTTGTATAATTCTCTAGATTTGACCTTCAAATGACCTTGAAATAACCTCTGGGAAAAATCCGAAGGTCAAACAAACTACGGATTCTTACTCAGAGACCACAAAAACATTAGCACGAATTTTTTCACATTTTTTGGTAGAACTCCTATTTTCAAATCAGGAGACAGACACATCACATCAAACTACAGACCAATAATAATCACTGATATCAAATATCGCAAAGATCTTTGAGAAAATCTTATATGTTAGAATTAGCAAGTTCCTCAACAAACACAAGATATTATCAGAGAGGCAATACGTATTCTCAGAAAAGAAAGGAACTAAAGATGCACTTCACCATTTGACAAACATGATTTATAGTAGAAATATATAATATAAGTATAGTAGAAAATGGATAAAAGTAACCCAATTGCTATAACTTTTCTTGATATAGCTAAGGCCTTTGACTCAATCAACCACAAGATATTACTTGATAAACTGTATAACTATGGTATCCGAGGTAAAACTCATGAGCTTCTAGTTAGCTATCTTGACAATAGGCTCCAGCGAGTAAAAGTTAATAATGTCACAAGCGAATTCGGGGAAATTAAAACTGGAGTTCCCCAACGGACTGTCTTGGGTCCTTTACTCTTCTTATTATATGTAAATGACCTACTGAAATCTTTCCCAACAGATGTGATATTATCATTTGCTGACGATACTGCAGTTATATCTACAGGAAAAAACTGGTCTGAAGTCGAAGCTAAAATGAATATGTTTCTGATGGAGATAAATCAGTGGGCTTATTTTCAATAAATTGACCTTAAATATTGAAAAACAGTGTTCATGACTTTCGGAAACTACTCCAATAGCATACCAAAAGATATAAACATTTATATAGACAGTCAGAAAATAAAAAGAGTTGAGTTTTGCAAGTATTTAGGTGTAATAATTGACTACAGACTTAAGTGGAAGAATCATATTGACTATATAATAAACAAAACAAAATATCTAATCTATATCTTTCACAAACTACTCTTTCACAAAATCTACTCTGCATTCTTTCAGAGCATTGCGAACTATGGCATTATAGCTTGGGGGGTTCCCTTAACAACAATTTACAACACCTTCAACGACTACAGGATAGATTATTAAAAATTGTTAATAAAAACCAATCTGTGATTCATGAAAATACACTTAATATGAAACAGTCATTTGCTGCTAAATGGATTTTAAATCATTATCAAGAACTAACTAAAACATATACAAACTCAAACAGCATATCTAGAAATAAAAATATTCAAATTCCAATTAGACTTCGGTCGGTTAGCAATAAAATAAGCTACATTAATGCTATTCGCATATTCAACTTTCTTCCACCAGAACTGAAAATTCTATAAAATAGTAATTCTAGGAAAAACAAGGTCAAAAAATGGATACAAACAATTATGTAAAATAAAATAAAAATGCAAATAACTAGGAGCAAGAAACTAATATACTATGTAATATTTAAAATAATAAGCATACGTTTTCTATTCATAGTTAGCACTGTTAATAGAACTGTACTTACAACTACAATCATAACAAAAATAATAGTTTTAAATTAGTTTTAAGGACCCTAGGATAAGTGGCTAGCCTACATGCAGATAACTTGATTATCTTTGTAGGAATTACTGTGTATGTATAAGATAATAATACTTTGTAATTAATAATTATTATTCTGGTCAAGAAACTTGAACTGAACTGAACTGAACTCTCGATTTAACCTTCAAATGACCTTCAAGTGACCTGTGACAAAAAGCGCAGTCAAACAAACTACGTATTCGGACCTCAAAAACATAAGCAACAATTTTTTCAGATTTTTTGGTTGAATTCTCTCGATTTGACTTTCACTCTGACGTGATGAAGGTCAACCGACTCTCTCATCGTATTCAGCCACCCAAAAAAACCTTGGTACCCCATACGACATGCCGTGTTCCGCCTTAGATCAAATGTTGACCTTTTGATATTGAACAAAACCTTAGAGCTTGTACTTCTGGAGATAGGATGCAATACACAAATAATTGCCAAGAGTAAAAAGAGAAGGCAATAGAAAGAGCAACAGGCAATTTCACTCGATTGGGAAGTGCAGACAGTGAACTACATATTGCACATAGCTGATTGGGTGTAGCTCCCAATCTAGTGAAATAGCTTCTTGTCCTCTCTCTTGCTGTCTCTTTCGAGTTGTCACGATATTTGTGCATTGCAGATTTCCTCTAGAAGTTCAAGCTCTATGAACTAAACTCAAGAAAAAATTAACACTTCTGCCTCAGCACACTTCTTTACATAAGTTTTATCCTTTGACAAGGGAAGGAAGAAGATGCGAAATTCTGTCAGCAAAAGTGTGCTCTTTGGGCACCAATTTCTTATGAATTAAATCATTCTATTCTTTCCCGTAAAACGTAATTTATGGTTGCTACTTTTACACATGTACATTACCTGTTCTCTCCCTTCCCTTGTCAAAGGTTTTATTCTTCTACAGTCTTCAAGTTCCATGTCACTGGTCTGGAAATATCAGGAGTGTTCCCGAAAGGTCAATTACCATTTTCTGCATAATTCAGGAGGTAGCCTACAATGCACAAAATATTCTTCCAAGATTAAAAAAAGAGACATCAATAGAGAGAGTAACAGGGTATTTGACTTGGTAGGTGGAAGCAGTCAATCAACTACTTGCTGGACGTATGTTATTGGATGCAGCTCCCAATCGAGTACAATAGCCTCTTGATTTCTCTATTGCCCTCTCTTTTTAGTCTTGTCATGCCAACTGCACTTTGCCGTATCTCCAGAATTATAAGCTCTAACTGTCTTCACGACATTGTTAAGTAATTACTTCTCTCGGGAGCAGCCATAAAATTCCGTAACAATATGATCTTTAGAATTTTCTTCTGCTACCTTACCATTTAGAGTTGGGTTTTTCTTAGACATTGAAATGTTTGAAATTGTTGAAATTTATAGATTATCTAGACCAATTCGTCTCATTTGATTCTGATTCAATTTCATAACTCTTACACCAGAGCTGAAGCCTCAGAAAATTGCAAAAAGTGAAAAAATAATATTAGGATGAAAAGGAAGAGAATACAACAAAAAAGAATGGAAAAATAATTTACTGGCGATCTGAGGTCGGGAAGGGGGATGGGGTGGAGTTTTTTTATGGGTAAAAAACGGTTTTTAATGTCGATTTCCGACAAAACTGCTAGTCCTGTGGAAAAAAGTTAAATGACAAAGTTGTAGGTAATAAAAAAAGTTGTAAATTAAAAATAATATCTACAACTTTTGTGTTTACATTTTTTTACATAACCTCAAAATTTGGTTTTTCATCTTTAACAAAAAATTTAAGATTATACTTCCATCCCTGCGTGGCCTACGGTAAATTTTAGCCCATCAAAAAGTGTTTCATAGAGAACTAAGGAAAGGGGCTAGAAGGATCTGGTCCTTACTAGTTAAAGTTCGGATTCGAGTTTCTATCGTTTTTTTTGCATTTTCTGAGAACATTTACCATAGTAATGTGTGTATTTTTTCACACTGCCAGAGAATAGAGATTTAAACGAACATAAAAACTTAAAAAAACAGATTTTTCGACCTGAGAATTTTTTATTAGAAATTAGGGTGCTTTTCGATATTAAGTCAAAATAAGGTGAAAAATAAATATTTTAAATAAAAAAAAGTTACAGTGTGCTTGGGACATAAAAAGGTTTTTTTTATTTTTTCACATAAATGTTATATGAAAAAAAATTAAACACAAAAGTTTTTTACCTACAACTTAACTTTTAACTTTTTTCCATAAGACTTGTAGTTTTGCAGGAAATCGAGATAAACCGTTTTTTACCCTTAATTGATTTTTAATGAAACCTTTATTTAACGAAAATATTAATTTAGAACTTTACCATATAAAATAATTATACACCCTAATTTGTACATCTCGGATGTTTCTTGTCAAACAAAACTGAACTTAACAAAAAATTACCCACTTCTGTCCTTGGACACTTCACTATCAATAAGACTGCCAATCAATTCATACATATATATATATATATATATATATATATATATATATATATTGTTATGGAATTTTTACTTCGTGGTTATTATTTGAACTTTTATTTATTTATCTTATACTGGTCCATTCCAGAAAAACTCCACACAATATTCTTTATCTTCAACCAAACTGCTCCGACTCTTGAAACTCTTTTTATTATATTTAAATGTTATTCATGCGCCAATTGACCCTTTTTCTTTATTTTTATATCATCAAACTTTTTAAAAATAAACTTAATAAACTTAATAATAAATAAAATAAAAATTATCAACCTCTTTAAAAATCAATTTCAAAATTCAAATATATAACAAATCAAATCAATCAATAAATTTCTAATAAATATCAAACACCTTATAAATATCAATGACTAATCTAAAAAGTTTTGCTGTACCAAAATGATTCTAAATTCTCTTAAACAAACTTATTTCAAGCTCAATGAATATTCAAATGTAATGTTTTCAAACTTTATATCGTTGCTTAAATGATTATTTCCCAAATGTTCTTTATAAATCTAATGGTTAAATGAAAACCAAAAATATATATGAATGTTTAAATAAATCCAAAAGTAAATACCTTTTTCACTTTAACACTTTGAAAGTGCTTTTACCTTTTTAAACTGTGGAACTATTACCAGGTCACTCTCTCACCTAGATTGATGTATACTGTGCTGCCTACTGTTATGAGATTTTTGTTACCATGAACATTTTATTTGTTTTTCTTAACTGTTACCAAATAACTCTGCTTTCTACTTTGGAATGATTTTGATTTTACTGCCAAATATTTTTTATTACCAATTTAAACTGCTTTCCTGTCTGCTACCAATTAATCCTGCTACTATGAAATGTTTACTATTTATTTTCACTTGCCAAACTGGATTCTTTGTTTTGATTGCTATTATTTTCTGTTACTTGATTTAACTACTTTTCCATTCAACGTGTACTGTATTGTGACTATTTTATTTAACTTTCTTCACTTAAAATTCCTTGGCCTAATTAAATATTTTTTAAGGTTAACAACAACTGTCACTCTATACTCTTTAAAAGGTTTTCTGTTACATTTCTAAATTTCGACGCTTTTACCTGCTGTCAGTTCTTACTATTTATAGTTTTTTATTTGACATAGGACTGAACATTTTAAACTTTTTTATTCCGCATAGTTGAAAATCCATTTTTTATACACAATAATCTACTCCCTGGTATTTAATTTCGTATCTAAATAACTTTCCAAAATACCCGCTACTTTTCTTTAAATTTGCATTTTTAACTATTTTGTTCCATGTCATCAAGTACTTGCTGGCTTCATTGTTGACCTGTCATTTAATTTTATTGCAAATTTTTCATTGTTGGCACAAAACATTACTATCGCTAGATTCAGCGTTCTGTACGTGCTTTGTCGTATGAATTTCAGTCATTAAATCTGTCAATATTTCGCTCTAAAGTTGTGTTATGACATTTGAATTTAACTTGGTTATTTTTGTTAGAAATAGTCCTTTTTCATTCTTTAATTAATCCGAAATAATTTAGTAAATGTCTAAAGTTTCTAATTATTGGCCAATATCTACGAAATGACAATAAAATTTTGACTATGAAATTTGTCTGCTGTCAGATTGAAATTTGATGACTCGAAATAAAGGTATGTTTTATATTTTCATTTCATTAAATGATGTTACTATAACATAATAAGTCAATAGAATATTTTTATATCATCATTTGATTTCCTACTCTCTTTTTAATAAATTTAGTTTAAACTGTCACATTTGCTAATTTTCAAAAAATGCATTTAATGTTTGAATTTTGTTGTGTAAATCATCTACGCATGACCAGTTTACAGTCTACTTTTATATTTCAAGCATTTCTATTCATGTTTTGATCTTTAAATTGCATTTGATGTTTTCATATTACATACATGTCTTAGAATCATTCTTCAAAATTCTCATTGCTAACTAATATTGGCTTTTTGTTTCAATTCATCATTTATTATTTTATATACTACTCATTTATTAATCAGAACTTATTATTGATTTGATTCCCTTTTTATTTGGATATGTTTCTTTCCATTTCAATATATAGGGAGAGTTATATCTCTTCGTGGAAATGTCAAGTCTATACAGGGTGTAAATAGTTTGAGTGCATATTTTTTAGGTGGAGGTAGTATACACCAAATTAAACAAAAAATTCTTATACCACTATGGTCAGTAGGCCTTAATAACCAAGAAAATCCCTAAAACATATTAAGTAAATTATTGTCAATCCGGCAACGTCGCTCGCGTTCGAAGCAGATTCACTATTAGCGCGAATAATAAAGGAATGACTACGCCGTCAAAAAAAAATAAACACCTGTGTTTTTGTATTGACTGATGATATTGACCTTAGAATTAAATAAAAATGTATGAAATATTTTGTTGAAAATATTTACGTTTTTAATACAAGGTATTGGAATTAGAATTTGTATTTGGCGGTTTCTTTTATGCAATTATACAAAGTTGGGTAAATATGATATTCAACTCAAGAGATCTGTATATGTAGTTTTTTACCAGTTAAATTATTCGAAGAGTCATTATTACTGATTTAATTAATATTATTTATATTAGACAAGTAAATATGTAATCCTACTTACCAAATTTATTATAATGATAGAACTGAGTTGAAACAACGGATTATTCACAGCAAATGTTCAAAATGCCCACCATTACTATCGACACAAGCACGACACCGTTTAATCCAATTTTCAAGTATGCGAGAAAAAATTCCTGGAATATTTCGGATTTCGTCAGCAGCGTCAAAAATGCGTTGTCTAAGGTCATTCTTGTCAATAATTGGAGTCGTGTAAACCTTACTTTTCATGTGTCCCCATAAATAGAAATCTAAAGGATTGAGATCAGGAGATCTTGCTGGCCAACGTATATGTCCGTTTCGACCAATCCAACGACGGGGAAATGTTCTATTTAAGAAGTCGACAACTAGATGACTTGCGTGGGCAGGTGCCGATTTTATTAATTTAAAAAATATATTAAATGGAAAGCAAACCACGAAGTCTACATCAAATAGATAGCATTCAAATCACTTTACCGTTTATCTATTCTTATTTACAAGAATCGAAATCGCAAAAAAAACAATCGTAACTCTCAGTCGTCGTTAAAGTAAAAAATGTAGTAAATAAGTTGGTCTGTATGCCACGTTGCCATATCTATTCGGAGAAACTTACACTAAATTATAAAAGCATATTTCGAGTTTAAATAATCAATTTTCATTTTTAATGTGGCTATTAAAGATGTATAAGCTGTTGAGTATTTACATATTTAGATTTACCGACATTTTGAAATCGAAATTATTGTATTATTCACTGTAGCAAGGGCTACATAAAATCTAACTTTATGTGTTCTTTTTGGCAAAACTATAGTTTATTTTAGAAAATGTTATAAAGCTTTTTGATTTGTTTTTGCCTGAAGTATTGTTCTTCAAAATCTTTGCACTCAAACCGTTTACACCCTGTATAACCAGATTCGCGCAGTTTTTTAAAAGCACCATATAAAAATTTGATACGCGTAAATAACGTCAATTATCAAATAAAATAAATACCCAAGTTTTTACAGAAAATAAATTATTTCAGTTTTCTTTACCTTCTATAACTTCTCCCTGTATAGTGAACTTTACGAAATTAATTTTCTACTTACCCCGGCTATGTTCTTTCTGATATCATAAATTATGTAACGAAGTCCACTCTATTAAATCAAATCGTATGTTGAAGCACCTTTTCGTGATAGGTAGTATCCATTATTCTTCCCTTATCTTTTTTTGTAACGGTATTTCAAGTTTTTTACAGAGAACCTATTCGGCTGAAAAACCCTTTAGCTGGTGAATTTATTACCGCAATTGTCAGCAAATAATGCCGCGAATTCAGACCGGTGATAAATTTTATTGTTTCAATTTGGAATGGAAATGAAAAGCCATCATCGCGTACACCTTTAATAGGCACCCTTGATTCGAGTCGTTGAGAAGGTACTAAGGAAAGTCGTCTTCATATTTTTCGCAATTTTAGAATTTATCGGTGATGCAGTATAACGATGCGGACTTATTATTCTAAGACGGCAAAAGTGTCAAGGTGAGATCATAATCTAGTCAATTTTAGTGGTTTACGTGATTCTAAGTTTTTACTAGAAATAAATAGTCCAGGCAGGATCTGTTCAGATATGACTTAGTTTGGCTGTACTTCATGGTATAGTAAATTTTTTATGGAAATCTCTCCTGGAGTTTGTTGGGAATAAGATTTTGATATGTCCAATAAACTGAGAGATTTTTGCTTTTTGAAAAACAATTTTGACGGATACAGTATTAATACTTATCAACTTAATTAAGGTAGGCACTGAAAGCATTTCATGCACATTATTATAATCTTTAACACCATCTTTACATAGCATTAAACAATAGGTTTGTTCGTAGTGGTCCCTGATCATAAAATACCAACGATTGCCAACGGTTTGAAAATTCTTCATGCGCAGCCGAGATTCCCAATGGTTGGAAAAAATCTCTCTGCAAACAGCAAACTGATATCACAGAGCGTAAATAAAATTTTAATGGCTATTTTAACAGTTTATGTAATACCAATGGTTTTGTTTTGTGTAAAAAAGTGTTCCATACTATTTTCAAATTTGAATTCAATATGTAAAATAAAACTTTGCGCTTCTCTTTTGTTTTGAACTTTTGAAGAAATATTATACATATTTGTTATTGCCTTAGTTGACAAAGCTCAGTTTCAAATTTCGATCATATGCTTATCTATTAGTTACAAAAATATGTTAAATTATTTAGAAGATACTTTTTTAGTTTACGGGGATCAGTCCCAGGAAGGACCTTCCCAACACATATTTATTTATAAAATTGCAGTTTTGTATCATGGACCAATAGATTGACAATGTTGTTACATCAGGTTAAAAAGTATAGAAACCAAGTGAGAACCATGCCAAAGAAATGCAAACACATCAAATTTCTGTTTCTCCTACAAATTGTGAGAATCATTGTGTCCTTGAAAGGAATTTTTCAAGAAATACATAGATAACAACAAGCAGAACAATTTGAAAATCTAAATGTATGGCTGCACTCAATACAGACATCTCAGATACAAGTGAATGCAATAATGAGACAAATATTAACATTGAAAAAGATATTATTTAATCTAAGAAAAATCAGTCAAAGTATAGTAAATATAGAAGAGTGAAAGTTTTGAACAAAATAAGAGTGTATAAAAAACTCCAGCAACAAAGGATAGATGTTGAAAGAAAAAAGGTTTTGAAAATTGTTCAGCTGGAAGAAAAAAAAAATTTAAATGGAAGAGAAATGATTTTTTAAAAGAAAAAATCAAAAAATGTTATATAAAATATAGTTTTAAAATTTCCCACAGAATAAAAAACCATCATAGTTATTAAGGTTTTTATTTTATATATAAATATTATGAACTATTAATAATGTAACTATAGCATATTTGCATATTTGCAACACAACATCTGGTTTCAATGCCATCTGCATAATCTGCCTCAAGTTCTGCCAAATTCTCACCAGTATTTTTATTTCTGTAGTAGGTACACGCTACCACTTCCATTTTGTCTATTGGAAATCATCCAGTGCCCTAGTATGAAACAGACAGCACGCTTAAATTAAATTGACAATATCATGTATTTTTCTTTGTTTCTTTGTTTTAACTAACAGTATTGAAAATTAAGTTTTCTTTCTCTTAGTTCAAGATTGCCAGTCTCTAAATAGTGAGTAAAGCATGTCCACTAACTGCTAAAATATAAATATTTTGACACTTGTTATAAAGTAAACTGACACTGGAAAGCCTAAGAAAACATCTCTGATCTTTCATGATCACAAACAACTTGCATGTCAATAATACAAACTTCTGAGTACATTTTTTTTTTCTAATGAATCTGGATAATTTGTAACATTATCTCTATAGAAAATTAAGTTTTCTTTCTCTTAGTTCTCCTACTATCTGCTAAAATATAAATAAAATATAAGAAAATCAATAATACAAATATTTTGACAGTTTTCTTTCTCTTTTGTTATAAAGTAAACTGACACTGGTTATAAAGTAAAGCCTGGAAAGCCTAAGAAAATCTCATCTCTGATCTTGCAAGTGAAAATTTCATGATCACAAACAACTTGCAAGTGAAAATCAATAATACAAACTTCTGAGTACATTTTTTTTTTTCATTTAAATATGAATCTGGATAATTTGTAACATTATCTCTATAGTAAAGTTCATTGCCAGTCTCTAAATAGTGAGTAAAGCATGTAACTGCTAAAATATAAATATTTTGACACTTTTGTTATAAAGTAAACTGACACTGGAAAGCCTAAGAAAAATCTCATCTTTCATGATGCAAGTGAAAATCAATAATACAAACTTCTGAGTACATTTTTTTTCATTTAAATATGAATCTGGATAATTTGTAACATTATCTCTATAGAAAATTAAAGTTCAAGATTGTCTCAGCATGTCCACTATCTGCTAAAATATAAATATTTTGACACTTTTGTTATAAAGTAAACTGACACTGGAAAGCCTAAGAAAACATCTCTGATCTTTCATGATCACAAACAACTTGCAAGTGAAAATCAATAATACAAACAGTACTTTTTTTTTTTTTCATTTAAATATGAATCTGGATAATTTGTAACATTATCTCTATAGAAAATTAAGTTTTCTTTCTCTTAGTTCAAGATTGCCAGTCTCTAAATAGTGAGTAAAGCATGTCCACTATCTGCTAAAATATAAATATTTTGACACTTTTGTTATAAAGTAAACTGACACTGGAAAGCCTAAGAAAACATCTCTGATCTTTCATGATCACAAACAACTTGCAAGTGAAAATCAATAATACAAACTTCTGAGTACATTTTTTTTTTCATTTAAATATGAATCTGGATAATTTGTAACATTATCTCTATAGAAAATTAAGTTTTCTTTCTCTTAGTTCAAGATTGCCAGTCTCTAAATAGTGAGTAAAGCATGTCCACTAACTGCTAAAATATAAATATTTTGACACTTTTGTTATAAAGTAAACTGACACTGGAAAGCCTAAGAAAACATCTCTGATCTTTCATGATCACAAACAACTTGCAAGTGAAAATCAATAATACAAACTTCTGAGTACATTTTTTTTTTCATTTAAATATGAATCTGGATAATTTGTAACATTATCTCTATAGAAAATTAAGTTTTCTTTCTCTTAGTTCAAGATTGCCAGTCTCTAAATAGTGAGTAAAGCATGTCCACTATCTGCTAAAATATAAATATTTTGACACTTTTGTTATAAAGTAAACTGACACTGGAAAGCCTAAGAAAACATCTCTGATCTTTCATGATCACAAACAACTTGCAAGTGAAAATCAGTAATACAAACTTCTGAGTACATTTTTTTTTTCATTTAAATATGAATCTGGATAATTTGTAACATTATCTCTATAGAAAATTAAGTTTTCTTTCTCTTAGTTCAAGATTGCCAGTCTCTAAATAGTGAGTAAAGCATGTCCACTAACTGCTAAAATATAAATATTTTGACACTTTTGTTATAAAGTAAACTGACACTGGAAAGCCTAAGAAAACATCTCTGATCTTTCATGATCACAAACAACTTGCAAGTGAAAATCAATAATACAAACTTCTGAGTACATTTTTTTTTTCATTTAAATATGAATCTGGATAATTTGTAACATTATCTCTATAGAAAATTAAGTTTTCTTTCTCTTAGTTCAAGATTGCCAGTCTCTAAATAGTGAGTAAAGCATGTCCACTATCTGCTAAAATATAAATATTTTGACACTTTTGTTATAAAGTAAACTGACACTGGAAAGCCTAAGAAAACATCTCTGATCTTTCATGATCACAAACAACTTGCAAGTGAAAATCAATATTACAAACTTCTGAGTACATTTTTTTTCATTTAAATATGAATCTGGATAATTTGTAACATTATCTCTATAGAAAATTAAGTTTTCTTTCTCTTAGTTCAAGATTGCCAGTCTCTAAATAGTGAGTAAAGCATGTCCACTAACTGCTAAAATATAAATATTTTGACACTTTTGTTATAAAGTAAACTGACACTGGAAAGCCTAAGAAAACATCTCTGATCTTTCATGATCACAAACAACTTGCAAGTGAAAATCAATAATACAAACTTCTGAGTACATTTTTTTTTTCAGTTAAATATGAATCTGGATAATTTGTAACATTATCTCTATAGAAAATTAAGTTTTCTTTCTCTTAGTTCAAGATTGCCAGTCTCTAAATAGTGAGTAAAGCATGTCCACTATCTGCTAAAATATAAATATTTTGACACTTTTGTTATAAAGTAAACTGACACTGGAAAGCCTAAGAAAACATCTCTGATCTTTCATGATCACAAACAACTTGCAAGTGAAAATCAATAATACAAACTTCTGAGTACATTTTTTTTTCATTTAAATATGAATCTGGATAATTTGTAACAATTTGAAAATTAGTTTTCTTTCTCTTAGTTCAAGATTGCCATCTCTAAATATAGAAAATCCACTAAGCTAAAATATAAATATTTTGACACTTTTGTTTAAAGTAAACTGACACTGGAAAGCCTAGAAAACATTCATCTTTCAGATCACAAACAATGCAAGTGAAAATCAATAATACAAACCAGTCATTTTTTTTTTCAGTTAAATATCTGGATAATTTGTAACATTATCTCTAT
This sequence comes from Octodonta nipae, assembly GCA_034190945.1. Taxonomy (NCBI): domain Eukaryota; kingdom Metazoa; phylum Arthropoda; class Insecta; order Coleoptera; family Chrysomelidae; genus Octodonta; species Octodonta nipae. Next base: position 10,830,327 of record CM067222.1, read on the forward strand.
AGAAAATTAAGTTTTCTTTCTCTTAGCAAGATGCCAGTCCTAAATAGTGAGTAAACATGTAACTGCTAAAATATAAATATTTTGACACTTTTGTTATAAAGTAAACTGACACTGGAAAGCCTAAGAAAATCTCATCTCTGATCACAAACAATCAAGTGAAAATCAATTCACTTCTGTACATTTTTTTTTTCATTTAAATATGAACTGGATAATTTGTAAATTCTCTATAGAAAATTAAGTTTTCTTTCTCTTAGTTCAAGATTGCCAGTCTCTAAATAGTGAGTAAAAGTCCACTAACTGCTAAAATATAAAATGACACTTTTGTTATAAAGTAAATAATGGAAACTAAGAAAAATCTCTGATCTTTCTTCACAAACAACTGAGAAAATCAATAATACACTTCTGAGTACATTTTTTTTCATTTAAATATGAATCTGGATAATTTGTAACATTATCTCTATAGAAAATTAAGTTTTCTTTCTCTTAGTTCAAGATTGCCAGTCTCTAAATAGTGAGTAAAGCATGTCCACTATCTGCTAAAATATAAATATTTTGACACTTTTGTTATAAAGTAAACTGACACTGGAAAGCCTAAGAAAACATCTCTGATCTTTCATGATCACAAACAACTTGCAAGTGAAAATCAATAATACAAACTTCTGAGTACATTTTTTTTTTCATTTAAATATGAATCTGGATAATTTGTAACATTATCTCTATAGAAAATTAAGTTTTCTTTCTCTTAGTTCAAGATTGCCAGTCTCTAAATAGTGAGTAAAGCATGTCCACTAACTGCTAAAATATAAATATTTTGACACTTTTGTTATAAAGTAAACTGACACTGGAAAGCCTAAGAAAACATCTCTGATCTTTCATGATCACAAACAACTTGCAAGTGAAAATCAATAATACAAACTTCTGAGTACATTTTTTTTTCATTTAAATATGAATCTGGATAATTTGTAACATTATCTCTATAGAAAATTAAGTTTTCTTTCTCTTAGTTCAAGATTGCCAGTCTCTAAATAGTGAGTAAAGCATGTCCACTATCTGCTAAAATATAAATATTTTGACACTTTTGTTATAAAGTAAACTGACACTGGAAAGCCTAAGAAAACATCTCTGATCTTTCATGATCACAAACAACTTGCAAGTGAAAATCAATAATACAAACTTCTGAGTACATTTTTTTTTTCATTTAAATATGAATCTGGATAATTTGTAACATTATCTCTATAGAAAATTAAGTTTTCTTTCTCTTAGTTCAAGATTGCCAGTCTCTAAATAGTGAGTAAAGCATGTCCACTAACTGCTAAAATATAAATATTTTGACACTTTTGTTATAAAGTAAACTGACACTGGAAAGCCTAAGAAAACATCTCTGATCTTTCATGATCACAAACAACTTGCAAGTGAAAATCAATAATACAAACTTCTGAGTACATTTTTTTTTCATTTAAATATGAATCTGGATAATTTGTAACATTATCTCTATAGAAAATTAAGTTTTCTTTCTCTTAGTTCAAGATTGCCAGTCTCTAAATAGTGAGTAAAGCATGTCCACTATCTGCTAAAATATAAATATTTTGACACTTTGTTATAAAGTAAACTGACACTGGAAAGCCTAAGAAAACATCTCTGATCTTTAATGATCACAAACAACTTGCAAGTGAAAATCAATAATACAAACTTCTGAGTACATTTTTTTTTTTCATTTAAATATGAATCTGGATAATTTGTAACATTATCTCTATAGAAAATTAAGTTTTCTTTCTCTTAGTTCAAGATTGCCAGTCTCTAAATAGTGAGTAAAGCATGTCCACTAACTGCTAAAATATAAATATTTTGACACTTTTGTTATAAAGTAAACTGACACTGGAAAGCCTAAGAAAACATCTCTGATCTTTCATGATCACAAACAACTTGCAAGTGAAAATCAATAATACAAACTTCTGAGTACATTTTTTTTTTCATTTAAATATGAATCTGGATAATTTGTAACATTATCTCTATAGAAAATTAAGTTTTCTTTCTCTTAGTTCAAGATTGCCAGTCTCTAAATAGTGAGTAAAGCATGTCCACTATCTGCTAAAATATAAATATTTTGACACTTTTGTTATAAAGTAAACTGACACTGGAAAGCCTAAGAAAACATCTCTGATCTTTCATGATCACAAACAACTTGCAAGTGAAAATCAATAATACAAACTTCTGAGTACATTTTTTTTTTTCATTTAAATATGAATCTGGATAATTTGTAACATTATCTCTATAGAAAACTGCTTCATGCTTAACTTGCCGTAAAAAATAGCATATATTCATAAGCCTGATAACGGAAATGTTCAGAGTTTGCAAGTCTGTCAGCTTTTGACCAACCCTTTGCTTACTCTAAATTTTTCAAAAAATTCAGAATCGTTATACTTATTTCTGTTAGAAAATTCTCATTTTACGGCTTTAGAGGGCTATTTATAACGAACTCTATTTTATCATCACTGGATGAGATCAACATGTCATCATTTAGCAATCCTTTCAACATTTACAAAAAAAACGTTACCCAATTAATTTAAACGATTTTCTTTACTTTACCTTGAAAATACAACGATAATCAAATAAAACTTATCAACAATCAATACCCAAAACAATTTGCAAACATGTTGGAATCTTGCATATGTAGTCAACTGCGCATGCCTCGGATCCACAGTTTCGCCTTCAATTAGGAAATTATTCTGACGGTTGGGTACCGTTGGCAATCGCGATTTTTTGACTCTACGAACAAGGAACTACCTAACACCAACTATCAGCAACTATCAGAAATTTCTCTGCGAATGCCAATTTACGAGAGTGCAGGACTCCAACGATTGCTGATGGTTGGCAATCGCATTACGATCAAAGCTAATAGGCCTGTTCTAGCACGACATAAACCGATAAGCAACCGGTAATTGTAATGAGCGTAACATCATCGTAAACGGTAAGTAGTCACCGCGCACTACGATTATCGGTTGTGTATTGGTAATTCGTACTGCTAGAACGAACCTAATATCTCTGCCCCTCTGTACGCTTAGATCGTTTAAGCTACGCAACAGATATTCCCCCTTAAGATGTATCTCTCTTATGTTAAATAACATACATGTTACTGCCATAACTACAGATTTATCAATGAACATGCGGTAACATGCATGTTGTTTAACATAAGAGAGACACATCATAAGGGGATTAATGCTAATTTAAATTCATAGTTGGACTAGGTAGGTTACGCTGCAGTCGGATTGGAGGAAAAAGGTTTTGCACTTCTCCTTGGTTGGGTCAATTTAAAGGAATTTTTTGTGTGTCCTCGAGCGGTATATATTTATAACGTAACTCAGTAGTGGAAGCTACAATCAGGTTGTACGATTTTTTTAAATTCCTTCTAAACGGTAGGGCCGATTATGATGAAACTCATTGTGTGTATTTTAGTGGGTTAGATTTACTATTCGACACGGTAGAGGTCGCTAATGTCGAGATGTAGGATATTTTTAACTCATTCCAAGGTATTGCCTCGATTTTGATGGTGCCGCAATTAGGAAATATTTTTACAAAATTTGAATTTAAATTAAACACCAATTTTCCTGACACTCCTAGATATTGTGAATCATTTCACTCTGATACCAACTTTTTTTTGTAGAAAGTAGCTAGTAATGTAATATTACATTTATTACAAAGACCATAAAGATTTAGTTTTGTAGTTTTGATATTGGGCCTAATGTCGTTTATCCCTGTTCTTGAGATAATGGTTCTTCTCATCAAATCTTACCTTCATAACCAGTGCGTCATTATTACAGAAGTCTTCGCTTTCAGACAAATAGTCGCGATAACTAGAAAATGTGTAGAGATAAAGTAAAATTTGATCTGAATGTTTGCAATAAAATCATGTTTGATTTGTTTGAGAGGTTACGTAACAGTTTGGTTCATCCGCTTTCATTTGCTATAGTACTGTAATCAAATATTTCTGCTGTACATTTATATGCAGGTTATTTTTTTAGGAAAATATACGAAAATATATGAGTAGGGTAGTGAAACGCAAACATTATATTTGTTTCAATCGTTCGGAATGATTCCGACCGACATGACATTTCCAACCAATACGACCCTTCTTTGAGCTTCAAATACCTAGGATGGTGCTGATGCAGAAATAGAAATAAAGTAATATTAACAAGCGACAGCCCAGTAATTGACAATTTTTATGTAATGTAGATTTTTCTGAGTTCAATTTCAATAGCATAACGATGTAGAATAACTTTAGGGACGTGTCAAAATTTGTTAGTTTTTCGATTTTGGTAGTTTGTCATTCACATTCGAGTCAACTCATCTCATGTTTTTTTGTTTGGCGGCATTGTTACTATTATCTGTTTGGCATTAACGGTATTGACGTAAATAACGAATTTTCTATTATATTTTATTTAAGGAATAAACCAATATTTTAAAAAAACTTCAGAATTTTGCACTGCAGGTCGTCAGTCCATTACTACGGATGACACAAAGAAAGAAAAACAGAGGCATAGAGATATTAACGAGAGACGGAAGTATATTTCGTAAGAAATGTTTGGTTCCATCGTTCAGTCTCAAATGACTGCCGCTATTCCTCAGCTATATTTTTTTACTTCCCAAAAAACTATTTCGTTCACCCAAAATTAAACTCAAATTTCTTTTAAAAAATTCTATACATGATGGACAACCACTAATCACTGCGGAAACGTCTTACACTTAATTGAACGCCTATTTTTTGGAAACTTCTAACCGAAAAATAAAGGAAAAATCTTCTGGTCCGTTTATATTTAAAAACAGAACAACCCTAAAAACCACTTCCACAGCTACCAATATAACTTATTTAGTAGCCAAACATTATGACGGTTTTCTAGTAGGTAGTCATTAACATTAAAATTAGCAAAGACAAAACTAATTACAGTTCTGGCTAATGATGTGTAACACTGTGCCGTGCCGCACTTTTTTATCAACACCTTCACATGTGTTAAGAGTGCTGACACGATGTCTTATGACACACTTTGTGCCGAGCCTCAGATCGAGTGTAAGCATTAACTAAATATAAAACTACTCTGGCTCGCTCTTGCTCGACACCGTCTAAATTAGTAAAAATTTTTATTTAGTATTAAATAATATACCTATTCATAAATTTAAAAATAGAACATTGTAAAAAATCATTTGTTTCTGGTTTATCTATAGTCATATAAGATGTCTGGTACGACGAATAAAATTGAGTTATATGTATCGCCAACCATCAACTCAAGCTTGGTTACATGTTATATGACACATGTGCCGGCAAACGGCTCAGATACACCGTGCTTGTGCTGAATAAAGGTCGCTGCAATGCTGAAACTCACTAAATGGTTGTTGCCGATATTTAACGTATGTAGTCTAAGAGTAGAGTTATCGTAATTCGGAATTTAATTGATTGTAGATGTTTTGTTGTTTTATAATCTACAAAATAGGGCAAGGAGAGAGTTTAAAAATACTGTACGCGAATTAATATATTTTGTTAACTTATATTGTGCCTGGAAAGACAAATGAGAGTAATAAAACTGGGTTATAATAATCGTCAACTGTCAACTCTTCTATTATGCTATATGGCACAATTGCCCAATAACACTATACTGACAGAATGAGCCGTGCTTGTATTGAGGTGTTAGCACTCCAAAATCTGAAGTGTTACCCATCACTAGTTATGGCTGTCCCGCAATCCTTACTGGAAGTCGTATGTAATACCTATAGTGGTAATCATTAGACTCCTCATGCACTGCATTTTAAACCAAACAAGTATCAATTCATTATAATAACAAAATTTAGCATATAATATATCCAGTACCAAAGCGCGAACTCCCAACGTTAATCATGTTAATCTCTAGTAATTTGAACTACCAAACAAAATATATTACGAATATAATACTCCATTTTAGTTTCCCCAAACGGTGTGGAGTTATTTAATGTAAGGATAAGGATAACTGAACCACTAACCGAGTAAAATATTAAAGGATTAAAATAACAAATTATGAAAGAAAATCCCTGGTCGCTTCAGCGAGATACCCCATCAACTAAGACAACTAAAATTACAGGAATATCCTGCTGAGTGATAAAAATAAAAGAAAGCGCTCCTGCAGTGCTCCTAATGTAGAATACAGTGGTGGAGATTTAACAGTGTATCTGAAGTGTTTACCAGAAATAATAGCATTTAGTTTACACAGCTTTAATGGAACAGACGAAGCAGTGCATACTTTCAGAAACTACTTGCTCGTTTTGTAGAATGTATGGTTTTCAGCACTGAGTTGTAAGTATTCAGCGAATAATTTAAATGTGGATAATACCTGTAGAAATAGAGGAGTGGATGAAATTCAATTTTATATTTCAAAACGAAAAACAGGACTACTGAGACATATCATTTGTTTTTGGAATTTTCCTATAGTTTTCTTGTAATTTGAACAGCTTTCGTTGCTAATAAATTTTGGAGTTATAGTTAAGCAGTTTTTGAATTATTGAGGGGGTATTCTGATGATTCATTTGAGTTTTCTCCCCTCACAGTGATTTCTGAAAAACAGATATGTTTAGAGTAAAGGGATAACACGGTTTCAATGCCATAATACAAACATCTCCCGCTATATGGCGCCACCAGGACCGAAATCGCTCTCGACGCTGACAGCTGACGTCGCGTCATAGGCATGGCGGCGAAAGGTATTGCGTCATCGGCTCGTTGAAATGGGTACTAACAAAAGCATGGCGGCTGCGGCAAAATAACGTAAAGCAGACATATAATTTATGACTGGCACACTCCCTTTAAGGCACGGATAGCGTACCGTTAAGGGAAGTCACTAAACGCCAGGTATACTAGATATCAAAAATAGCTCCACTGCGAAGTTATCAGGTCCATTAGCGTCGGAGCTGCAGTTTCCCATGAATTTTCTAGTCGTCCGGGCTGTTCCTAATGGGAATGGTTTTAGCATCAGTTGGTAAGATTTTAGTCCAGGCCAGCATATTTTAAATTATTTAATATATGTTTTGGGACTATCCCTGTTGGTGGCATAAAAATTGGTAAAGTTCGATTGTTGTTTTATTTTACATTGTAACTTTAAAATTGAAATTCCTAATCCCTGTATTTGGTTATTTACTTAGCTTAAAAAATGTGCCCCGACTTGACAATACAGTAACTGGTAGCACACTCCGTCTAAAGCATAGCGTGCCTTTTAGAGAAAATTCACCAAACCCCAGATATTCTAGATATCAAAAGGGTTTAGCTCCCATGAATTTTCTAACCGTTCGGGCTTTTCCTAACAGAACGGCTTTTTCCATTAGTTGATGGAGATGTTCGTCCAGACCGAGGTATTTTAAAATATTTAATAGAAGTTCTGGGACTACTCCTGTTGTTGACATAAGAATTGGTACTGTGTCTTTATTTGAAATTCCGAATCCCTGTATTTACTCTGTCAATTAGGGATGTTTTTTTAGAGACTTTATCTACTAAAACTATATCTGGTCTATTGTGAGCAACAGTTCGATCGATCGTTATCGTGCGATCCCAGTATAACTTGTAGTTGTTATTTTCTAAATAGATTCAAGTTCAAGTGTCAGTGCTACATCATGGTGCAGTATTTTTGCTACAGCATCGTGTCGATCTTTGTATTCAGTTGCAGCGAACGCTTGACAACCTCCTGTGATAGGATGGATAGATTCAGATGTTTGGCAAACCGTATCTGTATCTGTCGTTGTTAATAGAAGGGACTTTAATGATGTACTTTAGGTAGTTGGAATTACTTGATCTTGGATTGCCAATATAAGGCAATCCGTTTCAGGAAACATATGACCAGAGATCAACCAGTACTTCGACGCTGAACTGTCGACATAATCTTGGTTGTCGTCATTTATATATCTTCCATGAAGAGGCTTCTCTTTCTATTTGAGCAGTTTCTGATCAGTTGACTGATGTTACAATTGGATTTGTTGTTCTGTTAGTCGCAGTGGTGTTGACGTATCAACTTGGCATATGACTCTGTGTAGATCAGAAAATTCTCCGAGCTTCTGGAAGCGACTAGGCAAATTAGAAATTTGTTGATCTAGTAATTTGCATATATCGGCCAATCCTCTTCCCCCTTCAGACCCTAGCAAAGTTGTACGTTCGACTGACCTCTTTGGACGGTGATGTTGACCTTTTGTTGGAGAACTCGAACTTTTTGTTGTAATTGCTCAATGTCAGTTTTGCACCAATTAACTGCACCCAAAAAGTAACTAGGCACTGAACAAGCGTAGGTGCTAATAGCCTGAAACCGATTTTTTCTATTAAGTCTGGTTTTCAACAGTCATCTCACCCTTCTATAGAAATGTGTTGCTCGATTCTGTTTCATGGTGGAGTGATCAATCCGTTAAGCCCGCTTTATTCCAAGGTATTTATAATTATGATCTTCCGCCATGGATTCAATTGAGGTGCCATTTCGTAGTGTCCCTCCTGTATTTAACTATGTTAATAATTCGGCATTTGTCTAGGCCAAATTGCATATGGATGTCACTAGAGAACTCTCCTACTATTTCAAGCATATCAAGCAGCTGTTGTTTCGTAACTGCCATCAACTTTAAGTCATCCATGTATAACAAATGGTTTATCGTAAATGCTTGTACGTTGTCCTTGAATGCCGTACTACCTGTTCTGCCCAAAATAATAAATATAGAAGACCAGTGTCACTGTACTCGTAATTTGTGCACAATCCTCGTAGATTCATCAGAGCAAAACCAAATAGGTGATATCTTTCAAACTTCCCTTAACTTATTCGTCACTCGAATCTTTCGGTATGATTAATGATGAGAACTTTCACTCCCTTTTTGAATTTTTCAACTAGGACCAGCTTGTTATAGCCACTTATCGTTCTCATACCCTCTTCCGGTCCACACATCATTAACGCACCAAAAAAGTTTGCGGTGAAGTTTTTTGTTGATTTGTTTTTTGAGAAGGGTTTGCATTACTGAATTTCGCCGACGAGGGAATTTAAACGTATTTTATCTCGCCTGGAAAAAAAATACGATCCTAATGTTAGATAGAACATTTAGATACCTAGCGGGCTTTTTTCTGTAAATGCTAAAGAAAATAACGACTTAGAGTTTTCCCCTACTTCCATTACTCCTACACCCAATTGTAACAAAAACGATGTTAATTGCTACAGTGACTCTTACAGTTGTTTTTTTTTAACGAGCGATTATATTTTCGACACTTTAGGTTTTCATAAGCGATTTTGATATTTGGGGGAGATGCAAAATTTTGGAAAATGTGTACTTTATTTACATTTTAAGAAATGTTTCAAAATTGAGCATCAATATGACAGTGGATAATTGTGTACATTATTTCAAAAAGTGATTTAAACATTTAAATGTAATAATTTATTATTAAGTTTATTGATTTTTAGTTAACTAGTAACGCAATAATTATTTTGAATTGAAGGAAGATATCTGGAAGTTGGGGAGTAATGAGAAGCTTTTATATCATTTAGAAGTATACGTTGTAAATATAATGAACAGTACTTGATATTAACTTCAAATATTATTTTTGAAGGAAAAAATATAATAAAATAATTTGGTCCAAAGCAAGTTGGACTCCTCAAAAAGCAGAAGCCGGACGCTCCAGCAATACCAAATAGCGGTATATACATTGGAGATACAAAAAGACCGCTGCAGCCGTATTCTGTAAGTCGTTATAAGTCGAAACGAAACGGTATGTCATTTTCACCTATCCAGTCGATAGTCGATAGTACGTATAGTGTCATTGGTGTCAAACAAAGTGAGGTTAACACTTAACCGTGATAAATTAAAATTATTATTACTATTGTTCCTTTCGGCGGCAAAGATGATGATGCACAAATGATGCACAACGGGAACTACGGGCGTTGGCACAAGATAGAAATAATGGCTAAGAGGTTTCCGAATTATGCAGACGCAGAAGCGGACTAACATGTGTCAATGGAGAAAAGTCCATTACTGAAAACTTTCGCCCAATTTCAGAAATATATATCATTGGACATATTTATAATATATTAATGCAATTAGGATACCAACTCAGTTTAATAATGTTAAAGCTGCTAGGCGTTCTACTACCTCAAGTTTGATACTCGCCTATTGTGGACTTTGGAGAAGTAACAAGTTGATGTTGTGTATACTGACTTCTTCAATAAAATTGCTTTCACGTCTCGAACGTCTCTCAGGGAGTGCATTTAGCTCTAATATTATTTAATATATTTGTGAATGATATGGTTAATAAATTTGAATACTGTGAATGTTTACTTTATGCTCAATAAATATGTGTTCATGAATTCCGTTTTGTTCAGTTCCATTAAACTAATTACAGTATGCACAGGCCTATAACTAGGCTGTGTAGACTTGCAAATAATGATTGTAGGGAACTTCATTTTTATGGTGTGAGTTCTTTCTAATGAAGGCTAGATTGGTCAGTACTTTGATAGCATCAGGTACCATTTTTTATTTTATTTTAATTTCATATTGCTTTTTCTTCTCAACAGTTGCATATTTATGGCAAATTGTACTAGTTTAATAATGGGAAACCATTAGTAAATTGTTTATTAAATAAATATGAACACAATTTTTCAAGAGTTTTTTTATTCAACAAAGAACATAAATGTACATTTTAAACAGCGAAATATAAACTACTATTTATTAATATCACAAATGTAACATTCTATTACCATCTAATAAATAAATTTACCTAGTCTAATATCCATGAGACTATTTTTGAGAGTGTCTCGATTAGAGAACTGTGAACTGCAAGAGACTTTTAAAATTTGATTTCTCTCTCTCTCATTTTCCACCATTAATTTTAATGTGTTGGCAAACTTAAAATCTGTTTTACAAATAATTCAAATTTGAATTTGGTGTCAGATCTCAAGAGCTTGAGTCAAGACAATAGTAGACACGGAATCACAAAACAATTAATAACTTTGCGTTCTAAGAATTTTACACCACGGAATGTCCATTCCGTTTCATTCGAAATGATAACGACAACGTCGTTTGAGTATCGATAAAACATTCGATATGTTTTAAAGTTGCACTACATACTTGCCAAACTGAACTATTTATCGCGAATTGGGCGATTTTGTCTACAAATAGCAGTTTAGCCACTTTTTACTGACAGTCTTCGCAATTAAATTGAAGTCTTTTTTAATTATATTTATATATAATTTGAATTAAATTCAAATTTGATTTACTAAGATTATTTAGAAAACTCAAAGGATAATCATTATTCGGAGGTGCAGTTGAGTAGTATTTGTTACCATCTCACTAGCATTGAATTAAAAAATATAGGTACGTGATTTTTTCAACTTTTTGTCTACATATTTTAAATGTTGCGGCACATGGTAGGTACATCCGAAATTTTTCAATTTCTCACAACCTATTATTTCGATAATTTAAATGTTGTCTGACATTATACATTCGATAATCAGTCATATCCAAATTCAAAATAAATGATAATATATGTTCATAATAAGAAAGAAGTGTCCTTATTTGGTACTTTAGGGCATACATGGGATTTAGACGAAAATCTTCTGGCAACCCTGTCGTACATAACGACAGTCGATACTCATATCGAAACGTTACGAAGATAACGAGTTACAGAATACGGCCACTGGACACCAGGGTTAAGGAACACCGCATAGCTACTCAAAGGGCGGAGCTAACGAGTCGGGACTGGCTAATAACGCATGGACCGTACATCAACTGGGACCAGACAAGGCTAATTCGCAAGGAAGATAATTGGTATAAAGGCAAATTTATAGAGACAGCACATATGATCCCGAAGGAGAAGATAATTAGGGAGCCCAGCGTCCAAATTAAAAACATTTGGAGACCCCTTCTTCGGCCACTGCCTCCACGCATCCTTGACAACCAACCGTCAGGTTCGACGACGCTGATTAGATCGGATAGGACCATGACCGGTTAAAGTTATAAATATGAGGGATGAACTAAATTTAAAGACGATGGATCTCCAAGGAACCTCAAAGAACGCTTTTTAGTAGCTTCACTATTTAATCAAAATTTTGAAGTCAATTTTAGCCTAATTCTAATTCCAATCATATTTTGCATGTATGTGTAGTTTGGATGACAATACAATAATTTGGTATCTTGTAGTTCATCTAATACTAATATGGATGAACCCGGCACTTTCATATACGACCGAACGAAAAATGGGTTGAAACATGAGACGAAAATAGAAAAACACAGATATATTTGTTTACGTTTACAAATAGCGTCCAGTCAGCATTAAATTAAATTCTCATGTTATTCAGACTTAAAATAATAATACAACTACGTACCTAATCCACAAATATAAATATATTAAAATCCATTAAAAGATGTGCACAATGACAAAAACAATTAGTGGCTTAAAAACTTTTATGTAACAGTAATTATCAAATCATTTATTTATTCAGGTAAAATGTAGTTTTATTCTCCGCATAGAATGACCTTTTGCAAAACCCAATTACTACGTTTATGATCTGACACTTACGGGTGGGAAGATAATTCGACAACGAATATTCCCCTTTCCTGCATATAAAACTCTATATTATTGTTTTTTACACTTGTGTTGGACATAAACAGCGTAAAGTATCGCCGTTCAGTCAACATCAAAGCCTAGATTTACGTCTAATTGGTTACAATCGAAAGGAGTTTGGGGCCGCGGTCAGCATTTGTTTTCCGGCAAACATCTTTCAACCTATTCTTTATTGAAACCCATTTTTAATGTAAACAGGCAGGTCCATTTATATTAGTAGCCATTGATCTGAATATATAAATATAAGGAAACCTTCATGATCTATTTTTTGGTAAAATCGGCAACTTCACTAAAATTTTGTATATTTTGTTTATTTTGTACTTTGATTAGCACGATTTTTTTTGTTTTTTAAACTATAATTACTTCAAACATAAATTATTTTGGTATATAGTAATATTTTTACACATCTGCCTAAGTATTAATAAAAATGAGTATCTATTTGATATTATTGGTAATTTATAATACATGAATATCAATTCCATAAACTCAAAACTTAAATCAAAAATAGGGTAATTAATATTAAAAGACATGTTTGGAGTTAACCTAAACGAGCTATTTTTTAAAGGATTTAAACAGACCTTTAACCGTAATAACTAACCCTTTATTTTATCGCTGAAACAATAATCTCTCTCGTGGGCTACATAAAATAAATCTGATTTAACTGTCACTCGAGATTTACCAACAATATTTTCCAGAAGTGATGAATGGGACCAATTATGCCGGAAAAGCTCGGATGTTATTTGTCAGTTAGATTAATGATTGATAAATGCGTATGTTCAGTGGTTCTAGGAGAGCGTAATATACCTAAACTATGTCTCATATTATGTGAACGTTGTTTGGCAGTAACAAATGGAAGAGCATGTGGGAATAGTGTAAATAAAATTTCCTTAACATTTAGAAGTGTGCAACCACTTATAATTATGTAAGCTGAAATTATGTTAATAGTTTATGCACTTATTGGGAATAACACCACAATTGTAATTTTACATTTTACAATTGTGCTTTTTTATATACAGGGTGTTTCTAGAATTGATTGATTTTTCAAAGGCACACACGGCATTCGAAAGTAGACTTCATAAGCTTTAAAATGAGCACTCGGATGATTTTTTTGGGTACCTACAATTTCGGCTACAGTTCTGATTCACTTGACAAGGATTATCTTAGGCGATAGTGCTAAAACTGTTATCTGCAAAACGTTATTGCAAAACATCTAGAACGTAGCTCTCACAGAAACTAAAAAAAATATTTTTAAATGGAAATAATAGCATTAACTGATATAGAACAAAATGTTATTAAAATATAATAATTATGAAGTTGCAAGCGAAAATGTATTCTTCTTGAGAGCCTCTGGTGTGCTGCAAATATTTTTGGCTCTGTTGACTAGTGTTTTGATGATGCCAGTTTTCGCTGTTGTTGGGTGGTTGAAGTTGTAATGTAGGTATAACCCTGTATATGCAGCCTTCCTGTAGACTGTTGCTTCGATTTCGGTCCTAGTTCTTTGCTTCACATCAAGGACTAGCAGGCACCCACTTCTTCTCTCTCCGTGGAAAATCTGATGGATGCTTCTGATCGGTTTAGATGCTCCAGAACTACCCGTAGTTATATTTCTCTTTGTTGCTAAATAATGAAGTTGTCGTCGACATACCTTAACCAGAATTTTGATTGCTGCTCGTACCCCTTCAGTGTACTATCTTCGAACTATTCTATGTATATGTTGGCGATGGTTGCTGTTAACGGTGAGTCCATAGACAATCCATCTTCTTGCATGAAGAAGCGGTCCTTCTTCTGACAGTAGCAGTTTTTGAGGCAACATTGTAGTAAGTCCATGGCTGAATCTATTGGCAGGTCCGTCCTTGTCAACAGGATTTCGTCCTTAGTAAATTTCCTTCTCACTATGTTAACGGATTCCTCTAATGGTACGTTCGTGAACAGGTTTTCAACGTCGGAACTTAATAAGCGATGTTGTGGTATAAGTTCGATGGATTCGATAATTTCGACAAAATGCTTTGAATTCTTAAAGTTTTATTGAAACGTTACGAAATCAATCATTTCAAGACGATAAAATTCCTGCAAACGAAAATATAAATAGTTATTAGATTTAGTAGATTTTCTTTCCTGTATTGATTTGGCTACAACTAAAAAATTACATCCCTGAGGTTTCAAGCTAATCGCTATTGTCTTCATTACTTGAATATACAGGGTGAATATTTTTACGATCAGTATGGGAATCTCGGAAACTAGCGGAGATAGAGCAATGGTTAAATTGTGAAAGAGTTGCAGTTTTACTCGCCCAATTTAATGACACTTTCGGATTTTTGTAAAATGTCATGGCTTACTAGATATTTTGAAAAAACGAAATTCTGTCGATTTAGTCAAATCCCTCTAGCTCCTTTGTTTTTGATTTTATAAAAATAGTGTGAATATCAAAATTGAAGGGAATTGTATCCCGAATATGATTGTGATACCCTCGTTTGCGTGACAGCTCTCGTTTTCAAGATATGACACAAACTTATCTTTTTTGAATGGAAACCATAATTGGCTATGACCTCAAAAAATCGGACATTTTTAGAGCTTTTCAACGTTATAATACTCGATATAGTTATTCATAAAAATAACGGAGTTATGGATGCTTTTCTCTCTTATTTCCACTTTTAACGTAGGTAACCATGAAAAAGATTGTTTTCACTTTGACGTTTCCATTAGTAGTGCTGAACTGAGAGTCGATATTGAGAAGTTTTCGTGATAAAATGAAATATTCTAACGAAGAAAAACTAAATATGGTGGAATGTTATATCATATACCATAAAAATTCAGTTCCTGCAGCTGAGGAATACTTTCATAGATATTTTAATAGTCGTCAAGCTGCTCTATGTACATTTAAGAGCCTTTACGATAGTTTACGCAGATATGGATCCTTTACTAAACCACCAAAGGAACGTAATCAAATTAACGAAGCAGCACAAATAAATGTTTTGGCAATGGTAAATCAAAATGCATCTACATCAACTCGTGAGATTGCGGCAGAAGCTGGCACATCTCAACGAACTGTAGTTAAGGTACTGAAAGCGCACAAGTTCCACCAGTACAAACTTTCAGTTTCTCAAACTTTACATGCTGGTGACGAACATCGACGTATTTTGTTTTATACCTGGTTTAGAGACATGTGCCTTGACAATCCACAGTTTCCATTAAAGGTGTTATGGTCAGATGACACTAGATTTACTTACTGCGGTATGTTCAATAGATACAATGAGCATATCTGGGCTAAAGAAAACCCTTTCCATGTAGAACCAGATAAAATTTGGTTTTAATGTTTGGTGTGGTATTATAGGGTCTACTATTCTGGGGCCTTTAATCTATGACGAATCACTTAATGGGGAGCGCTACTTGCATTTCTTGCAATACACTTTTCAAGACATGTTGCATAATTGAATTTGAGAACTCGTTTAGAAATTGAGTGGCTCCAACATGATGGAGCACCTGGTCATAACTCGGTATTAGTAAGACAACACTTAGATAATATCTATCCAAACTCTTGGATAGGAAGATATGGCCCACGCGAATGGCCACACCGGTCGAAATTATGAGACAGTTGGTGACCTAAGGGAGGCGGCATTACAAGCAATTGAAAAAATTGATAGGCGGTCTGTGAGGAAAGCGGTAATGTCAATCTTAAAAAGATGCAATTTTTGTCTAAATAACAATGGTGAACTTTTCGAACATAAATCGTAACCATTATTATGTACTTTAATTTTTTAAGTGTTTAGTAAGTACCTACTTATTTAGTTTTTTCGATATATCTGATATACCTAATAAAAAAATCGTTCAATGTTTTTTGGAATAGTTATTAATAAATCAATCTATTTCATGGCTACCTACGTTAAAACTGAAAATAAGAGAGAAAAGCATCCATAACTCCGTTATCTTTATGAATAACTATATCAAGTATCATAACGTTGAAAAGTTGTAAAAATGTCCGATTTTTGAGGTCATAGCCAACTATGGTTTCCATTCAAAAAGAGATAAGTTTGTGTCATTAATAAATAAATCTATTTCATGACTAACTACGTTAAAAGTGAAATTAAGAGAGAAAACCATCCATATTTTTATTAATAACTATATCGAGTATTATATCGTTGAAAACCTCTAAAAATGTCTGATTTTTTGAGGTCATAGCCAACTATGGTTTTTATTTAAAAAAATAAGTTTGTGTCATATCTCGAAAACGAGAGCTGTCACGCAAACGAGGACATGGCATTCATATTTGGGATACAATTCCCTTCAATTTTGATATTTACACTTTTATTATAAAATCAAAAACAAAGGAGCTAGAGCGATTTGACTAAATCGATAGAATTTCGTTTTTTCAAAAGATCTAGTAAGCCATGACTTTTTACAAAAATCCGAAAGTGCCATTAAATTGGGCCAGTAAAACTGCAAATCTTTCCCAATTTAACCATTGCTCTATCTCCGCTAGTTTCCGAGATCCCCATACTGATCATCAAAGGAAAAGATTTGTGTTTTAGAAAAATTATATCTTTCTTCTTTTCTAACAAACTTTAATCCTTTCAGTGTTGCAGTGAAATTTTCTGAACGTACTACATAAGCTAGAAAAACTTTCACCTTAAATCTTGGAATGAAAAAGCAAGACAAATATAAAATTAGTTATTTTCACAAATAGTGGTTGTGAGAGTTTTAATTTTGCAAAATTACAAACATGACAATAATTGAATTTTGCAAGTACTAAATACTTGAACAGAAAGTTGCAATTCTTCATAAAGCACATTTTTTAGATAGTTCATTTCTTTAATAACATTTGAAACACACCGTATTTTCACCCTGACTAGATGCATAAAACATATAGCAGATGAAATTTCATGGCATAAAATTTGTTTTTGTCGTCTTATCAAGCCCACGAAATTTACATAAATATTTTGCACATTCTGTTATAAACGAACCAGGAACCAGACGTGACACAAGAAACAACCTACATCAGGCTTCCTGTATACATTATTAAGGGCACTAATTTCAGCAACGCCATAGTGAGTTTTCACAGCACCGCAATCTTCGTGAAAAAAAGAGAACATGAATATTCATGTTGGAGTCTGATACGTTAATTCAAAACTAAACAGAATACTTCGGTTCAATTTGAATACGAAATCAACATGAATTGTTGAGGATATCAGTTTTGAATTTTAGACTTGTATTGAAAACGGTGTTCATTTATTTTTAATGTGGTTTGTTGGAGCAAAAAGGAAAGTTTGTTTTCAGGTTACACTGTAAAATATTTATTTATTGAGCGATTTTAATTGAACTTTTGAATCGAAAGCTTTTTAACGATGGTCCACACAAACAAAAATAGATGAGTATAGTAGTAAAATATAAACATTATATGTTTCGAGTTTTCGTTCCGACCCAGACGACACATTTTTAGGGTTCCGTATATACAATATACGGATACCCTTATAATATCACTCAGGATTTCGGCCTCTGTCACATCACAGCCATTTTCTCCGAAACTACTGGATGGAAGAGGTTGAAATTTGGTATCAATGTATAGTTTAGTGACCCGATCAGGAGTACATATCGTCAAAGAAAAAAATTTGATTTTAGGGGTACTTCTGGGGGGAAAAACTAAAAAAATCGACCGTCCCCCCCGTGATCTTCGAAACTACTGAGCCTAAAATTTTGAAAAAAATAGGAAATATAGAGCGTTGCCCGAGCTTTACAGGAAAATTAAGGAGAATTCATTAATGTTAATTTTGGGGGTCAAATTATAGAATTAAATAAAAAAATTTCAAACGCATAATGTAATATATCAAATGAAAGGTCTCATTCTGAGGAACATAAATATATTTTACTCATATTAAAAAAAATTATTTAAAAAGATATTAACGAAAATATTCCAAAATTTACCCATTCCCCCCCCTTATCTCCGAAACTACTGAGCCTAAAATTTTGAAAAAAAATAGAAAATATAGAGCGTTGCCCGAACTTTACAGGAAAATTAAGGAGAAGCCATTAATGTTAATTTTGGGGGGCAAATTATAGAATTAAATGGAAAATATAAAATTAAATCGGCGAAAACAAATATATTTTTTTCATATTTTTAAAATAAATTAATTAAAAGATATTAACAAAAATATAAAAAAAATTACCCATTCCCCCCCCTTATCTCCGAAACCATAAGCTGTACAATTTTGAAAAAAAATGGATGTATAGCCCCTCACCTAAACTTTACTGGAAAATTAAAGTAAAACCCCTAATATTTATTTTGGGGGGCAAATTATAGAATTAAATGGAAAATTAAAATTAAAATTGTTTCTAACCCATCATGTTATATATCAAATAAAAGGGCTCATTATGACGAAAATAAATATATTTTTTTCATATTTTTAAAATAAATTAATTAAAAGATATTAACAATAATATAAAAAATTTATTCATTCCCCCTTATCCCCGAAACCATAAGCTGGAAAATTTTGAAAAAAAATGGAGGTATAGCCCCTCACCTGAACTTTACTGGAAAAATAAGAACAAACCCCTAATATTTTTTGGGGGGCAAATTATAGAATTAAATGTAAAATATAAAATTAAAATTGTTTCTAACCCAGCATGTTATATATCAAATAAAAAGGCTCATGATGAAGAAAACAAATATATTTTCTCCATATTTATAAAATAAATTAATTAAAATATATTAACAAAAATATAAAAAAATTTACCCTTTTACCCCCTTATCTCTACAAACCCTAATATTCATTTTGGGGGGCAAATTATAGAATTAAATGGAAAATAAAAAATTATAATTGTTTCTAAAGGGTCATATAATATATCAAATCCCAGGGCTCATTATGACGAATAGGTACAAATATATATATATATATATATATATATATATATATATATATTTAAAATTAATATTTTAAAATATATTTAAAAAAATATTTTAAAAAAATTACCCCTTCTCCCCGTTATTTCTCAAACTCTAAGACCTCATTTTTTTTGTTTATAGGAAAAATATGAAAAAAAATACCTAATTCTATTATTTGGTCTCCAAATAATAGAATTACTAGAAACCTCCATAGTATTTTTAGGGACAAATTATACAATTAAATGGAAAATAAAGATTCAATTTTCAAACGCATCATGTAATATATCAGATTAAAGGCTCATTATGTGAATTACAAATATAACATATTTTTAAATCATTTGTTTAAAAGATATTAAAAATATTAAACATCGACTTAATTCCCACTTTAGAAACTACACTATTTCAAATTTGAAAAATATATTTTATTTATATTTTTAAATAATTTGAATAACAGATTTAATAATTTATAATTTAAACTTTGACCTATTTAGCCGTTTTTCTTCCAATCTACAGAGCCTCAAAACTCAGACAGTAGATTTCTGAAAGTTTATTAGAAAAATAAAACTCTAATGTTACTTTTTGGGGGCCAAATTAGAGAATTAAATACATATGTATTGTGATAAAAATCAAGAGAATCCTAAAGCAGATAAAATAAAAAGTCTATGTGTGGAAATTCAAAGTGTATATTTTTTATAAATTTAAAACGCTTCCTTTAAAAGATATAAGGGTAAGTATAAGAAAATGCACTTATTCGCTGTTTGTCTGAAACTGGAATATTCGAATCTTGAAGGTGGTACAGAACCCTTAGTATGCGAGTCCGACTCGCACATGACCAAATTATTATTTATGGAAAATCTTTAATTAGAGTAAATATACAAATATAACATCCAATTAATATACAATACCAGAACAAAATTTGCTTTTCATTCCAATTTTCTTTTGGCAATATTTTAAATTCGAGACTTGACATGAGTTAAAAGTAGAGACAAGGATGGCAAACTAAAACTCCATCTGAAAACATTAAATAATAACCAGAATAGCGCTCATGTAGAAAGAGGGTATGACGGGAATTACTTACTAAATATAAAATAATATTAATGTTAAACCACAAGTTTAGTCTTTTTTTTTTCAACCAAAGATATGTAAAATATGCAGGGCTTTCATTTCAAAACTAGCCACCCAAATTAACTTTTAAAATATCTTAAAAAAAACAAAATTTTAATTTATATTTACGGGGGGACACATTTTACACGTATCAGTCACCCAGCAGTTTCAATCCCTAAGCAGAGGTAAACATCACTTCAACAAGGTTAAATAAAGTGGTACCATGTGATACCTCTTTTTAAAGGTCTATTTTTCTCAATCTTTTGATACATAATTTTTTTAAATCAGATTAAATTACATGTCGCAGCTAGAATTCCTTCCGCACTTTTTGAAGCATCTCGGGTGTAATCCGTTCACACTCCTCCACTATTCTACGTCTAAATTCAGGAATATCGCGAGGTTAAGTTTTGTACACCACAATTCTTAGATCTTCTATAACAAAAGTCAAGGGGCGTTAGGTCGGCTGACCTTAATGGCCATTCTTTAGCGCCCTTTCTTCCAATCCATTTTCGTACAGGGAAGGCATAATATGGGGGTGCTCTATCCTGTTGAAAAAGTAGGTTTTCTTCATCTAGCAACAAAGTTTCATCTTGATCTATTTGATTTTCTAGAGTTTCGGTTATAAGGAGATTTATCACATTTTCTAATAAGTCCAAATACAATTACCCATATAAATGTTCTTCCACGAATAAAGGAGCAATAAATTTATTTCCTATAATTCCGGCCGGTATTGATTGTGCTCTTCCAGAAAAACTTGTAGATTGCTATTGTCCCAGGTTCTACAAAATCAATTTTGCTGTATTTGCTGCTTCTTAGGGCAGACTAAATTTGTCCTTAATTTCTAAAAAGAGAAAATACATAACAATTTTGACAAAGAGGACATAGTATTAAAAACTCACCCCATTTTAAAATATGTTCCATTAAATTGCCTACAGTATAGCTTTGTGCACATTCGAACTATAATTTTCTTACTATTGAGGAACAATAGTTAATTTGTTAATTTTGGTGCAGCATTCTGCTGTGTCTTGCAATAAAGATTTGATAACAGATTGGTTTCAGTCCTATCCTCTGACATTCCTCTATAACACTTTTAAGGTGAATTTTCAATGAAACAGCCTTCATTGGTCCACTTGGATTTTATATACTAAAGACTGCTTCAGGACCAAAATATTTCATTTATTAGAAAAATATTCATACGGTCTGCCAACCATGGCTCGCTTTCTATGCCATCTTCCTGGACACAACCAATAAAGGCACATTTACCAGTATATTGAATATTACAGAACAATGATATTTCATCAATTACTACTACACAGTATATATCAGTTTCTACAATTTTATCAACAGCTTTAAATTATGAAACATTACTGAATTTATTACTGGTTTCATAGATATTCTTGATGATAAACTAAATATTTTTTACAACAATCGGCATCCATGACCACTTGCCTTATATAAACTGCTAATATTTTTTCAATTAATATGTATCGCCTTCCATGTGGCATGCACCACTTTTTACCATTCCAAAGAAACACAAATAAATGTACAATATGGCGGGTCACTAAAAATCCCTTTGTTTGAACGTCCCCGACTTGATGATTCTGTCCATAATCGAGTAATGTCGGAGACGAATTTCTCTCATTGCAGATTTATACAAACTACAGGTGACTTATTGTAGCGACATCTAAGCAGCTGGACCGGGCATAAAAGTATTTGACCTTGGTATATCAAGTGAATCATCTATATTGAATAATTTGTGGGTGATACTAAAAGCCCCCGAAGGCAAAATTAAAAACTTTTTATGCAAATGGATAGTTAACAGGTACATAAAAAAACAACTTAGTATTCGTTGATATAATCAGAGGAAAATGTATTTATTAAAATTAATTGTACTATACTAGGTATTTGCTTGGGACCATCTTTTTTTAACCGACTTCCAAAAAGAAGGAAGTTATCAATTCGTAGCGTATTTTTTTTGTATGTATGTTACCTGATTTATTCTCCTGTGGTGAACCGTTTTGTATGAATATGGTCTTGTTTAATAGAGTATATATCCGGATTGCTGAAAGTTCAAATTTTGGAAAAGAATACTATTGGTAAAGTGATGAAATTTGTGAATGAACACATGCGTGCATGGAAATCGACCATTATCCCTAACATATTGGTCGATTTATCGAAAACTCCTTCTGGATGTGTATAGTTCTTTAGCGTTTAATCTATTAGGGAAGATCCATAGGTGATCTCATATAATTTTCTGCAGCAAATCGCTAAAAATTCCAAAATTCTTATCAAAAATGTCATCTAAATGACATAAGGGACATTTCCTCTTAAATATTTTAATTCCAACGTAATAGTGCGGGAATTTCAGGCACTGGAAGTTTTCTCTCTTCGAGGTGTCATTCCTTTGTACGCAAGACAAGGAAGAAGAGTATTCAATATCTCTGACAGGTGAAGTAACCTGAAAATTTTATCCTGACATTCTGTCCTAGGAGTTAAGGGAGAACAGCAATTACACGGAACGGCTCCAGATTTGGAACCTCTGTGTACTGATTCTCTTGAAAATCCTAGATGTCGGTCTTACATCTCGCGTCCTCACACTTGAAGTTTTAATTGCGAATTTGAAAATTTTCTATGTACATCTCAAGCATATAGGTAGTAAAGCTTAATATTTTCGGCTCCTTAAATCAGTGAGTACCAAGCTCGATTTGTTTGTATACAAGGCAAATAACTATTTAAATGAAAATTTTTCCATTGTGCTTTTGGTTGTCACATTCTCCCGGCCTAATAAAACATTCAGTGACAACACATGTCAAATTCTAAAAACTGCTATTTGGTATGTTTATACACAGGGTGTTTAGTTATAGAAACTGTTATATGATGTGGACGTAAACAAATCATATGCAGGATGGTTGAAATATATGCTAAAGTTGAATTATATTTATACAGTGAGATTAAAAATTATTTATTTTACAGCCCATAAGAAGTTGCATAAAGTGTGGCGAGGAATTAATGTTTTCGGCTTATTAAGTCAACGCGTACTAGTACATTTTGTTCGTAAAGATTTACCTGTCAATTTAAATTAAAAAGTATCATTGTGTAATGTTGAGGCTTTCCATGTTACTTGATTCTGTCTATTAAGGTTATACATACAAAATAAAAAATAAAGAATGTAAACTACCTGAGTTCAAAAATACTAAAAAAATGAAAATAAAATATTTAAAAAAAATATAACCGAATGTAAGTATTAAAAGGTGTTCATTCTGTACAAATTAATTACCTACCAATCTAGTATATTTTTAAAGTCGGTGCCAAGCAACAATCAAGTTTGATGAATTAGTAGATAAGTACGCAATGAAGGATTTTAGATTTGCTTGGCACCGGCTTCAAAATATAGTAGATTGGTAGGTAATTAATTTGTACTTATTTTTAGCATTTTAGTTATAGGTAGAAGTCGGTTATATATTTTTTTTAAATGTTTTATTATTATCCCAGACGGTTAATGTTTTATTTTCATCGGAATGACTAATGTAGAGGGTGTCTCCAGCGGCTGCGAATATAAATTTTATAACATAAAGACACTTCGATTGTGTTTTTGAAATATATAACAGACCATTTTGGGATCTTCCTTAATGGAATGCAATGTAAACTATACAATTCGATGTGAGAGTTTTGGAAAATCGACCAATATACATTTGATACTATTACGAATAGAATTATTTTCTCAAAATTTAAATTTCTCCAATATGGATGAACACTTTATTAAATAAAAAAAACAACAGGAAATATATATCAGGTATCATATTTACAAAAAAAGTTGATAACCTCCACCGTTTTGGAAGTCGTTTAAAAATGGCAACAGTTTTCTCCTTCCACAAAAATAGTTTTTAACGTAACTGATGGAATAATAAATAGATTTACACCCCAATTTGCTCTTTCATTAGACTTTTGCCGAAATATCTCACCTTTGGCCATTTCAAATTACCTTCTCCGCTGAAATGATTGCCAGGCTTTACATCTCTCCGAAAATCACGGAGCTCACATTTTCTTTCAAACCTCCTCCTAAGATGAAATTCTCGAGGACCATCAAATAATGTTTCGCAAGTGTGTTTCACTTGTTTTATTATCCCCAAAGTACGTTGTTTTATTGAAATTTACGTGCCTAGTGATGAAATAATGTTCTGTTCCGGAATGCTCCGTAAATCTTTTGTTTATTTTCTAGACAGTGTGTAAAGTTGTGTTATGTTAGTAATTGGATTGTAAGATATTTACAGAAACATCTCTGTTTTGAAAATTGAGTTCTAGACAGCGTTCGTAGTCATTAGTAGAAAACGTATTCATCAATATTAAAGTCATTGGAGTTTTTTTATCCTTACGTAATTTCGAAAAGAATTATTTTGCCTGTTCATTCGGGTTTTCTTTCATCAGATTTTTAGTACAAAATACAAGGTGTTTCATTAAACTTAAAGAAGTAATTGTCATTTGAAATTCTGGTTAATTGGTATTTATTTCATACCTTCTATGCAATATTGGATTTTCCACAATTGCAATACAAAATATTATCCTTCAGGAGACCCCAGTCGAAATTTGGTTGGAAACAAGAAAAGACTATGCTGAAACACTAACCCTTTAAATGATCACTATATTTTAATAAAATAGTTAATATTACTATATTACTATTAACACAATCATTTTAATCGCAGATACCGAAAATGTAATAATATAGAGGGCATTCAATTAAAAAACATAAAACTTTGGTACTTTTCACATTTCTGCGACACCCTGTATAACTCGAAAATAATTTTTAAATGTTTCTCTGAAGGATATATATCAACCTAAAAAAAGATCGTTTATAATGAGTATCTTAGTCTTAATACTTCGTGTCGTAATACGTGTATAACCCTGTATACGATACTTGAATTTATTGTACTAAACTGATATCTGAAACAATAAACTGTTGAATTATGTCATTGCATGACTGTCAAAAATTCATCAACTTTAAACTTAGTTAATTCCGTAAATGTTGTCTAAGCATAATGACTCAAAAATGTATGCATAAAGTAAAATCCTAAATTAAATAAAACTGTAGAAATACCATGTTTGGGTATTAAGATATTTTTTGGACATTATGTCTGCCTGAATGCGCATAACGTAAACATGTCATAAATGTCAAAAATGTCAATAATGTCAAAAATTTGAAGACGCGAGATGTAAGACATCTAGGATTTTCGGGGACACTAGCACATAGAGGTTCCGAATCTGGAGCCGTTACATGTAATTGTTGTTACCAGTAATTTCTAGGTTAGAATGTCACGATGAAATTTTCAGGTTAACTTCACCTGGCAGATATATTGAATACTCTCTTCGAAATGTCATTGTTTTCTACACAAAATATATTATATATATATATATATATATATATATATATGAAGAAATATTTATCCGGGAATACATCCGTTCGTTACATTGATTCATCTTTGAATCCTGCAGACGTTTCGCCAAGGTCTCACTTGGCATTCTCAATGCGTAGTTACGGTGAACTGAGAGGTGATCTGCCTGAGCTGTTTATTTTATATGTCTCCGTCGGAGGTCGTATCGCGTCTGATTGGTCGGTATTGACTCCGCCCCCTTCGCTGCCGTGTCTTTATGTTTTGCTTGTTGACGGGTTTGTATTTTTCGTAGCTAATTGTGTTTTATATATATATATATATAATATATATATATATATATATTGTCTTGCGTACAAAAGAATGACACCTCGAAGAGAGTATTGAATGTCAAAAATGTCAGAAATCTCGGTCTTCAGAAAAGATACCTCGAAGAAAATTGATGTCAAAAATGTCAAATTTGTCAAATTTGTTAAAAATGTTAAAAATGAAAAATATGTCAAGAATGTCAATAAAAATTTTCTCGTTGATAGATGAGTCATTTGTAGGTTATTTTTTTATTTTCTTGAGAATAACACCTATGCCCAAAAATGGGGTTATGTCTCGCCTTCAGATCAGTGACAGTTTCACCATAAACGTCGGATAGTAATTGGAATATATAAGTTGTGTTGCATTTAGAATTTAAAAGTTGTTATTGCCGTCGAATTCAATGATAAATCTATAATTCGAACCAGGAGTCATTTCAAATACTCCTAAAGGTTCAAGGTCAAAATCTCACAAAATTTTTAATAGCAAAAAAAAAAATTAATACCACGGAGTCACACAAACTAACAAGTTAAAAAGTTTGCAGTAAGAATTCTAGCAATTTCATATGGTCAATACTAATTACTTTAATCCCATTGTGTTAATGTTATATTGCCATTAAAAAGGTCTGTTATAAGCCTCGAAACGTTTAGAATATTTAAATTATACAGATTTTCTTATAATTAATATTCAAAAGAAATTATAATAATACACATATCAAAAATATGAAAAATGTCAAAAATGTCCAAATGTCAAAAATATCAAAAATGTCAAAAATCTAAAAAATGTCGAAAATGACAAAAATTCCAAAAACATCAAAATTGCTGCAAACATCAAAAGTGTAGAAAATGTCATAAATGCCAATGGTGTAAATCAAGGATCGGCAACCTTTTTTGGCCGCGGGTAAAAATCAGCCAAAAATTAAAGAGACGTTTGGGTCAGAGATAAATTCTTATTAAAACAGCATTTTAGGAAATAATAAAATATATTTTATTAAGAAAATAATTACAAACGTAGTTGAATAAATTTTATTTATATACTTTCTCTACGATATCAATGGCTCCCTTTATGTTGAACTTGTGACTTCAATTTAGTCAAGTCTGGTTTATAGTTAGTCGTTTTAAGTCGAACACAAGCATTTGAATTTTCAATAGTTAACCTGCTCCTGTTTTTGCTTTAATAAATTTTATTTGTGAAAATTTTCCTCATATTTAAAAGTGGACCCGATTGTGGATAAAATGGCAAAACCATTTTTTTAATGATGAAAACCTCGTAGGAAATGGCTACTAATATAAATGGACCCGGCACTATCATATACGACCAAACGAAAAATGGGTCGAAACATGACACAAAAATAGAAAGAGACACAGATATATTTGTTTACAAATATTCCGGCTCCAATAGTAGCGTCCAATCTGAATTAAATTAAAGTTCATGTTATTCAGATTGAAAATAATACAACTACGTACCTAATCCACAATTATAAATATATTAATATCCATTAAAAGATGTGCACAATAACAAAACAATTACTAATATGGAACAGTAATCATCAAAACATTTATTTATTCACGTAAAATGTAGTTTTATTTACTGCTTAAATGACCTTTTGTAAAACTAACACGTTTGAGATCTGACACTTACCGGTGAGAAGATAATTCGGCAAACGAATATGCCGTTTTCCTGCGTATATAGCACAGAAATACTATTGTTTTATTGTTTTTTTACACGTACACAAGTTTCTCACGGATTTCAACTCCAAAAACACGTTAAATAATTCGAAAATTGAAATTAACCTCAAATCCAAACATAGTGAACTGTCGGTAAGGTGCACTGTTGCCTGCTCGGCATTTATATTAGTAGTCATTCGTTATACTGGATTCTTTGGCACATTCATAATTTCACAACAACAATTTTTTGGGAGAAAAAAAATATTTGTATATCTTATATTTTATTTTCGGAACTAAAATGGGTTACTTGAAATTACCAAATGGGTCACTCGTTTACCCAGGGTAAAAAAGTGTCTAAATTTTTTTTAAATTCTAAATTGCTATTTTGCAATATTTTTCACTCGATTGAATGCAAAACAATATATGCTTATCACAATAGATTAAAATCTCGAATAATTATTAATGAATTTAGTATAGTTCCAGAATTAGAGTCTCTAATGGCTAATTTTTCATTAAACATAAATATTAAATTCAAATATGATAAATAATAAACCAAGAAATATGCTAATTTGTCTACAACTGTGTTAAGGTGTCAGCTAGTTTACAATAAATCGCTAAGACATATACCTTCAGTCGACAAAGAACCTAAATTTAAAAAATAGAGAGAAAAGCAATTAAAAAAGTATACTACTGTTAAATTTTCCCCTCTACATTGTTACTCATTATTCTTTTATTATTAGAAACAACCCGGCTTAGTACAAAAAAAATCCCTGAAATTTGTTGAACCCTTCTGATTGTTCGGATTTTTTCAAAATTCGTATGTAATTGCCAATGCCACAGACCACAGGAATAAATAAAACTCATATCAACATTATGTCTACCCTTTGTGCGCGAATCGAATTTCTATTTGGAGAGAGCAATAACCCAAAATTAAATCAAATATTGATGAACGTTCTATTCCACAACAAAAATAAAAACACAGCAGGTATACACATACACGGCAACGAACAAATGAGATACTACCTGGAACGTTCGAAAAGAATGGGTTCAATGAACACTGGAGGGCGCTCTCGAATTTATTAAAGCACGATGTGGAGTGTAGAGAGAGCACTTTTAGACTTTGTAATATCCCTCGGATGTCGTATAGAGCTGCTTAGAATACTACTATTGAGATACTTTCATGGTGTAGCTGATGAAAGCGAATACATCTGAATATTTCACCGTGAAATAAATGCATTTGGTATGCAGAAATGCGAAGTTTGGGTTTTAGGCTTTTTGTTGAACGCTGATGAATGCAGTTGACATGAATTCGATTTGTTTTGCAAATTTTATTTCGTTTGCTGAGGTTTTGGGTAAGATGTGATAAACTTTTTCCTAGAACAATAGTTTAAGTGATGCTATTCCTTAGTTATTCCTAGGAAAATCTATACACCAGTCAATAGAGAGTTTTAGGTGACATAAAATTCAACAGAAAACCGCTTAAGCCTTCACGTAAATAATAGTTTATAAGTCCTAACCAGCATAATTTTAACAGCAAACTCGTAGAAGTAAATTATTTGAGCCTTAAAGGACTACAAAAGAATATCGGGTATTTTGTTTTCTGCTTATAGTCTAAAAAGTAATGACCTGTTCATAGGACGGCTTTATAGAAAAATTGTAGAGAATCAGAAAATCTTCAAATATGTATGTTTATAAACTTTGATCAGCAGCTCATTTTTCATAAAGAAAACGCTGGAAAAACTGATGTAAAGTGAGTGATTTTAAAAATTCATAACTTAGTTGTAATAATAGCTGGAAACTTAATCTGCCTGCTAGTGATAGCTTATAAAGTGGAGACTAATAATGCTGAAGATCGATATTATAAGTTAAGTAGATCTTGCAGAATTGCAATTGAAATATTTTGCTGGACGTATCGTATTAACCACGATAGCTCGTTAGCGATATGCAAAATATATTTGTAAAGCTTATAAAATGCACTTCACTTCATTAACTTAATAAACCAATGGAAAAATAGACCAATATGGGTAGGTAATAGTTATTTAAATTATACAGTGAGGCCGCGTGGGTTGGAACAAAACATATTGTTTCTGGTCGGGAACCTTCATCAGTTGCGCTTCCCACAATTGAATGTCCTCTCGAACACTTTTTTATGCATTTGATGCATTTCGTTAAATTTGAAGACGCGAGATGTAAGACCGACATCTAGGATTTTCAAGAGAATCAGTACACAGAGGTTCCGAATCTGGAGCCGTTCCGTGTAATTGCTGTTCTCCCTTAACTCCTAGGACAGAATGTCACGATAAAATTTTTCAGGTTACTTCACTTGTCAGAGATATTGAATACTCTCTTCGAGGTGTCATTCCTTTGTACGCAAGACAATATATATTATATATAAATATAATACATATTGTTTCTGTGTACTGATTCTCTTAAAAATCATTTGTTTTTTATGTTTTTTTTTTAATTCTGAGTATTTTTCATGTACAATGTCCTATAACAAAAATTAACAGTTATTAAAAAAATTACATTTCTTTCTAATGTTAAGAAAACAACGGTAAAATAAGCTGTTTGTTGGTTTGAACTAGGGATGTTACGGAAATTCGACTTCGGTTCCGAAAAGTCGGAACTTCCGATTGATATTACACCTTCGATTTCGACTTCGGTTCCGACACTTTTCAACCGGAGGTTAGAATCGAAGATTGAAGAGCACTGCAATGATCAGCCATTGTCTGAACTGTGGTCAGCCAGCGCGTACTACAAGTTTATGCTTGTCACGCGGGTTACTCCCTCCCTATTTCCCGATGCTTACTGTTTTTCTTTAGTTCTATTACTCTTTCACTTGTCATTTTGCATTTGAGTTGAACTGAAAAACTAGTGTTTTTTGGAACTAGTTTATTGAAATTTTTGCGGATAAGGCGAAATGTAAACTGTGCAACATTAAAAGGTCATTTTAAGGCTATACACAGTGTACATGCTACTTAACATGAAGAATTAATAGAATTAGAAGCTGAAAAGAAAACTACTATACAGAAAGATACTTTGTGGAAGAATCAGAAATGGTGTAGTAGAGACAGGAGACCTAACCCAAGAAAAAATGAATGGGACATCCCAAATGACAAAATTCACTGCTGTGTACGCGATTCTGGATCTAATATGATAAGAGCAATGAAACTGCTCCATATACCTGATCACTACTGCACTGTACATCAATTGCAGCGATGTGTGGGAACAATATTAAAATGTGATGAAGAAATCAAAAATTTAATAACTAAATGCAAAAAATTGCGACGCATTTTAATCATTCCCAGATTTCTCAAACTGAACTGCATAAAATACAACAAGGACAACTTAACCAAGAAACTTTAGGTCTGGTACAGGAGTGCAGTACGCGGTACAGTAATATTAGCATCTCATCGGTAATTACCCTAATACATACACTAAAGCATACATTACAAAGAGAAGACAATATATCCGACACAAATGAAAAATGTAAAACTGTTACTAAATGTACCATTGACCAAATAAATTCTAGATTTGGAGACCTTCTATGTAATTGCAACATATCTGGGTCCTCGTTATAAAACGAGATTTTTCAACAAAGTGATTAAGGAAAAAGTTGAATCCGAATAATAATGAATTTACTTAACGCTGAAAATAAATCCGCAAGTGAAATTGAAAATATGGACGTTCATGCAGAAAAACCGATAAGCTCGACATCGCTAGTAGCTGGACAAAACAATCTCCAAACTATTTTATTTAATATACTATTGAGTCGCGTTAATGATGATGATAATATTGATAAGAGCATCTCCGACGAGCATTAATTTTTAGACAACTTTCTCATATTGAAGCCTTTACTGACTAAGTAAAATAGAGGAAAACGTATTCCTGTCAGTGACGATCTCTTATTATGGTGGAAAGTGAATACAAAATTTTAACTCCTGAACTCGATTTCCGACCAATATTTGTCATGTGCTCCAGGCTCCGTAGGAAGCGAACAATTCTATGACGGTTTGAGAAACAGATTGGACGGAGACAAACCTACCAAGCTTTTATTCATTAAATACAATTTGCTTCTTTTACCGTCACTTCATTTGATTTAACATTTTATCAAATTTAAATAAATTTGATTATTTTTATCTTCAATGTCTAGTAAAGTATACTATTTTTTTAACTGAAATTAACCAGCTTAAATAATATTTGTATTTTTTTATTTTATTAGATCTGTCATCAACACATATCTCTTTTGCCATCACCACCGCCTCGATTCCGACTCCCGTTTCGACTCAGACATATTAAATTTAAAAACTCCGACTCCGACTTCGGTTCCGATAAAATTACCTCCGAAACATCCCTAGTTTGAACCTATTTATTTACGTCTGGTTTTTATGATTCTTTGCGGTATTTTAGTTGCATGAATGGAAACCTTGTTTATTTCCATAGAAACTGTACTATAATTTTACTCCAAATAAACAGTTGCCAAGTGCAGTTGCAAAGTTTCAGAGTATGACGATGGTGGGATATGGCGACAGAACTCGAACACAACCTGAAGTTTGCGAATTGTTTAATATGAACTACCCTGAGCGGACTATTACATGATCGGTAGTTAGTAAAATAGAAAAAAAAATTCCAGAATTTGACCATGTAAGGGACAATTACAAAATCAAACATCTTCCGGAAGATACACAGTTAAATGTTTTGTTCGATTTACCAGAAAATCCTCAAAAATCCATTAAACAAATAGCGGCAGAACAGTCAATAACTAAATCGTCTGTTCTTAAATTTTTGCATAGAAATAAATGGCAGCCATACAAAGTTCAATTATTTCAGGAACTTACTGAAGATGATTTGAACCGGAGACTAGAATTTTCGGAAATTATGATGGATAGATGGAAGGTCAAACCGCACTTTTCAAGTAAGATAGTTTTTTCCGACGAAGCAACATTTCGTTTAATTGCTTTCATAAACACGCAAAATTTTCGATATTGGGCATCAGAAAACCCACATTGGATTATGTAAAGTCATACATAGTTGTCCAAGAAAGTTAACTTATGGGCCGGAATTGTGGGTACTTCAAGTGGGGGTCTTTTTTTATTGAGGGAACACTTAACTCGAAAAAGTAGTTAGACCTATTACAAAATGGAATAATACCCTGTTTAACCCCCCCCCCCTCCAGAACTTTACCCGAATGGTGAAAACTCCAATATAGTTACAGATTCTATGTGGTTTCAATAGGATGAAGCGCTCCCGCACTATTCGCGAACAGTGCGAGATTATCTTGACAATATTTTCCCAAATAGATGCATCGGAAGGAGAGGTAATACCGAATGGCTTGCTAGGTCCCCAGATCTAAGTCCGTTAGATTTTATCTTTGCGGTTAGGTGAAATCGAAAGTCTACTTCCATAAGCCGGAAAATATAGTGGACTTAAAGAATAGAATTAGGGCCGAAATACAACGAATCCTGCCACAAACGCTAAATGAAGTGTTACGATCACATCTGCCCTCTTCAAATCGGTTCGCATCACTCTTGAAGCATTGATATGATATTTTAATAAACAAATAGAATAAAGAATAAAATATATTGGCATATATTTATATAAATAAAAAGATAATAAAGTATAATCAATTAAAGGAGTTAATACATATGTAGGAGAATGTAATTTAAGATAAAATTAGATATATAGTACAGTATATGTATATAACTGGTTATTTATATATAAATAAAATAATAACCAGAAAATATAGAAAATTATTAAATTCTAAATAGCTAATTAACCCAAAAATATATATATAAATCTTTTTACATATCAGAAAGAAACTGTTAATCTGACGGGAAAATGTTGTGGGCAGATGTGTAAAATCAAATTCAAGAATCGACATGAAGCATATCTAAAATAATGGGATTTATCGCACTCTTTATTGCGATATGTAGATAGTAAAGTTCAAGGAAACTCGTAGGTTAATTAAACTTTTCAAAGCTGATATCTGCTGTTCTCTATTTTACTTACTTTAGGCAATATATTACGTCTGTACAGAATCCGCTATCAGTTGCTCCACCCCGAGGGTTTGAAATAATAAATACTTAGGTAATTTATACATACCATCAAATAGTCGAAGTGTATAAAGCGACATCTACAATATATTGCTTTGAAATGCTGGTTTCAAGATGTAAATATCGCAGTCGTTTAGAATGAATTAAAGAAGAGAATTGGTAGCACGACTTTTAAGCCAATATACAAATTAGAGACGATCCGAGTAATAGAAAAAACGAACCTCTAGACAGTTCGAGATCGAGTGTCGTGCTCTTATTAAATGAGAAATCTCGTAATTATGATGCTAGCCTTGCGACACTATGCAGGTTTTTCAACATAAAACAGGCTGTTGATGCGACATCTAAAATTTTCGGGGAAACTAGCACACAGAGGTTCCAAATCTGGAGCCGTTTTATGTAATTCCTGTTATCCCGTAACTCCTAGGTTAGAATGTCACGTTCAAATTGTCAGATTGACTTCACCTGTTACATATAATGAATGCTCTCTTCGATGAGTCATTCTATTGTGTGTACGGGAACCCCTGAATAACTCTTCAGAAGTTTTTTTTTAATGTTAACTATAAATCCTTAATCTTTATCATGAACTTGACGGTCGTATCAAGGTCAAATGTATTTTTTCATACGAGGACCCCATTTTTTATTCTAGATACTGTAAGAGCGGAATTTTTAAAAAGGAGAATCCGGATTTTTTATTCCAGATTTTCAAGAGCGGAAATGTTTACGTCTAAAATAACCTTGACGGTGTCCTTGACCCCGACCAAGGTCAAATAGATTAGTTCTAGTGAGAACTCCAAACAAGACCTTGAACTTGACCTTCATTTCATTTTCTTGACTATGAACTTGACGGTAATATCATAATGATATGTGTCCCTTACAAATTCAGACTAAAAATGGGAGTTCTGATTTGACAAAATCTATTTGACCTTGTTCGTGATCAAGATCATGACGAAGTTCACTGTCTAGATAATTGTGTAAGTAAAATTTTCAGCCATTTTAACGAATCTGTAATAAAAAATGAGGGTTCTCGTTTGTAAAAATGCATGTGACTGATATGACCCTCAAGCTTATGGTCAAGGTCATCTCAAGGTCTATGTCATGTTTGGTCATCCAATAGTGCCCCCTAGAAATCCTTAATGAAAAATGGAAGTTGCCGCTAGTAAAAATACATTTAACCTTTGTCATGGTCAAGGTCATGATCAGGGTCAGGATGAAGGTCATTTTGGAAGTAAAATTTTTCGCTCTTTACGAATTTGGAATAAAAATGATGGTTCTCAGTTCAGAACCTCTATTTTTTACTATTGTAAAAATACATTTGACCTTGATATGACAGCCAAGTTCATGTTCACCGTTAGACAGCCAGGAAAAAAATGCTAAAGCTATAGTATTTAACATTTTTCAAAAAAAATGCATTCTTGAAGAGTTATTGAGGACTCTACATATTGGCATGCGTACAAAAAAATC
This sequence comes from Octodonta nipae, assembly GCA_034190945.1. Taxonomy (NCBI): domain Eukaryota; kingdom Metazoa; phylum Arthropoda; class Insecta; order Coleoptera; family Chrysomelidae; genus Octodonta; species Octodonta nipae. Next base: position 10,865,762 of record CM067222.1, read on the forward strand.
TCGAAGGGAGTATATAATTTATTATATGTAAAATGTAAAAAGCCTTTAGTGCAGTAAGCTACACAGAACTGGTTAACCTGTTCTACTATAAAGAATTTATTTAAAATTTTATGTTGGGTCAAACATTTAATACAAGAATTCAACATAAGATTTGTTTATTCCTTAATAAAAGTAAACAGAAAATATGTGAATGCCATACTAGATCGTCTTACTATTTCCTGAGTAAACAGGGTCGCAAAATTTAAATAAGGACAATAAACTGATTTGGCAATAACGTATTACCTAAAACAATATTGAACTAGGTTTAAATTTTGAAAACAGAAATTTGAATACTATCATTTTCGATGAACATTGTCGCACTTAAAAACCCCACAATAAAGATGCACTTGTTGAGCTGACGTTAAACGATTCTAAAATAGATGTTTTTTCTCGAATTGAACAAAAGAACAACGCGAGTAACATCTGCTCTAGAGTGATGGATTTATCGTACATTTATTCTGAAAAGCTTCTATATCCATCTTCATTTTATTGGAAACCTCTTGAATAATGGCTAAATAGGCAGTTCGAAATCCAACAAGGTATAGCATCAGTTTCGACAACAAGATAAAGTTTGTATGAGAAAAAAAAAGTTATTTGTTAGAATACAAGTTGTCTGAATGTGTTTTCGGCATGTTAAAATTCAGTTCGCGCATACAGAGTTAGTTTGGCATTAAAAGTTTTCATTTAGTAAGTATCGGGTATTTGGTGAGATTATTGTATTAACGTCATAGGAAAATTTGTTGACCTCCAGAATTGTGTACCAGAAACTGTAATTCGCACAATCGTGATGTGAATACAAATTTCCTGAAAACATGGAAATGGTTTAACATGACAATGTAATTTAGAGAACATTTCTATTAATCGTGATAGTCATTGAAATGGGTGGAGTGGGATTACAATTATACAGAGTGACGCAAAAAATGTTTACAAAAGTTTTTAAATAAGCATAAGCAATTAGGATATTTGAATTATACGGCGGAGTATAATTACAGTTATAGCGAAGAGTTCAAAAATCATTAGAAGCTGTTGCGTATATTGTGGAACATACGTAGTTGTGTGGTTTAAATAAAGGTGGGGCTGGTATAATTATAGTTATAGAGATGCGTTCAAAAAATGTTAGAAGCAGTTAAAGTGGATGTAATAAAGAGTAGAGTAAAATTATAGTTATGCATGGTGGTTAATACATGTAAAAAAATTATACAGGGTAGACCATGAGAAATTGCAAATATGAAATACTTGAAATATGGGATGATTAAAATTATAGGTATAGAGTGTGATACACACAATATTAGAAACAGTCGTAGTGTGTTTTATTCGTATTTAAATATTATTAAGAACGGGTTTGACCATTTTCCAAAAAATTTTGTTATCTACGCGATGTTTTTTTTAAATACACTTATCAGCCACCAAAAGTAATATACGTGTGGAACAGCCAAATGAAATAAATTCGATAACGAATAAAGGAGAGCGTGTTGGGAAAAATGCTTGCACACGTCGATTTGTATTTTTAAATGCACATTTTTTTAACAAAAAAAAATATATAAGGTGTGTCATATGTCAGTGGCCAATACCAACTTTCTTATTTTAAATGCACGTCTCTGTATATTATTTATTTTTTAGATCCTCCATAAAATTATAAACATAAATCATGTTTATCTTCACAAGTTTCGGAAATATTAAGTGTTTTCAGATATATTACAAAAATTACATTAAAAACCTAATAAGTAATGCTGAATATTTTTTAATAATATAAAAAACATTAATGTTATTTTAATATTTGATATTGAGATAGTAAGCAAAAATCATTACTGCGTTCCTTTTTCCTGATTTAAAAAATAACAGTTTTGTTTACTTTCGTCAAAACTCATAGCCTTAGCTTCTTGTTGTCCTGCCTGCATGACAGTCATGATCAGTGTAGGTGCTATTATCGTTTGAATTTCGTTAAGCCTACGTAATAATATCAGAAAAATTGTTCATTTAACAGAAATGCACAAAATAACCATTCTACAAATGATTAGTTATGGAGATAAAACACGGACAAAAATGGAAGTCCCAAGGAACTATTAACAAAATAGAAAATCAGTTTAGCGAGCTTAGTCATGTAAGACAGATAAAAAAGGTAGCTGGTAATGTTCTAAGTGATAACACGAAATTGGATATACTACTCGAGTTTCAAGAAAACCCACATAATTCTGGTCGAAAAGTAGCCCCACTGTTAATCGTTAGCCACACATCGATTTTTCGAATATTAAAGAAAAGTAACATGCATCTCTATAAAATGATGCCGACTCAAGTGCTCATGGAAGACGAATTCGATAGGAGAACGTATTTCTGTCAACAAATGATGATAAGGTTAGATAACAATGTGATCCAATGTTATCTAAAAAGTTTATGTTTGAGCAGGAATTTTTGGCAATCATATCGTAGGTCCCTTTTTCATTGATGGCAACTTGAATGGAAATAAATATTTAGAACTGCTCCAAAATAATGTCGTGCCAACTTTGACAAACTTATATCCTGATCCAGTAAACCCACAAGTTGCTGCCAACAAAATATGGTTTCAGCAAGATGGAGCACCGGCCCGTTCCGAAATCAATGTCCGGCAGTACCTGAACCAAATTTTTCCAAATCGGAGGATAGATAGATGACCAGCACGATCTCCTGATTTGACGACATTGGAGTAGTTTTTGTGGGGAAATGTCAAAATACTGTATACAAAACTAAACCCCTCAATTTAGATGACCTAAAAAGACGAATCACGCTTGCAATTAGATCACTCACACCTGAGATGTTGAATTAAGTGTAGGATATTGCACATGAGTTATGTCTTGAATTTTCTGGAGATTCCAAAAAATAAATAATATACAGGGATTTGCATTTAAAATAACTTGGTATTGTCTATATTTTTTTGGTGAAAAAATGCCAATTTAAAAATACAAATCTACGTGTCCAAGCATTTTACCCAACACACCCTTCTGTCTGCGTTATCTAATTCATCCCGTTTGGCTGTTCCACACTGTAGATATAAGAATATAAGTTCTTTAAATCATTTGAAATTTTAGATGGGTGGTGTGGCAACCACTATTATTTATAGAAAAAAATCAATTCCTGATAAATAGAAAACTATAGAGGCTTGAAAACAAGTTTAAATACTCTATTTGTCCCAAATGACCAGAAACGCCTTTATCAATTTGTGAAGATCTGGTTATTCGATAGTGCTCAAGTGGCTAATCATTTAAAAAAATCACTATTTTTTTGGAAACAGAACGTAATACATAAATGATAATTATTATCTAAATTAGTATAAAAGTGATTCTTCACTATAAGAAAATTCAGTTTTGGATAGCAAAGGAGATTTTTAATATTTTAGAGAAAATCAATTTCTCGGAAATAGATTATGCGAATAAATAAATATCCGGTGGGGATATGAAGGACATTTTTTTCATAAGTATTATCTACCTATTATCTACCTTGCAGCATTTTCAATATCTGTTAATAGTAGATGAAAAACGAGAAATATAAAAATGTAAAATTTCCAAAAATCTCAAAAATTACTAAAAATTTCAAAAACTTCTAAAATGTCACAAACGAGGAAATTAACTAAATTAACAATAAAAAAATTAGATAGATACATTTACGATTTAGTCCATGTTATTACAGAAAAAGAAACATTTCGATTACAAAATCTATTGTAAAATAAGACCATTATTAACATATTGTAATGATAAAAGTTGACTAATTACACTTAGTGTTCTAGGGATAAAAGGTGACTAATTATAATTAGTAATATATTATGTTATTTGCGGGAAAATCATTTTTAGGTTACAAGATGAAAAATAAACTGTTAAGTGTTATAAGGTTAAAAGATGACAAATTATAATTGGTGTTCTAGGAATTAAACATGACTAATTATCATCTATTATCCTTAGAACAGGTTAATATTTGTTTGTTTCCCTATTAATTTGGTTCCAAAATTTTTTTTTTCTGTAAATTGCCTGGAAATATTCGTATAAGCAACAAACTGAAATATAAAAACGACTGTCTATTCGAGGCTCTTCAATAATTATACTATAACATATACCTACACTTTTTTGAGTAACATTAAAAGACATGCCATGTGCTAGTAGTAAATACATTTTCTCATTAAACTGAAGAACGAAGTAGCTCACAACAGCCTCGTTGTCTTTAAAAAAAATTACATTCCCTACACTCCATAGAGATTTAATCTTAATAAAACCCATAATATTGCTACTCTAACTTTACCCAAGTTGGAGTTTTAAATTCTCATTCCGTTCTCAAGTACCGAAATGCTGAATATTTTACAAATATTTTAGTTCCCAGAAACTCCATAATGCAAAAAACAACAACTTTTAGAGACCATAAATCTCTGGTGAAGTTGGAAAATGTTTAGTTGAGAGGTTTTTCTAGGAAATTTTCCACAATAATTACTCGGCTGCGTATTGAAAATTCAAAAGATAAAGACTAAAAGTAACATAAAACCTCGATCATGGTTCGAAAAATTGTATGCTGTCTATTTATTAACGCTCTGTCATAAATTTTCAAGCGAGAAATATGTTTGTCAGGTAGCTTGGATATTAATGGTTTCCAATGATGATAAATATGCTATTGGATATGGATTCTGGGAACGACCTAAATAAGCTGAAATGCAGAGGCTTCGAATTTTGCACTTAAATATGAAATCAGTTTTTCGCTATAAGCTCTAGATGTTTAGATCCATCCACTTATACAGGGGTTTCGGAACGAGGTGATTCGATTGACGTTTTAAGGAAATTTAAACATAAGCCAAAAAGACTAGTCGGAATAGGAGAATCAAAATAAACAGTTGTTTTCTGAATTGTGGCATATTTTTCAATGTCTAAGTGTTTATTGGGAAATAACACCACTGTATATTCCAAACGTTTCGGGGTCTAGATCAGACCCCGTTGTCAATGGCTAAGGAACTACGGATTAACAAGGTACAATTCCAAGATGTAAATTTAAATATTTGACAATGTTTATTATTTGTCAAATATTTAAATTTATTTAAATGTCTGTATGATTGACCAGTAAGTCGTCCTGGCAAGAAGAAAGGACCAATCAAATAATCGCCAACATTTAATGAAAATTCCACTTGAAAATAAGCTTCTGCAATTTCATGTGGATTCTCCTCAGCCCATATGTGTTCATTATGAAAATTTATGATTGAAGTCCTTGAGAAACAGGCTTCATCAGTGAATAGGATTTGGCAATCAAAATGAGGATTGTTCAATAGTCTGTTGAGGTACCACTGACAAAAAATAATTCTTGGATGACAATCTGGAGGCAAGAGCGCCTGCACCCTCTGAATGTGATAAGGATAGAGCAAAGAATCCCGCAAGATCCGCCAAACAACTTGATGACTTGTATTTAAGGAAACACTAATTTTTCTGGTACTGGTTCCTGGATGTTCTTCTATTTCGTTCAGCAGTGCCTCTTAGAGTCGTGGTGTTCTCACACTTCGTGGTCTACCTGCATTAATATTTTTCTGAAAGACGCCTGTGAATATTAGAGAACATCCAATGACCAGGTCTATTGGGATAGCGTTCCATGTAAAGACGCTTAGCTTCTCTTGAATTACCACTTGCAAGACCATACTTGAAAGGCATGTCAGCCATTTCGGAATTCGTAAAATTCGGCATGTTTTGATATTAAAATGCAACCATCTTTAATTTTCAAAACACAGGAGTTTAATTTGATGTGTCAAAACTAACAATAAATTTATTCAATCACCACAGCCTACTAGGTAGGTAACTAGATTCGGAAGTTTCTGAGGATTTCAAGAGAATCATTCAAATTTTTTTTCTCGAAACCGGTAGTAGATACGACAAAACTACAAGAGAACATAAAGTTTGGTATAACAACAAAGCTTTTCTTTACAATTTTTGAAAGTACCACCAAAAAAAGTTGCACAGAGTGGATCAAATAACTTTAAAAAATGAGCATATGCAGTAAGGAAATTACCTAGAAATGTTAGAAGCAGTTGCATATACAGGATAATTGAACTATAAGGTGGAGTGAATTTTAGTTATACAGGGTGGTTAAAAATATGATATTAAGTGTGGAACATAACATATGGGGCGAAAATATAGATATACAGGGTAATTTAAACAATAGCAAAATAGAAACAGTTAATAAGGTAGAGAGAACATCCTGTAGAGTTGAATTATAGTAGTACAGGGCCCTATTCTCAAAACCATTCGACTGCTCTAACACTCGTTTTTCGACGTAAGTCCATGAAAATTTACATAAATGAAGTTTATCCCATAAATTAAACTTCATTTAGGTTAATTTTTATACGATATACATCCTTCGTCGACTGGTAGAGCCCTAGAATGATTTCAGGAATCCAGGGCCTTGTTTATACCTGCTTCCCGAGAATAGGGAAAAGAGTAAAGCCTACATGCAATACATCCCTAACAAATTCCTTTATATTTTCAATACCTATTAAATGAAACGTGTACAAAAATATTAGTGATATTTAGTTAAGGATAACAATTAGAATATTTAAATTTTCAATAAACTAGCAATTAATTTTTTTATAGGTATTTGTTGTAACATACTTTTCTGCTGACAAGCAAATGGATGAAGGACGATCTCTCTTCAGATCTTACACTATATATAACAACTGTGACTTCCCGCAAATTTAATCTGATATTAAAGTTTTTAGCATAATTTTGTTATTCGATTTGTCGTAAACTCTTGGCAATTTCTAACGACATCCAACATTATGAGCAAAATTATGATAATGTAAATAAAGAGTTTAAATTCTTTGTGGACCCCAAGCAAAAGAACAGAATAAGGCGTAGGAAAAATGGAACACCATCTCAGGATTCTCAAGATTAAATAACGAGGGTTTTGTTTTAAAACGTTAATAAATGCAAAAGACGCATAAATTAGATGATTCAAGGGTAGATTTTTAGCCCTTAGGGTGGACTGAGGCAACGTTTAAGTGAACGCTCCAAAGGGGTTGTTTTAGCGAAGCTAACTAGATTGGAGGCGAAATTTCGTTGAGAGTAAATTAAGACAATTTCTTTCAAGACGTTCATAAAATGTAACTGCAAATCGAGATATTTGTCATAAAACGCAAACTGTACAGACGAGGAAAGCCATTTACGCAGCATCTTATATATGAAAGGCAGTTTATAATATAAAATGTAATCCGAGAATCCTCTAGAAAAGATACGTGATATATAGACGCGTAAATTTTTTTATCGATGGGTTTTTGTTTTTTAACAAAAAAACAAAATCCACCTATGAAATTTACACACTTATTACCACAATTCAAATAAATATTTCATAGGAATTAAATTATTTTCTGTTAGGTAAATTAGAGGGGGTTCAAAAAGTAAGCTTCTCAGAAAAAATGTGTTAACATATTGCTAACTGGTATGGATTAGATTAGAGTATATTATACATTATCTCAGAAGAGTAACTGGGATCAGAAAGGAATACCTAAATTAATACTGGACGCTATCTTTATCGTCAGTCAAGTTATTTAAGAAACTAATAAGTTTGCAAAGCCAGCATTTATGCGCTTTATAACCCTTGCTACCGGGTTTAATAAAATAGGGAGGCTAGGCGTCACTGGCTCAGTGTAAAGGAAACAAATACCAAAAAACTTTAGGAAGCCGACTAAACAAACCGAAGGTAAATACAGTTACTGAAATAACAACCAATCCCACAAACAGCAAACACCGAAACGCTGGAATTATTACGTTGTATTATATTTCATTGTTAAATTGAATGAATCATATGTATATGTATTTGTTACTGGCAACAATTAATATTATTTATCTTCACATTCGATATGATTTGTTTACCTACAATATTTTGACAATAATCATTATTGAATTAAATTTTCCGACAAAATCAAGTGAGCTCAGTCTCCTGTATTTTTTTAAACACAACGTTAACATTGTTTGCAAATGTTGGTATATTGTCAAACGTTTTAATCATTTTTCATTGACAAGAAACACGTTGTTGAAATACGATGTACATAAAATTGTATTATTAATATCTTCGTTTAATAGGTGATCAAGGTTTTACAGGCTTTTATTGTTTATTCCACTATCCTGGTTTATTGATGATTTTGTTTAAGTTAATTTAATCATAGTATCTTATCCATTTTAATAAGGATATCTTTGCTTTCTATTTAAATGTTGAATTTTATAGCGATCAATATCAGATAGTTCTTTGCAACTGTTGAAATCTAATTTCCGGTACATATCTGAACAATGCTGAAATAGTTTGCTTGTTTTTCATATGCTGTTTCATCCCAAAGAGCAGAAACTTCTCAGTTTGTCGGGAACACATATGATTTTGGGCAGCCTTCACAAGATTTGCTGAATTCGTCTCTGACATATGGTAGAGTATCTTGGCACCCGTTGTCTTAGTCGTCCGTTTTTTGTTTTTCTTTCCTACTAGTAGCCCTTTTTCGTTTGTTTAGACACCTAAATCATGATATGAGAGAGTCTGCTCCAGTTTGAATTTGTGCGATGTAAGTGTCAGTTGCTCATCTGAAAACGATTTATTGGAAACTTGGGTCTTGTTTTATTATACGTACATCTAGGCAATAAAGTTATTTAATTATATTTCTAGAATGAATTGTATTTTGTCGTGACGTAATATGAAAACATCATCAACGTACACGAACCGACATTTTTGGCTCTAGAGTTGCGTTTGCTATTGAGTGAATAGACCCTCTTGACTTGTCAATTGAATTGATCGTTGAAGGGAAAAATATGTGATTCTGAGACAGTGGTCGGCTAGTTCTATGATGTGATGAGGTATATTTCTACTCATAACTATATCATCTAGTGCTTCATCCATTGATATGCTAGGTTAAAGTGATGTGGTATTAAGACTTTTTAATTTGTTATTTTCGCCCAATACAATGGGTTTTATTGTTTTCATAAATTGTTTGATTTTTTTTATACAAGATTTCTTTTTGTTCATTTATTAGTTGCGTAAACTAAGTCAACATTTTCCCTAATTTTTGTGCTGGTAATTTTATTGCGCTTACTGTTAATCTGAGAAATCCCGTTTCTTGTGTAATTTTGGTAATGCCGATAGTTTGGAATACGACAGTTATTTGAATATAGAATTTAAAAATTCAATAATATATAGTGTGTCTCTTGTAAAAAAAAATATGACTTTGCTTCACCCAGTATTAATAACCTATCCAGGATATCCTAAAATAATTATGGAGTTATGAAATATCATACAGTTTAATTGGACTTTTACCCAATTATAGGTCACTCTGTAATTCGTCAGTTGAGTAAGGAAATCAACAATAGATGATCCTACGATAACAATCAATCCGGTATCCCAAGTTATCCGCAGGATCTAAATTAAACAAGAAAGGGGACTTTTCAGATTAACAACCAACACAAAAACTAAGGAAAATGTTCACTCAAGTCTTGTATAAAAAATTCGAGACATTTTATGAAAAGAATAAAACCCATTATATTGGGCGAAAATAACAAATTAGAAAGTCTTGATACCACATCACTTTAACCTAGCATACCAATGAATGAAGAACTAGCTATTAATAGAAACTTGCCTCATAAAATCATAGAAGTAGCCGATCACATATTTTCCCTTCAATGCTCAATTCTACTTACAAGTCAAGAGGCTGTATTCACGCAATTGCAAAAGCAACTCTAGAGCCAAAAATGTCGGTTCGCTTACGTTGATAATGTTTTCGTTCTATGTCAGGAGAAAATAAAATTCAATCTACAAATAGAATTAAACACCCTTTATTGCCTAGATGTACGTATAATAAAACAACACCCAAGTTTCTAATAAATCGTTTTCTGATAACCAGCTGACACTTACATCGCACAAATCCAAAATGAAGCAGACCCTCTCATGTCAAAATCAATTCACATAACAGATACCAAAACAAACGACAAACGGCTAGTTGTCAAGAATATATTTTAATAAAGAATGTATATAGCAGAAAGGTAATAGTAAATTCCAGGAAAAAAAAACAAAAAATGGAGGACTAACAAATTATAAGGTCCATAATTATTTTAGGATATCCTGGATAGGTTATTAATGCTGGGCGAATGTCGTTTTTATTTCTGTACACTTTGGTTTGCAAACACTGGCCTATAATATAAAGAGTTTCGCCTCTGACATATGGTACTGGAGCTTGACACACGTTGTCAGTCCTCCATTTTTTGTTGTTTTTTTCCTGGAATTTACTATTACCGATTATTTCTGTACACCTTGGATTTCAAACACTGGCCTATAATATAAAAAGTTTTGCATTTGACATATGGTAAAGTAGCTTGATACATGGTGTCAGTCTTCCATTTTTTTTCCTGGAATTTACTATTACCTTTCTGCTATACACATTCTTTATTAAAATATATTCTTGACAACTAGCCGTTTTTCGTTTGCTTGGGTATCTGTTATGTCAATTGATTTTGACATGAGAGGGTCTGCTTCAGTTTGGATTTGTGTGATGTAAGTGTCAGCTGCTTATCTGAAAACGATTTATTAGAAACTTGGGTGCTGTTTTATTATACGTACATCTAGGCAATAAAGTTGTTTAATTTTATTTGTAGATTGAATTTTATTTTCTCCTGACATCCAACGAAAACATTATCAACGTAAGCGAACCGACATTTTTGGCTCTAGAGTTGCTTTTGCAATTGCGTGAATACAGCCTCTTGACTTGTAAGTAGAATTGGCCATTGAAGGGAAAATATGTGATCGGCTACTTCTATGATTTTATGAGGCAAGTTTCTATTAATAGCTAGTTCTTCATTCATTGGTATGCTAGGTTAAAGTGATGTGGTATCAAGACTTTCTAATTTGTTATTTTCGCCCAATATAATGAGTTTTATTCTTTTCATAAAATGTCTCGAATTTTTTATACAAGACTTAAGTGAACATTTTCCTTAGTTTTTGTGTTCTTTGTTAATCTGAAAAGTCCCCTTTCTTGTTTAATTTTGATCCTGCCGATAACTTGGGATACCGGATTGATTGTTATCGTAGGATCATCTATTGTTGATTTTCTTGCTCAACTGACGAATTACAGAGTTAACTATGATTGGGTAAAAGTCCAATTAAATTGTATGATATTCCATAACTCCATAAATATTTTAAGATATCCTGGATAGGTTTTTAATACTGGGTGAAGCAAAGTGATATTTTTTTACAAGAGACACACTATATATTATTGAATTTTTAAATTCTATATCCAAATAACTGTCGTTTTTAAGTAGTTTATAAATGATTGAGGAGGCAAAGTTAATTAATCAACCCATTGACATTGCGAAAAAGTCAAGCTATAATATTGTGTAAATTATTTCAAACTACATTGTTCGATAACGATTCCTGATAAGGAATCGAAACGTCACATCAGATAAGTATCACACTAAATACATCCCAACATAGTATACAGGAACACTAGTTGACAAATCTGTACACCTAATGTCTCACAGTTAATCCTGTGAGAGAGTTTTTCTATAAGAAATAGAAAAAACAATAACTGTGCAGACAAGTGTTACAGCAAACATATTTTTATAACTCTACAACAATTTTCCATAATATTTGTCAAAACTACACATTTTTACTAACATTACAGAACACTAGACATTAACAAATAATCTTATTAGGTGAAAAATACCTGAATTTCACGTAACAAATTTCAAATGCTATCTGGCATTTTGTAGGGACGTCAGTTCATTGCAATGTAATCCATGAAAACCACATAATATCACCGAAGCATTCTGAAATGGATTAAAGTTATAAGTTTCGTCCTCCGCCCAACAACCCGCTTCGACCGCTTGGAAACCTTTATATCCATCAGTGTCAATCTATCTTTGCCTGAACATAAAACGCCATAAGCGAGTTTATATCCTCTCCTACGCTTTGGGCTTTAGTTCAGATTTATTTACTGTGTTTAGTTTTAGTCCAGTTGACAAAAAGTGTAGGACAAAGTTTAAAGATAAATATGTTACTGTTCAGCATTTATAAAGACAATTTCACTAGTATGCCTGAAATAATCAGTGTCATTATTATAATCCTTCAACCTAACATTTTCTATTCTGAAATTGACCGAGAACTTTATTTACAGTGAGCACTAAAAAACTGAAATATGACGAATATATATTACGCTTACTTTTAGTAAATATCTGTGTAACCAAGAATGTAGTTAATTTGAAAACTATTGTTGAAGATGTCCTTCATTATTTTGGCTGCTCATTAGGATTTTCTCTCCTCACTTATTTTCTGTAACAAGTAAGTATTAAAATTTTGTAATGGTCAAAGTAGTAGGGGCCATCTGAATATTAAGAATATTTGAGAAACGGAAACTACAATATTGTAGCTTGTAAGAAGTAGTTTGTGTTAATATAATAAATGGTAATAACGTTTTTTATATTTATTTAAAAAACGTCATAAATGTGTTGTTGCTTATGACTGCAGCTGTTCTTTGTGGGTTTACTGAACCGATTTAGATGCCTTTAGCTCCTGAGTACCGTGTATCCTGTTGTCTTGGTAACTGCGATACGAATCTCTGTAAGCCTATTTGATGTTCGAAATTCAGGACAATATTTCGTAACTCTTCGTTAAGCAGAAATACTTAATTTAATACCGAGTTGTTTTCATTTCAGATGTCATCTGTTTACAAATGCCAAAATTATCAGGTTAGGATAATAAGATCTGGGTTCTTCTTCTTCAGTAAATGTTGTTTAATTGTTTAGAACATTCGCGCTGTAACCTTCTTAAACACGTTAAAAACTAAGAAACATCAATGTTCTCAGATATATAGAAGTGAGTAGAAAATTTTCAAACTAGCAGGATTATAGTTTCACCATATGAGTGCAATGATAGCGTTTTGGGAAGCCGATTAAATTAATATCAGTCGCTAAAGACAAATAAGGAGGCCTTTTCTGTTCCTTCATTTTTTAGAAGGTCAGTTGAAGTAAAATTGCAATGAATCAATGTAATATTTTAGAGTTTCCCGTTGGGTTAATTTTCTTCCGTTATGCCAATTTTTCGTTGAATTTTGATGTAAGACTGACTCCAATCGTGCTCACCACTGGAGTATTCAGTTAGAATAGACTTATTAGCTTTGGGTTTTCAATGAATATAGTAGTTTTAATATAACTAATTATCTGCATTACAATTTCACAAGTGAAGGTACTGAATGTGAATCAATTAAGGGAGGTCATTTTTTGGAAACATTTAAGCTTTATTGTTAATACTTTCTTGTGAGTTGTGTATAGTTACCACGCCTACCTTCACAAATTGGCATCAGATTACCAAATAAAATGTCGAGCCAATTATATGGTAACTTAACTTATCTTGTAGTAAGTTCTTCTGGACGCCAGGTAGATTATCTGCCTCACTTCCCTGACAAACCTATTTACTCGACTGCTAACCTTCAACTGACTTCCGGAAACTCTCAAATCTAATGACAAATGACTTTCCTCACAGACATCCATTAAATGGCTAAACACTTTTTAATTTAAAAGCATAGAGCTTGTTCTCCTGGGGTAGCCTGCATTGTACAAATATCCTGACAATGCTAGAGAGAAAGGGCGAAAGATATTTCACTCGATTTGGAATTACATCTAGTGCGCTATGTGCAGTATGCAATTCACTGGCTGTACTTCCCAATCGAGTAAAATAGCCCATTGCTCTCTCTAATCTTGGCATAACATTGGTGAATTGTAAACTACTTCCATAATAACTTGTTCTAAGTTTAAAAATCGGGATCAGGATAACGAAATCCATCCGTGTACGCCGCGCGTACAAGATAACCCACAAACTGCGTACCGGGGATGAGCCACTATAAAGCCAAACGACCGAACCTAACCTTTAGCTCATTAGATAACTCGAAGTATAAACAAAACAAGAAATTCATTAACATACACTGAAAAAGAAATAATCAATGCGAACAGGAATGATTTAACATTTAAAGACAATGACAATGCAATTGAATAAGTGAAAAATGTAGGTAAATGAGATGCATTTTATATCAAGATATACAAATTGAAATTTTTACGAAAATTAAACGTAACATAGTTTATACTTATCTGTCATGGGATTGTTTCAACTCCAACTCTGGAGGCATTGTCAATCGCTGTATGTTTTACTTTTGTGTTTGTCTTCTGCACAGAAGCACAATTTTTGTGTTTGTCAACACAATAAATTGGCTCTTCGATCACGTTCAAAAGTACTACTAGTCCCAGCTCTTAGCTTCTAACTATTTTAGATTGTATGGAAACGATACTATTTCCTATTTTAACTACCAGATGTAGAGAAAGTTAGAACGGTTTTCGCCCTTGGAATTTACTGGATTAATCAGTATAGTCTTAAGGCTGTAAAGTTTGGAAGTCATATTCTTGTCCAAGCACTGAAAAAATGAACTCAAACAAGTAGATGTTTATGAAATTAAATCTAAAGAATGTGGAGTCATTTGTTTTGGGACAGAGTGAAGAAGTATCGAATGACGGTAAGAATATACAAGTTATTTGCTTAACAACACAAGAAGTGCACAAATGATATCTAAGTCGTGTCAAACATTTAGAAATTGTTAATCAGGAAAATGAAGGCATAAACGTCATTCGAGAGCCCCTGCTAAAGTCCTTGAAAGACCTAATTATATGTTGAGTAATATCCAGTTATTATTTAAATTTAGTTTTCTTTCTTTCTGAAAATCATTTATTTATTCAAAATCTTCTTCCGTTTTCTTTAAGTACGTCTCCATTTACAAATGTTTTATTTCATCGTCTTTTTCAGAAAAATCGAATTTAGCATGAAAATTGCTGTGTGAATTTCCGATAATGTTAAAAATTCAAGATGGTGTTTTTGCTGAATCCCTTTATACACACTTCGCGTGTGAGAATGAAGTCTCTGCGGTCCTTCCGCAAGACTTGCGTGATAATAAAATTTGGGATCATTTATTTAGAACAAACACTTCAGATGTTTTTATATATCTAATAAAATCAGTTCCTTGTGTGCTGTCAGTTCTAAAAAGCAACAATTACGGAGTCGAATTTTCAGCTCCTTAAATATTTTATGGTATCCGTTATTATGTGTTTTGTTTAAACAATTCCCCACGACAGATACTCTATACAGCTATAGTGTTAAATAGGTTTTAAAAATAACACAAGTGAAACCAGATAATAATTGAGTGATTGCCTGAACTAGTCAACTTGTAATTTCTCGAGGATTGAGGAAAAATATTAAAATTATGGATTAAGAAACTTTTGAAAGAATATTAATAAACATAAAGTTTTGTACTCTAAGACCAAACCTTTTTTTTTCAGTCAATGTCGATCTAAAATTTGATAGTTGATAGACTTCAATAGTAATTTTACTTGTATTAATTACAAAGTAAAGAATGGTGAGTTTAAATGAGATTTTAATAACAGGTTATGAATTGTACAAAGAATAATTTGCGAATATTATTTAACTAGCACGTGGACTAAGGAGCCTCACTCGTGATTTATTTCGATATTTCACCAAGTTTGCTATATAAACAAATTTATCCTGAGATTACTATTTAAAACCCCTTCTTGCTTACCTAACAAATAATTTAATTTCTATGAATTTATTATTTTAATTATCTTAATAAGTGCATAAATTCGCAATGTACTCAAACATGATTTCATACAAAAAGACTACATCAAACCAAAAATCGTTATTGGGTATGTTAAGCAATGAGTGGTGTCACCTATTGTGTTCTACTTGCACTTTTTTAAATACCCTTACACGTTATTTAAAATAGTCGCTTTCAGATTTTTCAAACAATATTAAATAAATCTTCAGAAATGACCAGACAAATTAATGTATAAGTTTCTGTGATAATAACTCACACATGAAAAATATTTTGCTACATGTTTTCCCTTCAAATCCAAACATTTGTCATCATATCTTACTAACAAACATGCTTCATATATTTGTCTGCTCTGTTCATTTTTGAAAATCTGATTACATTCCAATTATAAACAAACAACTCGAAGCATAAAATGTAATTATTACCACATTTATTTCACAAGGAATGCCTTGTAAGAAATCAGAATGGTAAACACAAAAATAGTATTTCTGTTAAATTATTTTCTCATTAATTATTGCACAATACCTTGGATTTAACACTGTGATTGTTTTCACTTTGCACAAGGGAATCTTCACACTTTAAGTGTTTAAATATTTGTATTAAAGAAATCAGGCTTTGAAAACTCGTTAATTATTATTTATATATTATAATGAATCATATCAAACTTTGTAAAATTAAAAAACTAACCATATGTTTGCATAATGTATAAATCATTGTCAGCTAGTGAATGGTGGCCAATCTGAACACTTTCTTTGATTTTTTCTTATTATTCTGTTAAAATATACCTTTCAGTTGATTTTTTTGATTTGAGTGAATAAATAAGACTTTTTTAGTAAAACTTTTTATGTAAACGAATTGAAATTTAAATGTCCTGTATGTTGAATTACTAGATATGTCAAATATTGGAGTTACCATTTAAAAAAAATCATACAAACCACATTAATGACGTCATGAGAAATCTATTTATGTCCAAATTTGCAATTTATTAAATTAATGTTGTCGTGTGTCAGGGTTTTTTCTCCTTTTATCTGAATAGATTTTATTTGGTATGTTCTATACTGTACGTGCACACTGTATAATATTAGCATTAATCGAAACATTTGGAATTTATGTCTTCGACAACCGTGTCTTTAAAATACTTTTTGGAATCTGTCAACTCTTGATGCTTTACTACTCTTCATTTTTCTCAACACTGGTCTTAGTTTTTGGTTCTTTGGACCCATAAGCAATTACATATACAGGAGGGGCCAGAAAACTCCTAAAAATGTCAAAAATGTCAAGAATTTAAAAAGGTAAGAAATGTCAGCTGGTTTTGAGATGCTCAATAAAATAGATGCTAGAAACTGTAAATGTCAATGAATGTCACAAAAATGTTCTATACAAACTCTAAATGTATGTATGGATATATCAGAAAATAATTATTGATTGTTCGTAACTGTTTTCATTTTCATTTATTAGGGTTTCGTATATACAATATACGGATACACCTATAATATCACTCCAGATTTCTGCCTGTGTCACATCACAGCAATTTTCTCCTAACCTACTGGACAGAAGAGGTTGACATTTGGCATCAATATATAGTTTGGTGACCCGATCAGGAGTACATATCGTAAATGAAGAAATTTTGATGTTAGGAGTACTTTTGGGGGGAAAGCTAAAAAAATCGACGGTTCCCCTCTCTGATCACCGAAACTACGGAAACTAAAATTAAAAAAAAAATAGGAAATATAGATCGTTGCGCGAACTTTACAGGAAAAATAAGGAGAAACCATTAATATTAATTTTGGGGGGCAAATTATAGAATTAAATAAAAATTTGAATTTTTTTTTTTTTTAAACGCAATAATATATCAAATGAAAGGTCCAATTCTGAGGAACACAAATATATATTTTTTTAAATTTAAAATAAAATAATTAAAACGATATTAACGAAAATATACCAAAATTCACCCATCCCCCCCCCCTTAACACCGAAACTAAAAAATGTAAAGTTTTGAAAAAAGTTAGAGGTATAGGATCTGACCTGAAGTTTACTGGAAAAGTAAGAAGAAACCTCCACTTTTAATTTTGGGGGGCAAATTACAGAATTTAATGTAAAATATAAAATTAAAATTGTCTCTAACCCCAACGTGTTATATATCAAATGAAAGGGCTCATTATGAAAAACACAAATATATTTTCTCCATATTTTTAAAATAAATTAATTTAAAGATATTAACAAAATTATTAAAAAATGCCCATTCCCCTACCCTTATCTCCAAAATAATAAGCTGTAAAATTTACAAAAAATACAGGTATAACGCCTCACATAAACTTTACTGGAAAAGTAAGGAGAAACCCCTAATATTCATTTTGGGGAAAAATTATAGAATTACATAGAAAATAAAAAATTATAATTGTTTCTAACTGATCATGTAATATATCAAATCAAGGGGCTCATTTTGACAAATACTAATGTATTTTTTTATATAAATATTTTAAAATATATTAAAAAAATATTTAAAAAAATACCCATTTCCCCCTTTATTCCCCAAACTATAAGACCTATTTCTTTTATTTACAGGAAAAATTTCTTTTATTTACAGGAAAAATATTGGGGGCCAAATTATAGAATTAAACGGAAAATAAAAAAATATTTTTTAACGCATCATGCAATACATCAAATGAAAGGGCTCATTATGAGGAAGACAAATATATATTTTCCATATTTTTTAAATTAATTGTTTACAAGATATTAACATAAAGATAAAAAATTCTCATTTCTCGCTTTATTTCCGAAACTATACTCCCTAAAATTTTGAAAATAACCAGGGGTACTAGGGCTCAATTGAAATTTATAAGAAAACTTATTAGAAAAACCCCATAGTAATTTTAGGGACAAATTATACAATTAAATGGAAAATAAAAATTCAATTTGAAACGCATCATGTAATATCTCAGATAAAAGGTTCATTATGTGAATTACAAATATATCATATTTTTAAATCATTTGTTTAAAAGATATTAACCAAAATATTAAACATCTACTTAATTCCCACTTTAGAAACTACACTATTTAAATTTTGAAAAATATATTTTATTTGTATTTTCAAATATTTTGAATAACAGATTTTATAATTTATAATTTAAAACTTGACCTATTTTGCCCTTTATCTTCCAATCTACAGAGCCTTAAAATTCAGTAGATTATAAAAGGCTTCCCTGAAAGTTTATTAATAAAATAAAACTCTAATGTTAATTTTTGTAGGCTAAAATATAAAATTAAATACATATATGTATTCTTATAAAAATCTATGTCTGGAAAATCAAAGTGTATATTTTTTATAAATTTAAAACTCTTCCTTTAAAAATATAAGGGTAAATATAAGAAAATGCACTCATTCCCTGCTTTTCTGAAACTGGAATATTAGAATCTTGAAGGTGGTACGGAACCCTTAGTATGCGAGTCCAACTCGCACTTGACCAAATTATTTGAGGTTAATTCTCTTTTAAAAATACATTATTTAGAATAACCCTAAATATGAAGACGCGAGATGTAAGACCGACATCTAGGATTTTCGAGAGAATCAGTACACAGAGGTTCCGAATCTGGAGCCGTTCCGTGTAATTGCTGTTCTCTCTCAACTCCTAGGACAGAATGTCACGATAAAATTTTTTCAGGTTACTTCACCTGTCAGAGATATTGAATACTCTCTTCGTACAAAGGAATGACACCTCGAAGAGAGTATTCAATATCTCTGACAGGTGAAGTAACCTGAAAAAATTTTATCGTGACATTCTGTCCTAGGAGTTGAGAGAGAACAGCAATTACACGGAACGGCTCCAGATTCGGAACCTCTGTGTACTGATTCTCTCGAAAATCCTAGATGTCGGTCTTACATCTCGCGTCTTCATATTTAACGAAATGCATCAAATGCATAAAGAAGTGTTCGAGAGGACATTCAATTGTGGGAAGCGCAACTGATGAAGGTTCCCTAACCAGAAACAATATGTATTATATTGATATATAATATATATTGTCTTGCGTACAAAGGAATGACACCTCGAAGAGAGAACCCTAAATATGTTCCGGAATCTGAATCTCTAGAGTCAAAATGTTAATTCACAAATCAAAGCCACCGCACGAAGTCAAAGCCACAGCACGAAGTCTCATAAAATCCGTTCAAAAACAAAACAAAGAGATAAAACTATATCTGACCAACAAAAAACTGGACTCGACCAGCACAAAATACATGTTTCAACTATGCGATTCTTTTCGCACGTAATCCTCGTGATTGCACATTCTTGGACGATCTCTCTACAAACCGAAGCCGGTATCAAACTTATCTCTTACATCCACAATAAATTAACCGGACTACTGGTTTGTAGTTTCCCACCACTCTTCGTAGTAAACTCCCAAATAAACAAAACTTCGCCGTTCACGGCTGACTCGCCGACTCTTCTCAGATAGACGCCGGGCATCGAGAGCATCGCGACGCGTAAGTTACGATCTCGCCGATGAGAGGTAGCCGGTGTGCGCGATAAAGAGCTACTCTAACCTTGAATCTCTCGATTGACTCTATTTTAAGAGCGGATGAATTATTGATAAAAATCACTTTTTGCCAGCCGCGAAGACGTTAATTGAATTTATCGTAACGGTGTGAGGGTGATCGTTAAAAGAATTTGTGATACATTAATATACGGCCGAGTTTATTTGCGTTGTTGATTAATGTTTTATGTCGTCTCTGGAAGAAATTGTGCCTAATTTTGAACAAAATCGGTGTTTATGTAGTATTACGCAACAGCCAACAAGTATAATAGGAGGTTTCTAATTGTCTTCTAAATGTTATTTGTGGCATATTCTTGATTATTTTAATGTTTTCTTGGGAAATAACACCACAATCGAATTGAAAAGCTGTATATTGAATGAAAAACTAAACGTTTCAAAGTCGAATCTGAATTCGTTGTCAGTGGCTTTAAAATATGTATTGAAAATGTAAATTGCAAATTGAAAGTTTGATTTATGACATTTAATTTGACATAAGAAAATTTGTTATTTTTAGATATACAGGTAACACAAAAGATTCTAAAAATCATGTATTATAGTAAAATAATTTTCAAGTTGGAAGAATTTGGAAGAGTTGTCTTTAAAATTTATAAATGGCGTTCGTAGGTACGACTTTGTTGTAAGATAGCGCATTCGTCAAAAATGCGATCAAAGAATTCTGCTGTTTCAGTGATACCATTAACGTCATAAGGGAAAACTCAGGAAAAACCTTATGACCTATGCCGATATTAGGTTGTACAAAAGGAGATGACCATTAATAATTTCTTCCTTAATGGTCGGTAACCAGATACCATTTATTCCTACAGAAGTAGAATCGATACAATCGTCTTCATTCAAAAGAATTAATGCAGACTCTTTTATTTTTCGTTTTGCATTATGTTGTTCTTTGTGAAGTATAGCTGAATTGTCAAATTATATTTTATGGCCTAGATCCCATACATGTTCACAAATTTTCGATTATTCAAATTGTCGTTTCTTTATGTAATTCTTGTGTGCATTTATTCGTACGTTTAATGGTCTCGATGTTTCTCCAATATAAAATTTATTGTATTCGCAAGGAATATTGTATATGCAGTTTCTTTGTAAACATGCATGGAAGCTAGGGCATAAAATACAAATTGACAATTCACCTATACTTCACAATGAACAACAAACACAAAAGGAAAAATATAAGAGCCTGCCTTAATTCTTTTGAATAAAGACGATTGTATCGGTTCTACTGTAGAATTCAATCGTATCTGGTTACCGACCATTAAGGAAGAAACTATTAATGGTCATCTCCTTTTTAACAACCCAATATCGGGATAGTTCCTTTGTTTTTCCTAAGTTTTCCCTTATGACACTAATGGGATCACTCAAACAGCAGAATTCTTTGATTGCATTTTTGGCGAATGCGCTATCTTATAACAAAGTCGTCCCTAGGAACGCCACTTATAAATTCTAAAGACATGATCTTTAGAATCTTTTGTGCTACCTGTATATCTATTAATAAACTAATTTTCTTATGTCAACTTAAATGTCATAAATAAATTCCAATCTGCAATTTACATTTTCAATATATATTTTAAGGTCATTGACAACACAGTCAGAGTCGACCTTGAAACGTTTGGTTTTTCTTTCAATGTACAGCTTTTCATTTCGATTGTGGTGTTATTTCCCAAGAAAACATAAAAATAAGTACTTATAAAAGAACTTTATAAATATCTTAAATACCTTTTGCAGAAATCTTTTATGATCTGTATCCAAATTGTTGAAGAAAAACAATAAATTTAGACAATAGATACTATTTTTCAAATAAAAATTGAACCCCCGTCCAGATTAGAACAACCAATAGCAAACAAATTATCTGTAATGATATGAATGCTGACAACATATTTTCTTCTGAATGAAGGTCGACTTGTACACATACGACATTAGATTAGCATTGTAATGATATTCAAAAATTAGACCTTATTCCCAGATTTCATTCCGACCGTACTGGTACCTTGAAATATCCATACAATTTAGTTTTCCGTTTAAGAAACAGGGACTAGGTTAAGAGTCTCTCCTTTTATAGAAAATCAATAAATTGTAGTACATAATACCACAAAATTTGTTTACGATATTTTGAATAAGAGATTTCACATTTGTCAGAAGTCAGAACACCCCAAAAAAGGGCAACATAACAAAGTTTCCATTACATTTTTGGGCTGACCAAGTTCATGCTATAAAGTAACCATTTTACATTAAAACTTCTAAGTAATATTAGAGATTAGTGTAAATACCGTATTTTTAAATTTCTTAGCACTGGATTTTCGAGAATATACTTCGGCATGTAGCCTGTAACGTACATTAATAAAAGACCTTAGAGCATGTACTCCACATGCCTTTAGTACCATAAACTAGGTACTTTTCATTAATCTAGTTTGTGCTAAAACATATACCAGTTTTAATATGTTTATATAGGTTAAACTATATTGATACTTTAATAACTAAAGTTACAAATTTATAATCAACTCAATACAACATAATACAAATTTTAAAACAATTGTAACCCAAACTCTATGTGGATCTGTTTAGTACTTATTATCTAATTATTATCTAATATCATAATTAACATACAATTATAGGAATACATACTCTATAATGACACCTAAGGCTAACCCTTGTATTGTGCATATTTCAGCAGTTATTTTGAAGATGTTTTGATATTTAAATATTGCCAACTTCAATTTTGTTCCTATGATTTAAGCTGTTATAATTAAATTGACCTCGTTATTAAATTTTGCTAGAATAAATGGGAGAAGTAAATTTGAATTATTAAAATTCAACACATATATTTTAATCAATAAATAACTTACACATCATATGTTCCTGTGCACTTATATTTAAATTAAGAACAAATTACACATTAGGATTAATAATGTAATCGCAACAATTAATATAATTTCCCTGAAATGTATGTCCTATACTAAAAATGAGTCAAAGAAACAGAGACAAAGACAGGGACATAAAGAGAAACATATTTGGTAAGAAGCTTTCCCATCCACAGTTCAGTCTCAAATGACTGTTTTCAAAATTTGGGTTCTCTTCAGTTTGAAGTAATATTTGGTGATGTGTCATAGTCAGTTTATTAAGTCATATTGGCATGGGCGGATCCAAGGGTGGTGAATAAGGGCGATAGCCCCCTCCGAGAGCCTCAAAATTAGCAATTTTTGTATTGAAACGAAATAATCTTGAGTCCAAAAACCTGGAAGAAAGAAACTTCAACTGGCTGCTTTTGAAGAGTAATTGAAAATGTAATTTTATAGCTATCAGTACGACATGTTTTATATCCATTTTTTATTAATCACCTTATAGTACTAGTCTCAAAATTTGTTAAACAACCAATTTTTGTTATATAAAATAATAGTTTCAAAATTACTTAGAACGTTACAAACTGAGTTATCAACCACAAGGTGAAGGTTCCATATTTATAGCCAAATTTCAAACACTTCCCCTAAATTGTAAATTTTTGGCCAAGTTATATTCTTATATATCATCCCTTATAATACTCAGCAACGTATTTTTATTACACATATTTTTACTTATAATCCTCATACCCTCATATTTTTGGAATGTTGCCTGCTCCACAGATTTTTTTTTGTTAGAACTCAGACTTTACAATAGCCTCTTATATGTTTTGTATCGGATAATTATAACAAGTGAGTATTTTAGATGTTGACGAGAACGATTAAATAACTTTTCCTGTTATATTTGGTCTTCAACATTTGTCTTAACCTTATGTAGATATGTAGAATATTGTTCTATATTCCAAGTAATTTCTATGGTTAGTTAACCCACGAACTGTATCGTATGATTTCTATCCGAGGGATCACAGAAAAGCAACTTTACACTTTGTATTACTTCCGGTTTGGGGTGTCTGAGGACTAATTTTCCCTGAAACCCCTAGATTTCGACATTTATTTCACGATAAAATATCTATAGTTATTGTCGCTTTGAAAGCTATATTGCATTCCGAGGTTAATTTAACTCTCTCTACTATATAAAACATATCGCTGTAGCTCCTTAATTTCAAAACAATTTGCCTTTTGAGCGTTTACATTGACGTATTTCATGTTCAAATGCAAAGGTGAAGGAGTTTGGTCCATTTGATAAAGTGTCCGTTACTGAGTTCAAATTAATGTGATTAACCAAATCGTATATTGTTTAAATATAGTTATTTGGTTGCCTAGGTTCTCGAGATTTTAGAAACCGTTGAACACAAAAGAACATATTGTTTCTAGTTAGATGTATCAACATCTAGGATTTGCTTCAATAATACTGTCATACCGTGACTCCAAGCAATGAATCATACACGTACTCTATGGTTTGTGACCTAGAAATAGCCAAAGTCCTCATGTGCCAAACTCTGGGTTTGGGGTGTTAGTGCCATGATGACGTTTGTACAGAATTTAAAAACTAATTACCTCCAAAATTTGGTCCAATTTGACTAAAACCACTTTTAAAAGAATCGAAATTTTGAAGCTCGTTATCTTAGCTGGTACTGAGTTTCAAGGATCAGTGGCATGATGACTTTAATTCAGAATTTTGAAAACTATATACCAGCAAAATTTGGTTCAATTTACCTGAAACTACTGATTGCGAGATTAGTCCTTAAATAATTATTTCGAAGAAACATTTATTGCTTATCAGTTATGCATTCCAAGACATGGAATATTATGCCAACCCTCAATGTGGTTCAGCAATTATGTTATTTTACTTATAATCAATTGTTAAAACCATTTCTGTTTTTGTTTCTATATCTAGCAAAATTATTTCAAAAATAGTAAAATCTGGTAAAAGTATTGTAACTAAAATTGACTATTGACCAATAAATTGAATAAAACCTAGAACTCGTACATCATAGGTTGAACTACAACAAAAGACCAATCAGTGCCTGTTAATATTATGTGCGACATGTGCGCGAATCTCAACAACCTCCCTTGCATTCCAGAACCACCGCGATCATCCCCCCGAAAGGACAGTATGTCTTCTTCTTCAGTGTCTTTGTCGTCATCAGTGGCTTCTGGAGGTGTACCAGCCTCAGCACCAGCAAACGCTGGCGGCAGTTTTACGTCTTCACCTGCCGAAGCGTCATTCACGACGCACCATCCACAACTGTCTACTGCTACGGGGATGGTGAAAGATGTCGCTGCTGCGGCTGCAGCGAAAGATGCAGCGGATTTGGTGGAGTATCCTCAAACTAGCTCAACGGTAAGTTTTAGCCAAGGTATTTTTAATAGAGAGGGACACAGGAAAATTATCAGAATGAGCTTCTAATCATCTTAGGTGGAGTCAAACATTAGATTTCTGAAAGAACTAACATGTTGTTTTAGTACCTTATCAAATTCTATTGGATTCGCTGGATACCAGCAGCAGTATTCTGTAAGTCGTTGAGTCGAAACAAAAGAGAACGCAATAAGTTTGTTCGTAGAGGACAGTTTTCATTAATTCCAACCATTAGAAAAAGTTGTCGAAAATCAAGTGTTGGCACAGCCAACTGTAGAGATCGCCGATTCGCGGAGAACCATTGAAAATTAGAGGTGGTCTTTACCCAACAAACCATATGTGATTCTCCCAATAATTTTCCGTTCTATTGTAACGTTATCTATATATCGAGTTACAGAATACTGCTACAGTGTTATCTAGAAATATCGACAGATACGAAAATAGCGCTAGCTAATGACGATAAAATTTCTAATAAAACTTCAATTTGAGTGAAATCTGTATTTTGATTTTAATAATTAGCCCTGAAAAACAGCCTGGGACCACACATTGTCAAGAGGACCGAAAATTCTCGAATAATCATTTAAACTTTCTCTTGAAGTTAAAACTAGGATATTATTAAAGTGTAGGAATATTTCAAATAAGTTTAAAAGTAGGAGAGATCCAACAAATACGGTTTACTGACGAATTTTTTATAAATCCCTTTAAAATTAACTCAAAAAATAGGGAAACACCTTTAAACCGTTTGCTTAGAGAAAGGGACAAGTCCCAGTACTATGGAATGGTATCACCGTGGTTATTATAAAATTATACGGTTGATTAGATTCTTATTGAACAAGGGGTCAAGCTGAATTTGGAAAATTATTGCAGTACTATTTAAGTAAATAAATTGATACCATCTTCGCAGCTGACAATAATTCTAAATGCAGGAGTACCTAATAAGGCGAAATTTGTCATTAAACATATTTTTTTTGCTAAATAAGAGAAATTAGAATTAACGATGTTAAAATATACTTACATTTAACTTGTCATAGCTCTGTTAGGTTTTGATCTCTCGTTTTACTCAAAAATATTCAAGATTTCAGACTCTTACTTTTAAAGCTAATAGAGTGTCCCAAGAAAATACCCGCATATTTTGAAGTTTCTCAAAGTTTAAACACGCCCGCCATGTTCTTTTTAAAACTATTAATACAGCACTCCGACTCCATCAATTGTCTCTTAACCTAGCAAAATCTAATTAAAATCGGTACATGAATAAAAAGTTATTAAATGCAATACACTTTTTTTGGAAGACTCTATAGTTTTACTTAATGTATTTCAAACACCATACTCAAAATACTTTTTAAATTAAATTGCTGAGTTCACTTTTTGTCATTTTCATAAAGATTTCAATATGACAAGCTGTTCAAAAACACTGGCATTCATATGAAAAAAAAGGCTTTCTGCTGAATCTGAGGTTGTTAAACATCTGCTTCTTATTAGAAAACTTTTTTTAATGTTGAGTAATTGAGTTGTACCCTCGTCATTTAAGTATAAACAGTTTCTAAGTCTGAGGTGGTACTCGCTTAACGACCATCTCTGGAGAGAGTCTGAATCCTAACATGTTCTTTGTAGTTTCTGAATTTTCTGATGATTTGGGTCCAATTTTCAAGGCTTCATGTTTTAGTTTCATTACTTCTGCAATAAATAACTCCTTCACATATTACATGCTAATTGTTAGTCTGTAGCACCCACTTTAACTTCATTAAGGGATATGACAATGTTGCTAAATTGCTGTCGTAGGTTCTAGGGACTTCCAATTTATACTTTTGAAACCAGTTTTAATTTTTTTATATGAATTAACACCTCACAAAACTTAGAGCATATAGTTTCTGGAGGTAGGCTGCAATGCACAAATGTCGTATCAGGAATATAAAAAGAGCAATAAAGAGAGCAAGAGGCTATTTCACTCGATTGGTAGGTGCAGAATGAGCTCATTGGATGCAGTCCCAAGCTAGTGAAATAGTCTCTTACCCTCTCTATTGCCCTCTATTGCTTTGATACGATATTTTTGCACTGCAGGCTATCTCTAGGAATTAGATACTCTAAGTTACAATACAAGGGACCTATGACATAACTATCAGCATGTTACGTCATACATCACATATACTGTCAAAACAGTGTTTTTTTTTTTCATATAGTTTGTTTATTGTCATTGACGGGGTCTGACCTAAATATACAGCATTTTTAAATTTCAGTTTTCAAATATTGTGGTGTTATTCCTAATAGTGCATAAACATTAAGAAAGTGGCATCTTTCTATTATTCAGGAATATGGAGTGTAGAGTAAAAGGACGACAAACAATGGAAAAATGTGTATATTTGTAATATTTTTATACTTATTAACAAATAGATGTTGGTGAATTAGATGTAAATAAAAATTATTTATTTTTACATTCTTGTGTTCATATTACATATTTATTTTGAAACAAAGGTAATTAACAATTCTTTTTATCACTGAACAAACTGCTATAATTAAATTATCTCTTCTGTTATCTTTATGAAATACATTTCACTTGCATTTTAAGCTAGAATAGTTTCTTTTCAAGGATTCTAACATTTTCACACACTGCTTTTCCATATATTTTTTGTTTGTCTAGTTGGACAAAAAGCTCCATTAGCTACTATTAAATAACTATTCTTGGCATCTTTCTGCTGTAGTTGTATTTTAAATATTTCCAGAGGTATGCCTGATGAATGCACCTGGGAAAATATCTTCAGAAGTTTGTTGAAGTTCTCGAGTTGGTGGACAATGCCATAATCAGCTTAGTAATTATGTAATAATGGGTTCTTCAGAGTATAATTTATGAATTTTATGTCTACCAACTTCAGACTAACATTATGAAGGATATTTATCTTAAATCCTAAAAAACATGTAAATAAAATCTCATCATTTTTATCTATGTACAAGATATTTCATTGACTTAACACTTTATTAATGTTAAATATAAATCTGATTCCTCTCTTCGAGGTGTCATTCCTTTGTACGCAAGACAATATATATTATATATAAATATAATATATATTGTTTCTGGTTAGGGAACCTTCATCAGTTGCGCTTCCCACAATTGAATGTCCTCTCGAACACTTCTTTATGCATTTGATGCATTTCGTTAAATTTGAAGACGCGAGATGTAAGACCGACATCTAGGATTTTCGAGAGAATCAGCACACAGAGATTCCGAATCTAGAGCCGTTCCGTGTAATTGCTGTTCTCTCTTAACTCCTAGGACAGAATGTCACGATGAAATTTTCAGGTTACTTCACCTGTCAGAGATATTGAATACTCTCTTCGAGGTGTCATTCCTTTGTACGCAAGACAATATATATTATATATAAATATAATATATATTGTTTCTGGTTAGGGTGAAGTAACCTGAAAATTTTATCGTGACATTCTGTCCTAGGAGTTAAGAGAGAACAGCAATTACACGGAACGGCTCCAGATTCGGAATCTCTGTGTGCTGAATCTCTCGAAAATCCTAGATGTCGGTCTTACATCTCGCGTCTTCAAATTTAACGAAATGCATCAAATGCATAAAGAAGTGTTCGAGAGGACATTCAATTGTGGGAAGCGCAACTGATGAAGGTTCCCTAACCAGAAACAATATATATTATATTTATATATAATATATATTGTCTTGCGTACAAAGGAATGAGACCTCGAAGAGAGTATTCAATATCTCTGACAGGTGAAGTAACCTGAAAATTTTATCGTGACATTCTGTCCTAGGAGTTAAGAGAGAACAGCAATTACACGGAACGGCTCCAGATTCGGAATCTCTGTGTGCTGATTCTCTCGAAAATCCTAGATGTCGGTCTTACATCTCGCGTCTTCAAATTTAACGAAATGCATCAAATGCATAAAGAAGTGTTCGAGAGGACATTCAATTGTGGGAAGCGCAACTGATGAAGGTTCCCTAACCAGAAACAATATATATTATATTTATATATAATATATATTGTCTTGTGTACAAAGGAATGACACCTCGTAGAGAATATTCAATATCTCTGACAGGTGAAGTAACCTGAAAATTTTATCGTGACATTCTGTCCTAGGAGTTAAGAGAGAACAGCAATTACACGGAACGACTCCAGATTCGGAATCTCTGTGTGCTGCTTCTCTCGAAAATCCTAGATGTCGGTCTTACATCTCGCGTCTTCATAAATCTGATTGATGAACTGTGATGGTTAAATTTGCATTTTTTGGATGTGAATTCTTCACATTTAACCTAATTTTATTCCCGTAGGTTTGTTCGTAGAAAACTGATTTCTAAGAACAAATTACCCGGTCGGTGCTATTGCCTCCCCCAAATTGAAACCATTTTGTGGACACTATTTCTTACAAAGAGTATGTTCTCTTTTTACTCAAACCTCCATATTCAGGAAACATTTCGTCTCAGTTCTCAAGGCTATTTTTGAACCCTATGTACTATGCGGGATAAATTTGAGGAAAATTTTTAACAATTGCCTCAAAAGACTGATCATTCGGTATTTTTTAAATTTTTACGGCCAGGTTTTTTGGACAAGATTAGAAAGGTGAACATAGTTTCTCGAAATAATTAAAAGCTTGTTTTAAAAAACAAATACTACTTAGTTTCTCGCTGTGTGAACTTCGGAAACTTTGTTTATAAGGTTTATCTTTAATTTCAGGGAGATTCGATTTTCCAACAAAAAAGTAATTTGAATCTCAAGCTGCGTATAGGATTGACATGAAACATTTCCTTCTTTTCAATAGCACAAACGCCTTTGTGTGTCACATCCCAGATAAATGTTTTTATATTTTAACCCACACTGTGCCAACACAATAATTAAGTTACTATCCCACAATTATTTTGTTTGTTTTGTTTCCAACATTTCCGTGCTTCATTACTCCCTCAACTTTTTCGTTGGGAAAAAGGAAAACTTCATATCTCGTTTTTTGCTTGGGTCTTCTTTGATGTTGTTTCTCTTTGAGGTCTCGAACTATTCCATTGTTCTGCGTGGGAAATCGCATCTCCAAACATTTCTGGAATATTGAATTTGTGAATTCTTTTGATACTGATAAAGTATAGTTTCTAAGAATAAACAATCTTTTTTAAAATATTTTTGATTTACTGTTGTAGGAATGTATTGCCGCTTGCTTGAAATTATCATTGTTTGCTCCAAATCAGTACACATCACCTTTAATTACTTGTTAATACACCATTGCTAGAGATTTTTACAATAAATACTAATAAACTTTGACATTTCACAGTAGTAGTATGCACATGAGAATACTGGCTCACTTTTCTTATGGGACTAAAATCATTTTTTGAAATCGAGGTGGTACGCGGTGGAATCGCCTCTGGCGGGTGATTTATTGCTTGTGTATGTATGAATAATGTGTGTATTGTTTGGTAATGTATGTGTAATTAAAAATACACGTGTAATTGTTGAGATAATTATTATTATTTAGTTCAAGACTGGTACTAGCGCATTCACCATAATATACGCGACACCTGCACACTTGGTCTTCGGTAAACACGGGTCATCAGCATTGGTTCCCCGTCAAGGTCGGCCGGCTGGATTCACGATTTGTGCAAGTAATGGCTTGTAAAAGGTTGACGTCACGGTTGGTTATCGCGAAGACGGTATGTGATGATATTACCAGAGAGAGGAATATCTGGTTTTCATACAGTGAATTAACCTACAAGAGCCTCTTATTAGTCTTGATTTTGCGAGTATATACTTATAAAATATTCACAAATCATGGCTCTCATCATCGGTGTGCTGGTGAAGGTCAACTAGTCGAATTCCGGCAAACCATTTGATTTTTGCAATTTCAGGTGGATTGTTAGAGGGAAGAAATAAACAAGAGTATTACAAAGAATATGTTTTATTAAAATTATAAAAAAAAAAATACAATTTTTTTAAATCTAATCGAGAAACTACATTAAGAGGAATTATAATTTCATAATTATTGCTTTTATTTTTTTCAATAAATAAGTGGTTTTCCCCATCCTCTGCCCATATGGTGCGCCGCGAGTTAAGTATTCGTATTTAATTTAATCCGCCTAGATATGTGGGTTTTTTATTTTCACTATCAATTTAATAACTCTTATGATAATGTCAGCTGTCGTATGACATTTGCAATTTAGGATACCTTTGAGGATATTCGTAGATAAAATTTATTGCATTAAAAAAAAACGAAATCCGGCTAGTGTTTTTGAATATTAAGAAACAAGCTGTGTTCGCGACGACAATGATCTCACCGCTTGCAGCCGAGAATCCGGCTAGCGGTCAAAATTCGCTGGTACAAATGCCGATAGCCGTTTTATTTTTTGCCAACGACTAAGTATACAGGTGTCGCGTATATTATGGTGAATGCGATGATACCAGTCTTGAACTAAATAATAATAATTATCTCAACAATTACACGTGTATTTTTAATTACACATACATTATCAAACAATACACACATTATTCATACATACACAAGCAATAAATCACCCGCCAGAGGCGATTCCACCGCGTACCACCTCGATTTCAAAAAATGATTTTAGTCCCATAAGAAAAGTGAGCCAGTATTCTCATGTGCATACTACTCACAGTAAATTGCTAGTTATGAACTCATCATCGACAGTTTTTTTATTCTTTGTTTATTTCTACATCTAAAAGGAAAGTTAAAGAGAAGGAATAATTGGAAAGTTCAAAATGGTTTTAAATCTTGCTGCTGATAGTATAGTATGAGCCCAGATAAACCTTATCCTTGTGACTGCTGAGTTTTTAAGGCTGTTATATGATATCAGTCTAACTGATGTCAATCGAATGGCTAGAGAGTTAGCTTCCACTTATATATATAGACGTCTTAAAGAACATAAAAAAGTTCTTTGTCCTGTTTAAGGCTTCGCGATTTTTGACGATAGATTTGTTCAGAAAATGCACAAGAATCAGTATATTCCCTCTAATTTTAACTAGAGGTGACCTTAAATGACATACAAGAGAATATATAATCATTTAACTTCTAGTTTTCTATGTGTATATAAATCCAATATTGACCGCTTCATATGATATCTTTGTCATTGCGAAATTTATCAAACGTCACTTGTTTTTTTACTACTTCAGTCATAATGGAAATGTCCTGTACGTTCACAAAACTATCATACTTCTCTGGTTCCCTTTTTGTAATGACCGTTCAAGCAGTTTCTTCATCCCAGCTAACGTAAATAGCTGATATGTTTGGACATGTTCATAACGGTCTCTACTTCCAGTGCGGCGAGAAACTCTTCATTTCCCTTCTTATTGCTTCTAATTCTTAGATTTCTTGAACTGTAACATAAAGGTCTAATATCTACTTCAAATTCGTGTAGACTTTGTTCCGATTTTTGTGTTGTGATTGGTTGTCATATGTTTTATCTAGAACTACAATGATCTTGTCAATGGTACATTTACCAACCACTAGAATGCTCTGGAGCAGTCCTAATGCTGTACCTTTTAAAAAATTTTCTAGGGAGGTACCCTTTTCTTGGCTATCCCACCCATTAGCTGTGGCTACGGCCCCAATGTCTACTTTGTACATACATCAAAAAAGGACATTTTTATAAAGGAATCTTTGGTACTTACGGTGCTCAGATATTACCCTTTTTGTATAGTTCTTGAATTTTTTTTAGTTTCCATTTTTACATTTTGTATATAGAATCGGTGCCCCCTGCAACTTGATTTCGAGTCTATCCGCTGAATTGTTATAATATTTTTATTTCATCATTTGTAGCCTTTATATTCAAGTTCACAATCTATTTTTTCCGATTAATTACTTCTATATCTTCTAGTAGTAATAGCATTAGTTTAAATATTTAATTCGTCTTGCCCCTTTACCCTAATATCTTCATCTTCCCTCTCTACATATAATGTGGAATCTAAAACTGCATGTTATGTTGTTTTACATCTGCGACAGTGTCAAGAACTTGTTCATTTTTCCTGGTATTACTTGATCATCTAATTTCTCATAGAATGATTCTACTAACATCTCTGGAATTTGTCGAATCTGAATTTCTTTTTAATATTAATTTTCTCATTTAATGTTTGGTCCTTATAAAATTTCCTTACTGGTCTCGTTCATCGTTACTTTGGCACCTGTTAATCAAATTTAGATTTTAATCCCACTTCTGATCTAATTGCTATATCCCACCATGGGCTCGAAAGAAACAATTAATTTTCTTTATTACTTCCAAATAATAATACTTCACCATTAAATAACTGCTCTGCCCTGAACTATGACAAAGAAAAGTGAAAAAGTGATTGAAAGAATCCTTGTATGCGACTTGTTTATATATCCATTTCTCTCTCGCGTACCTTCTTCTTATAAGTATTCTTTTCTTGATTCGAAAACCTACAAAATATGTATACTTTTTTATCGCCCGCTGTCTTATTCAGAAAAGTGGCATTATTGTAGCAATGTTGAAATTCGAGAGTTTTCGCTTTAGTGACATTAAAATTAATTATAAAAATATCTTAGATGACGCGCTTGAAATTCTAACTTTTTATATTTTTCATTTTCCATTTAATTTTCTAATTTACAGAACTAATGCCATATTTCTCGTATATGATTTTTTACAGGTCTTGAAAACTAGTGAATTTTTCTAAAAAAAATGTTATTCTGCCTCTTATTGGATAACTAGACTATCAAAAAGTTATTAAACTAGTTTCCATCTATTATCACACTTTAAGTTTCCGAAATACTAAATTTCTATAAAAACAATTGTGATCATTTCTGTCCCCTCGAATAACCCAATAATCAAAAAATGAGGAATCACATATTTGTTCATTTAAAGTAAAGAAGCTACCTGTCAAATTTCATGCTTATACCTATTACCCTTGGTTCCTGAGAAATGTTATATTATTGAAAAAAACAATTAATCAGTTATTATTACAATCGTGGATTAAACTTAAGTTTAAGTTAAATTAATATAAAACAAAAGAAAAACATTCGCCTTATATATTCTCTAACGTACCGTGAAACAAAAGATGTGCTGCTCCAGATGTGCAAACTCAAAACGGGTTAGCTAAAGCTGCTGTCCCTAGTGTACAGGGTTTACTATATCCTTTTTAAAAATTCAACTCAAAGCTTCCGATAGGTGTATGTAGGAATCTGCTTGTTTCCATTTACAAGATTTTCGAAACACTAACACGCTTTGTCCCGT
Organism: Octodonta nipae; assembly: GCA_034190945.1. Lineage (NCBI taxonomy): Eukaryota > Metazoa > Arthropoda > Insecta > Coleoptera > Chrysomelidae > Octodonta > Octodonta nipae. The sequence goes on from CM067222.1 coordinate 10,900,417, forward strand.
CCGGAGTAAGGTAAATATATTCCTGTAACCCAGAGGTACAAACAAATGGCTTGTTTGAATTTCGTAATAAACTTGAAATCATGTTTAATGTATATTTTTCTGGAAGAAGAAATAAATAGATTACAATATACGATTTGTTCCTAAAATAGGTAAAAAAAATTACCACGCTTATATTTATTTTATCGAACAGAAGTTAAAGTGGAAATAAATCTTTTATGGAGAAATAAGATTACTTCGTTTTTTACAATGTGAACATTTATTTAGATATCGGAAATTCACTTTTTTCCCTTACAATTCTATTCTTAGACATACCCCCTTTTTAGGAAAAAGTTTTAAAAATTCTCAAAAGTAAATATTTCCATTCTAAAAAACAGATGAGGGTGAAAGTCATTGGTCAAAGTCATGTTCAACGTTATCATTGAATATAGAAATTCGACATCTTACATTTCCTATGCAACTAAAATATGTAAACTATTTCTTAATCCAGTTTACAAGCGATATTTATGCCAAATTTCATCAAAATCCGTTCAGCCGTATTTGCATAAATGTAACAAAAATCCCATTCTTTGTATTATACCTTTTATAATATTATGTCATTTACCGGTATAAAAAGTATCCTACATATTAAACCAAATTTCAGTCTATCTGTGTGCCAAATTTCATTCAACTCAGTACTGCTATTTATACGTGATTAAGTAACAAAAATCTAACCAACCAAAAAATTCTTTACATTCCGTATAGCATTAAAATATGTTATTAACCGGGATAAAAAATAACCAAGATGTTGATCCAGGTTACAAGCTAACTGTGTGCCACATTTCATGCAAATCCTTTGAACCGTTCTTGCGTGATTAAGTAACAAAAAACCACCCATAAAATAATTCTTTATATTTAACAAATACCTGTACTGCTAAAATATGTCAGTTACCGGGATAAAAGGTATTTTGTATGTTAATCCATATCACGAACTATCTGTATGCCAAATTTCATCCAAATCCGTTCAGCCTGATTAAGTGACAAAATCCAACCATCCAAACTTTTTTTTATATTATACCCTACATACTGCTAGGATTAAAGTATCCTATATGTTATTCCAGATTACAAACTATCTGTGTGCCAAATTTCATACAAATCCATTCCTCCATTTTTGGGTGATTAAGTAACAAAATCCAACCATCAAAACTTTTTTTAAATTATATCCTTCATATTGCTAAAATATCTTTCGTACCGGGACAAAAAATATCCTATATGTTAATCCAGATTGCAAATTATATGTGAGCCAAATTTCATTCTAAATCCATTCAACCATTTTTGGGTGAATAAGTAACAAAATCGAACCATTCAAACTTTCTTTATGTTCTAAGCATCTGTAATGTTTTTATCTACACTTCGGGTTCAGTTGAGTTCTTGGATTTATTTACAAACACAGTACAATGCACTGAATGAATGCTTCCGCCGGCTCTACGTATTTATATATTTCTTCTCGGAATTCTCGAGAACAGAGAAAAATAGAGCAGCCGACAGATGTCCTTCATGGACTAGACTGCTTCGAGAACTTCATCAAAACAAGCCGCCTACTTCGGTGCGCCAGAAGAACAATTTCGGATTCGCCGAAATATCGGATGAATATCGCTTCCATGAATTCCCGTCACAGTTCATACTGCTAATCTATCTCCTTTGTCGGGATAAAAGTATCCTATATGTTAATCTCGATTACAAACTACTTTAACAAAACCTCTAGAATAGATTAGATAATTATGTAAAATTATCAACTAAAGTCTGTGTCTGGAAGACAGGCCAATAATATTCAAAAAAGTTGACTGTCCAGCACGTTATAGGCGAACTATCAGAGAGCTCCTGCACAATTCAGTCCTAACGCGTGGTTGAGAAAACTTGTCCTATACTCTGGGCTCCCAGGTCCCCAGACCAAACTCCATTTGATTTTTTTTGTATGGGGGCAGCCCAAGTAACTCGTTCATGAGAGAGAAATAGAAACCAAAGTGAAGTTAAGAGCAAGAATAAATGTTGCTTGTGAAATAATATGAGATGAGATGCGACTAGAGACTACCACTGTAGGTGTCAGAAAAAGGTGTCGCGCTTGCATCTGTTGCGGTAGAAGCCGTTTTGAACAAAATTTATAACAAATTATTGCAATTTATTGCAATTTGATCTATGTTTTATTTTTTGTAGTTCTAACCTTGTGAGTTACAATCTCAAATTTTATTATGATACTGTTTTCTTTCCAATCGTTGGAAAGAGGTGGAAGTAGAGAAGTTTTTGTAAGCATTCGAAGTTCTCGATGTGCTTCTTATTTTTTTTTATAACGTGATAAAGTGTTTAACTTAATTACGTTTTTATGGAACCTCCCCATTTGTGGACTCATATAGTTTTTTCAACCAATCATTTGTGTCAAATATCGAATGCAGATGATCAAACAAACCTCATAGATTATATTTAAGTTTATTTAGTGAAGATAAAATGAAAAATAAAAAAGTAAAATAAACCGTAAAATATCTAGATGTTATATGGGCTACATAATATAGCACATCAGTCCACCTAGCTGCATTCCAAGTTTGGTGAACCTCCTACAAAACACCCTGTATAAAATGCCGATACCTGAAGGTTTATATTTTTTGCTGCCACAACTGTAAATATTTGCGGGAAGGAAAACGGCTGGTCCATAGAATCTACTAACTGCCTAGAAAGACAGGCAGACAAAAAAAAAGTAAAGAAATATTTAGTTTTAAGTAAAATGTAAATAAATAACTTAGTAAGAAGTTATTACTGGTGTACATAATATAGGTGAGTACACTGAAACCTTAAAAGACGTTGTATGTAATCAAACAGGAAACTCCAAGCTCGGCAAGTAATTAACGTCACATCAATACCAACTCCTAAACCTTTCAAACGTAAGGAAACAATGTCAGTTGATTAACACCGAACCCTGTCTCATATCCTGTCTCCTTCCTTCCGCCGCCACCAATCACCAGCCCCATTCAATAACGAAACTGCCAGAGAAAGACCTTAATCTCACGCTGTGGCTGCTCAACGTGTCTGCTCTGTGTGACGGTCGCCAGTCCGATTAATGTATGCAATTCGACTGGCGTCTTAATTAGGCGATCGATAAGTAATTCCGACTCACCCCAGCCGAGTTTTAACCCGATGATTCCATATTTATAATTGGATTAAAAGATTAAAGGATCACAGAGCGTTGAGTTACGTCGTCTGGTTTCAGTGATTTAACGAATAGGCGGATTCCTTTTAAAATAGGGTAAAATTTCATAACGAAAAAGGATGGAAAGGAATTCGTTACAATCCTTTATAATATCTGAAGTGACTGATGATTTACTACCTGACAGGTCTGTGGTTTGACCTACTTCAGCAATCGGTAATTACGACAAAGTCGGTTTCAGATGTTGCTTTTGTAATATTTCTCATTGACATCATGTGACAGTTAAGGGAGACCAGAAATTGATTAAGTAGAATCAACACAATCGCTACCTGCAGTAATATAAAACTAAAATGGATGATGTGATAATTAAACTGTCTAATAGTACAGTAGTACGGGCTGGTTTAGGGAGAGAGACGCGTTTCTTTTAATGTTACTAAGAAGAAAGCAGTTTTAGCATTAATAATAAAACGAGTGTAACTTTACTCAGCGAAAAACTTACCAAACACCAGAATACAAAGATGGTGCCTGCCAAAAATGACTTTAAATTGTTGTACATCTCTGGTACGTTTCAAAGCTGAGGCGTAACCACACAAAATTTGTAGAAGTAGGGAATGAGAAATGATATGTCGCAAAAACAGGTTCAGCTGGCTTCAGATGAATTCACTTTCTTGTCAAGGATAACATCTGAAAAATATAATGGCGAGGAAAACTCTTTCTACCCAGCAGAACAAATGATCTACGGCTTTAAATTCGGAATGCACGTCTGACTAAACAGTTTTCGATATGGAAACAACTTTTAGCCATCGACTTCCAAAAGGAAACTCATCTCTAGAAATTAGGTTATGCAAGAATGGAAAATAACTGATAATAACTATAAAAGTGAAGCAAGGCTCATATTATTAAAAATAGACTTCACTTCTGGAGAGAAAGAACAATTCTGTTATGAGCATAATACAGAGATCCAAACAATAAAAACATAACAAGAAGAAATTGTTGCAAGAGACCTAAAATGTACTTGGAGCTCAAAAACTTGAAGAGAAAGATAAAGAATAGTCTACATTATAGTAAAGAAAAACAACAACAGCACAATTAAGGAGAGAATTGGATCAAACCAGGACCTCACATTTAACTCAACTCAAAAGAAACTCAAAATGCTACAGGAAGACACTAAAGGAAAATAAAGAAAAACTTAAACTAGACCTATTAAACAGGACTTTAAAAAGATTTATATCAACTGTTTGCAGATTAAAATTTAGGAAAATTCAAAAAAGGTAATATCAAGGACATGAACAATACGATTAATAAGCACCTTTAGAAGATTTAGGAGCAGAAAAGAAAAAAGCAAAATGGTTTGAGTGAAAACAAATCGAAAATTTCTGAAGATCGAAGACACTAAAGAAAAAAGTATCTGCTTTAATTTTGTTAAATGAAAACGATTTTATCGCTACTACCTCCATGGGGTTCAATCGTTCTTGGTTCCCGATGTTTAAGGAAGAAATTGCTAATGGTCACGTCCTTATGAACAACCCAATATCGGGATAGTTCATAAGGTTTTTTCTAGGTTTTCCCTTATTTTTTTAATGGGATCACGGAACAATATTATTTGTTCGCATTTTTTGCGAATGCACTATCTTACAAGGGCTGCCTTTTATATTTCGGGATTGGACAACCCTAGTGTTGCAATCTGACAACTGACAGCTCTATCGTAAAGTTTGACATTTTTGAGGTTATACGTACTCAGAACGTTTTGACATACGAGCGCTATGTGTTGTTTACAGTAACTCAAAGGATTCATCTCGGCCAAAAAATGGAATTAAATCGTCAACATTTTCGTGCGATTATTTTTTACAACTTTCGACGTGGATTAAGTCAGCAAGAGTGCATGGATGAACTTAATTTATTGTTTGGCGATGAAACTCCATCGAGGACCACTGTTTATCGATGGTATGGTGAATTCAATCGAGGTCGTACTTCACTCCAAGATGAATTTCGTGAAGGTCGTCCAAAAACAGTTGTTGTTCCGGAAACCATTGATGCTGTGCGCGAACAAATATTGCAAGATCGTCATGTGACCTATCGAGAGATTGAGTCAACCTCACACATTAGTGGGACCAGCATATATTCAATATTGCATAAACGCTCGTGTCGATTGGTCGAAAGAAAAGCTCAAAAAATACGATCACGGTGCTTCAAAACACGTTTATGACATAGCGAAAGGTGATGAATCGTGGATTTACGCGTATGAGCCCGAAAGTAAACAGCAGTCGACTGTCTGGGTGTTTCAAGATGAGCTGAATCCAACAAAAGTTATTCGCGCACGAAGCACTTCGAAGCAAATGATCGCCTGTTTTTTCGGAAAAACTGGGCATGTCGCAACAGTACCACTAGAACAACACAGAACAGTCAATTCTGAGTGGTACACAACCATTTGTTTGCCAGTTGTCTTCCAAGAAATGAGGAAAACCAACCGCGGAAGACGGATCACTCTTCCCCAAGACAATGCGAGCTTTTACACATCGGCTCAAACAATTGCATTTTTGACCACTCAAAACATCGATTTGATGAGTCATCCGCCGTATAGTCCTGACTTGTCACCAAATGACTTCTTTTTATTCCCGTACGTAAAAAACAAACTGAGATTTTTTCGACACCTTTCAAATCACTCCTTTCAAATTCTTCAATATTGAAAGTAACTTTATTATTATATGATCTCTAGAAGTTTCTTTGTTGCAATTTACATCTGAATCTGACCTAGACTCCGAAACGTTTGGAAATATACAGAAATTTCGTGTCTTGTTGTGTTATTTTTCAGTCATGCTTAAACATGAAAAAAATATGCCACAAATATCCTCCAGAAAACAACTAACACTACACTTATGGGTAGTTTTGTCCTCAAGCAATTTTAGATTAGTTTTTGCCAGCCCTGTACAATATTTTTTAAGTTCTATAATACCAATAATATTTTCGGCAGAAGCTGAACTTTTTATTAATAGTAACATTTTTCACACCGTTAAAAACAAAAAAGTTTTCTATTTGTTAAGAAATTTTAGGACACGCCCCTATATGAGTAAATACTTTGATTTGTGTCCTAATACACATTGAAGAGTTCTTTCAACAATTAAGAATTTCCGGTATTGACGATTGCTTTTTTTGTCATTTCTAGGTACGTGGCGTCGAAATAGGCATTGTCCTTTTAGTACTCTTCGTTTGGGTAGCCGCCATTGCTCTGTTCTTCAATAGATGGGGTAAAATTCGAATGCTTCTGCCCTACCAACCCGACTACAAGCAAGAACAGCTCAAAGTACCGGGTACGGCAGCTTGCGCAGCTGCCATAGCTTCCGGTACCACTTGCACACATGCCACTACCGAACACGTTTGTCAACAGGTAAGAGTAAGTGGAAAGAGAGGTTATAATCAATATTAAAAATCATATACTTAATACTGATATACTGCTAGCAGACTCTAGAGGTAGGCACAAACATCACAGTCCAGAAGTATATATGTCTATAACGTAAATGCCCCAATTGGTTCTTCTGTTGTGGGTTATGTTTTCTCTCTGTTTGATTCTTGGCAACGCTTGCGCAAACCGGTTTAGGTACAGCACAAGGTATAATTTTCTGTCTATCTCGGTGACCCTTCCGCTTACGGGCGATAGCAGTGTATCAGTATTAAGTATATGTTAAAAATGCTATTTTCTAGTAAATTGATTTGATGACGCCGAATTGTTTTCAAGAAATCAATACACTAAACGGTTTTCAACACTTGTCAAATAAAATCCAATAAATTCTGATTTATTAGTTACCCACCCCTGTACGAAGGTTTTTTTTTCTGAATATTGATTCAGTATCATTACAATTTAATTAAATTGCAAGCATTAGGCTTTACAGTATCCAATTAAATAATTGCAGACAAATCCTAATTAATCTGATATAACTCTTTGTGTTGATTTATATGAAAGTATAGTCCATTCAATGCAAAAAATCTATGAAAGCATTAATGGGATATAAATAATTTAATGCAGAAAATGGCGGCTTAGTCATTAAAGAGAACCTCAAATGGATGTTCAAACACTTTGTTTGGATAATGTGGAAAATTTATTCTAAGTTAAAAGGCACAAATGAATAGGTTTATGGTAACTAGAAATTTCTCATAAATACTTGGAGATAGTATGTTAGTTATTTTTGTCCAAACAGGAATAAAAATTCAATTTTTTTTTTCACAAAGTAAACTATATATAAAATAACATATTTTGGACATTTTCAATTTTTAAAGCGAAACCTTCTTAACGCATCTTACACATATGAAAATAGATGAGCAAGGGAATGAAATGCATAACTTTAAATTTAATTTGTTGACATCACACACTGCTTCGATTTGGAAATACCTATCCAATTCAGTCCTGGGTGTAAACAACGGAGCAAGTGATATATTAAGAGTATCTTCTTGTATAGAGAATACAACAGTAATGAATAAGAAACCAATATAACATTCAAGTAATATACAATACCTGTAAAAAATTTGATTTTCGTTATAATAAACACTCCAGTTCTCTATTTGTGATATATTAAATTGGAGACTTAAGATACGTCAGAAATTAAAAAGAATTCCACACAAAAAGGGAACTTGGCATTAAATTTTCATATTATTAAAGAATATAGACTCATAGAAGGATACACATTAAGCAAAACATGTCCTTTGTTTACATCGTTAAGTGGTCAAGTCAAGAGTCTAGCGCCGCTGCAAATCCAAAGTTCACGGATTCGAAACCGAGAACAATTATACTTTTCTTAATATTATGTCATTATTAATTAATTTTATATATTTATTACTATTATTATCCGACATGACCATACAATGTATGGCATCACACTCCCTCTAAAGCACGCTATGAGTGCCTTTAGGGGAAAATTCACTAAACCCCAGATATTCTAGATGTCAATAGGGTTTAGCTCTGTGGGAGCCCTTGCCAGGTTTTCAGGCCCGTGATTGCAGTCGTGGCGGCAGTTTCCAATGAATTTTCGGACCGTCCGGGCTGCTCCTAATGGGACGGCTTTTTGCATTTGTTTGTAAAGATGTTCATCCAAACCGAGGTATTTTAAATTGTTTAATAGATGTTTTGGGACGAATCCTGTCGTTGACATAACAATTGGTACAGTTCGTGTGTTGTTCATGTCCCATTGAGTCTTTATTTGAAGTTCCAAATCTCTATATTTGGTTATTTTCTCAGCATGCTTGATATTTATATTATTGTTGTTAGGAATTGCTATGTCAATTAAAGTTGTTTTCCGAGAGACTTTATCTACCAAAACTATATCTGGTCTATTGTGAGCAACAGTCCGATCGATTAGTATCGTGCGGTCCCAGTACAGCTTGTAGTTGTTATTTTCTAAAACAGATTCTGGTTTATATTGGTAATATGGTAATCTTACCGACTGTGATAATTCAAGTTTCAGTACTAGTTCCTGGTGAACAGCCACAGCATCGTCTCGTTCTTTGTTTTCAGTTGCAGCGGACGCTTGACAACCTCCTGTGATATGCTGGATAGATTCAGATTTTTGGCAACCGTACCTGCATCTGTCGTTGTTAATAGAAGGGTCTTTAACGATGTACTTTAGGTAATTTTTAGTTGGAATTACTTGATCTTGGATTGCCAATATAAAGCCTTCCGTTTTAGGAAACGTTTGACCAGAAATCAACCAGTTGTTCGACGCTGCATTGTCGACATATTCTTGTTTGACGTCATTTATATGTCTTCCATGAAGTGGCCTCTCTTTCCATTTCAGCAGTTTCTGTGGTCTGGTTGTGTAATTGGACATGTCGTTGTGTCAGTCGCAGTGGTGTTGAGTCATCAACCTGGCACATGACTCTATGTAGATCAGAAAATTCTGGGAGTTTCTGAAAATGACTACGCAAAATAGGAATTTGTTGATCCAATAGTTTGCTTAGATCTGTCAATCCTCTTCCTCCTTCATACCGTGGCAAAGTTGTACGTTCGACAGAGCTCTTTGGATGGTGATTTTACTATTATTTATAATTGTCTACTGTTGTTAGGTATTTGATTTTTGGGGGATGGTCGTTTCAGATAGGAAAATTGGTAAGATGAAATTAGTCAAAGAAAATCTAAATTTATTGTCAAAAGTGTTGTTGTACATGAACGTAATGGCTCTGTGACTGGTTGACGCTTTCTTGGGGAGCATCTAAGAAAGAAAAAACACTGAGCTAACGAGATAGAAACAAGTATGATGATTTTGAAGTTATGTAAGATAAAAGAATGTTGTGAAGAAAAGTAGTTGAGAGATTACTGTGAGACCGTTAGCTGCCAGTAAATAGGCTAAGTTACTACGAGTGCAAAATCGATGAAAAGTTTTGTTTTAAAACAGATCCTCCGGAAGACCCCTTCTCCACCACTGATTAAATTTCATGACACCTAACTATCTTGTATTATTTGAAAATGAAACTTCAAAATCCGCATAAAATTATCTAGTTAAATTCTTTGTGATGATTTAGTGCCCTGCATTGCTTACTGCATTTTGAATCAATACGAAATTCGCGAGATTCCTTAGCATTCTTGATCCCTCACAACCTGTTACCGCCTCGTTCGTGCAAATTACTCCACAGAGATGTACAAACAGATAAAAAACAAACGGCCATGAATAATTTCGTCGAAAACGAATATAAAAAAATTGAGATGATAAACATGCTTTCATAAAATGTTCAGGGGAATCAAATAAAACGAAAAAGTAATTTCGCTAACAAATAGAGGAACGTGTGTAATACATTCTGAAGTTCGTGACAAATTTCTCCAAGGGGAAATGTCTTGTATGTTTGTTTCTTTTGTGTTTGTATCAGAGAAATTTAACAAATAAGCCATAGTGGGTTGTATGACAATTATTGCGCGTTGTTAAACATTATTTTGGAATGATTGTTAAGGAGGTCTTTGATTATTTTCTTGTTCATTCTGATAAGAATTCGAAATTTGTAAAAGGGGAACATTGCCCGGATTACTGGTTGTCTATACAGAACTGCATCCTCAACAATATTCTGAGAGAACAAGGGCAGGGACGTATCAACGCCAGCTTGTGACCTGCGCTAACTGGGAAGGGGTTCAGGGGATTACCCGGGCCTCCAGGCTAGAGAGGACACGCTGATTCCTTCATTGTAGTGCGTCCCAGAACATCTAAAAACATTACAGACCTGTTATTGCTCAATCTCGTGGCAATAGGAGCTGCCTGTCCCTCTACCGAAAATTGTGTGTACGCCGTCAGTAAAAAACGCGTACGGCAATGGCCTATCGAAATGTTCCCAGTTAGCAGGATAGAGTCTCATTCGTTATCAGAATTAACTAGACAAACTGCACCAGCGATAAAGAGCGGCTATGCACAACCACCCACCGAGTCAAGAAAAAGCTCTCTATCTGTCATTCCTTCCGGTGTCCGTTCCTGCTGATGTTTGTCTTGTTGCAACAAACTCCAACAATAGAAAGTATGGCTGATTTCTTGTGGAATGTCATTAAGGATCCCTTGGATTCACCAGTAGTATTTGTTATAGATGGTTTAGACTTGGCCTTAAATATTTTATATCAATTACTTTAACAATGAAATTAGCTTGTAACACACAAATGAACAATCAAATAAGAGAGTTAGCTGAAATATGGACAAATATTTCCAGAAACTGATTCTGTACCAAAACATATGGCAGACTGGTGCATCAGTCATATTATAATCTTCATGTGGACGTACTAAAACAGTCATATTAAATTTACTTGTTATGAAAGGTAGAATTACTTGTGTACATATGTATTTAATCTAGGCGGCAGCTCAATCAAAGTACTGCACTAAACCTGTTCATGATTTGGCAAACTGGTTAGTAAGCAACAATATAATTTCTCACATATTTGGACCCAATCTTCATGTGGAGATAATAAAACATCATTTTAGATTTTCTTGCTGTGGATGGTAAAACTATTTGTAACCATATAGATTTAATTTGAACTGCAGCTTAAAGAAAGCACTGCTCCAAACCTATTCATGGTTTATTGCCAGGTCTTGTCAGACATTTGACAGCTGCCCCTTGCGTCTGTGTAGTCTTCTGACAAACTGAAACCCGTGTTGGAAATTAATAAACACAAAGTTATTTATTTTAACAACTGACCATTATTTTATCGGAAAATCTAGCTCACAGAGACTCCAAGTCCTACTGTGTGTAACGCCGTTTCCCTGTGATTCCTAGGATAGAAACCACATGAAGGTTTACCAAAACCTGTCAAAGAGTTACGATAGTAACTGTTCGAGATTTTTCAATTCATTGAACGCAAGACAATATATTTTTTCTAGTCGAGAACCTTCATCAGTTGCGCTCCTCTCAACTGGTTGAATTCTCGAATAATTACACAGGTCTATAAAAAAAGTTCTCTGTACTTTACATGTGACAAGTGACTTCCGAAGTATTCTTGCCTCCTGAACACGAATCTGACTGATTTGGTCTATCACTCTTCAATCTTCAGCAAATAGCTGAAAAGCTACAATTAAGACTTGTGGGCTAATCGAAACTGCACATGTGATGTAGAGGTTCCGATGTATTTTCACATGCTGAACATGTTTTTGCTATCAAAACCGCTCCATCTCTCGTCAATCTTCAGAAAATCGCTAAAAATCTTCAGAAAATTAAAGACTTTTGAAGACTGGTCAAACCTGCATGTGCGACATATGGTGTTTTGACGTAATTTTGAGTGCTGAGCAATGTTTTGTTGCTAAAATAGTTTCATCCCCTGTTGGTCTTCTGAATACTTTTCAGTCTTCACAAAACCACTAAAAACATCGAGAGAAATAAAGAATCCTCAGGAGCAGTTCATTGTGCGCCATATTCATGAACAGGTTTTGTGTTTTTTTGGCATCTCAATGTTATGTCAGAAGTAAAAGATATTAATCCTTTAGTTGCCCCCGGTGCACCTCCACGTGGTGACGGTGGGCAACGGTCTTCACCACTTTACCGGCAGAATCTTCGTTTGAAGGCTTTCACGCCGTCATGGCAACTAGAGGAAATTTTAGTTCTACGGTGCAGGGTTGCGTTCGTAAAGTACGATACTCATGCGACCCTAGCTCTTTATTATTAGTTTTACTTTTACAAATTTTTAACTTTTTATCGTTTTTTTTTGAAGCTTTTGCTATATTTTTCATCTAGCCTTTTCATCTGTTTCTTATTTAGTATACCTACGAATTTTTTCGTTTGATTTCTATCCTAGGAATCACAAGGAACCGGCGTTACACATAGTACGACACCCGATTTGGAGTCTCTGTGAGCTAGATTTTCCTAAAACTCTTGGATGTGGAAATTCAATTCGCGATAAAATATTAAATTCAGTTATATGTACTACAAACATAAATAATTATTCGAGAATTCAACCAGTTGAGGAAAGCGCAACTGATGGAGGTTCTTGACTAGAAACAATATATTGCCTTGCGTTCAATGGATTGAAAAATCTCGAAAAGTTAGTAACTAACCTTTAGTTTTTATACTCAAGGCCGTTTCTACAACTGCCATCTTCATAAGTAAACCAAAGCTAAATCTCTTATAATGCCCCCTATTTGTAATTATAAAACTGTTGGCAATGTTACAGACAATAATCAATAAGTCTTCTTACTGAATTTAAATGAAAACTATTTGCCTGTTATGAAATCAGATGGTGAACGAACAGTGAACATTTGCTTGTACATATATAAGAATTTTTCCTTCCCTTTAAGGTAAAAAATGGTCGATGCAAGGCATGTTTGGAATTCTAAATTACGAGACTCCACGAAACGTTTAGGCCTCCATATGGCGTAAAGTGAAATTCACTTCACCAGCGAAATCGAATTACAGTAGAAACTTTATCAAACCAATTTGAGAAAATCTAATAATCCGAGGAAACAACCGCCCAACAAGCAATAATTTCGTGTTACAAACACATGTCTCGATCTAACTGGAGCCTCGGTAGCTTCTCCCTTCGTACCAAATTCATAATTGGTGCAATTACTTGAAATACTACAAAGTGAACAAGGGTTTTAAGCTGGGTTTGAAGCGAGTCATAATCAAGAGATATCATATCGCAGATAACTTACGAATAAACGCTTTGGGTGATAAAGCATATATGTTCTTACAGATATTTACAAAACATTCGGTGAATTAAAAATATATTTTAGTTAAGTATTTAAAGTAAATGCAAATTATGTACCAATTGGAGGTAGAAATTATCATCGGAAAAATATCCCCAATTACATATTACATTGTAATCTATAGATACATACGAAGAACTAACATGTTATTATTTCAAAACACTCAAATATCTATAAAAAATTATCTATCTTGTACAATTGAATACTAATAATTCTTATGTCATATATAAACCAGAAAAAAATTATATAGTTCTTACACTATTGTCTTCACTGAAAGCTTATCACTACCGAAAACGGAAACCTAAAATATCCAAAACCATTCCCCAAAAAATGGTAAACCTACATTACGGTTGCGTACAATAAACAATAATTAGTACATTAGTTAAACTCTAAAATTGGAACAACGCAAATCTTTACAAATATAGTCAACGTAAAACTAGCCAAATAAAAAATATGTGATCTAACGGAGAATCACCCCAATCAAAGAATACGGCCCGTTCAAATAATAAAACAGTTATTTATATCGCAGTCCACCGGTTTGTTTTCAAACTCTTAAAAGATGCCAGCAAACAAACGGCCTCAAAATATTTTTTAGGACTGATATTACTCAAGTCGGCGTCTCAAAATGGCAGCAAAATGCACTAACGTAGAAACTATAAACCTGTATTAAACTTTGCCACAGTTGAATCGTGAAGGTGTAAATTTCTCGGTCTGATGCTCTAGAAATTTTCTCCCCTCTCCTATGTCAGAAAACGATCCCATCTCTGACTTTTCTAGATGTTTTTGAAAATCACAGTTGATATTTTCTGCAGAATAAGACACTCTTTTATATCTAACAAAATAAATATGAAAGTTGTAAACAGATGAATCAAATCGATTTTAAATTAAGCATTCCCTTCAACGACAAGCATAAGGAAAGAAATATAAACGTCGTTGTTATGAATTTTCGAACAACAAACAGGCTAACAGAGATTCGCCTCCAGTTCTATCAGAAGACAAAAATAATTTCATTGGTATCGCCGGGTTGTAGCAACTTACCAAGGCAACAGGACCCAAGGTATTCAGGAGCTACTAACACCAAAATTGTGAACCTACAAAGAACAGCTCCCGCCACAAATCTTTTAAACAATTGTTAAAGCATATCATTTTTAAAACAAATAAAAAAGGTCACTACCGATTTTCTTAAAATACTTTTTCATAAACTATCCCGTTATAGGATTGTTCAAAAGGACATGACAATTAGTAAATACTTTCTTAATTATGTATCAACAACAAAAGAGCTACAATCATTTTCAAATAATAAAATTAAAAGAGTCTGCTTTAATTTTATGAGCAATTAATAAATGATGATAAATTTTTATTTGAAATTATTACACGTATCAAGCTCTAAAAAACTATTTTTAATAGTATTTTAAGTAAAGGGGTAGTTATTGGTAGTTATATACTTTAAGCAAGATTTTTATCAATAAACCTTAATTTTTTATACTAAGGGGTAGTTTTAACCGCTAACGGTTACGATAAGCGTTGTGCCAAATAATTTTTTATTCAAATCGGTGTAGTTTGAGCAAATCGGAAGTTAAAGCTGATTTTTAGCTTAACTTCTATGACGACTCTAATTATAGATATTTTAAGTTGATTTATCCACCATAAGGACGGTTTATTTGTCCAATAACCCGGCTTTTGTAGTACAATGATGATATATGCGCCATCTTCTGGATTGTTTTACAAACTCTCTGCGATGCCGCCAGTTTTTTTATTATTCACATCACAAAACAATTTTTTGTATGTGTTAACCAACGGTATAGGGTTGGGAAACTAATAAATTCAGAAGTCAAAAGAGAACATTGACAATATTCAACTGAACAAATAGATCAGAGAAAATATGTCGAAATCTCACTTGTCACGAGAACGACCCTTGTTTACTCACATCTTTTTGTCGGAAAAATCCCCATATAAGCTTTTAGTGTAACATTTTTATTTTCCTCAGGGATTGGCAACTTGATTTCTTTACCATAATGTAAATATCATGTCAGCGAAATGACGATAGATTTTCTGCGTCACAAATATTTTATCAAAGATTTTGCTTTGTTTGATAAAATAAACAATTGCCTTATATAGTCTAGTTCTGAAATGCAAGATGCTGTTAATTCTTGTTATGGGTCATAAAAATATGAGAGAGAGATATATATATTAGAATGTTTAGAGAAATATACGAAAGTATCCAACAGCACCTAAACAATTGCAAAGTTATTAACAACTGAAGAAGGAAAAAGTTTTTTTAACTCGAAAATTTTTACGATTCAAGATTTTTCATGACCATTACTTAATTATTGTAATTGCTTCTATTCGCGAAAATATTATGAAAATAAATTTTAAATTATGTTTATATAAAACAATATATAAACACACAGATTAATTACATATTTTTTACTTTTTTGCGAGTTTATTATTTTCAAACTATAATATTTTAAATACATAGTTTAATTGCTTATAATCGTATTTAAATTTATTTATTTTTTATTATTGAAACAAAAGATTTAGAACGGAACTGATTTTTAAATTACCCGAGAAAATCTTTTTGTGTCTAAATTATTTGTTCCATAAATAAACAATTGGTTTCAAGCAATTGCTGAATGTAGTTTTCTAATTTTTAATACAGATAAAGAAAATAACCAAAAAATTATTCTTATGCGTGAAAATGTGATTATTTAAATTATTTTCCCTATACTCCAGTTATTGGTTCTTGTTATTCAATTTTTACATGAAAAATGTATTAAGCATACTCAGAGATTGTTCAGAACCAATTGTTTATTAAGTAAACAGGTAACTCATGAGACAAAAATATATATTCGACTTGTAGAGATTAGGTATATTTTGGGGACAAACCTATTTCTTAATATATATATTTTATAATTCATAAATGGCAAAAGATCAAAATTATGTAAATAGTATGGCAGATATATTATTTTTACAAATAGCGTTAAAAATGTCAAATTTATTTAAAGTACTTGTATTTTTGGTAAATAAAAACAATCATAATAAGTTACAAAAAATTTCACTATTTGTTTTCGATTTTATTTTTTATTAAGCTCTATAATCTGTAACGGGTTAATTCGATAAGTTCAAATTAGTTTACAGTATTTTAGTTTTTTACAATTCGTTAACTCATAAATTGTTTATATAGTACGTAAAATATTTAAATTAGTCAATACATACTGAACTCAAAAAGGGAGGCTTGACATCAGTTGTTTTTTTTTTTGTTTTGTTTTAGAAAAATTAGAACATAAAAACTTGAGAACAGCATATGTCACTAACTTTAAATAAGTGCAATTTATTGATTTTGTATTTTAGTTTGGTTACAATGTTCAAAGCGAACTTTTGGGCCGAACCATAGCTATAGCACTGGCCCTAACTGTCGCTATAGTCGTAGCCATAGCCTAATAAACGAGCATAATCCACACTCTAGCGCTAACTTCAAATTTAACAAAATTCCTATTCTTTATATAGTATATAAAAGTTCCCTTTCCTCGAACAATAATAAGTATTACAATAGATCTACATAATATAGATTTACAAAATATACAGGGTTTTCTAATATAGGGTTCCAAACTTCTACTGTATATATAACTCATTAGAATAAGCCAAAAAGTCCCGACTAACGTGTGCCCTAAAACGCACCCCTAAAAAAGCTCAAAAAAGTTTTCTTTTCTGTTATTAAGAAAATTTTAGGTCTTTATCTTATTTTCATGCACCGGGTTTCAATTTCCTTCCTTAGTTGTTGAATGGTCTCAATTGGAATTATATATACCTTTGGCTTAAGATGATCCTACAAAAAATAGTCCAGGGATTTGAGGTCAGGGGAACGTGGAGGCCAGGGGACAGGACCTACTCGGCCTATCCATTTTTCTCCATACAACTCATTTAAGTGTTGTAGGTAATGAGGTGGCGCCCCGTCCTATATACACAATTTCCTTTGCCGTTCAATTAAAGGAACATCTTCCAAAAGTCTTCGCAAGTCGATAAATAAAAAAATGATAATCCTCACAATTCAATCGATTAGGCAACACAAACGGTCCGATTTCTGGACTGAAATATGCTGAATGGGTTTTCATCGGCCCATTCATGAAAATTGACATAACCATCTTGACTGAAGCGTGCCTCATACGTAAACAAAATTCGGAATCCATCACAAAAACCATTGACAGAACTGCCGATGTACTTCGTAGTCAATCGAATTTGAAGCTTGAACACCCTGGATATGAAAATGATGAAATAGTTGTTCTCAAAGAATTCGCCAAACTACGGAAAAACTTATATTTTGCATACGTGCGAAACTTCTTACATTTACCCTTGGATTGTCCTGCACAACTCTCAGGATCTCTCTTGGTTGGAACGAACCATTTTCTCTTAAACGTTGATGGATCCTCTGATACCTGTCGAGAAGGAAGACTTCTATTCGAGTATGCAGCCGCATACAGACGTCTTGCTTCTGATGCATATCTATCATTTCCTTGTTAGAATTTAATCAATTTACTCGAAACCCATTGGAAATTTTAAGGTAAAATTCCTTACATTTTATAAATCTGTAGAGAAAATTGTAAAAAATTAAATAAAAAAAGCGGGCCGAAAACCCGGAGTAGCACGTGTTATTTAACGTAAAAAGCTATGTAAGACCCATACATTTTTTATGTTTCTGTTTACTTGATGAAAATTCATTTTAATATTATATTAAAATAAACACACTTTTCACATAAATTTATTTACTATTAACAATTGTTTCATTACTCCATAACTATATAAATCAAATCCACCCTAACATAAAATTCACCCTAGAAACTGAGACCGACAATTCATTAAATTTCCTTGACTTAACCATCAATAAACATAACAACGAACATACCTTTTTCATTTATCATAAACCTTCACACACGGTCCTTACAATCCAGAATAATTCACACCATCCTTACCAACTTGCAGCATACCATATGTTATGTTATTGCTGTCAATAACGGTTATAACCCTCAAATTATCGACAATATGGTAACTAAAAAAATAAATAAAAATGCTTTAAATGCAGTATATCCTACTACCCCTAATATCGATCCCAAACTATATAAAAATATCACATTCATCGGTTCTCCACAAAAAATAGCCCAATTTTTATTAAATAGAAACACTCATACAGCTTTTAAAACGGATAACAACTTATGAAAACATATAAGAAACAATAAAGATAAAATTAACAAAAATAACAACTCGAGTGTCTATAAGTTGGCATGTGGTAGTTGCCCTAGTTTCTACCTCGGTCATACGGGAAGATCATTCAAGACAAGATGGGACGAACATACCAAAGCTTTTGAGTGCCACAGTTATAATAAGTCAACTTTTGCCGACCATTTATTGAATGAAAATCATGTACCTCAGAATACGTTCGAAGTATTACATTTACAACATAAAAGTAAAAAATTATGTCTTAGAGTCATTAAAAATTAATAAAAACAAAAATGCACCTTACCTCTTAAATGATCAAACCGAACCCAATTCATCCCCATCACATAATATTTTCATTACAGGCATAATTTATCCATTTTAAAAACCCAATTACAATATTTTGTTCTTTCTTAATAGTAATAATTCCCTCCTACCTGCTTCAATAATCCTCTAAATAGCTGTGTAATTGCATATCCATAGTTCTTTGTAATAGTTTTAGGCATTTAACTGTCAATCTTACATTGTATTCTGAAGAAGCTAGTGGTGAAACAATTGTCAATAGTAAATAAATTTAAGTGAAAATTACATAAGTGTGTTTATTTTAATATAATACCCTACATTTTTTTCTATTTATTTTCAACTGTTTTGTCAATAACAGAAAAAAAAACAGTTTTGTTTGAGCCCTTTTGAGACTTAAGGTGGTTTTTGGGGTGCAAACTAATAGGGATTTTTGGCATATTTCCATGAGTTCTATACACAGCAGGAGTTTGGAAGTGTATTTTAGAAACACCCTGTGTATGCTTTCTGCCGCCACCACCAAACTGAATTATTCTAGATTCTTAGGACTGTAATATATACTTAGTGCTATTAGTTTCCAATATCGTAACAGCTTGCAAGGTGTCCTCGAAAACAAATAATTTACCTCAACAAATTATTACTTAACAATAAACAAGCTTTATTAAAAACAGTTATGAAAGTTTATCCATAGGGAGTTTTTTCTCTAATATGTATAGATAGCACAACATAATTTCTGAATTTTTATTTAAAAGATGTCTATTTCGCCACATCGGACAATTCACATCGCTAAATTTGGAATATATTCATATTTTATTGCTAATTTATTGCAGCTAAAAAATTGTATTGCTCCTACCGTTTCCGAGATACATATCTCAGCAACTAATAGATATTTAAAGTTGCTCTTGGTACCCAAATTTATTGCTAATTAATTGCTCACTTTTCACCCAAAAGATTTTTTTGCTGTAACCGCTCCCGAGAAAGAGTGTCCGATGTAGCTTAAGACTTAAGCCACACCGTCACTGTTTCTGGGGAGTGGTTACAACAAAAAAATTCTTTTGGGTAAGGAATGAACAATTAATTAGCAATAAAATTGGGTACCAAAAGCAACTTGAAATCTCTATTAGTTGCTGAGATATAACTATGTCCGATGTGGCTTAAGTCTTAGGCCACATCGAACACTATTTCTCGGAAACGGTAGGAGCAATAAATTTTTTTTATCAGCAAAAAATAGCAATAAATTAGCAATAAAATATGCACATATTTACAATTTGGCGATGTGAATTGTCCGATGTGGCTTAATAGACATATTTAAAAGAATCATTGGAACTCTATTCAAGATGTTTGAACTTATCTTTATTGAAAGTTTCTTAAAAAATACTAAAAGTTTTATAGTTATTTGCATTACACAAAACTCCTCTTTTCATCTTAATTTGTAATTGTTTATCTTACAAAATGCTACTTTTGCACATATTTATAGAACTCATTTTTAATAGCTCTAACAAGAATTAACATAATTTTGAATTTGTTAACTATACTAATAAAATATATTTCATAAGAATCAAGCGAAGAAAATATTAAACTATACAACGTCTATACAAAACAAAAAATCAATATTATACCGTTTCACATTTTTCAGCGTTACAAGTATTATAAAGGCGAGTACAATTTATGGATTAATGCAAACTGGAAAATAACGGAAATGCCGAACAAAAGCTAACGTCATACAAAGCGTTTATTATTTCAATCTATATTTCCTCCCAAGCTGCCTCCCATTTCCTTATTTACACTTCAAAATGATTGATTATCACCAGGATCTTAACAAGAACCTAACAAAAAGCAATCCATCATATCAATTTGATTTATTCACGTTGAGGTTGATCCAATTAAGACGGCTTAAGGGCTCAATTAAGGGACACAAGAGCCGTTGAGTCTTCTTGTGAGGTAGTAAATAAAAATATATTCACTACTGAAGTAGTAATTTGCGATTTTATCAACATAAGTTGGCAGATGGGAATTACAGTAAATATACATGGTTCATTATAATTTTTCGAATTTTGTGCCTTCAAAATATTCCTTTATTATTATCTTATCCATGAGAACTGTGAATATTCGGGCAGACTTGTTCTGTATTCTTGTTTTATCTCTTTATCCGTATTAAACCATGTGAGCTTTGGCCTGCATTCTTTACATCACTTTCCAGTGTCGTACAGTGTGTAATCCTTCTACGAGGCTGCCTTTTATATTTCGGAATTGGACCACCCTAGTATTGCAATCTGACAACTGACAGCTCTATCGTAAAGTTTGGCCGTTTTGAGGTTATACGTACTCAGAACGTTTTGACATGCACTATGTGTTGTTTACAGTAACTTAAAGGATTCATCTCGGCCAGAAAATGGAATTAAATCCTGAACATTTTCGTGCGATTATTTTTTACAACTTTCGACGTGGATTAAGTCAGCAAGAGTGCATGGATGAACTTAATTTAATTTTTGGCGATGAAACTCCATCAAGGACCACTGTTTATCGAAGGAATGGTGAATTCAATCGAAGTCGTAGTTCACTGCAAGACGAATTTCGTGAAGGTCGTCCAAAAACAGTTGTTGTTCCGGAAACCATTGATGCTGTGCGCGAAATGATATTGCAAGATCGTCGTGTGACCTATCGTGAGATTGAGTCAACATTAGTGGGACCATCATACATTCAATATTGCATAAACATTTGAATGTCAAAAAAATTTGTTCGCGTTGGATCCCACACAATTTGTCAATCGTTCAAAAAAAGGCTCGTGGCGATTGGTCGAACGAATAGCTCAAAAAATACGATAGCGGTGCTTCAACACACGTTTATGATATAGTGACAGGTGATGAATCGTGGATTTACACGTATGAGCCCGAAAGTAAACAGCAGTCGACTGTATGGATGTTTCAAGTTGTTCGCACACGAAGCACTTCCAAACAAATGATCGCCTGTTTTTTCGGAAAAACTGGACATGTCGCAACCGTACCACTAGAACAACGCATAACAGTCAATTCTGAGTTGTACACAACCATTTATTTGCCAGTTGTCTTCCAAGAAATGAGGAAAACCAACAGCCGAAGACGGATCACTCTTCACCACGACAATGCGAGCTCTCACATATCGACTCAAACAACTGCATTTTTGACCACTCAAAACATCGATTTGATGAGTCATACGCCGTATAGTCCTGACTTGTCACCAAATGACTTCTTCTTATTCCCGTACGTAAAAAACAAACTGAGAAGTCAACGTTTTTCGACACCTGAAGAAACGGTTGCTGCGTTCAGAATGCATGTTTTGGAGATACCTCAATCAGAGTCGAAAAAGTGCTTCGACAATTGGTTCAAACGCATCCAAAAGTGTATAGATCGTCATGGGGAATATTTTGAAGAACAATAAAGCGATTTTCGATGATTAATATTTGTTTTTGTTCTCTAATCCCGAAATATAAAAGGCAGCCCTCGTAAAACATAGTTACCAGAACTATCATAAAATATCGAAACACGTATTTTTTGTGAAGGTGACAACTTTTGATGCAAAAATTATGTATTGAACTCTACCCTCCAAGCAAAATATTTGAAATTTCTTAAATACTGTTGGTTGGTTTTGGGTATTTAATCCTCGCTTTCATAAGATCCTAGCTATTTTAAATTTTAATAGGTTTTACTTTCAAACTTATTGTATGATTGAAGTAGAATATTTGTTACGACTACAATCAATAATTTTTGCCCTGGCTTTATTTATTTTTACATGCCGTTAAGAGATAATTTTTGGGTGAGCAAAAAAATAGTGATTGTGTCCACAAATATTTTAATTTAATTAGCGTTTTGCAACAAAACCGCGCTTATCTTACTATGAAATTTACTCGAGAAGCTGTAGAGATTTACAATTATCAAAATTATTTCAATAAAAAAAGAAAATAAACTTGAATTTGGTTTTGGGGTTATCGAAAGCACGTAGCCCGTACCCAGAGCCATCGATGAGACTCATACGTTCCGCTCCGTCGTTTTCATTGGCCAGTCAGGGCACGACATGGTCCTGTGGACATGTTTAAAGATGTCTGCCTTAGCTGCAGAGGAAACTTTCATAAAAATTCCAATAGAACAAGTCAAAACCGGCAAAAACCACAAATTTCCCATTGACCCAAAATATGTTTTTGTGGCAAATTATCATTTTATTTCTCAACATGGTTGATTTTTAGCTTGATAGGTTTTGTCCAACATTTTTTTTTTATTCGTTCCAAATAATAATCACAACAGGCATTTAATTCGACCCAATTATCTTACCGGTCAGCCATTTCTTCAGGTTTTGAAACAGGAATTATCTATGAAATAACACTATTTCTTTTTCAAATGATTTTTTTATCATTTACGTTGTTAATATCCGAACGCGAGAAACTAATTTCAAAAACAAAACAGTATTTAGGGAATCATGAAGTTACCTTAAACTTATATCATGATTTTTCATCTTTTTTCACTAATTTTTCACGACCCTAATACCCTAATATTTTTTTACCACCCTAAGGGCAGCGATTCTGGTAGCGTAATCTTTACTTTAACAGAAATCAAGAAGAAAATCAATTCTGGCGATGGCACATTTTTTCACACCCTTTACCTAATTTTTTACTACCCTAAGAGTTTTTTACCACTAACGCTCCTCTAATGGCAGAGATTCTGCTGACTTAAACGTTAAACTAGCAGATTTAAAAACATATCAATTCGGACTATGTCTTATTTTTTACCTTTTTACCTTCATACCAATCTAATAATATTTCACCCCTTACTGTCCCCTAATGGCAGCGCATTCTGTCAGCTTAATCATTAAGCTAACTTAATTCAAAGAAATTCTATTCCGGGATGCCATATTTTTGCCGAATTTATTAACTATTTTTTTACCGTCCTAACATTTAGTAAAGGAATAATTAAGTAGTAAAATGTGCGTAGAAACAAATGGTATTGCAAGGATTTTTTCAAATTCAACTAACTTAATATTTTATCTAGGAGTCTGCAACAAGGCGCGGCTTAGGGGTGAAAAATCATTAAGGTAGTAAAAAAGACTGAAAGTTGGAAAAGTAGTCCCTGAAATTATTTTTTTTAATTTTGTTAGCTTAATATAATAATAATATATAAAATATCGCATCACCAGAATAGTCATTGTCAAATTCTGCTAGTCAAAACAATAACCTAACAAACTGGCAAGCATTAGGAGTGAATTAGGGGTGAAAAATTATGTAGATGCTAAAAAATTGGTGAATTAGGGAGAAATAATATGGCATTGCCGAATATATAGGAAAAATTATTAAGAAAAATTGTGAAAATAAGGTTGAAAAATTAGAGCCACCACAATTGATATTTTTTTCTTCCTGTGAGCTTAATGTTTAAGCCAGCTGAAACACATTAAGGGTGGGATGGGGTGAAAAAAATAGTAAAATAGGGTCAGTTTGGCCACGTCAGTTTAAGGTGGGTACCTGAATCATAAAGCCTTTTCAAACAGGTGTCACTTGACCCCCAGTCCGTGTTTAAAAATTCCAGATGCCAACTAGGTTTATGAGGGTACAGTTTAGCTTATAGTTGTTGCACCAAAAGTTGTCCGTTTTACAAAAAAAATGAGGTACTAAAAAGAACGCCATTGATATTTTTATTAACACTAATAAAAATTCATATTATGTTCAATTTTCATTTCTGATATAAATTCGCATGATTTTTCTTTGTCTAGTGCAAAAAAAGAAAGAGGGAGCGTTTACGTTTACTCTCCAGACCTCGACCCTTCAGAGGTCCCGTTTGCACGTGTCCAATGAACTACAGGAACGTCGAAACGGGAGATCTCGATTCCGAATAGCAACTAATGGTATAATACTATGCAAATATCGTTTCGTGTTTTTTTTTGTCGTTTTATGTTGATTGTGACGTTCCACGCTATGGCACAACTGCAGCAATTCGCTTGGTTTAATTGTTTTATGAAAATTTCATGTTTTTGTTTTAGCGACGGATAATAATTCGAATGTATTGAGGTTTATTAAACTGTTATTTTTAGCATCAAATAGCTATTCGTTCATTGCTGTTTGTCACAGAAGGTTTGATGGTTTACAAAAAATCGATACGGTTTTTTAGGTGACGTTATTATTGGCTCTTTAATTATTTATGGTGTTCAACACAAACGCAAACACTGGGTGTTATTTTTTACATTAAAAGTGAGTGAGATTATTATTACAAACAATAACACGTATTAGAAATGTGCCAGCATTGTTTTAAATTTTAAATTAGTACTAGTAGAGTATTGTTATCGATTATATTATTACATTTACACCACAAATATAGATTATATCTAACACTACGGCTTTGCGGTAAAACAGTTTTGATACCACGGTTCAATAAACAACACCTTGTACTTTGATAGCCAATAGTATTTACTATCAAAGTACAAGGTATTTATAACAGCAAAGCAAAAAAGGAACTTTGTAATATTGCAGCAGTTAAAGTATATGACAATGATCAGCGCGATCGGTTGAGTAGTATTTGCAAAATTGTATTTCTTAGAGCGAGATTGTTAAAAAATTACAATTCTGAATTATTAAAGAGTGTGTATGTGAGAGCAAGAGAGAGAGAAAGAGAGAGAGAGAGAGAGATAGTGAGAGCATGAGAGGGAGAGAGAACATAAGAAAGAGAGCGTTTTGGAAAAAGAAAGTCGAGATGAGAGAGTGACAAGAAGCGAGACAAAGATAATTACTGTGAAAGGTACTAAAATTGAGTGAGAGTGACCGTAAAAGAGAGTCAGTCGTAAAGCGCAAGAGTCTGAAACATATTGAGAGGAAAAAAAGAGAAAAAAAAGAGTGGGAGACAATTACAGAGGATTAAAGAAACGAAAAGAGTCAAAATAGGGACAATGGCTCAGAGAGATTTGAGAAATAGAAGAGACAGAGAGACAGAGAAATAAAAAGTGAGAAAGAATGATAAAGATATATTCAACAACAGTTAAAAAGAGTAAGAAATACTTTAAGAGGCAAGAGAGTAACAAATTTTGTATTTATATTTGTACATTTTGGAAAAATTTGTTTCTCATTAACATTTTTGTAATTTTTTCGAAATAAGTGTTGTGGGATCATAAGATGTTTATTAACGGTTATGGATGAGTGATAACTATCTGAGCGCGGTTAATTATTAGGTTTGTAGAAAGGTGTGTGGAGGTGGTAACTATGTGGAATTATTTTAAACATCCGAATTTTTATTTCAAAATTTGTATTCAGACTTTATGTAAGTTTATAAACAACTTTAATGGAAGTAATAACAAATACTTTTATCTTTTTCATGGCTACCTACGTTAAAAGTGAAAATAAGATAGAAAAGCATCCATAACTCCGTTATTTTTATGAATAACTATATCGAGTGTTATATCATTGAAAAGCTCAAAAAATGTCCGATTTTTTGAGGTCATAGCCAACTATGGTTTCTATTCAAAAAAAGATAAGTTTTTGTCATATCTTCAAAACGAGAGCTGTCACGCAAATGAGGACATGTCAATCATATTCGGGATACAATGCCCTTCAATTTTGATATTTACACTTTTTTTTATAAAATCAAAAACAAAGGAGCTAGAGGGATTTGACTAAATCGGCAGAATTTCGTTTTTTCAAAATATCTAGTAAGCCATAACTTTTTACAAAAATCCGAAAGTGTTATTAAATTGGGCCAGTAAACCTGCAAATCTTTCCCAATTTGACCATTGCTCTATCTTCGCTAATTTCCAAGACCCGCATACTTATCATCAAAAAAAACTCACCCTGCATACTATTAGTTCGACTTAAAAATACAGTTCCGGCCAGAAAGGGGTCATTCTGCACAAAGTTCTATTCAGAAATGTAGAGGTGTAAACTGTGAAAATTATGCACGCTTTATCGATTACAAGCAAGAATTCGATATTATACAACATAAAATAAAATTAATATTAAAAACAATTAAAAACAAGCTTTTATTACTTATTAATAAAAAGAACTAAAAAGTTAAAAATAATTAAAACCTGATAAGAAAAATACCATTATATAGGTACCTACATTGAAAACTTTAACGATAATTAACCTTCTTCGTCTACGTCACAATAATCCCATATCGTACATACATAATTATATATTTTTATTAAACCGCAAAACTTTGCACCTTGTATTAAATCTTTGCGTTTTTATCACATATCCATTTTTTTTAAATAAAAACCATACATTGTGATTGCAAAAGAGAAGTAATGAAGGTGTAATATGCTAAATATTCTTTAATTTTTCTCAATGTTTAACTATTGCTAAACTATTTTTTTTCCAATCTTCTCTTATCGCTTCAATTTCGCCTTTGCTAAAGTTCTTTGTGTAGTAGTTTATTTATTTTGTCTGTTCATTGGGGTTTTCTCTCCTCCAATTTTTTTCCTGCAACACAACAGTATTTAAAATCGTATTTGGAGAACAAAGTGTAATAAGGCAATTTCGTAAAATTGCCCGGATTTACTGGCTGTCTGTACAGAAATTCTTCCTCACAGTTATTCTGAGAGAAACAAAGGACTTAAAATGATCAACCAGTATTCCTGTATATAAATAGCATATTGTCTTATACTTATCCGTTTGAAGACGTTTCAACTCCGGCTCTGGAGTCGTTTTCAAAAAAATTTCGCTCCGATGTGGATTTTGTTGTTTGTCAAAAAATTTTGACGTGTCAATATGTCATTTGCCGATCACTTGATACTGAGGGTACCATTTTTTTGCTATTCTAGCAATAGATCTCACCAGCTCAAATGAAGGTCGATTGAAGGTGGCCCGATTTCCGTGTTATTGATCATCATACAGCTGGCTTCTTTAAGTTTTCTCTTTTTAGGGTTCCGTATATACAATATACGGATACCCTTATAATATCACTCAGGATTTCTGCCTCTGTCACATCGCAGCCATTTTCTCCTAAACTACTGAACGGAAGAGGTTGAAATTTGGTATCAATGTGTAGTTTGGTGACCCGATCAGGAATACATATGGTAAAAGAAAAAATTTTGATTTTAGGGGTACTTCTGGGGGGGAAAACTAAAAAAATCGACCGTCCCCCCCCTGATCTCCGAAACTACTGAGCCTAAAATTTTGAAAAAGTAGGAAATATAGAGCCTTGCCCGAACTTTACAGGAAAATTAAGGAGAAACCATTAGTGTTAATTTTGGGGGACAAATTATAGAATGAAATAAAAATTTAAAAACAAAAAAATTTTCAAACGTATCATGTAATATATCAAAAGAAAGGTCTCATTCTGAGGAACACAAATGTATTTTTTTCATATTTTAAAAAAAATTATTTAATAAGATATTAACGAAAATATACCAAAATTTACCCATTCCCCCCCTTTATCTCCGAAACTATAAAACGTAAAGGATTGAAAAAAAATAGATTTATAGGTTCTGACCTGAACTTTACTGGAAAAATAAGTAGAAACCTCTACTTTTAATTTTGGGGGGCCAATTACAGAATTAAATGGAAAATTAAAATTAAAATTGTTTCTAACCCATCATGTTATATATCAAATGAAAGGGCTCATTATGACGAAAACAAATATATTTTTTTCATATTTTTAAAATAAATTAATTAAAAGATATTAACAAAAATATAAAAAAATTTACCCACCCCCCCCCTTATCTCCGAAACCATAAGGTGGAAAATTTTGAAAAAAAATTGAGGTATAGCCCCTCACCTGAACTTTACTCGAAAATTAAGGAGAAACCCCTAATATTTATTTGGGGGGAGGCAAATTATAGAATTAACATTAAAGTTGTTTCTAACCCATCATGTTATATATCAAATGAAAGGGCTCATTATGACGAAAACAAATTGATTTTTTTCATATTTTTAAAATAAATAATTAAAAGATATTAACAAAAATATAAAAAATTTTACGAATCCCCCCCCTGTCTCCGAAACCATAAGCTGGAAAATTTTGAAAAAACAATGGAGGTATAGCTTCTCACCTGAACTTTACTGGAAAAATAAGAAAAACCCCTAATATTTTTTTTGGGGGCAAATTATAGAATTAAATGGAAAATATAAAATTAAAATTGTTTCTAACACAACATGTTATATATCAAATAAAAGGGCTCATGATGAAGAAAACAAATATATTTTTTCCATATTTATAAAATAAATTAATTAAAAGATATTAACAAAAATATAAAAAATTTTACCCATTACCCCCCTTATCTCCGAAACCATAAGCTGAAAAATTTTGAAAAACTGGAAGTATAGCCCCTCACCTGAACTTTACTGGAAAAATAAGAAGAAACCCCTAATATTCATTTTGGGGGGCAAATTATAGAATTAAATGGAAAATAAAAAATTATAAGTATTTCTAACGGGTCATGTAATATATCAAATCCCAGGGCTCATTATGACGAATAGGTACACATATATTTTTAAAATTTTTTTAAAATTCTAAGACCTCATTTTTTTTTGTTTATAGGAAAAATATGAAAAAAAAATATGGAAAATAAATTACTAGAAAACCCCAATAGTAATTTTAGGGACAAATTATACAATTAAATGGAAAATAAAGATTCAATTTTCAAACGCATCATGTAATATATCAGATAAAAGGCTCATTATGTGAATTACAAATATATCATATTTTTAAATCATTTGTATAAAAGATATTAAAAATATTAAACATCGACTTAATTCCCACTTTAGAAACTACACTATTTAAAATTTGAAAAATATATTTTATTTATATTTTTAAATAATTTGAATAACAGATTTAATAATTTATAATTTAAACTTTGACCTATTTTGCCGTTTTTCTTCCAATCTACAGAGCCTCAAAACTCAGACAGTAGATTATAAAAGGCATTTCTGAAAGTTTATTAGTAAAATAAAACTTACTGTTAATGTTACTTTTTGGGGGCCAAATTAAAAAATTAAATACATATGTATTGTGATAAAAATCAAGCGAATCCTAAAACAGATAAAATAAAAAGTATATGTGTGGAAGAGCAAAGTGTATATTTTTTATTAATTTAAAACGCTTCCTTTAAAAGATATAAGGGTAAGTATAAGAAAATGCACTCATTCCCTGCTTGTCTGAAACTGGAATATTCGAATCTTGAAGGTGGTACGTAACCCTAAGTATGCGAGTCCAACTCGCACTTGACCAAATTATTTAAATTTTCCTCTTTCAACAAGATCTTTGTTATATCCCAATCTATCCTATGGCTGGCGGTGCTGGTTAATAAATGGTTGGCCGAATTTGATTTGTCCACATGTCTTCTTGATATGTTATATTGGTGTTCTTTTTTCCTTACTTCTAAAGGTCTTGAAGTTTCATCGGTACAACTATGGCCACAATCACTTACAACACTGTACACACAATTTTTGGAATTCTGATTTGCGTTAAATGGTTTGGTATGTGTGAGGATAGAGCGCAATCTATTATTTGTTTCGAAAACAGTTGTAATATCGTATTTATTTCCTAACCGCTTAATTTTCTCGGATACACCTGGGACGTATGGAATTATATTCATAATTTTGTTTTCTGTTTGTGTTTGGTTGGTATTACTGGTCTGTTGGTTATTTGTGTAGCTTTGTTGTTACGATTTTCTTTCTAGTTGATTTATAGTTTTATTTATAAAGCCTTGGGGATATTCATTTTGGAGTACGTGTTCTTTGATAATGTTGACCTCGTCGTTAAATATTTCAATTATTTCAATGGATATGTGTATATGTGTTTTGCTCTATTATATAAGCACTTTACAACACTTTTCTTTACATTCAGGGGATGGTTGGAGTTAACATTCAAATATCTGTTAGTATTCGTAGGTTTTCAATAAGTTCTTGTACTCATTGTGTACTTATTGTGTTGTTTGTTCTATCTATAAGTACATCAAGATAAGCAAGCTTATATAAAATTTTCGATTTCCATTTTAAATTTTATTGTGGGTCTATTGATGTAATCTAGGAAGGAGTGTAGTTCTTCAGCACCATACTCCCAAACCACAAAAATGTCATCAACGTATCTCCACCACACTTTTGGTTTGTTCTTTTAATTGCCAATGAATCTTTCTTCAAAATATGTCATAAATATATATTACTGATTATAGGTGACAAAGAAGAACACATGGCCATACCAAGTTCTTGTTTATAGAAATTTTCTTCAAATTGAAATTATGTTGTTTTTAAGAAGACTTCGGCTAGTTTCATTATTGTGTCAATGCTTAATTTTGTTTTGTTGTGTAAGATAATATTTTGTTGTAATTTATTTTTTATAATTTGTAATAATTTATCAACAGGTACATTTGTAAAAGGACTGACTATGTTGAAACTTACTAGTATAGTAGTTTATTTGTTTATGTTGTTCCTGTGACAAGGGCTTCAGTATAACAGTGTTCGACCTGGTACGCTAAGGCGCAACTTTAGCGATATGACATGTTTATATACCTTTATACCAATTAACCCTCGTCATGCTCACTGTGGAATTAGGTCTAACTAATGACAGAATCCACATACATAGCAAACGGAACGAACTAACTTATTTTCCCAAAGATGGGATAGCATATTCACGTCCACCAAATCACCACCACTTACCACGTATCAAAAACGGTTCATCCCTCAATGCAAATGAAAGTCGACGCGATTATATCGCTTAATTACTGAGTTCTTTCTACCTTCTAGCTCCACCATCAGACTCTGTTTACCATCTAGCACCAAAGTACTCGTCTAGGCGAATCAGATGAGCCCAAACTCGATGGGGCTATGTCGTTTTACTACCGAGTTCCTATGGCCACTTTCAGATTCCCTCATCAGATCAGCTCCATGACATAATAATTTTGCATCATCAGCGGATTTACACATGCATACAAAATTGCAGCTTAATCGGTAACTGGGAAGTGGATCAAATTTAACTTGCAAGATTTGATTACAGACAAACATCGGGACAGGTGAAACTAAATAAAAGCTGGTACTATTTACAAGAAATTGGAATCGACGAAACATACATACAAATTGTCATAGACCTGTATTGGAATCAAGCCGCAAAAGTACTCGTCGAAGAAGGAGTCTACTCAAATCTTGTAAACCTAAAGGGAGGAGTATATTGTCTCCCCAGGTCTTCAACATATAATTCGAGAAGGTATTTACCGAAACACTGGATGGAACAAACGCTGATATATTAGTAAATAGTATTTGCATTAACAACATAAGATTCGCGGATGACAGGATAGTCTCCAGGAAATACTTAATGGTATCGAGGCAAAAAATCAACAGTACGGTCTGGAAATAAATAAGGATAAAACTAATTATATGGACATTGGGACAGGAGGATAACCTGCTGGCCCATCACGGATTGCTTAGTTATTTATTAATTCAATTCTTAGCCTCAATAATATTTAAAGATTAGTTTATAATTTCGAATGCCTTTGAACGACAGATCAGAAAGAATCTTAAGTAATAACATTTACGTGTTCAACTTTAAAATTAATACCCTTCAGTGACTTCCATTAGTTCCATTCGCCATATCACGTACGCATTCTTGTACGGTTTCTCAATGAATACAAGAACCAATCTTTTCCGTGTCGTGTTTCACGTTTCGTTTGGGCTTTGCAACAAAAGGGATGATATTAAAACCGTTCCAGGATATGAACAAAATGGGATTTCACAATGCGGAGGTAGTTCTATGGTATAAATCCCGAGAGGTAGCTCAAGCAAGTTATACTTATAAGTTTTTGAAAGATCATTTCCCCGTAATATTATTTCTTAGACACTCGACTGCTCCCTGGAGAAATATTTGTTCTAGGTCAGCCTAAAATAACCGAGTATACAAAAGATTACAGCAGGCTTATTAAAAGAAAAATAAGGCAATATTTATATATAAAAAATGACCATAGTAAATAAATGCAGAACAGTTTTCTCAAAAACAAGTTTTGTTTAATTAAAAACAAAATAGGAGTTAAAGTATACGAAACATGTCATTTTGTTCAGTAAAGTACATCCTCTTTTTGAAAATTATTGCATATTAAGTATATATATTATTTATTTATAATTGAAGCACAACAAAAATCCGAGTGACTATTTATAACAGTCAAATCTAGGACATCTTTGACATTTTTGACTGGACTATTATGTTATTTGTTCATTCTGTGGGTATACGATTTGTTCCCTAAATGATAGTAGTGACATTTACTTTGTATTTTGTTATTTGTAGGAAATAACACCACACTTTTAGAACATTCTGTATATTTCAATAATTCGAAAGATTTTGGGGCCTAGGTCACACCCCATTGGCAGTAGCAATAAACATTTATGAGTCTGCAGAATATTTTAAATTTAAAATGTTTGAAAATGTTTAGTGGCGTAACCAGGATAATTTAGTTTTGATAATTTCTAACAAATAATAATAGCGGTACAACCACTTTTATACTGACTTTCAAAATTTTTTCACCCCCTGGCTATAAGATATCGTTAATGTTTTATTTCACTGATAATGTATGTATAACAATTAAATTAAAACAATTCTGCAAAAACTAATAAATCATTTTAAATAAAATTTTCTCAAATATAATTAAACAAGCAAATTATTATTTGATTTTAGAACATCTGTTTCTTAAAATAGCATCCACGCGTCTGATCATCCTTTTCAACAAGTTGTTGATCACCTCTTGAGATAAATTTACCCATTCCTCTGTATCTGCAACAATCAGTCCATGTGTCGTGCTGGGTAGGTTAATTCTGTTAAAAAATACTCTTCAAGTATTCCCGCACATGTTCGATCGGATTCATATCAGAATGGTGGCCATTCCAATCTAGTGAGATCTTGATTTCGCAGAGAGGTATCATGATTACATATATGACATTATTAAGGCAATATGGTAAATGAGTCAGTGGAGTTATTCTATTGAATATTATTCTTAGTACCGACATACAGTTCTAGTCAGTGTGCTTCTAGTAATGTTCAGTATATTCTAAAAGTACTAGTACGACAAATTCAGTATATTCGTTATCTGGTGATGAGATAAACAGGGCATTTCGCGCTGTTACCATGTACAAAACATTACAATATTGAATCCCCCGAATTGATGACACTCTCATCACACTAGCAGGCTCCCGTTGGTTCTCCACACTAGATCTGAAGACTGAATATTGACAAGTTGGTCTACACGAAACCGACAGAGAGAAGAGAGCGTTCACCACCAGTAAAGGGCTATTTCAGTTCACGGCCATGCTCTTTGGGTCATGCAATGCTCCCGCTACATTTGAGAAGCTAATGGAGTATGTATTAAGAAGGTTTACATGGAGAACGTGCTTAGTATACCTTTCTGGTTATGGGTCATACATTCGACGACCATCTGAAGAACCTTGGAGAAGTATTTTCCAGAATTGAGAATGCCAAGACTCAACCCGAAGAAGTGCTCCATGTCCCAAATAAAAATATAGTTTTTGGGCCACGTCTTTTCTGAGTCAGGAATCGGCACAAACGAAGACAAGATAGAAGCCATTCGTGATTGGCCAGTCCCAAGAGACAAGCATGAACTCCGAAGCTTCTTGGGCCTCTGTTCGTGCTACAGGCGATTTGTTGAAGGATTTACCACCATTGCCGCTCTACATCAGCAGACCACGGAGAAAGAGACCTTCCATTGGAATCAGACGACTGAAGGAGCCACTATGTTCCAGCCCAATGAAAGCGTTTCCTGCACAGTCCGGTATGTTCATCTTAGACACCGATTCCATCAACACAGGTTTGGGGTCCGTCCTATCACAGGTACAAGATGGTGAAGAAAGGGTGATCCAGTACTACAACCCTGGATTCTCGAAACCAGAAACGAATTATTGTGTCACCATATTATTAAAAAATAAATGAGATATAACTTCATATCTTTTACCGTATTTTTTTACGCCTTTCAAGAGATTTTTAACAGCAATCAAATTTCCAGAAAACCAACAAAGGTAGTTCCAAAAAGAAGTATGGTCTAGAATTGCTGTCTGTTTTGATGGTTGTAGATGTTTTAACATTCCTGTACACAGAAAATTTCTAAAGTAATCTTTTCAAGAAAACAGAAAATATCTAAATACTATAAATACGAAACAGACAATTTAACTAGAGAAACAGTGAAGAAATAAGGTTTTTTATTAACAAAAAAATCTTTGACACAAGTGAAACTTTTACACATTTTTCAATTAAAGCTAGGTTTTTATTATATTACTAGCAGCCCCACCCCGTCTTAGCGCGGAGTAGAAAAATTTCAGCTTAATTTTAAAGTAGATATTATTAAAAAAAAATCCTAGAACTGGATCGCAGCGCCCCTACTGTGATCAATTGTAAATATAAACATCCATGTACCTATTCCAAATCACACAAATGCTATCATCAAAATTGGTTCAACCATTTAAGAGGAGTTTAAGAAATTTCCCATCATCACAATCGGCCCAACTGTTCAAAAGTTAAAAAAAATTCTAGGACCCGATCACAGCGCCACCTACCGGATTCAACTTTGAATCTAAACCTTCGAGGAACCACTAAAATACACGCATAAATTTTGAATAAATCATAAAAAATATACTTAGATACAAGAGTGGCCGTTGCGGGAACTAAACCCGAGACTTTCCTATTACTACCATGACTAATTCAGCTAATGTGCCTTATATTTGCGAATAGCCCGTTAAGAAATACACTCACAAACATACAGAAGATATATAGCGAGTATAGCAGCGACACATCGATTGAACAATTATCGTCATATTTAAACAAATTAATACAAAATAATATTAAACTATATGTATAAACCTTCGGCTTGAATCATACAATCTATTGAAATCACTGGCCAGACAGCTGGAAGCGTCGTTCGTGCAGACATCTTTGAATGCTCTTACCAATTTCCATACCATCGCTCATAAGGTTTTGTTCGTCAATTTCACAATTCTAAAAGCGGCTTTCAACTGCTCTGACGCCTTTGTTTTGATTTTTATCGTAATAACATCTGTAGCAGGTACACAGTGCGCATGCGTTGGACTTTTAAAACGGTAGTTACTAAGTATTCGAAATTCATACACCAAATATCAGCTAAGCCCTAGATAAAACACAATAAGAAGATCTAACGTTGGCTATGAGTTTGGGTAGTATGCTCCACTGCTGCCGATTTCTTAGCCGTGCTATAGAAGCTTCACACAAAAAAAAATGATAACACGACTTCCTTTTTTTGAGAATCCTATTTAATATATTTTACTATCGAAAACTCTTTTCAATAGTATTTATGTTACAGTCACCTACTAGGTAATGTAATACATTCCTACCTAATAATTTGTGATACCTATCATACGTATGAACTTTACACGGTTTCTTGCTATTTCCCTGAACATTCCAACGAACACCTGAATTCCTCGAACCCAACATACCGTGATATAAACCCTTTAATTAAATTACAATCCGTATCGACTCAAATCACGCACAGCTGTTGCCTTCTGTTTGATTTCAACAAGATTTTATATCCCGACTACGTAAAATTTATGTTAAATATCGTAATGTCCTGCACCAAGCATGCCATTTGGCCTCATGTTTATATTTCATTGGATTATCGCCTTGTCATATCAACTAAGTCCGGGAAAAAAGAAAATGTTGTGCCAGATAGCACTCTCGCATAACAAAGTGTTGATTTATCAGGCCAACGTTTGTCTTTTTCATGTCAAACAAGGTTTTAAAGACTTGGTGGAAAATACCGAATGTTTATTTTTAATTTCGGAAGGGTTAGGCTGATGTTACATCACGTGTTTGGAGCATTTGTAAGTGAAAGTTTTGAATACAGAAACTCCAGATAAATTATAATTATATTAACCGAGGCCGTAGCCAGCTGGGGAGGTTTGTGGGGTTCAGATCTTTATCTCCTTTCTTTTCATTAATCATTATTTCTGTTTCAATATATCCAGTTTGTTCATTATTAATCTTGATTCTCTCTCTCTCTCCCTCTCTCTCTCTCCCTCTCTCTCTCTCTCTCTCTCTCTCTCTCTCTCTCTTTTCCAAATAACGAGGAGCTTGTAAATTTCCGGCAAGGGCTGTTTTAGAAGATCCATGAGCAGCAAGTAATAAACTTCGAGATATAACACAAGAATCATATGCAGCCTGCTTGTATCACCTAATTCCAGTTTTACTTCATTCCACTCTCTATTAAGCCGGGTCCAGATCTATAAAAATATTTCCGCCGAAAGTTGAGATAAATTTTCACATAAATATTTACGTCGTGTGTCGTGTGTTTGTGCTCCAGCTGTGTGCAGCAATTTGACAGCTGATTTCAAATATATTTATTTGAGGTTAAGTTTTAACTATTGTTTTACTTCAAATAGTTCAAATAAGTCACAGTCAATGTCAATATATCCAATAAACGGTTCTCACCTTCATATGTTCTCTCTCTGTAAAAATGTAACTCGAGTAACTAGAAGCGAAAGCAGAAGGCTACGAGAATTATGCGAACCGACCTGAAGAGGGCAGATGTGACTCTGCCGAAACGTCGTCATTTTACCATCGATCCCGGCAGGGATCAGTTATCAACTACGCGGATGAATTCCCGGAAACCACCTAAAACATTTAGTGCCCGCGAAAACTTAAAAACAAATATATATATATATATATATATATATATATATATATATATATATATATATATATATATATAAACCATCTGTCAATGGGCACCCGATATAATGGATTTTAAACCACCACTTCAACTCTAACTCCACTCTACCCTACTATATTCCGACCATCGTATAAATATATCTGCTACAGGTTTACCATTCTTTTAATATTTTTCAAACCACCCTCTATAACATTTGCCCTACTCCTCCTCATCTATCAAGTATCCGCCCCTACTCCACCTTACTTTCAAGTGCTGGGTTATCCGATATAAATATTTCTCCTAGCCTCTGTCTAACCATCCGGTATAACTATATTTTGTCTTCACTCCATTTTATATTTTAACCCCTGTGTATCTGCAATTGCTTAATGGGCCACCCAATCGTTAGTCTTTTATTTGCCTTGGTAAACAGATTTTTGGAATTTTTGGCCCAATAACTTAAAGAACAGAGTAATTTTCAAATTCAATTTACTCGCAAACCATTGGAAGTATACTATTTAGACAAACAATATTTTTCTCTTAAAATTATTAAGATTTTATACATTTGTAGAGAAAATTGTGGAAAAATTGAAATAAAAAATACGGGCCGAAAACTTCGTTCACCAACCTAAATAGGACCCGTATGATTTGGATTTCGAAAAACGAAGTTGCACATATTATTTAACGTAAAAAGTTATGTAATCCCCATACATTTTTTTCTATTTATTTTTGACCGTTTCGCCAATAATAGAACAAAACAGTTTTGTTTGAGCCCTTTTAAGAGCATATAATTTCCTAAGGGTGAGTTTGTGGGCACACGTTAATAGGGACTTTTTAGCTTATTTTAATGAATTCTATACATAGCAGAAGTCTATTTTACAAACACCCTGCATATGCAACGACTTATTAGCTACATATAACATTTCTTAAACAAATTTGTACAACAATGGCGGTATGTATTGGCACGAAAAGATAATGACTCACCTTCATACACAATTTTGATCATAGAAAAAGTTATAAATCATTGTTCTATGGTTTTGGTATTGCCAAAAGTAATGGTTAAATTCACCTTTTTGTGATAAACCTCCTATACAATCATTGATAAACAATAATAAACATTCCAATCTCTTTTCAATTAATCTCATCCTAGATTTCGAATGAGGTTACTTATTTCCATCTTTTAATACTGTCGCATTAGTGATATATTACAAGATTTTCAAATTTTCTCCAAAATAACCCATTCTGTTTCATTTAAAAAAAATGAAAAAAGCGGCAATTAATCTGGAAGTCTATTCTATCAAATGAAAAAGGAATTATCCAAAATCGGTTCATAGTTGACGGATTACTAAGGTAATAGTTTCCAAAAAACACAACCGAATAAGAACGTCATACTTTTTTCAAATCGGTTAAAAATAAACTAAGCATTAACAATGTTCGATTTTTACAATTTTCGAGTTCTTTGTTTTAAGAGATTTCTCAATATGCCTTTTAGAATTTTTGAGGGAAGTTATGACCTCCATGATCCTTTCGCTCCCCTCGGTCCGCCACTGTAGACTGTAGATTACAAACAGGATTTCATGGGAAGATTTCGTGCAAAACGCAAAAATCGAAATTATATACCACTACAAAAAAATCTGAATTTTATTCGAATACGTCAATTTTTCAAAATTGCTCTACTACACTTTATTTCTAATGATAATTTTAAATGCTTATCTATTACAGGAAAGATGTGAGACAAAAAAAATATAATGAGAAATGTGAATAATTCTTATATTATATTTGGTGTTCCAATTTGAGGTTAGTTTTGAAATTTTTAATAAAATACACAAATTATTTGTGAATGATCAAATCTTTTATTTCAAATGATAGTACAATTGTTTCGGTTTAGTAATGGAAAACAATATCTAGTAAGTGACCACCTGCTGCTTTACGACAAGCTTCTAATATTTTGCTAAAATTTCTTTCTGGCATAACTGCGGTTCAATTACTTGAAAACAGTCAATAATGTTCTCCTTTACGCCATCAATTGTTTGTGGATCGTTGTGATAGACCTTTTCTTTCAAATAGCTCCATAGGAAAAAATCTAGAGGTGTTAGATCGCATGATCTAGGGGGCCAATTAATGTTTCCTCTTCGAGCAATTACTGGATTACCAAATTTCTTTTTCAAAAGATTGATTGTTTCTGATGCTGAATGACACGTTGCACCGTCCTGTTGGAATCACATATTCTGCACATCAATATGCTCCAATTCATCCCACAAAAGTTAGTAATCATCGACTTTTATCGATCACCATTCAAGGTAACAACATTTCCATTAAAAAAGTATGGACAAATCAATCCACCAGCCTAAAAACCAGTTACTTTTTGTGGATGCATCGGTCTTTCCATTATTTCTCGTGGATTTGCTTCACCCCAGATTGAAAAAATTCACATTTTCAAGTTTCTGTTGTATAACCCAATTATCGAATTTACGACGTAAACCAAAGTCTATTGGCTTCATTTCTTGCGTTTTCTGAATCTTGTAAGACTTTAGATGACGATCTTTGTGCAAAATTTTGAATAAAGTGGTTTTTGGAATGTTCAATTGTTGTGCACGATGACGAATTGATGTTTTTGTTGTTCAACAACACTAGCAGTAACAGCTGCAATATTTTCTTCTGAACGTTCACTACGATGATATATTTTGCTTTTTTCATCTTTTATTGAACCAGTTTCCAGAAATTGTTCATTTGACGGACAATTTTCTCTTCTATATTCTGTAAGAAATTTTCTTCCAACTTCCGCACAACTTTCAACAAATTTAAAATAATTTTTAATAATAAACACGCGTTGCTCAATGGTATATCTCTCTATTTTTAATAACCGTAATATTCCTACTTGTCATCTGTCAAATAACATGATATTCCAGTACAAAAAATATTAATGGCGGCAAATTTCAAAATAACCTCAAATTGGAACACACTTTACAAAAACGAAATTTCTGAATACTAGCAAAATAAAAACAAAAATAAAAAAAATAAATAGTTGAAATCCGCCGTAAGTTTTCCGCAGACTCCTTTAACTTCCTGAGGTATGAATAGCAGCGAAACAGCAAAAGCTTTTTGAAAATTTACAACAGATGTAGATGTTGGGAGCTAATCCACTAGAAATTTATTCATCAGAAAACAATTTCAATTACTTCGTTGAAGTGGAAAATTCTGCTCAAACGATGAAATAACTTCCTTGAAATAGTTCCGTCATGTTTTCATGACTTTATCTGAGCTTCTACATTTCCAGTTTCGCTCCGCAACTGCATCCACCTTGCAATAGAGTTAAAAACTAGATTAACTTTTCCAGTTGCACGGCACGACTTTTATAGACGTTTTGTTGCCTCGTGAATGATTCCCTGGCAGTTCCGCTTAGATTTGCTAGATGATCACCAATTTCGTCTTACAGATTTGTGATGCTGCACGTTATTTCGCAATACGGAAAGTTTACTTTTTACTTTTCGATTAGCTTATACCGATGAAAATAAATTGAAAGTTGATTGAGCGGTGATGTGCTTTACAAACCTACATTAGGATTCATTTCAGATAACTATTTATCAAAACGAGTTTAATATAAAGAGTTAAAAAATGTATTGCTTTTAACCTGACATACTCCCAACGAATTCTAACATTTGTTTATAAAGATTGTAGAATGCTTCTTCTTGTTCTTTCCTTAGCATTATAAATATATTACCTGTTAAGACATTCTTATTATCCTCGGCCTACATATATATACAGCTTTTCAAGCTCCATAAAACTGGCACTGCCAAATCGGAAAATCTTAAAATTATATATCTCAGAATTTGTTGCTAATTAGTTGCTAACAAATCAATTTTGTTGCTTGAACCGATCCCGGGAAATCGACGGCAAGGTAGCATGAAAAATACCTAAATATGAGGTACTTAATCAAGAAAACAAATAGAACAAAATTTGTTGCTGTACGACCCCACTAAAAGAAAAAAACTAAAAAATTAAACGATTCTGTTGCTTGAACCGATCTCGAGAAATCGACGACAATTACGTCAAGGTAGCGTGAAAAATACCTAAAAATGAGATAATCAAAAACAAAACAAATAGACCAAAATTTGTTCCTAATTTGTTGCTGTAAGTCCCCACTAAAACAAAAAAACTAAAAAATTAAACGATTTTGTTGCTTGAACCGATCTCGTGAAATCGACGGCAATTACGTCAATGTAGCGTGAAAAATACCTAAATATGAGATAATCAAAAAGAAACAAATAGACCAAAATTTGTTCCTAATTTGTTGCTGTAAGTCCCCACTAAAACAAAAAAACTAAAAATTAAACGATTTTGTTGCTTAAACCGATCCTAAGAAATCGACGTAAAGGTAGCGTGAAAAATACCTAAATATGAGATAATCAAAAAAAAAAACAAATAAAAAAATTTGTTGCTAATTTATTGATGCAAGACTCCAATAAAAAAATATTTTTTTTTAATATTGAAATTTATAATGGTCATTCTAGGTTTACATTCGACTATTCCAGAATAAATGAAAGAGATAATTTTGTTGCTGATGGTAGGAATGATTTTTGATACTTAGACAAACAAACTACATAACCGGAAATCCAATAATTTTCTGACCGGTAGATATCCTTATAAACCGGCCT
Source organism: Octodonta nipae (assembly GCA_034190945.1). Classification (NCBI taxonomy): domain Eukaryota; kingdom Metazoa; phylum Arthropoda; class Insecta; order Coleoptera; family Chrysomelidae; genus Octodonta; species Octodonta nipae. The sequence goes on from CM067222.1 coordinate 10,942,512, forward strand.
TACTAGCTTAACTCTCGATTTTTCTGGAATAAACAAAATAATTTTGCTGTGTTTATTTTACCGCACAAGAGCATTGAAAGAAATCATACTAAACTTTTCGGCTTTCCATAACTCTATATGTATTAGACGCATTCTGAAAAATTAATAAATGGGTAATTATCCATTATTAATTTCAATCCCAATTTTCGCAATTATAAGTTTTTACAAAAACCTTTGAATTCAGCATTAGTTAAGTACCATAATGAATTTTCATCAAAGTATCGGCCGAGCCTATTATTCAGTAGGCAAAAATTCAAAAATGAGTATTGAAACCCCACGTGAGATTTTGGTTGGTCTTTTTATATATCGATGAGTTTTATAGATTTTGCATCATATGAAAATACCTGTAATACATCCTTAAAATGAATACTCTCCGTTTAGTTGGGTCCTACAGCAACAAATTAGCAACAAATTTTGGTCTATTTATTTTTTTGATTATCTCATATTTAGGTATTTTTCACGCTACCTTTACGTGAATTGATTGATTTGTCGAGATCGGTTCAAGCAACAAAATTGTTTAAATTTTTATTTTTTTTTTCTTTTAGCGGGGTCTTAGCGCAACAAATTAGCAACAAATTTTGGTCTATTTGTTTTTTTGATTATCCCATATTTAGGTGTTTTTCATGGTACCTTTACGTAAAGGTAGCATTCTCGTTGATTTGTCGAGATCGGTTCAAGCAACAAAATTGTTTAAATTTTTATTTTTTTTTTTCTTTTAGTGGGGTCTTAGCGCAACAAATTAGCAACAAATTTTGGTCAATTTGTTTTTTTGATTATCCCATATTTAGGTGTTTTTCATGGTACCTTTACGTAAAGCTGGCAATGTCGTCAATTTCTCGACATTGGTTCGTGCAACAAAATCGATTTGTTAGCAACTAATTAGCAACAAATTCTGATTCGCCGATTTGACAGGGCCAGTTTTATAGAGCTATACTTTCAATTGCTTTCATAATTGTATATTTTGTCTTCATCCATTCTGTCCTTATTGTCTTTGCATATATTCAACTTTTACCTCATATCGTTATTTTTTATTCTTTCAGCTCTAGGGTAACCCCTTAGCCTCAACATAAACTTCATCTCTTGTGTTTGTAACATTTGGACTGAGTATTTTGAAAAATAATAATAATCTTAAGGGATTCTTTTATTGCTCCATAATTCCTGAATGATTTATATGTTTTGAGTATCCCGTCATTGTTATAATGCTTATTTTTACCTGAAGGTAGGGCACTGTACTATGGTTGCGATACCGAAATTTGCTAGAGGGGTTTACATACTGTCTCTTTCACTTAAAGACTCGCGAATAAAAGAGACAGGATGTAAAGCAACATTCAAAGAGGATAAGCACCAAGAGAAGAAGTGGGAGAGAAGATTTAAGTTACACGCTTTTATTAATAATTTATATTTAAAAAAGGACCGACTATTTTCAGACATGTCTGCTTTTTCATCTAATTTAAGGCACAATTCTATTAAAAAAAATGGTCCTGATATCTTTAAAACCACCCTGTATAAGTATAAATCTTCGCCACACTGTTTGCTGTTTATATTTTTTTATTGTTTAAATTATTCCTGTATACCTATCATTTTACGTCGACCCATATTCGAATATTCCATTTATACAACCGCTTATGGTACCCTATAACAAAATTCACATTTTTGAAGCAGATTTTATGGCTATAATTTTACTCTACCATTTATTTCAACCACCCGGTATATGCCACTGCTTCTAAAAATTTTTGAACGCATGTCTATAATTATAATTATATAATAAACCCCGTCCTATAATTCAAATATCCTAACTGTTGATACTTATACAACAAATTTTTGATATACCCTGAATAATAATAATTAAACTCCACCCTTACTTCAATCACCTTGTGTAAGCAACTATTTATGATCTACACTATATAACTTTTTTTTATCGCGCTGTATAACTGTAATTATATTTCAACCATCCTGTGTATGCAAGTGCTTCTAACATTTTTTGAAGCCTTCTGTACAACTGTAATAATACTCCGTCCTATAACGCACTCTATATAACTATAGTTTTGCTCCCCTATAATTTGTTGAAGCACCCTGCATAACTAATTCAATTCCACCTTACTGACTTCAAATGAATCAAAATGAAAACCATTGCAAAAACCGTATAAAATGTACTTTCATGGCATATTTTGACATTTTCCGATTTTCAGAGAAATGGTATGATTTACCTTATAGAAAAATATACGGAATCAAGCTGTAACATATCTTTGTAGAATACAATTTATAATATTCAAATTGCTTGAGCCGTTTTAGAGAAATCTGTGAGGATTCATTAAAATTCACTGAAATCTACTCCATATTTTTTCTGATTTTCTGGAAAACCGTTAATCTCATTTTATGGACCTTTCTATACGGTACCTTTCTGTAATGTTCCTTAATATAATGAAGTTTAAATAATCAAAATTGCCCAATAATAATCGCTGGTCATATATAAAAAAAAAGTTGCCCACGAATTTTTAACCTCCTCCAATTTGGATGTCGGTTAAAAACATCATAAATTTTAGTCGTATCACGTCAAATGTCAGCACGGATATTAGCACTCTGCAAGAGTTAAGAACTCTCAATATTCTGCACTGGTATAATTTGATCAGGGAAGTAAGGCCTGAACTGAAGGATTTAATTTAATTGTTATACATTTATAATCATTGAAATAAAATTTATTAAAAACGTTTTTTATTTACTTATTTTTTTGTGAATATCTTATAAACTGGAGCTGCAAAACTTTTGAAAGTCAATATAGTTTCGCCTACTCATTAACATACTCAATGACTAACCTTCGCCTCCAGGTGACCTATTATTTTTTACAATTAGGAAAGATTTGATTTCGTCCAAAGACGTATCTGCCATGACTTTGGTCCATTTTTTTCTCGTCAATACTGTTCCAAGTTCCAACAGAACACGGCAAAACAGCACGGAAAACCAAAGTTTACCCAAAGCATTCCATATCCTTTGCCAACTAAATAATACGGAGCCATCTCTTTGCCTATTAAATCATTTCGTTTGTGCAAATAAACAAAAATAAAAGATGCAAAATGTCCCCGACGATAAAAACTATTGACGCAGTTTCATCGGCAATGTAAATCGTCAATCTCCCCTGACATTTCTGTTGAATCAAAGCATCTTATCGACCACACATTTCACGAACAAGCGAACTAACAACGAAAACAATTGCTTTTCCAATACTAACAGAAAATAAAAGAAGTAAACACGAATTGGAAATTCTAGTTACCATTTATATTAAACTGATTTCAAAATCAAACAGAATTTTCTTACGTGAAAGGAATGATTTTTAAAAATTTGATCAACGCGAGTGGAAAAGCTTATTTTCGTGATGCGGGAATAAAACTAATTTTTTCATCTTCTGAATTAGTTTAAAGTTTAATTAGCTTGAACCTCGGTAAAATTTTATAAAGAACTTCTTAATATACCATAATATATGGTCAATGCGCTGGTATTAAGGTATTGTTATATACTCCGTGGGTTCAATTAAAATTTAAAAACTAATTTTCACTCTCACTTTCTAGAAACTTTTATTTACATCAAAAATATATAACAGCTGATTCGAATATCAGAATAATAACGTAACATAAGCTCTTCGCCGTCTCACACTAACTCTTCTACGATGATGGGCTTCTCCTTTTAAAATCAGCATCGAAAACTCTCGTACAATCCCTTATCAATTCTACAGCTGCCGAGTCATTTCGAGATCAATTTTTTTGTCCTAAAAGCAATCGATGTCGTACTGGAATGAAACGAGGGCCGGCTTAGGTAAATTTCGTTACAGTTTAGTTATTCTTATTCGAAATCTAGGATGAAATAAATTAATTGAAAATAGATTGGAATTTCATCAAAATATTTCCAGATGTATGTTTTCATTTTGTCTGTATATATGCACTTAAGTTAGAATAGTATCGAAAATTTTCTTTTTAATAATATTTAGAAAATAATAAGTTAGCCTCAATAAAAAAATTTCATAGTCTTGAAACCTAAAACGAAATCATTACCTGTTACTTTTATCAATAACTGTTTACAAGGTTTGTCAAAAAGATGCATTTTCCTTAATGGTGAAGGATTTACCATCTCCATTGGCAATATGGAAACAGGTTATGAATTAACGTTAATTAACGTTTTCATAGAAAAAATTTGCCGATTTTGAAATGGATTAAAAAGCTTACGAGTCGCATGGTAATTTGAGGCACACATGAATGTGAGTTCTCTGTGTCGCTATCATTTCATGCCATTACTATCGTCTTACAAGTTTATGGTTATCCATTATACAAGATGGTTAAACAAATGTTATATTTAGCAGTTTTATATGCTTACATAAATTAGTTGAAATATAGGGCGTGTTATAATTATACATGATGGTTAAAATACGTTAGAAACTAAATTTTTTGTTGTGTGACATATAAGCAGTTGCATATACAGAGGAGTTAAAATATAGAGTGGAGTGGAGAAACATTGTAGTTATAACGGTTGGTTAGAAAACAAATAGAAGAAAAAAATACATCCTGAAGCCCACAAGCAGTTGATTACATATGATAGTTGAAATATAGGGTGGAGTAGAACATATGTTGTACAAAGTGATTTAAAAATGGTAAAAGAATGTTATACTTGTAGAGTACAAATAAAGAATTGTTGGAGTATAGGGTAGAGTGGAATTATGGTTTAACAGGGTGGTTCAAAAAATGTTAATTGGATAGCTATTAGCAGATGCATATACAGGGTGGTGACGTGTAAGCTGGAGTATAATTATAGTCATGCAGCTTGATTTAAAAAATGTGAAAACAAAAGTGTTATATTTGTAGCCCATAGGCAGTTGTCTATATAGGGTTGTTGTAGTTATACAGAGTCAGTAAACAATTTGTAGAAAAGAGAAATGTTTATTGGGTATCCCATAAAGTGTTATATATATATATATATATATATATATATATATATATATATATATATATATATAAAATGGGTGGAAATATAGGGCGAAATAGAAATAAATTTATAGTAGGTGGTTAAATAAATTTCAAACAAAAAGTGTTTATAGTGTAGTCCACAGAGATAAAGTGTTATTATTTTACAAAATGGTTGAAAGATAAAGCGTTATAGTTATATAAGCTTATTCACAAAATTCGGTCCATAAGCATATAGAGAGAGGTTGAAGTATATTATGAGGTAGAATTGTTATAAAGATTGTCTCAAAAAATGTTAGAGAATTCAAATTAAACTGATTCATTTAGTCTCAGGATAAATTTATGTATTTTTTCGAAACCTTGAATTTGCGAGTGAAGTTCTGTTACCTAAATATTAACATATATTTAAAAATATATATTCTTCCGTAGAATGATCTGCGTGATTCGGAACCTATAATAAAATCGTCTCATGACAGTTTTTTTAGTTTTATACAAGTACGGTCAAAAAAAATTGAATTTTGTTAATACTAAAGTACCCATGTTTTGTCTATATATAAAAAAATTATAATAAAACAAAGTTCGTAACAATTCAAATATGATTCAGAACCTATAATAAAATCGTCTCATGACAGTTTTTTCAGTTTTATTCAAGTAAAAAAATCACCGATTTCAAAGCATAGTAACAATAATGACATTGAAAAGTAAAAAATAAAATCAATTGAATATTTAAAACGAAAGATATATGTTTTATAAGACTGCGTTTGAGGTTGGTGCCAAGCCTAAAAAATTATAAAATAATAATAAAAATAAGTGCGTAACATGGCGTATAAATAGCTTTATAAACTAATAACAATTTAATTTATACAGCTGTTTATATTCCTATGTAAAATATATGTCTTTCTTAGGCTTGGCATGAACTTCAAACGTCTTATAGAACATATATCTTTAGCTTTAAATATCCAATTGAATTATTTTTTACTTTTTAGTGTCATTATTGTTACTATGCATTGAAGTCGGAGATTTTTTTAAAAAGCTATTTATTCAGTTGTTATTTGCCTAGTTTAGAAAGTAGAACAGGTCAGAGCAATGGATGTTTTCACAAATTAACAGCACAAACTGTACTAATTAAATTTCCCAAACAATGTAATACTTCCATCAAAACATACATGTTCATTCAGACAAGTGCATCATAATTTAACATACAGTGGGTATTGTTCTGTACAGAAAGGCTGCCATTTTGCGCAATAATAGCTGGTCTTTGTTACCTCTAAATCGATTTCATTCCTTTGCATTACATGTTTCAATGAATCAAGTCAGAAAGTACGATGTTCCTTTAAATTCATTGAGATTTAACGGTCTTTACACAAAACAAAGGGACAAAGGGATTTCATTTTAAAGACATTATTCTTAGAGGTGTCAAGTGAGGCATTCAGAAAGCTGAGATATACTAAAACAGGAACAAGAGAATATCTGAAAGTTAAATCAAAGTGTGTACGTTATAACAGCCATTTAATTAATCACTATGCTGATTTTGAGAGCAATACAATTTGGGGTTTGAATTTTTTTTCAATTATGTTTTGATTTGTTTTTAAATATGTTTTAATTTTTCTACAAAATACCGAAATTGCGAATAAAATGAATTCCAATAATTGTCAGTAACTTTAGAGGATTTAATTTAAATAATACTTGAGTTACTTATTACGTTTTTTTTTCACGTCACTTTAAATCCAATATGGTGGACGCAAAAGATGGCGGGCAAAATTTTCTTAGCTACTATCATGTTAAGGGTATCGTACAAACGGATTTGCTGAGAAGAATGCAAAAATACAGTTAGGTCACTCTAAATTTTATATAACTGATGCCCCAAGATGCCGGACAATTTTTTCTAATCAACATCAATGATATGGGTATCAAATGAAAGATGAATATGTGAAATGTAATGAGGTAATAATAATATATAACGTTGCCCTAATATAGCGAATATAATTGTTTTATTTACACCGACGTTATGGGTATCATATGAACGGGTTTGCTGAGACGACTGCGAAAAATAAAATGTCGACATTTTTATTTATCTCATGGTGAAATAAATAAACGTAAAAATTTAATAATTTGTTCAAGTACGAGTTGGACTCGCATACTTAGGGTTCCGTACCACCTTCAAGATTCTAATATTCCAGTTTCAGACAAGCAGGGAATGGGTGCATTTTCTTATATTCACCCTTATATCATTTAAAGGAAGCGTTTTAAATTTATAAAAAATATACACTTTGATTTTCCAAAAATAGACTTTTTATTTTATCTGCTTTAGGATTCGCTTGATTTTTATCACAATACATATGTATTAAATTTTCTAATTTGGCCCTCAAAAAGTAACATTAGAGTTTTATTTTACTAATAAACTTTCAGAAATGCCTTTTATAATCTACTATCTGAGTTTTGAGGCTTTGTAGATTGGAAGAAAAACGGCAAAATAGGTCAAAGTTTAAATTATAAATTATTAAATCTGTTATTCAAATTATTTAAATATATAAATAAAATATATTTTTCAAATTTTAAATAGTGTAGTTTCTAAAGTGGGAATTAAGTCGATGTTTAATATTTTTAATATCTTTTATACAAATGATTTAAAAATATGTTATATTTGTAATTCACATAATGAGCCTTTTATCTGATATATTAGATCATGCGTTTGAAAATTGAATCTTTATTTTCCATTTAATTGTATAATTTGTCCCTAAAATTACTATGGGGGTTTTCTAGTAATTTATTTTCCGTTTAATTCTATTATTTGGAGGCCAAATAATAGAAATAGGGATTTTTTTTCATATTTTTCCTATAAACCAAAAAAATGAGGTCTTAGAGTTTGGGGAATAATGGGGAGAATGGGTAATTCTTTTAAAATATTTTTTTAATATATTTTAAAATATTCATTTTAAAAAAATTAAAAAAACATATTTGTACCTATTCGTCATAATGAGCTCTGGGATTTGATATATTACATGACCCGTTAGAAACAATTATAATTTTTTATTTTCCATCTAATTCTATAATTTGCCCCCCAAAATGAATATTAGGGGTTTTTCCTTATTTTTCCAGTAAAGTTCAGGTGAGGGGCTATACCTCCATTGTTTTTTCAAAATTTTCCAGCTTATGGTTTCGGAGATAGGGGGGGTAATTTTTTTTATATTTTTGTTAATATCTTTTAATTAATTTATTTTAAAAATATGAAAAAAATATATTTGTTTTCGTCATAATGAGCCCTTTCATTTGATATATAACATGATGGGTTAGAAACAATTTTAATTTTAATTTTCAATTTAATTCTATAATTTGCCCCCCCAAAATAAATTTTAGCGATTTCTCCTTAATTTTCCAGTAAATTTCAGGTGAGGGGCTATACCTCCATTTTTTTTCCAAATTTTCCAGCTTATGGTTTCGGAGATAAGGGGGGGAATGTGTAATTTTTTTTTATTTTTGTTAATATCTTTTAATTAATTTATTTTAAAAATATGAAAAAAATATATGTTTTCGTCATAATGAGCCCTTTCATTTGATATATAACATGATGGGTTAGAAACAATTTTAATTTTAATTTTCCATTTAATTCTATAATTTGCCCCCCCCCCAAATAAATATTAGGGCTTTCTCCTTAATTTTCCAATAAAGTTCAGGTGAGGGGCTATACCTCAATTTTTTTTCAAAATTTTCCAGCTTATGATTTCGGAGTTAAGGGGGGGAATGGGTTAAATTTTTTTATATTTTTGTTAATATCTTTTAATTTATTTATTTTAAAATTTTGAAAAAATATATTTGCTTTCGTCGTAATGAGCCCTCTCATTTGATATATAACATGATGGGTTACAAACAATTTTAATTTTATATTTTCCATTTAATTCTGTAATTGGCCCCCCCAAAATTAAAAGTAGAGGTTTCTCCTTATTTTTCCAGTAAACTTTAAGTCAGAACCTATAAATCTATTTTTTTTTCAAAACTTTACGTTTTATAGTTTCTGAGATAAGGGGGGTGAATGGGTAAATTTTGGTATATTTTCGTTAATATCTTTTTAAATAATTTTTTTAATATGAAAAAAATATATTTGTGTTCCTCAGAATGAGACCTTTCATTTGATATATTACATGATGCGTTTGAAATTTTTTTATTTTTATTTAATTCTATAATTTGCCCCCCAAAATTAATATTAATTGTTTCTCCTTAATTTTGCTGTAAAGTTCGGGCAACGCTCTATATTTCCTATTTTTTTCAAAATTTTAGGCTCAGTAGTTTCGGAGATCAGGGGGGAACGGTGGATTTTTTTAGTTTTTCCCCAGAAGTACCCCTAAAATCACATTTTTTTTCTTTTACGATATGTAATCCTGATCGGGTCACCAAACTATACATTGATACCAAATTTCAACTTCTTCCGTCCAGTAGTTTAGGAGAAAATGACTGTGATGTGACAGAGGCAGAAATCCTGAGTGATATTATAAGGGTATCCGTATATTGTATATACGGAACCCTAAAAAACAAGCCTTTATATTAACAAAAATTTTAAAGTTAAGAAAATAAACATAAAAATATTATTTTTATGTTTTCTTGAGAATAACACAACAATTAAAATAAGCTGCATATTGTACGAAAAAACCAAACGTTTAAAAGTCGATTCTGACTTCGTTATCAATGGCTTTATATGTATTGAAAATATAAATTGCAAAATGAAAGTTTGATTTTTGACATTTAAGTTGGAAAAAGAAAAAAATGTTGTTTTTATACATACCGGTAGCACAAAAAATTCTAAACATCATGCATTATAGTTAAACAGCTTTCAAGTTGGAAGAATTTGAAAGAGTTGTCTTTAGAATTTATTAGTGGCGGTCCTAGGTACGACTTGTTATAAGATAGCGCATTCGCCAAAAATGCAATCAAAGAATTCTGCTGTTTCAGTGATGCAATTAAGGTCATAAGGGGAAACGAAGGAAAAATCGTATGTCCTATCCCGATACTGGGTCTGTTCAAAAGGAGATGATCATTAATAATTTCTTCCTTAATTATCGGTAACCAAATACGGTTGAATTATACAGAAGTAGAAGCGATACAATAGCCTTCATTCAAAAGAAATAAGGCAGACCCTTTTATTTTTCGTTTTGTGTTATGTTGTTCTTTGTGAAGTGTAGCTGAATTGTCAAATTGTAGTTATGGCCTAGGTCCCAAGCATGTTCACAAAATTTCGACTTTTCAATTAAGGAAATAATTATAAATGGTCATTTCCTTATGAACAACCCAGTACTGGGATAGTTCATAAAGTTTTTCCTAGGTTTTCCCTTATGACGTTAATGGGACTGAAACAGCAGAATTCTTTGATAGCATTTTTGGCGAATGCGCTGTCTTATAAAAAAGTCGTACCTAGGAACGCCACTTATAAATTCTAAAGACAACTCTTTCAAATTTGAATGCTGTTTAACCATAATGCATGATCTTTAGATTTTTTTGTGCTACTTGCATATGTAAAAACAACTTTTTTTTTTATGTCGACATAAATGTCATAAATCAAACTTTCATTTTACAATTTACATTTTCAATGCATATAAAGCCATTGACAACGAAGTCAGAATCGACTTTGAAACGTTTGTTTTTTCGTTCAATAAACAGCTTTTTATTTTAATTGTGATGTTATTTCCAAGAAAACATAAAAATAATCAAGAATATGCCACAAATAACATTTAGAAGACAATAAAAAATATTGTTAAAAACAATATTTAATCAAAATGCACTACGATTGAAAAATTATTGATTCATTTTCATAAAATCTATAATGTGTAGACTTCAGAACAATAACAAAAGGTTTGAATATGGTCAACAACAAAAGGCACGAAGAATCGGTAATTAGTATGATTACATATGTTCTTACGTGACTTAAACGTTGTCGTGTAAATTCTTTTATCCCCTAATCGTATGATTTGAAGGGATTAACGAAATTGCACGTAGCAACCCTCGAATTACTTAGCTAATCGAACTAATCAACTACTCATGGTGTAGGTGTTAGAAATAAGAATTAGCCAAACTTAGTATTGATACTAATTTTGTAATTCAGTTGTAAAATAGGTGACTTGTAAACATTAATATTCTTGCATCTTAATGCCCTTTTGTAGAATTAAACTATATTGTCTTCTAAACGTTGTTTGTGGCATATTCTTGATTACTTTTATGTTTTTTTGGCAATAACAGCACAATCTAAGTTAGAACGTGATATTGGGTATGTACACACCTTCCTTTCTTGTCGAATATCAGAGAATGTGTTTAATAGAATTAAAAACAGCACTCTTAATCGCTACAATAAAGAATTCTTTTCACAAAAACGAAAACATTTACATAAATTTAACCAACTTCTTTAAATAGAAACATAACGAAAAATAACACACATGAAAAAAACTTTACTGTAACAAAAACTCTCACAAATCTTTCACATAAACAGCTAAATGCTACTGAAACTTCAGTATTACGAAATGGACTTAACTTTGCAGTTACTCCAAAAACAATTCCTAAATTTGATATAATAAGTGCTATAGAACAAACCGCATATATACCAAATTCTAGTGATGATCAAGAATATAGAATATAAATAATGAATTATGTGCAATTACAAATTTAAAAAATGAAAATTTTATAAAAATTTTACCTGCTGACTAAGGCAATGCAACAGTAATTTTAAATAAAACTGATTACGATGACAAAATTCAAAATATAATAAACTAACAAACGATCCAACAACCACAAACATGAATTCACAGAACAAGAACGTAAAGCACACACTCCACACTATACTAAACCACCACATTTCTATGGGTTACCAAAAATTCATAAACCTAATATTCCTTTAAGACCAATTGTCAGTTATATAAATTATCGGTGTAGTAAACTTTCAAAATTTCTTTTAAACATTATTCTTCCTCTTACAGGAAGTTCCGTTTCTCATCTAAAAAACAGTGGACATTTCTTGGAAAAACTGTTACAATAGCAAGTTTTGATATAGTAAATCTTTATAACAATATTCCTGTTTCCAAAACACTTCCAATAATAAAACAACTACTAGAACGGGACTCTTCATTAAATCAAGTAACTCAGTTATCAATTGAAACAACAATGGAACTAGTAACATATTGTACCAAAATTACATACTTTCAATTAAACGATGACTTTTACCAACAGAATTTTGGCATGGCCATGGGGTCTTGTCTCTCACCAGCATTAAGTAACATAGTTATGGAAAACTTTGAACAACAAGTAATTTTATCAAAAGAAAATAAATCTTCAGTTTGGTGGCGTTACGTTGACGACATTTTCGTAATTTGGGAACACACTCTTGAAGAACTAGATAAATTATTAAATGACATGAATAACAAAGAGCCAACTATCAAATTTACCCTAGAAATTGACGAAAATAACAAACTCTCTTTGCTAGACATATTAATAACAAAAACAGAATCTTCATTCGAAACAGAAGTTTATAGAATACCAACTCATACAAACAGATACCAAAATTTCACTTCAAATCATCCGAATACAATAAATAAGGGTGTCATTAAGACATTATATGATAGAGCAAAGATTAACTGTTCTGATGATAATAAATTCAACAAAGAAAAAAATATATAAAAATGTTCTCACTGAAACAATTACCCCACAAAATTTATCAACAAAGAGTTAAACAGACTTGAACAGAAAACAAACCTTCCGATTCAACCCAGAATTTCAGAACTTCTCTTATTAACACTACTACTACTCAGGACAACTACATTACAGTTACAACTATACCATATATACAGGGTCTGTCAGAAAGATTGAAATGAGTGGGCAACAGATTTAATGTTAAAACAACATTCCAAACAAGAAATACACTGAAATCTCTAATATCGAAAACAAAACCAACCAACAAAACCCAGAAATCAAAAAAATGCATATACAAGATTCCTTGCGCATGCAATAAATTTTATATTGGAGAAACATCGAGACCATTAAACGTACGAATAAATGAACACAAGAATTACATAAAGAAACGACAATTTGAAAAATCGAAAATTTGTGAACAGGCTTAGGACCTAGGCCATGAAATACAATTTGACAATTCAACTATTCACAAAGAACAACATAAGACAAACCGAAGAATAAAAGAGTCTGCCTTAATTCTTTTGAATGAAGACGATTGTATCGCTTTTACTTCTGTAGAATATAATCGTATCTGGTTACCGACAATTAAGGAAGAAATTATTAATGATAACTTCCTTTTGAACAACCCAGTATCGGGATAGTTCATAAGGTTTTTCCTAGGTTTTCCCTCATGACTTTAATGGGATCACTGAAAGTATAGAATTCTTTGATCGCATTTTTGGCGAATGCGCTACCTTATAACAAAGTCGTACCTAGAAATGCCACTTATAAATTCTAAAGACAACTCTTTCAAATTCTTTTAATTTGAAAGCTGTTTAACTATAATACATGATTAATTTCGGCAAGATTATTGAGGAGGTCTTGAATTATTTTGTCTATTCATTGGGTTTTCTCTCCTCCAAATTTTTTCTTCTGTGTATGGAGACGTTTCAACTCCGAGTCTGGACTCGTTGTCAATCATTTAGTGTTGTTTTCGAGGGTTTTTTTTTTTCTAAAAAATTTTCGATTTGATTTTGAATTTGTTGTTTGTCAAAAAATTTGACACTGACAATTTGTCGTTTGGCGATCACTTGACTCTGAGGTTACCGTTTTTTTGTTCTGTTAGCAGTAAATTCTTGCAGTCCAAATGAAGGTCGGCTGTAGGTGCTCCGATTTCAGTGTTGTTTATCATCATACAGCTGGCTTCTTTAAGTTTTCTCTTTTTTAAATTTTCTTCTTTCAACAAAATCTTTGTTTTATTCCAGTCTATCCTATGGCTGCCGGTGCTCGTTAATACATGATTGGCCAAATTTGATTTGTCCACATGTCTTCCGGAAATGTTATATTGATGTTCTTTTCTCCTTACTTCTAAAGGTCTTGAAGTTTCACCGGTATAAGAATGGCCACAGTCACACAAAACACTGTACACACAATTTTTAGAACCAGGGGTTACGTTAAACGGTTTGGTATGTGTGAGGATAGAGCGCAAGGTATTATTTGTTTTAAAAACAGTTTTAACGCTGTATTTATTTCCCAACCGCTCAATTTTTTCCGATACACCTGGGATATATGGAATTATATTCATAATTTGGTTGTCTGTTTGTGTTTGGTTGGTATTAGTGTGATGGTTATTTGTGCTGGTTTGTTGTTGCGATTTTCTTTCTACTTCAAAACGAATATCCCCAAGACTTTATAAATAAAACTATAAATCAGTTAAAAAGAAAATTTTCTAATTTACATCAATGTATATAAAGCCATTGACAACGAAGTCAGAATAGACTTTGAAACGTTTGGTTGATCTTCAATATACGTCGTTTTAATTCGATTGTGGTGTTATTGCCCAAAAAAACATAAAAGTAATTAAACTATAGTTAAAAATTCGTTAACATCGTCTTTAAATATTTGTGGAATATTTTTACAATTGTAAATTCTAATTAGTCTAGGGTCAGAAGTGAAATTAGTCCAGTCTGTAGACATAGCAAAAAATGTATTTTTATTCCATTATAATTAGATAAGGAAATTACATTTGTTCTCAATGAATAATATAACAAGAAATGTTACAGGTTTATAGAAATCTCCCTGTCAACAAACACTGTCAAATATCTGAGAAATCTGATAAAGGTATGTATTTCAAGGGGTGCTGCATATGGGATCAGTGCTTTCGGTATCCGAGGCGGCCGAGGGACTCTCGAGACTGCGGTTGCCAGTTCGCCTTATTGCACAGAGCCGAAGACACCTAGCATTCAGAGATATGCGACTTGACAACGTCGCAATTCTGTGAATCGGCAACGTTGCACAGCTGTGAACAGGGTACGACGTCGGTCACGACGATGGTCTTGAATGTAAGTGACAGTGCTAAGCTGTTTTGATAATTTACTATTTTTCCAATTGCATTGTATTCTGCATCAGAAAAACATTATTTTTAGTCAATCGAAAAGAGAAGTAAAACTGACGGAAAAAGGCTTAATTTTTTTGTAAATTTGTTTATATTCTTCTTAAGTTTGAGCCTTTTTCTGCTTTTTGTACTTCCTTGTTGATTAAGTTATATGGTAAGAGTTTTTTCTTGCAAAATACTGCTTTGGAAACCATGCAACATTGTAAATATTAGATTTGAAAATTTGTGCTATTTTTCCCACTGTATTTTTTAAAGTAGAAAGCTTGGAGATTTTGTTAATCCTGCACTAATTCTCTTTTTATTCGCACCTTATACAGCATCCCAGGTAAGCCTCTCGTACATTTCATACAATGTCAAATTCCTTGATAGCTTAGTTCCAAACACCAGTTTCGCTCTTGATTCATCCTTGTATTTAGAAGTTCATCCGTAAAACGTAGATTCATTCGGCCTGTTAGCCAGTATACGAAGATGAGTGACTTCAGCGTTGCTTCCAAAAGATCGTTATTTACAAAAATGTTGTTAGTTTGTTAATACATTTTTTTATAGTTCAATGTATATCGCATAAAAAATCTCCAAGTTTGTTGCTGAATTCAATGATTTACAACTTGCATGGAGTGCCTGAATCAAACAGCTTCACTAAACACAACAACTATCAAAAGTTCACAATTTTGCATTCACTTATGTTCAAAAACATATACAGGACGTTGTCAAATTAAAACTCAGCTTAAAACATTTACTATTAGTTGGAAATACATTTAACATAATGCCCTCTTTTAAACAGTTGCTTATGCATTTTTTTAGCAAGTTTTTTAATATAATTAGTTAAGTTATTACTGTATATCATATTACTTTAATTTTATTTTTGTTAATTAATAATAGTTTTTAAATTGAAAGGTAATAAGCCAAATCAAAAATTCTACTATGTAAGTACATCATATGTAAAGATATTGAGAGTAAACAAGAGCTGTGTCCAAGTTATAGATCTGTTTCAGTGGGGCATATACCGGACGTTTTGTTCCTAAAACCAAATATATATTTTTTTACACCAAACACCACTTCAGCAGTTGTTTTCGTTAACTCCCAGAACCCTGGTTATTGAAAGTGTAAAAAAATATAAAAAAAGTTTAGTGCTTGTTTCATTATTTATTTTACAATGAAAACATTACAAGTAAATACAACAATGTAAAAATAAGCAACATATTTACAACCGAAGTTCGAATTAAGCTGCTTGGGTCCAAAACATCCTGCAAAGTTTTAAATTTTGTTTGACAATACTGGTATAAATTCGTATAACGTTAGTTCAAATTCTTTATTAAAAGTCTTGTAAACTTGTTTATCTTTTAGTATGAAGAACAAATTTAAAACAGATTTAAATCTAAGGATCTGGCAGGTAATGTCTATCAGCCCATTCAGAGATAAGGAAGATTTTCATTGACTAGACCTTTGGCTCCCATACTATCATGTGGACATTCCCCATTGGGAAATAAACAAATGATAGACTCCGTTTGACTAGATTTCTTCACATTGTTAACTGAAGCTGTTAAAATAGAACTGAATGAGTTTGTAACGTTTCTAAATACCTCATAGTTCAGTAAAAAAAAAACGTTCATTACCGTCCTCATAACTGAATAAATTAGCCATTAGCCAGTCAGGTCTTCTGGGTTAAGTGGCTGATACTAATTAATGTAACATAGACATATTATACTCAATTGCAAATAAATCGCCAGAAGAGTTGTTTAAATATAATATTGTTTTGGTAAAACATAGAATAAGGAGTAAATGATTAAAATTTGAATAAAAAATACCAAAAAACTATTTTTTTTACTATTAAGTTTGTTAATAATATGCCGAGCATTATCTTGTTGAAATATTGAATCTATGAGCCGATTAAGGTAAGGGAGTACATAAAGCTGCACTACTTCCTGGAGATAACGTTGTCCTGTCATGTTGCCTCGAACAAAGATTAAACGTGACCTACTTCCTTGTGCAATAGCCCCCATACCATAACGCCTACTGTTAGCTCATCAAAAAATTGAGATTGACGCATTTCTCTTCGACGTGGTCTAAACCCTTCTTCGATCATCATATCCTTCCAAGCAGAATCGAGATTCATCAGAGAAAACGACTTAATGCCATTCCACATTCCAGTGTTGTCGTTTCCTGCACCACTGTAGTGGTTGTAGTCGATACTCAGCGGTCAGAGGTAGCACAAGATGGGGTCGAAAATGCTGTAGTCCTAAAGTCTGCCGTAAACCGTTTGAACACTTACTTTGTTCCCCTAACCACTCATCAGCCAAATTTTGAGTTGTCGAAAATCGGAGTCTGAAGGCCATAAGTCTTAATGTCGATCTAGAAGTTGATTTGTGCCCCTTCCTACAGACCGGTGCCGACTGTTCTCCGATTATAAGTATTATCATACCACGATTGACAACATTTCATAACAGTAGTTGGGCGTACACATACTCTATGCATTTCAACATTACCAAACATCGAGTTTGGATCCCATCAATCAGTTTGTATTATGTTAAACTAAACAAAATGCAAAAAACGACTACAATAGTAATTGATAAAATGAAAGTTTACATGAAAAAACCTTCACCAAACTTTATCAAATTTTATTCATTTACTCCTTACTATAGCATGTATGTTTCACCAAAACAATATTAAATTTAAACATCTTCTGGGTTTTGCGATTTCTTTGTCAGAGAGTATTTATATAAACTCCCCTTATTGTATAGTTGAAAGTTGTTATCTGGTTTTTCCAAGCGTTCCCTTTGAACATGGCGGACCAATATTCAACAAAACTCAGTTACAATGTTTTGTTCCCATGGATCTTGGATCTTGGATCTCGAAACACATTTTCTTCCAATGGCGTACCCAGTTTAGAGAGGGGGGGGGGAGGAGCTGCCCCCCGTCGGTACGCCCATGTTTTCTTCTTTAAAGATATCGCTTCACAAATTTAAGACGGCAGTTGGATAAGATTTTCATTATTCTACCCATTGTTTGTTCTGACAGACTTGTCGCAATTCAAAACAATTTCTGTTAGTTATTTTAAGGATTTGAAATAACTAACTGTAAATCTAAAAATCCAAACGTTTTAAGGTCTTGGCCAGAACTCGATGTTTATGGAAAACTCTGAATTAACGAAACCAGATACAGCCACTAAAGCATTTGGATTTTTAAATATTCAAATACTGATTTCCAGGGCTGTGTTATTTACCAAAAATCCATACAGAAGAAAACATCACAAATAACCTTTAGAAAACAATTTCAGTTAGACTAATATTAGGTATTCAAAAAGTTGTATTATATACTTGTAAATCGATATGGATAACAAATCAACAATATGTGTAATGGTAACTGAGAACAGAATTGTTTGGTAATGTACTTATTAACTGTTCTAGAATTTTAAATAATATAATTATTACAACATACTCTAGCATAAATTATTATATATGGGACTCTTTTGTGTGATAGGTACTCTGAAAAATATAAAACTGAAAGTTGTCAATTTGAACACAAATGAGTATACCTACCGATTTAATAAAATTGTTCGCTAACTATCCTTTATTTCTGTTTTTTTTTTGCATTGCAAGAGCAACAACAATATTACATAGGTATCAATTAGATTCAATAAAGAATAACTACTATTTTATTTATGCCAATTCAGTCTATCATAAAACATGGTAATACTCTGGGTAGGTCATTGGAAAAAAACTTTCTCATTACAGCATTTTCAAAATCGGAAACCTATATTTGTTACCAAATAATTATTTGCAAATGTGGAATTTTAACTCTGACAGTAGCTAAGACCATTATGAGTAATGTATTCGATAACAGCAATGTTAAAGAAGAGAAAAGATTGCAGAGGACATCAAAATTACATAAAAACGGATAAATCAAAACTGAGAAAGCCACTAATAATGCAGAAAAGCAAATAATCATATTTTTAGGCGAATAGCTATAATATACGCATAAAAATTCGACAAGGTCGTATATAGAGTCCCCAAGAATCAGGACTACATATAATGAATGCAAGAGTTCCAGGAGTACTTATTGATGATGTGAAACCAGCGGAAAACAGAATGTAAAATAGCAAGACAGCAGGCGTGGATGGAATAGCGGCTGAAGTACAAGAAACTCACTAGTAGATAAACATGAAAAAGCTCTTCCAGTGATATCGGCACTATATAAGCACCAGGCCCACATCAGTACATACAACAGTAGGAGGGTAGTAAAAACGTCAGCCTGAATTACAATCTTCTACAAAATAAAAAACAAAATGCAGATTTCATTAGCTTTTGCCTTCATAGGAGTAAATGACCAATACGTAGAAACATTGGCGACTATTTACAGGAAGGTCAAAGTCAAAATCAGAAAACATGAACTCAGAAATTCACACTAACATAGAAGTCAGACAAGGTAACGCAATGTTATCTAAGTCCATTTGCAAACATCTTTTTGGAAATTAAACCGATTTGTTGAAGGTATTGTCTTAATTTCCAAACAATGAAAGAACCACAAAAAAAAATGAATTTAACTCAGTAACCAAAAAATACGACTGAAAATGAATATTAAGGAAATGAAAAACTAATAGAAACGCAGACAATCCTAATAAATAATACAATCCCAGAGATGGTAGACAAATACCTTGGTTAAACTTGCATAGATGACGTTATGAATCTCTAGAAAACAAAAGTTGTTCACAGGGTCCGACAATTACTGTTACGCATTCTGTACCCATAATTCTGAACAAAATTACAAGAAACGAAACAAAAACGTGAAATCCGAAAAACAGCAACAGGCAAAAGTTTCATAAGAAATCAGGACAACCAAAATCACGCTCCCATCATGGTGGAAAAAATAACAGCACCTTTGAATAATAAACGATAATAAGGTAATAAAAAATATTATACCCCCACAATGATATTTATTCCAACTATAGAGAAATCAATGATTTTTAATTAACAACAGTGAGGAGTAAACAAATAAATAATCAATACCTTTGGCAGCAGCAGAATAAATATCAAGAACACTAAGATAACAAAAGATGCTAAAGACATAATTTTACTAATAATGACAATCATTATAAGAATGGCCAAATTAATAATGAATGGTAACAAATATCGTAAAAACTAGACCTACAATCTCAACGAAGGCGGCAGTAGCAGAAACAAAATCAACAATACAATAAACACAATCACTGCAATAACAACTGTTATTGCCAAAATAATAACGGCACTAACAATGAAAATAACTCCAAAATGACAAAACTCACAGCAATAGTCAGACTACTCTTACAATAACCATGGCAAAACCAATGACAATAACAATGGCATTGCCCTTAACAGCTACTAATATTACTTTAGCCATAATTACAATCACAACTTCCAATACTACGATAATTACAAACAAATAGCAAAAAAGTTAGTTTTAGTTTGAATTTGTCCAAAGAACCATAAGATATAAACCACAAAATAAAAAACCATATCACTGTATACAGTTAACACAAATTGTGTACCTAAAATAACCCAATTCATAAGAGAAATTTATAAGCAAAGAATTTATGTAAGTTACCTGACTTAAAAAATGCCATAAGTTTTGTTAACGAGGGAACTGTTAACAAATATGTTAAATGTTTATTTAAAAAAATGGCTGAGTTAATCAATCCTGTATATTTCACAGCAAGCAAGCTAAAGCACTCGTTCAGTATACTTGCAGCACCCTGTACATACATACCTGGGAAGCGCGGAATGGGCCAATTATCGAGAAGGAGCGGCTGGCGTCCTGAATCTTTAAACACCGTGAGTTTTGTAACTTAGACATCATTTGTTATTCTACTTCTATCGCTCACCAATCTTAATTGGTAATTGGGCCTTTTCAGCTTCAATTATTTGCTGAAGCCGTAAATTGTACAGGCAGAGCTTTTGTATTCGAAAAGCACTTAGCTAATGATCAAACTTTTTTATATTCGACATTGTTTAATGTATAAAATAATAATCTGCCCATTGTTATAACTTGTATATGTATGAATGAAGATTGGTAAGTATATAAACATGTTTTAATGTTGTCAGTACAACTCTTATAATACTTTATAATCCAGATTTCAATACAGCTATAATTTTCAATTTAAAAATTTGTTTTAAAAAGACGGCTTAAATTTGTAACTTTTTACGTTTTGACTTTATCTCATAAAATATGTTTTATCGACAAATATTTTCATTATCTTGATTTTTCCCAGATTATGTTTTAATCTTTGAGGATTTTAAAACAATTAGGTAAATTAAATGATAAACTACGCAAATACCGAAATGACACATGAGTTTTTTATGCATACGGTCGAATTAATGGAAATAGGTTGAGAGCTCAGAAGCTTTATCCAGAACAAAAATTTCTCCATCAAAATATATTTGCGCACATTCATCAATATATTCGAGGGGATGGAAATTATTCAAGGACTGTAGATTGCGGATCCTCCTCTCTCTAAAATAAGATCTACGAATTCTTTTTCAATCTTATTTAGGAGTTCGCTACATCTCTTATTGGGTTTCAAGTTGTTACTATTTTATATCAACATAATAAAACGTTTAATTTTACACCATCATTTGTAATAAAAACTGCCTCATAGAATTAACAAATTGGTGACAAAAACCGTTTTGTAGAACGCAATAGTCAAGATAAAAAGTACCGAGAATTCCAGTCACTTTCAAGAAAAACAAGTGATTACTACTAGAGCGAATGCGATAGTTATAGATAACTGTGATTTTTACATATCAAAAGTGTTTTAAAACTTGTATTCTGGGTGCTATTAGTGTTTTATTATACTCAAAATTAACCCTGTAGCGTAGTTTTGCTACAACTTCAATAGAAACACAACTAGAACAAAAATTAGAAATTTCACGGACACAAATTCTTAAAATAATTAAACAAATGATAAATTATAGGACTTTGATAATCATACAGAGACATGTACGGTATTTTCCTTCTTAATTTTAACAATCTTAAAAAATTATTAACAGTAAAATTAAAATAACAATTTTTATAATAGTCTTAAAATAAAACAAAATTTGACATAAGTTAAATCTATTATTCCTTTCTATCAATCAATATTGGGGTATAATTGCAGCATAATTTGATGAATTATGCAATAGATTTTAGTTATAAAAGCTAAACTTTATATTATAAGACGACTCTATATGTAGAAGTTATTCATGAACCATGACTCATGTAGTGAAGTGCTTAAGAAAACTAGTTAGTTGTGTATTTGTGAGGCTTAAAGAAGATTTTATTTCTGTAATAAATCAAGTTGTTTTAAAACCCACAGAGAATTTATAAGAATGGTGTCAGAAGTGGTATACGTAGAATATTAAATTTAGTTAGGAATATGCCACCTGTTACTGAGAGTGATTTGGCGGAAATTTTTTGAATATGCTGCCTATAAAGTTCCTAAGAAATTAAATAAAGTGATCAACAGAATTTAAGTGAAGGATTACAAAGTGAGCACAACAATAATAAATTTAATAAAAAAAGCAAGATGACTAGTGCAATCAGCAATATAAATCATCAAGGGCCTTAAGCAGAAAAATACAAATTGTGAAATCAGATAATAAATAGTCAAATACAGACAGAGTTATTATAAATAATAGTATATGCTTTGTAATATCATCAACATTATTGTACATCAAAATTTGGTCATTTGAAAAACTTCAATAATATGCTATTATGTACATGAGATTGAATATCAAGACGTTCTTATTTGTCTCTAGGCTTTCAAGAATTGAAGTGATTGGTTTAAAATTATTATTATGTACGTCTGTGATCTATTTTAGGTGTATCCTACCTGTAAATAATAATTAGCAAAGCTGCAATTTGTTTTGTCAAATGTCAGTGTAAGTGTTCCTTACAACTGGTTTCTGCATTATTATTATATCTATATAGAAGCTGTTGAATTCTGAACAGGTTAAATTATAAACTCTGAATTGGATATAAAAGTCTGTATTTTTTGTTTTTTATTGATTTGATAATTTAAGTTTTGATTTAAAACTAATATTCCATCTATAACAAAATATATCTATTCTCTCACTTGGATTTCCAAAAGTTTACGGGTCCTTCAAAATAACTGAAAAAGGGTTTATAACTCAGGTGATTTACGGAGAAAAAAGAACTTTTGCTGACAAAATTAATACTAGAACAAAAGTAACATCAACATGTTCTAATGAGAAAACATGACTAATTGATACAAAATTCAACATTTTTTATCGATGCGTTTTTGTTTTTTAACAAAAAAAGTCGAAAAACTGGTAACAATTTAGTTTTTTACCTTTTACACAAAATCTACCTACTTTACACGAAATTCCAAAAAGTAATAATCGTTTATATATTTTTTATTTTATAGCTAAAACATTCTTACTAACTGAAAGAGTATCTTCTCATACCCAATTTATGTTCTAAAAATAAATGTTGTAGCCCCAGGAGATTTTGCAAAATTTCAGTCAATCCCATGGAAGACATATATTTTTTTGAATGGCCACATTATCTCACCGGTTGACCCTATCATTATGAATAGAGGAGTTTCATTGCATTTAAGGTATAAATACACATATGTATTGAAAATATTTTGAACGAGTCCATTCGAATAATTGCTAAGGGGTGGTACCTCTACAACTATATCCATATAATAAATAATCTTAACGCAAATTTTAATTTTTTGTTATAAATTTAGCAAAATAGAATGCCTAAACTCCACTTAGACACTGAAGATACTGATGGAGCAATCATTTTTTATCAATTTTGTCAAGTATGTTCGTAAATGACCTGGGCTATTAATAGGACAGTTCAATTGTTGATCTTTTCAACAATATAGCTTATTAATTTATATTCATCTGTATCCGTTATTATAGAATATTAATCTTACAACATTTAAGTCAGTTCTAACGCCTGTATTACATTGTCAAACATCTTTGATCAAATCTTTTATAAAACATTTGATCAAATATTTGATATGAATGTCAACAAATTTCATTAAATGACATTAAATGACATACATCAAATATTTGATCAAATATTTTCTATTGAAAATGGGGAATGTATGTAATTTTATAATGGTTTCTGCTAATGTGATGAGTTTTTATGGCTACAATTTCAGAATTAAAAAAAGTAATAGGTGCCTAGAAAGGAATAGTTTATCAATACTGGACCTGATACGCAAACCTTCTTATTAGCAGTGTGAGCAAAATGTTAATTCTACGATTTTTATTGGAATTTTTCCAAAAGGGCGTAGGTGATCCTTCGTAGAAGAATAGAAAAGGGTCCGATAACCACCAACGGTTAGCAAACCGTTCGCAGCAAGCAACTACCCTACACCTAAACTAATTAAAAGAGCTGAGACAGATGGCAAGAATGCCAAAATAATTCTTTTTGAATGGATGGGGCCACATTATATATATTGATGCTATAATTGTCTATTACTAAAGAAATACACAAATGAAGAAATTGAATTAGTTTAGTGGATCCACCCGCATCATTTAAGTCGAGTACAACGCTGCGCTTCATTATCTATATAGATATGTGATATGATTTATAGCTATAGCTCACTATTTAACAACACTTATCCATCAAATTTCCTTATTCAAGTCAAGGTACACTGTTGACTTCCCTGCAAAATGGCGAGGTGGCCGGTCGTGTTTGTGAGCGTCCTAGGGTTAAGTTAATTTTAAAGTGAAAAGACACTGGGGTAATGATTATGTGTGTCAGAAACAGAGACAGTGCCGTATTATTAGAATTAATGATAAAGCCTTTGGAGAATTTAGAGTTAATGGTTATCATCGACATCCAATAGACACTTATATAAAGTGAAAAGACGCTCAGGTAGTGATTATGTGTGTTAGAAATAGAGTTACTACCGTATTAAAAGAAATAGTGATAATGCCGGAAGTCCAAGGCCACCTCGTTATGTAAATATCGTTTCGTTCATAATGTAAGTAACCTAATCTCAATTACCAATTTTGGAAGAATAACGTTTTATTTTCATTACGAAGAACAATCCATTTACAGTATTTTTAGTGAAAAGAGAAGTATTAGGAAATTTTTTTGTACATGATTATATCACTTGTAACTGGCTAATAAAATCGAAAGATCGAAGTCAACCCCCGTCCCATGAGGGACACCCTTGGAAGAAGAAGAAGGTACACTGTTGGAGCAAAATACTAGTATCAAGGATTTGGGAGTTATCGTTGACGATAAATTAACCTTTGTAGAGCACATATCTGTAAAAACATCTGAAGCATTAAAGTCTTATGGATTTATATTCAGAAACTGCCGAGACTTTACAAATATTTCCGCATTGAAAACATTATATTTTGGGTATGTTCGTTCTAAAGTTGAATATGCAAGAATGATTTGGCATCCATATTATGATATACACAGCAAACGTGTCGAAAAGGTCCAAGGAAAATTCCTGAAATATTTGGTTCTCAGAAGTGATGGATTATATCCAGAAAGGAATATACCTAATGATGAGTTATGTGAACGTTTTCCACTGCCTTCTTTGCAATTAAAGAGAAATTGTGCATCTGTTGTATTCTTGTTTAAATTAGTAAATAATATGGTAGACTGTTCCGAATTGTTAAATCAAATTAATTTTAATGTATCTACGTTTCGCACAAGGAAACATCTAGCGCTAAGGCCACCAAAGCCAGAACAAACATTTTGTTGAAATCACCAGTTTATGTTATTTGCAATAATTTTAATAATATATGCAATTATTGTGATATTTTTACATGTACCCTAAATCAAATAGTTAGTACCCCAATGTTGTATTTTTAAATTGTCCTGTAAATGGGAGACTGTTGGACACTAAAGCAATTATTTATTTATTTATAACACAAAATTACTTTAATTTTTTCGGTATATTGATTAATTTTTCAATCCGTCGAGTTTTCTTCAGCAGTCGTTGTACATTCACACAATGGTACTAACAATTTTCATTGTAGGTAGTTAAATTTAGGGATGTTATGGAGCTCCGTAACCGTAACCGAAACTATCGGATATCCGAAATAAAAATCTATCCGAAACCGTAACCGAATCTGATATAAAAGTTTCAAATAATTTCGGATAAAGTCAGATTTTTATCGAAATGAGATACTTTACAAGACTGCTCGAAATTCGAACCCGACAAACGATTGACAAACCGTTCTCGAAGTGAGCTCTGACGAATTACCGTTTACAATAACGGATTCTGTCCGGTTGTTCATCAGTTATTTATGGCGTTGGAACAAACCTTATTTATGCCTGGTTTTGGTCCGGCCGAGCAGGTACAATAGTTGAATTGTTGAAAGTTTTAATATTTCTATTGCATCCGTAATTCATATTAGTGAGTAGTCCATTCTTCTGATATTCTAATTCCTTGAGAAATCGACTTTCCGCTGATAAAGCTGCAAAGTTGCTTTTTGTTAAGTATAAGTTACCGTTGCTCAGTTTTGACTACTTTAAATTTAAAAAATTTACAAAATTGGACCTCGTAAATATTATAAAACCGTTTCTTTTCTAACAATCACTAATTAAGAAGATAATTATGGCTTATTTCAAAGATGGATAGTATGGACCAATTCCTATCTAATTTACTTTTTGTATCTACTATTTAATACAGAGTAACGCTCTTTCAATACAGATTAATAGGATGTTTTGTTAATGTTTACTTTCATTATATCAACTATTTTTGTCTTCTTATAAACCCAGAATTAGTTGAGATTTTTATTAGATGGTAGGAACTAATATCCTTATTTTGTTTATTACAATTGGAAAACTGATTTTTTATTATCTGATTGTAGCCCCAAATAATCTAGAAATATAGTAAAATCCTGGCCTTGTTTTTATTTGTATTTTCCTTTCTCAATTCAAAATAAACCATTATCCCTAACTAAAACTATCCGAAACTATCCGATAATCCGAAATAATTTCATATCCGTAACCGTAACTGAAACCGATATAATATTATTCTTATATCCGTATCCGTATCCAGATCCGAAATTACATATCCATAACATCCCTAGTTAAATTCTTGTTTTTATTTTATATATAACATTATACAAAATCAACGGTCTTCATACATAAATAATAAAATTTTTGATGTAGAATTCTATAATAAACTTCGGAGGCGTAAATATTCATTTTCACTGACAATCAACATCAAAAATCTTTGATCAAACGTGAGTAAATGTGATCAAAGATATATGTCAAATTAATATTGTGTCTTTTTTTGAAAACTGTCCGACGCGTTTCGACTAATGTCTTTGTCAAGGAACTAGACTAACTGGGTATTTCTTGAGGAAGTTGTATTTATATTCGAGAAGTGATATAATTACCAGGTACTTAGTTTTAAACAGGATTATTTAATTTTATTACAGATAAAAAGATTAACTAAAGAGGTTTTTTAAGGGAGAATTATTTATTTCTGTCTGGTCGTTTAACAAATTACCGGTATTTTTAAGTTTATTAATCTCCAATGATTCTAAAAGGTTTAATTTATTGCCTTTATTTTAATGTAATAATTTAAAATTTTCGTGGAAAAGATGATTTTCTGTTACTAAATATTCAGCATAATTGGAATCTGTTTTTTGATTAATGAAAGAATTACTGTGTTCATAGATACGTTTTTTACACGCTCTGCCGCTTTGACCGATATAGGCTTTAGGGCATGACCCACATGATAATTTATAGACTCCAGATTTATTTTTTGGATCGATTTTTGATTTGTTATTTTTGATAAATTTTCCAAGACTATTGTTTGTTTTGAATACAACGTTAATATTCTGTTTTCTTAAAAAGGATGCTATTTTTGAACTTGGTTTGCCAAAATAGGTTATACTATTATATGAATCAATATTGGTTTTGCTGTCAGGGTAAACTTCTCTTAATGCCTTTTTGTGTTTTTGATTTCTAAGAATATTTTCTATTAATTCGGCCTCAAACCCGTTATTTACTGCTATCTGTTTGATTATGTTTAATTCTTTCTGAAAATTATCTGGTGATTGTTTTATGGAAAGTAATCTATGAACCATACTATTGTAAGCGGAAAGTTTTTGTTGATATGGATGTATAGAAGTGCGGTGAATCGTTAGATCGGTTTGAGATGGTTTGTGAAATATTGAAAACTCGTGTTTGCCATTTACCTTGTTAACTGTTAGATCTAGGAAATTGATTTTGTCATCTTGTTCGCACTCTATAGTAAATTTAATATTTGGATGGATATTGTTTATAAAATTGAGAAACGTTTCTAATTGTCTATTCGTCCCTACGAAACAATCTAAAATATCGTCTACATATCTATACCAATAAATAAAATTTTTAGCCAATACGTTTTGGTGAATTTTTTTTTTTCAATATTAGCCATGAAAATTTCTGCGAGTATGGAACTCATAGGGTTCCCCATAATCAAGCCTTCGCGACTTGTATAAAAACATCATTGAATTGAAAATAATTTTGTTTAAGACATGTATCTAATGCTGTTAATATATCTGTTTTTATTATTGGGTTAATGTTGTTTTTATCTAATATGTCGGAAATTATAGTGATAGTGTCTGATGGAGGTATACTGGGGAATAAATTCTGAACGTCAAAAGAAATTAATTTGGCATTAGACGGTAGACTAACATTTTTAATTTTTTCTACAAGCTCTAAAGAATTTTTAACACTGAATTTTGAATGAAAGTTGCAGGAATCTTTAATAACATTTATTAAAATTTTTGAAATTTTATAAGCTGCAGCTGTCATATATGATACAACTGGACGAATAGGGTAATTTTGTTTATGGAGTTTGATTAATGAATACAGTTGTGGCAGTTGTGGGTTCATCTGAATCATTTTAATTTTGAGATATCTTTGAATATTGTTGTATTTTGTATTAAAGATTTTATTTGCCTTTGAAAAAATTCTGTGGGGTCTTTGGTAAGGACCTGATATGTACCTGAATTCAAAAAATTCATTGTTTTGTCTATATAATCGGTGTTTTTTATAGCAATTATTGTATTACCTTTATCCGCTCGGGTGAATATTATGTTGTCGTGTTCTGTTTTGTCTTTAATTGATTTTACTATTTTATGATCATGCGTATAACAGTTGTCTTTAATAAATTCAGATTTTATAATGTTTGCGGAAATATGTTTGTTACTAAGATTATCAGGATATTTATTTAAAGCAATCTCTGTTTCTATTCCTAAATTTTCATATGCTTTTGTAGATGAATTGATGTTAATATTGTGTTAATATTTTGTCAACGATTAGGTATTACACTATCAAATATGTTTGATTAAGGATATTTGATCAAATATTTGACAATGTAATAGACATCAGTAAAGCAAATTACAGAATTGTTAGTCTTCTTGTAGCTCTGTTTTGAGGATCCCGGTTTTTCCAGAATGTATCAAAATTTTCCTCTATTTAGGTTCAGTAAAACTGATATGTGTCTCGTTGTTAAATTCTCTGTTATTCTCAGTCACTTGTTGCAATGTGTTTCAGTTTATTGTTTAAAAGATTGGTATAAATTTTGTAGGCTGATTCAAGTAAACTTATTCCCATATAGTTATACTAAAAACTAAAGTTCCGTTGCCGCTTTTATCGTAGAGTTTCAATATTTAATATTTTCATTTCTACTGCAATGTATAAAGTTCATTTTGAATTTTATTGACATTATACTGTCATTGTTCCACCTACATCTAACAGTTGCTCATAAAGCCCCCAGAATTTCACACAAAGAACAGAACGACTCGTATTAAAACTTTTCTCATTTCAATTCAATTTTTATATTCGTGATGAATAGTCGAAGATAAATTA
Source organism: Octodonta nipae (assembly GCA_034190945.1). NCBI lineage: Eukaryota > Metazoa > Arthropoda > Insecta > Coleoptera > Chrysomelidae > Octodonta > Octodonta nipae. Next base: position 10,972,365 of record CM067222.1, read on the forward strand.
CGTAAGAAAATCCTTCGTCGTACAAGAGAGCTTTCCGTAAATTGTCGGAAAATTTAATTTCAGTTGGAGTTTTCAGGTCCTCGCATTCTACCTGGTGGATATCTTTTATGCCTCCAGTTAGAATTCTTCTGAATATACGAAGGCGGCATATGCCTGTCGGCCTTGCGTTAAGGACCTACCTCACCGATCAATTTTGAAAGTTTTCTATTCTTATCTGGATTCTACTCTCGTTTTCATATTTTTTATACGAGACCTGTCTGGAAAAGAATTGTGTTGGGAATTTGTAAGGTGAAATGGTGCATTCATAGCGAATGCCTGGGAGTTATAGACATATTAACAAAGCATAACAATCGACAATATGTTCAGCAGGTACACGCAAAAATAGTTCAGGATAGTTTTGAAGAAAGTTGATAAATACAAAATTTAAAAAACAGTATTATCGTATTTTATGGCCTTGACACCTATCATGGAGAGTAAAAGTAAGGCATAGTCCATGGAAAGTAGGTTGATATTAGGGAATATACTTCTTAAGGTAGCCTGTGTTAGAACAATAAATAAATACAAATTTTTAGGGCCAATTCTCGTAAAGACTTCTCTTCGTGAATTTGACGATGTTACTTCTCATTGTCAGTAAATCACCGACATAGGCATGATGGTATGGCAAACAGGAACACTATTTAATGAACATACAATAGCATTATTTCATTAGGGTCAATCTGGTCGTACTTCGATGCCAGATTCAAATTTTAGGTATTATCGTTTCGGAAATAAAGCGGGAAATGAGATTTTTTTATATTTTTTTGTTAAAATCTTGTAGACAATTAATTTTATAAATATGAAAACTATATATTTGTCTTCCTCAAAAAAATATATTTTTGATCGTCATAATGAGCCCTTTAATTTGATTAATTTGGTGTATTACTTAATCCGTTAGAAACAACTTTATTTTTTTATTTTCCATTTAATTCTACAATTTGCCCCCCAAAATCAATATTAGGGGTTTCTCTATAACTTTCGCTATAACTCAATTTCTTTTCAAAATTTTGCAGCTTATGGTTTCGGAGATAAGGGGGGGAATGAGTATTTTTTTATATTTTTGGTAATATATTTTAAATAATTTATTTTAAAAATATTAAAAAAATATATTTGTTTTCGTCATAATGAGCCCTTTCATTTGATATATAACATGATGCGTTAATTTTATATTTGCCATTTGATTCTGTAATTTGCCCCCCAAAATTAAAAGTAGAGGTTTCTCTTTATTTTTCCAGTAAACTTCAGGTCAGACGCTATACTTCTAATTTTTTTCAAAATTTTACGTTTTATATATATTTTTTTTGAATGGGTAAATTTTGGTATATTTTCATTAATATCTTTTTAATTATTTTTTTTAAATATGGAAAAAATATATTTGTGTTCCTCCGAATGGGACCTTTCATTTGATGTAGTATTTTTAAATTTTCATTTAATTCTATAATTTGCCCCTCAAAATTAATATTAATGGTTGCTCCTTATTTTTCCTTTAAATTTCAGGCAACATTCTATATTTCCTATTTTTTTTTAATTTTAGGCTCATAGTTTCGGAGGTGGGAAAGGTCGATTTTTTTAGTTTTTCCCCGCAGAAGTACCCCTAACAACAAAATTTCTTCTTTTACAATATGTACTCCTGATCGGGTCACCAAACTATACATTGGTACCAAATTTCAACCTCTTCCGTCCAGTAGTTTAGGAGAAAATTGCTGGGATGTGACAGAGGCAGAAATCCGGAGTGATATTATAAGGGTATCCGTATATTGTATATACGGAACCATGTCAAAAATGTTAAAATTGTCAGATGCCAAAGATGATAATTGTCACAAATGTCTAAAATGTCAAAAATGTCAAAAACGTGAAAAAATTAAAAAATATCAATAATACCAAAAGGTTTTAAATGTCTCAAATATCAATGTCAAATACTCCGAAAGTATAGAAATCGTCAAAAATGCCAAAAACTTCAACTTGGATAGTATTGTTTGCACATTTTAGTCAGGAATATGTGAAATAATGCTAAGTAATATTCATTTTCTACATATTGAGGAAAAAACACCTACTTTTCAAAATAAAAAAAACTAAAAAATAGCTCTGGAAATTTCTGGAAAAAAAATGTAAAAAATAACAAGAATTTTAAAGATGTCAAAAATGTCAAAAAAGTCAAACATGTCAAAAATTTCAAAAAAGTTAGAAATATTAAAAATGTCGAAGACGTCGAAAAAATCGAAGCCGTCGGAAAGTGGGAAAACATTTTAAATGTCTGAAATATCGATGTCAAATACTTCTAAAATATAGAAATCGTCAAAAATGTCAAAAACTTCTACTTGGATAGTATGGTTTCTACATTTTAGTCAGGATTGTGTGAAATAATGCTAAGTAATATTTATTTTCTACATATTGCAGGGAAAGCACCTACTTTTCAGAATAAAAAAGAGGTATGGAAATTTCTAAATGCCAAACATCTTTGAGAACTGTCGGAAATGTCAAAAATGTCATAAATGTCAAAAATATCATAAATGACAAAAATTTCAAAAATAACAAAAATTTCAAAGATGTCAAAAATTGACAGATGTCAAAAAAACATTTTAAATGTCAGAAATATCGATGTCGAATACTTCCAAAATATAGAAATCGTCAAAAATCTTAAAAACTTCAACTTCGATAGTGTAGTTTCTACATTCTAGTCAGTATTGTGTGAAATAATCCTAAGTAATATTATTTTTCTTCATATTGCAGGGAAAGCACATAGTTTTAAAAATGAAAACAAAGGTTTGGAAATTTCTGAAAAAATAAGTAAAAAATGTTACAAATTTCAGATGCCAAAGATGTTAATTGTCAGAAATGTCAAAAATGTCATATATGATAAAAATTTCAAAAACAACAAAAATTTCAAAGATGTCAAAACTTCAAAAATGTCAAGAAAGTCAAACTTGTTTAACATGTTAAATTTCAAGAAGGTAGAAATGTCAAAAATATCGAAGACGTCCAAAACCGACAAAACGTTTTAAATATCTTAAATATTCATGTATGTCGAATACTTCGAAAATATCGAAATCGTCATAAATGTCAAAAACTTCAAAAATTTCAGAATACAAATAAAGAATGGCAAATAACGCGGCGATTGTTCATAACTGTTCATATGTATCACAAATACCTCCAGTACGAATGGGAATAGGTAAATAAGTAGTAAATAATTAAATCGACGATACTGGAGATTGATCTCTAGGCGGATGATTATTCGTTAAAGTATGGAATTAATTTCAGTGAACACGCTTGAAAAATTCGTGAAAATTTTAAAATATTCCACTTGGACTAGAGCTTGCTTACACAAAATCTTGGTATTTTAGTTATGAATGAGAGTAGAAACAGTGAAAGTCATCACAGTAGGTAAGTATAGCCCAAACCCGAATCTAGGACTGGAGGAAAGTTACAAATCAACCTTTGGTGAAACGTGATGAGATTCTACCACCGGTGTGTATAAAACGCATGAAAAATTTTGTGAAAATAGAGTTTAAGTATCTCCATACAGTTATCACTAATGACAATCAGTATAAACGGGATGTGGTTGAACAACTAAGAACAGCAAACAGATCCTTTCATGCCCTTCAAGTTTAGTGTATGGAAACCAACAGGAAATTAATAAATTAGTGCTATTTAAGAGAAAAATTCTATTAGACATCTCTGGTACATATCAGGATCCATACAAGGTAGTAGTATAATCCTAAGACCAGAACGAAAGAAATCAGTGGCCGACAAAGACGGAGATGGAACGACGTAGGCTCAGCTGATCTAAGAAAAATTGTCATAACGTAATGAGAATTAGAGGCCCAGGGTTGAACTAGTTGGAGGACGATTGTGAACACAGCCAAAACCCATCCACTGTTGTAGTGCCAAAAATGATGATGATATAGGTGATTACTTTTATGTTTTTTTGGGCAATAACACCACAATCGAAATAAAACGACGTATATTGAAGGAAAACCAATCGTTTCAAAGTCTATTCTGACTTCGTTGTCAATCGCTTTATATTTATTGATGTAAATTGCAAAATCTTCATTTTGCAATTTACGATTTCGATTGTGGTGTTATTCCCTGAAAAAACATAAAAGTAATCAAGAATATGCCACAAACAACGTTTAGAAGCCAATATAGATGATTGTTTATAGTTTTCATAAAAATTTCAACTAAAATTTTCAATTTTAGAGACCAGTCACAAATTAACTTCATTTTCGTAAGATGTTCAAGGCAAATGGATATCAGTCCGAGTTGTAAAGTTTTTTGAAACCAATTAATGAAGAACTGAATGACATAAAGCTTATCCAAGATTCTGCTGAGAAAATAATGTTAAATTTTGACAACACAATAATGTTTTCCAAATGTTCCACTATGACCTCTGGTCTCCCATTGGATATTTTTGTTAACAAAACCTACATTTATTTCAGTTAAAATATTTACAAAACCTGCCTCGAATTTCCTGTTGTGTAGGTAAATCGATAGTCGGCATAATACATATATGTAAAACTCATTTTACGTGAACACAATCAACCCGATATCTCGAATGCGTATTTAATAATGGTGCATAATGCAAGTTGAACTTGCGTGTTTAAATATGGTTTTCCGGTTCCGGAAAAAATGTAATTATTGATAGATTTTAATATCAACTTAAATGGATTAAATACGGTTGGTCGGTGTACTGGTGACATAAAATGCTTTGTAAAAAGTTAGAGTAAGCTTACAGTGAGGACGCGTGGGTTGGAACAAATGCATTTAAAATTCAGGTGTTGGTTTTTTTGGAAAAAACCTCGGACACGTCGGTTTTTTTTTTGGACTGCGGTTTTTGTGATGATAAACTCATTTATACAGGGTTCTAAGTATTTTTCATGTACAATGTCCTATTCCGAAAATTAAAAGTTATTAAAAAAATACATTTCTTTCGAAAGTTAAGAAAACAACGGTAAAAATGAGATGTATGTTGGTTTGAACCTATTTATTTAAGTCTGGTTTTTATGATTTTTGGCGGTATTTTAGTCGCATGACTGGAAACCCTTTTTTGTAAAGCAGGAGTTTTTAACACTTGTTTATTTCCAGAGAAACTGTGCTATAATTTTACTTCAAATAAATAGTTGTCAAGTGCAGTTGCAAAGTTTCAAAGTATGGCGCGTTTAACTGAAAAGCAGCGAATAGAAATTTTGACGATGGTAGGATGTGGCGACAGAACACGAACACAAGCTGAAGTTTGCGAATTGTTTGATAAGAAGTACTCGGAGCGGCCTATTACACGATCGGTAGTTAGTAAAATAGAAAAAAATCTTCTAGAAGATACACAATTAAGTGTTTTGCTCGATTTACAAGAAAAATCCTCACAAATAGCCGCAGAACAGTCAATAAGTAAATCTTCTGTTCTAAAATGCTTGCATAGAAATAAATGGCACACATACAACGTTCATTTAGTTCAGAAACTTACGGAAGATGATTTGAACCGGAGAGTAGAATTTTGCGAAATAATGATGGATAGATGCAATGCCAAGCCGCACTTTTCTAGTAATACATTTTTTGCCGACGAGGCAAGATTTTGTTTAAATGTTTCAGTAAACAGGCAAAATTTTTCGATATTAGGCATAAGAAAACCCTTTTTAACTCCCCCCCCCCCCAGAACTTTACCCGAATGGTGAAAACGCCAATATACTGGCAGATTCGCTATGGTTTCAACAGAATGGAGCGCCCCCGCACTATTCGCGAACAGTGTGAGATTATCTTGAAAATATTTTCCCAAATAGATGGATCGGAAGGAGATGTAATATCGAATGACCAGCTAGATCGCCAGATCGCCAGAACTAAGCCCGTTAGATTTTTATCTTTGGGGTTAGGTGAAATCGAAAGTCCACGTCAATAAGCGGGAAAATATCGAGGAATTAAAGAATAGAATTAGGACCGAAATACAACGAATCCTGCCACAAACGCTAAATGAAGTGTTACGAGCATTTAAAGTCTTAGGTATTATCAGGAAGTTAATGCTCAACAATTTGAACATTTAATTTGATATGTCGATTTTTTTTTCAATTTTGAAATAAATGTATTTTTTTAACTGTTAATTTTAGGTATAGGACATTGTACATGAAAAATAATTAGAATTCAATGCAGAATTCAAAAATAAAATAAAAAACCAATTGTTTCCATTTGAAAAAATGAATTTGACGGTCGCAATTTATTTCAGGCCCACCCTGTATAAATGAGTTTATCATCACAAAAACCGCAGTCCAAAAAAAAATCCGATGTGCCCGAGCGTTTTTCCAAAAAACCAACACCTGAATTTTAAATGAATTTGTTCCAACTCACGCGTCCTCACTGTATACGTTTATTATTTTCGCCTTCAACGCATTTTCAACCAGTAATTCAGCTACAGGCAATAATTAATCCATTTAAATGGAAAGTATAATGTATCAATAATTACATTTTGTTAATTACACTGGATGGAACTTCACGTTAATTCGTTGAAAACTTGTTAGGCTTTTGCATACCAATCTACAATGACACATATGTCGGTAGTTGTGCATCTAATGAGCTCTCGTAGTGGATTCACTAAATCTTTGAATGACCTAATAGGGCGCCTACAATTTGATCTTTGATATGGAACATATTTTTCATTTAATAATTTTCATATCCCATACATGTTTAGATTTATTTGTGAGAATTACTTTAACATCATCATTAATGAGCGAAATTTATGTTTTTAGAATTAATATGAAGACCTTCCCAAACCTGACTCATTAACGATTTTTTACATTTGAAATTGCGGTTTTCTTGTTTTCAATGTCCGATGTGACATTCCCACATTTTCGACTTTTCAAATTTTTTGATATTTCTGACATTTTTGAATATTGAAATTTTTGACGTATTTGAAACTTTTTAACATATTACATTTTTTGAGATAACTGACATTATTGGCATTATTGACATTTTTGTCCTTTTTGACATTTTTTAGATGTTTAACATATATGACATTTTTGACATAACTGACATTGTATCTCGAAAAGTTAGTAACGTAATTTGTTTGACAGGTTTTAGTAAACCTACGAATTTTTTCGCGTGATTTCTATCCTATCTATTTCTATCACACACAGTACAACTCCCGATTTGGAGTCTCTGTGAACTTGATTTTCCTGAAACTCATGGATGTCGGAATACATTCCGCGATAAAATGTATACATTTTTTACGTGTTTGACATATATGAAATTATTGTCATTTTCGACATTTTTGACATCTTACACATTTTTGACACCTAATATTTTTGACATTTTTTTCATTTTTGACACTTGACATTTTTGACCTTTTTGATATCTTTGACATTTTTGACTTTTTGACACTTGACACTTTTGACATTCTTGGCATTTTAGACATTTTTGTAATTTTTGAGATTCTTGACATAATTGACATTTTTGACATTATTGACGTTTCTGTCATTTTTTGCACGTTTGGCAGATTATTGACATATGAAATTTTTCCCATTTTTGATATTTTTCAATTTCTGACATTTTTGACACTTGTCACTTTTGACATTTTTGATATTGTTGGCATTTTTAACATTTATGACATTTTTGGGTTTTTTTTTTTCTTTTTTTTACGTTTCTTGAGATTATAGGCATTTTTTGAGAATTGCCATTTTGGACATTTTTGACATGTTTCATATTTTTGAGGTTTTTAATGTTCTTTACATTTTTGACACTTTTTTTTGCTTTTACTGTGACATTGACATTTTTATTTATTTCTGCCTCCCATCGCATAATCAAACAATTTTTCAAAGTTAAATATAGCCTAGGTATGTTACTCGCAGCTAGTGTAGCTTTTTATTAGAGGAACAGGATGCATAATGTTGATTCGGAAACTAGTTGCCTTAATGATGATATTGATTTTATCCTATAAGTCATATCAATCATGTACACATATGGTAATTCTGAGATTTGTTACTATTATTTAGTCTATTTTGTTCCTGTGCATAGTTCCATCGTCCATCACCTGTAATTTTAACAAGCCATGCGTGACAACAACCAGAGTATATCATCTCGTCAGTGTCGCCATCTAACTTCAACAATGATTAATTAGTAGTTCGCTGTCAATCAAATAGACACATATCCACATCGCATACACCTACTGTACTACATTTAATGCGGTACAGGATAATAAGGATCGATCAATATTCGGATGGGCATGCAAATAATGCAGGGCTATATTCGCATGACATATTGATTTCGATGGCATTTGACTGATAGGGGGTTGATTTTTGTGACAGTTCATGCGGACTTTTGAACAGTAAATGTTGGATTTGCGAGGTCCTTTATTTTAAACCGGCTGTGCATTTTGGAGTAATATACATTGTCATAAAAAATTTCTGCACAAAATTTATAAAATCGACCATTTTTTTTTCAGAAAACACCGAAACATGTCAAGAGGTGACGACATGTCAAAAAAATAAAAGAAACTGTGGAATTTCTTTGCAAATAGTAAGCCTTAATTCCCTTTATGTCATTAGGTAGCGGACATTTTTCTGCAAATGATGGCATACTTAAATCAAATGGTTACACAATAATTTTGAAGAGAAAACTAAATATAATTTTAATTATTTCAATATTTTTCGACAATTTCTTGTTCTAATAAGCTCCGATTTCTAAGAATATTGTAAGTAAAAGAGCAAAGGGAGTTATCAAGATTTACCTACATGTGGCAGACCTAAAATGAAGGATTACACCACTAAGTTAAACGATGGTCAAATGAAACTAATTGTTTTGTTTGTGTGGTAGTTATTCCCAAAGAACTCAGAAAAAATAAAAACTAATTGTTTTGTTTTCTATCACTGGATTTTTTCCCAATACTTCACTAGTTTCGGCGCTCACACAGGGAGACAGAGAGGGACGAAGGAGGCCGGAGGGGGAAGTAGGAAGACGTAGGGTGAAAGAGGACGACGGAAGGGCACGGAGGGTGAATGAGGGCTAAGGAGGGGGACGGAGGAGGACGGAGGAGGCCGGACGGGGAAGTGGGGGGACGTAGGAGGGAGGAGGAGGACGGAAGGGCACGGAGGGGGAAGGAAGGGGTCGAAGAGATACGAAAGGAGACGGAGGGGGAAGGAGGGTGACGGAGAGGGACGGAGGAAGTCGGAGGGGGAAGTAGGGAGACGGAGGGGGAAGGAAGGGGCCGGAGGAGTCCGAAAGGAGAAGTAGAAGGAAGTAGGGGGAAGGAGGGGGACGGAGAGGGGCGGAACAGGCCGGAGGGGGAAGTAGGGAAACGTAGGGGTACGGAGGGGGGAAGGAGGTTGACGGAAGGGCACGGAGGTAGAAGGGGGAGGACGGAAGGGGAAAGAGGAGAACGGAAGGGCTCGGAGGGGGAAGGAGTCGGCCGGAGGGGTTAAGGAGTAGGAAGTAGGAAGACGTCATTTTCAAACCTATACATACACATCAATGAAAAAATTGTAAAACTAAGCAACTAAACCAATTTAAACATTAAAAAAACTTAATTAACTAAAGGTATGAACTGAGCAAAGCAAAATCACATTAAGAAATATGGTCGTTAAATAATAAACCCCGATATTGTTGGGAGATTTAAAATTTTGGATTTGTTCTAAGAAAGATGTTTGATAATAATTTCTTTTATAATTTAAAATTACCGTGTTTTGTGAAGGGAATGTCCTATTTACATTATGTGAATAGAAACGGTCTGTTTTTGTGTAATATATAAGAACGGTAATGTTCAGAGTATCTGGTAGAAAAATTTCTTGAAGTCATTCCAACATAGAAGATATTACATTCCGAACATATAAGCCATTGACCTGATATTTTCTTTCTCTTTAACATTAAATAATAAGTTTGGTAACTGAAACTACGGTTTAAAACTTACTGTTATATCTTTAGATGATAAATTCTGGCTATTTTGTTACTGAAGTTTAATTTTTTTAACTTATATCGGAAACGTATTAAAAAAAATTTTAAAACTATTTTGTATCCATCTTATTTTTGTTTTACTTCTTACTCTCCAGACATTTCACAGGCTGACCAGTTTGTATGATGGGAATACTGCGACAGTGTTAACTGTTTCTCTTTCGATTTAGTTTTGGAGCTGTAACTGATAAAACTTCATCAGACAATATCTTAGATTCCACATACTTGTTGTCGCAATTTTCTGAAAAACTATAAGTTTTCACAACTTGCCTGAAGATATGTCCGTGTTTGTTTTTTTTTTCATGTTTGGCTTCATTGGAAACAGTTTTTTTGTCTTCATGTACCTCGACGCATACTTCTGGTTTGAAATGCTACACATCAAAATTGACCTGGAATTTGTCTTGATCGACATTAATTTTTGATTATTTTTCGTAAAGAGCAGCTTTCACATTTTTCAAGTAGTCTGGTAAGTCAATTAAACCTTTTGGAACCATAGCAATTGATGATAAATTATCAATCGGCCTTTTCGTTGGTTTTAAATTGTCTAAGAAATACGACAAAAGGGACATTTTACAAACACAACACAACTGATATTTGTATGACAATGACAAGATAATAAGCCGTAAGCATTTTAATTAATTCGTAGCTGTATTCACTGTTTGCACAAAAAAAGTCTATTTTTGACTTGAAGGAAGCAATAATCAGTAAAAAAACTTAAGCATTATATAAAAATCAATACGGTATAATTGAAGTTGAACACCAGCCACGTTGCAAGAGATCAGAACAAAATGTGGATCAACACATTCCTGAGATGTAGGCTCTATTTGAAGATGAGATACAAGGAACGCCGCTTAATGCAACGTATGGATGATATTAAGAGCACTGCAGGACGTAGATACTAAATCCACTGGTAACTGGTAACGAATGAGAAGGCGGATGAGATGAAAAACATAACAATGTCAAAAACTGTCAGTAATTGAAGCCTGGCGGTGTACCCTGAATAGATCAAGCGTGTTAACACTAATTTCGGTGTAATAATAATATCACTAATTCTATTTTTTTAAGAACACAAAAAAGATTAACATTCTAATAAAAAAATACAGATTGCGTATAAGTGATGAACGTGTTAGTATACTATAATCTGATAGAAATAATATGCAGCTTATACAAAGAAGCAACGAACCATGTAGTATACATGGGTACTCACATACCAGAGTCGTGAGTAATAGCATCAGAGAGTCATGTCGTCTGTCGTGACGGCAAACCAACCGCCAACGCACACCAATAGATGTTTTACATCAAATACAACCTTTATATTGTGACTGGACTGTAAAGTATCAAACAAAAACATCTCACAATGTAGTGTGGTAAGTGGGTTTTCAAAAAAACTGACTTCAATTTTTATTTGCCTGAAGGGGCTAAGATGAAACAACCCGAATAATGTCGTAGTTTTTCTCAAAATAGATCCCTTTCGTCACTGGTAAACTAGTGTTTGCCGGAGATAATAAATTCCTTTCAGATTTTGCATCGACGGACCCTGCTTCTAATTTCCTTATTATGCAGCAACTTTATTTCCGAACCGTAACCTTTATGTTAATGCGTCGTCTCCATAAATTTTCACCCAACTCGCTGCACGGAAATCCCGTATGTTACGTAACCGAATTCATTACAAGTTTTTTCAAGACACCGAAATGCAAAACAAGCACAGACCTTCCCAACAGTGATTACTTAATGAATGTAGGTCTTGTGAATTAACGAGGCGCCAGAGGGAATTATCAATTTAATGGGATTTCCCTCGGGGAAAACATCGTCTTTCAATTATTTTATATATCACTCAACTGACGAAGAAATTTCTAGGATCAGAAATTAATACACCACGGGAAACTTCGACTTCGTGCTCTGTTAATAATGTCGTCTCTAATATGGAGTCGCAGTCTCCGTAACAATGGAAGCTATGCATTGCCATGTGGTTATTACATAGCTGACAGCTTCATTGAATGCAATTGTGCTGGAAGTTTATTGATAAAGCCATGGCTTTGAGGCAGCTACAAAGCAGATAATTGTCAACGTAAAGTTAACATGATATATCAAATTATGGGAGTCATCTTACTGGGGATTGATTGGCTGTTGAGATTGGAAAAGCAAATTGATCAATTATGATAATTTGAATAGGTACAAACAGTTGATTGCTTAGTTAACTCTAACCAATTACCCCATGGTCTATTTTTAGATTAAAACTATACTACACTTTACGGCCTTATACAGTTTTAGATAAGCCGCGCAGTGGTCGGCCCTCCACCTTAGTCTCAGAAAAAAATATGCAACTCGTTGCCCAAGCCTCGGACATCTTTTGAATTAGAGATATCGAACAGTAGTTTACTTCGAATGTTGAAAAAATGAATATGCGTTGTTATCGTCTTTGTTGCATACGTTAACTTAAGATGACCCTGATAGTAGACTTGAACTTTGTGAGTGGTACAGTGGATGCGCTGAAGACAATGCAAATTTTTATCTATCCGTGCTCTGGACTGAAGAAATGCAATTTAAATTGAAAGGGCGACTTAACCGTCACAATTGTGTATAGTAGGCTTCTGAAAATCCTCATATAATATTAAAGAGAGACATTTTGATCTCACAACATTTCAATAGCTGTGTATCTGCTATCGTCACTAGGTGAATGATAGGAAATTCAGAGTATCGGTCGTATTTATATTATAACCTTAATCGATCATGCGTCGCCGGTCATGGTCATTGGGTCTTATCTGGTCCAATCAGCGTCGTCGGTGATGCGTAGCGGCAGAGGCCCAAGAAGAGCTCTCCAAAAATTTTTAATTTGGACGCTGGGCTCGCTAATTATATTTTCGTTCGAGATTATATATGCTGTCTCTATGAATTTTCTTTTGTACCAGTGCTCTTCCTTGTGAGTTGCTCTAGCCTGGTCCCAGTTGATATTATGGTGTTCGGTCCATGCGTGATTAGCTAGTCCAGACTTCGTTACTTCTGCCCTTTGAGTAGCTGTGTGGTGTTCCTTAATCCTGGTGTCCAGTGGTCGCTCTGTCTCTCCAATGTAAATATTGCCACATTCACACGGTATGCTGTATATACAGTTATTTGGTATTGCTGATGCGTCGGGCCTCGTTCTTGTTGTCATGCTCCTCAAGGAGTCGTTACTTTTGAAGATAATTCTGATTCCATAGCTGTGAGCAATTCTTCTAAATTTCTCCGACAGGCCTTTAGTATACGGTAATAGTAGAGTTGCTACCGTGGTGTCCTCTTCCTGTCTAGTTGGTTTGTCCAGTTCTTCAAAAATTCGCCAAAAGGTCTTCTCTAAATTTCACTTGTTCTTCTTTGAGGGCTTTATGATCAAAATATACACACAGGTCCTTTATGATAGTGCACCGCTCAATAGTTTGATTGTTAAACGAATAATGGAATAGTATAGGATTCCTCTTTAAAGTATAAGAACATACCTTGCATTTCGCGATGTTCAAAAAGAGTTTGTTCTTGGTACACCATAACGTTATGTTGTAGCCGTAAGCTATCATTGATGCTCTCAACTTTAAGAAATAATTTCAGATCGTCTGCAAAAAGGAGAGTTTCAGATAACAGTATACTTGATACGTCGTTAATGAATGTCAGAAACAATAACGGACCGAGATTGGAACCTTGGGGTACTCCTGAACTGACAGTAAATATGTTTGATTTGAAGCCGTTATAGCTAACAAATTTATGGCGGTTACTTATGTAGGATTTAAATAGAGTAACCAGAGGGTAACTGAAACTAAAGACCGATAATTTTTCGATTAATGTAGGATGATGAAGTTTATCGAAAGCCTTGGTAAAATCCGTATAGACCACGTCTACTTGACTTTTGGAGTCAAGCCCTGCAGCTGTGAACTGGGTGAAAATCGATAAGTTAGTTACTGTGGATCTATTTTTCATGAAAAAAAATTAATGAAAATAATTCCAATTACTTCTGTTTGATAACAGTTTTAGAAATTATCAGCAATTAAGGTACTTCAATTTTAAGCAAAATTCATATTTGAGGACAAAAGAAGACTATGAAAGTGTTTTTATGAAGAATAACTTTTCCTCTAAATATTATTCATAAGAAAGTTTTCCGTTTGATTCCAACTTGTGAAGACACACTGTATTTAGAGACTAATTGAAAACATGCTTTTTGAAGTTTATTAACTGATATAATTTGATTTAACTCCAATTTGTTTTCAATTTATTACACCTTAGGTTGAGAACAGAGACATTTCCCTTTTTTAATATCAGCGCCTCCACCAAAAGTTATTTTGTAAAAAAATAATTTGTCGATTTTCTAAAAAAAACGGTGTCAACAAAGTTTTTATTAAACCACGTAAATAGCTTCTCAAGGATTACCGTACACAATATGGCATTCAATAGGCGTAACTCCTGTTGTTAATTTCAACCAACATTTAAAGCCTGATAACCATAACGAGATCCATTCCCAACATTCAACCGTACAGCTTCGAGGCTAAAACGATTTGCTGAGGACATTAAAATGCTTTATCAAACGCGTATAAAGCTCAAAACTCAGATTAAATCCCAAATAAACTTGTTTTATGCGAATATTAAATCACTAACGGCGTAATTCGTATAAATTATAACCAAAATGGGTTTATAGAAATATTTCCATAGCATAATAGGGATATTAGGGCATATTAATGTGGGAAATTATTTTTAATCTCGACCTCTGTGAAAGACCTCGTTACGCCTAGTATGAAAGTTTTATTACTTTAATGAATTTTTTACTACGAAAGTTAGATGATGTTATAAATTCACACTCTATGAGGTAAGATAGAATTTGATAAAGGCAGTACGAAAAAGTCAAAATATTCATACGATTTTTTTTAAGTCGTACATTTATGAATGTAGTAAAATTAATTTCTGCGTCATTTACACATAGAATGAAGTAAAGAATAAATTCATTTTCTAATTATAAATGTAGAACAAACTCTTTAAAATGCGGACATTTTTGGAAAGAGGTTGCCTTCCTCAGAATTTTCGCAGATAAAATAGTTACCCGATTCAACAAAAGAATAAGTTGAAAATAAAACATTTTTAAAAAATATATAACCGACATCCACCTACAACTAAAAAGCTAAAAATAATTATATAACAAAATACAATTCTAGCTAATACAGTCAATATTCTTAGGTACCTACCCATGATGTAAAAAATGTAAACATTAAAAGGTGCTCATCCTGTACAAATTAATTACCTACCAATCTAGTATATTTTGAAGTCGGTGCCAATAATTATAATTTTAATTTCACATTCTTTCCAACATTTTTATACCACCCCGTCCCCTCCACCCTATATTCCAACCATCCTGTATATACGGCTGCCTATGGACCACTATTATTCTACTCCATCCTATATTTCAATCATCATATAAATGCAACTCCTATCACTTTACTTTGTAATTTTGTTAGCTATCACTAAACACCCAGTGTATAAACACACCAAATAGCAGTTTAGAGTTTGACATGTGTTGTCACTGAATTTTTTATTAGGCCGGGAGAATGTGACAACCAAAAGCACCGTCTTCGCAAAATGGAAAAATTTGCATTTAAATAGGTATACCAACAAAACGAGCTTGGAACTCATTGATTAAAGGAGCCGAGCCGAAAATACTATGCTTTACTACCTATATGCTGGAGATGTACATAGAAATTTTTCAAATTCGCAATTAAAACTTCCAATGCCTAAAATTACCGCACTATTACGTTGGAATTAAAATATTTATGACGAAATGTCCATTATGTCATTTCGATGAAAGTATTTTGTAATTTTGGGCGATTTTCTGCAAAATTGCAAGTTGCACGTCGCAGAAAAATATATGAGATCAATTATGGATCTTTTTTAAAAGATTAAACGTTAAAAAACTATACACATCCATAAGGAGTTTGCGAAAAATCGACTAATATGTTAGGGATATTGGTCGATTTCCATGCACACAGATTTCATAACTTTACCATAGAATTCTTTTTCAAAATTTGAAGTTTCACCAATCCGGATATATACTCTATTGAACAAGACCATATTCATTCAAAACGGTTCACCATAGGAGAAGAAATCAGGTAACATACATACAAAAAAAGTCGGTTAAAAATCTCCTCAAGAATTTTAGAAGTATGCCATTAAATTTAGACAGTCTAATCCTTGACAAAGGCATTAATCGAAACGCGTCGGATAGTTTTAAAAACCTAAATTGTGGAAATTGCGATTGTAGTGTTATCAGTTAATTATTATAATGAACTTCCACTAAGTATCGGCCTAATCAATTCAGTATTTAAAAAAATCACACAAACAAATTAAGAGTAGGTAATAATTATACATCAGAGACCTACAAACTGCGGCAATTGCGATAAGCGATAAGCTGTATATCTGTAGGATTTTTAGAAATTTTAATACCCCTATTGGACAGCACAAAAGAAAACGATAACCATAACTTGATAATGTAAAAATTTTACATTTATAAATATTTCCAGTAACATTAGTTTATTAGAAATTCAAATATTCAGATAAGCTATTAAATAATCAGTTTGATCTTAATCTATCTCCACTATGTTATTATTTAGGCAAATTATATATAATGGTGTATTTAGAATAAGTCTTTCAGTATTTTGTGAAACTTGATAAAGGTATTGTATGCCGAAACACGTGTCGTTCTGTCAAAATGTCTCAAATAAAAAAGGTAAACACCACTAAACCATTTGTTTAGAGAAACTGACAAGTTTAGTAAATATTGTAACGGGTATTTATGCGATATCTGGTGCAAACGGTATTCTTCCGATACTTCTGGGAATTCGAAATGTTTTGTCTCTCAACCCGAGGCTGGCGACTGCCGTTAATGGGAATTCGTCGAATTACCTTGAAGCTTCGAGAACACATGAAGGAAGTTTCCCGATAGCTCGTTGACCTTCTAGACAATTCCGAGAATAATATATGAATACGGAGAGAGGACAGAAGCATTCATTCAGTATCAACTCCAGTTAGTATAGTAAAGATAAATTGTAAATAGTTCTGTGAATATAAATTGTGTAAAAGTAGTGGAAATAAATTAGAGTGAGTTGGACTGTGTTTTTAAATAAATCCGAGAACTGAACTGAACCCGAGTGTGAAAATAAAAACATTACAATATGTAATGGTGTTTGTGAGAATATCAGAGAATTATAAGGTTGATTTGATTGTTATTAATCAAGGAATGTAAGTTATGTCATGTACTCATCAAGAAGTAAACCACCCTGGGTTACTCCTTAATGATGACAACTTGCAGTTGTTGAAACGACGTTGAGTGTTTAAATAAAGGTTTTATGTTAAGGTGCAAAACTATGTTTTAACATTTGTGACACACCAAAGGTTTCACAGCATTTCCATTAAGCAAGTAGTCAAACTGAAAATTATTGCGCTACTGTTTTATGTCATAGGTCAGTTATTTTTTGACGGATTCTAATGCACAACCTCTCGTTTGACTCAGAAATATTCAAATTTTCATAATCTTACTTTTAAATCTATACAGACAGAACTAAGAAAATACCAGCATGTTTTAAAATTTCACAAAATTTATATACAGATTTACAAATATGAAGCCGAAACTCGGCTACCTCAATTGTACAAGCAAAATTATTTAATTAAAATCAATACCAACATAAAAAAGGTTATGACATAAAATCAATTATTCCGGAATATGTTCATTAAATCCTCAGACATAACAGAAGGTTTTTTTATTTTACAAACACAAACGAATGCTGAATAAACTTAAATACAGTTTACCGCCGATCTCAAATTCCTGCAAACAACACAGACATATTTTTTGGATATTCCAAATATCACCAGGAAGGAGAGAAGAATGTGAGAGCCGACTGGAATTAATCACACAAAATTGTTTCTCTTTTACCCACTACCCACGTAATGAGTTCCACGGCGTTAATGGTTAGCCAGCAATCGTTTTTGTTACTCTGTAATGAAAATTCTCGATTTATTTTCAATTGTTATTCGGTAACAATTAAAGCGGAGGAAATTACTGTTGTTTTGTGCTTGTAGGAAATTGTACTTACAAACAGGAAAACATCTGTCGCGACATGGAAAACGAAAGAGACAATCAATATCTTATTATTCTAGGAAAATAGCTCTAACGATTTTAAGTTTTCGAATTTAGGGTTTCGATGTCCCGAAATCGATCTGTTAGGGGAAAATTCATATTTCCGGTGATTTTAGATTAAAACGAATTGGAATGACAAATCAAAATAACATTACAAACCCAGACGTATTTATCTATAATCTATGGCTAGGTTGTGCAATCCTATATGTCAAAATTCTAAAGAACATTGTACTATTGGTTGCATAATAAATATGCTAGTAGTATTGAAACAGATGCAAAAATTGTTTATTTCCTAATGTTATTTATGAGATCTTCTAGTTTATTTTTACGAATTTTTGGGAAAAATACAGTTCTAATTCTCAAGTGTGGTATTATTTTACAAAACAAATTCTGAAAACAAAAACTCTTTGCTTTCCAATTTTTGATATATGCGATGATTGTTGATATGTCATTTTATTAACGGTAGATTATTCATAGGAGATAATCTATTTTGCTCTTTTTTTGAATGTGTGTGTATGTACCTATAAATAACTTAAACAGGAATTCTCCTTTGAAAATTTTCTAGATGCCCGTTCACTAAAGAGAACTGGATTTTTTTAGATATTGAGTACTGATTTTATTATTAATAATTACCCTTTCGAGATATGCTAGATCTTTGTGTAAATAATGGTCCAATCGCAATCCCAAAATAATATGTTTTAGGCTGACCGACGTTAATACTCGTAAAATTATGCATGGAAAAACTGTAGAACCTTTGGTGTGTCACAGATGTATAAATACAAAGTTTTGTACCCTAACACCAAACTTTTATTTTTGCGCTCAACGCACGTTTCAACAGCAAAGTTGACATCATTATGGAGTAAACCAAAACAGTTTTGGTTTACAATTCAGATTTGCAAACTTGCGACTCCCAGGGAATGATAATAACTTGAGGAAAAATGGTAATTATTACGTAATATTAATTTCTGTCGGTTCAATATCAATGAGTATGACGATATAGAACAATTTTGCGGAAAATTTTTACCCCAAAAAAGTAACAGAAACTTCATTATCTGATGATTTTAATCTACCTTTTACCTTTTATATATTACTAAATTAATCACAAGATACACAATATAATAATAGAACTGAATTAGATTGCCTATTTTTAACCATTATTGTCAATGTGTGAAAATATATCGTAAAAAAACTCCTCGTTGTTTGGATATCTAAATTTCATTGTATTTTTACATTCCAATATACGACACTATTCACACTCTCTTCGAGGTGTCATTGCTTTGTACGCAAGACAATATATATTATATATTATATATAATATACATTGTTTCTGGTCAGGGAACCTTCATCAGTTGCGCTTCCCACAATTGAATGTCCTCTCGAACACTTCTTTATGTATTTGAAACATTTCGTTAAATTTGAAGACACAAGATGTAAGACCGACATCTAGGATTTTCGAGAGAATCAGCACACAGAGGTTCCGAATCTAGAGCCGTTCCGTGTAATTGCTGTTCTCCCTTAACTCCTAGGACAGAATGTCATGATACAATTTTTCAGGTTACTTCACCTGTCAGAGATATTGAGTACTCTCTTCGAGGTGTCATTTGGCTCCAGATTCGTAGAGTCGGAGTTGAAATGTCTCCAAACACAGATAAGTATCACAAAATATACAAAACACTATTTATTTACAGATATACTGGCTGATTATTTGGTAGAAATCTCTTTCTCGCAGAATAACTGTACGAAAGACTTTCTGTACGAACAACTAGTAATCTGGGCAATTTTACGAAATTACCTTCCTACACTTTGTTCTGCATTTACAAGTTTCAAATACTTATCTGTTGCAGGAAATAATCTGAGGGGAGAAAACCCTAACGAGCATAAAATATATCAAGACCTCTTCAAAAGTCTTTTCTAAATTACTTAATGTATTTATAATTGAAAACATCTCCAATTATGCAATTTCACTAAAAATTGTATAATGATTTTTTTTTGAAAAACATAATTAATTGTAAAAATTTTCCGTGGGGAGACTATTAAATGAAACTAATTGGAATTGAATCAAAATGTCTGATAATTAATAGACCTAGAAAAGATGGAAATTCTCAAATTGTCAAATACAGTGGGTCCATCCAAGTTCGAATCATGAACAAACCTTTCTTAAAACATATATAGATTTAGAAAAAAATATAGAAAAAATGTGTGTTCTATTCATCGATAAACGAAATTAGTTAAAATTATGAATAAAATTATAATAGCTTATTTTTGCCAATGTCGAAAAAGTTAATAATATTATTTATTACCAGAAGAACCACAACCAATACAGTCACAACAACAACGTGACAATCACCAACGGAGTCAAATGAGAACGAGAACTCCACCCGCAGAAAGTGTTGCGCAGGATCAACAGCTAGCGGTCACTCAAGCGGGACTGAAAAGACAGCGCAGGAAATGGACTAGCGCCATGAATGAATTTATAATGCGCACGTTTTACAGAATTACGAACCTTGCCAAGGCAAGACTGGATATCGTCTATTTGACGATATCCAGTCCAGTATTCTCCATCAAGAGTTCTGTCGTGAGTACCCAGAGCTTCAATTTACTGACCTGCTTGAGAAGATCCAAGCAGAAATGGAAGGAGCTCTTATAGAGTATAGTGGAACAGATCCACTGACAAACTAAGATCTTCTAAGAAACTGGGTATCGTCTTGCAGCTATGAACAAATTTATTATGCCAAACTATGTTTTAGGTGCTAATACGTTAGAGTCGCTACACACAATCATCTACTGTGCTGCAACTTCCATCTGCAGAACAATTGGGGTCGCAGTAAGACCAAAGCAAGACCCTCCCCAATTTAGACAGACACCTCGAATACCACCTTGGCAAAGAAGACTTGCAGGGAAAATCAATTCTCTTCTGAAAGACGTTGGAAGACTGACCGAATACCAACGAGGAGTCAGGAACAACAGAATAGAAAGGCTTGTCAAGACTATCATGGACAATAACCGAATACACTCCTAGTGGGATGGAGAAAACATCACATCTCAGCAGTGTCTGGACAGTCTACGAGAAAAGCTCTCCATCTACACAAGTCGATTGAGAAGGTACAAAACCAGTAACCAACGGAAACTAGACAACACACTTTTCCGACGATCAGAAAAAGGGTTTTATAGATAACTTAACAATATCAATAATAATGAAGCCCCTTGTTGTCCCAGTAAAATAGACATCGAGGAATTCTGGAAAACACAGCTTTCCACAACAATATCCTATAACTCCAGACCCCGCTGGATTAATGAGGAGGAGGCTGCATTTCAGAACTGTGATGCCATGCAACACCAACCATTTACAACGGAAGACACAACCAACTTAATGAAGCACCTCCATAACTGGAAAGCACCAGGACCAGAGGGTGTACAAAATTACTGGATTAAGAAACTGTACGCAACCCACGAAACACTAACAGCCCTTATAAATAACGTAATTACCCACCCACACAAGATGCCTAGTTTCCTTACACATGGTGCTACATACCTCTTACCAAAGGACAACCTATGTACACAGGACCCGGCTAAGTACCGACCAATCACTTGCCTTCCAACCTTATACAAACTCATAACATAGTGCATTAATCATCGCATTTTCAAACATTGTGAGCTGAACACCATAATTACTCAACAATAAAAGGGATGCGCGAAAAATTCGATGGGCTGCAAAAAACAACTGATAATTGATTCCGTTGTCTGCAATCAAGTCCAAGCCAAACGTCGAAATCTCCACATGGCATATGTGGACTACAAAAAGGCCTTTGATTCAGTTCCACATGATTGGCTTATTAAGGTACTGAAACTCTATAAAGTGAATAATTGTATTATTAACTTTTTAGAATATTCCATGTCCGCCTGGCAAACCAAAATCTCACTGAATGAAGCCAACTGTTCGATACAAACTGACCCCATTCCAATCAAAAGGGGTATATTCCAGGGGACTCTCTTAGTCCGCTGTGGTTCTGTCTTGCCATGAACCCTCTCTCAAACAAATTTAACTCGACTAATTTTGGTTTCAGTCTCAAACACAACAACGTACAAGCATTACAGATAAACCATTTGTTATACATGGACGACTTAAAGTTAATGGCAGCTACAAAACAACAGCTGCATGATATGCTTAAAATAGTAGAAGAGTTCTCTAGAGACATCCATATGAAATTTGGCCTAGACAAATGCCGAATTATCAATATAGTTAAAGACAAAATACAGCAGGGGCACTTCGAAATGGGAGATAGCACCTCAATTGAATCTATGGGGGAAGACCATACTTATAAATACCTTGGAATAAAGCAGGCTCAACGTTTTGATCACTTGACTATGAAAAAGGACCTAACAGCAGAGTTTTACAGAAGGGTAAGGCGACTGTTGAAAACCAAACTAAACAGTAAAAATCTGTTTCAGGCTATTAACACCTATGCGTGTTCAGTGCTCAGTTACTCTTTCGGTATAGTTAATTAGTGCAAGACTGACATTGAACAATTACAACGAAAAGTTCGAGTTTTACTAACAAAAGCTCAAAATCACCATCCAAAGAGCTCTGTCGAACGTACAACTTTGCCACGGTATAAAGGAGGAAGAGGATTGACAGATCTAAGCAAACTATTAGATCAACAAATTTCTATTTTGCGTAGTCATTTCCAGAAACTCGCAGAGTTTTCTGATATGCAGAGAGTCATGTGCCAGGTTGATGACTCAACACCACTGGGACTGACACAGCAGCATGTCCAATTACACCACCAGACCACAGATCAGAAACTGCTGAAATGGAAAGAGAAGCCCCTTCATGGAAGATTATGTCGACAGTGCAGCGTCGAACTGCTGGTTGATATCTGGTCATATGTTTCCTGAAACGGAAGGCTTTATATTGGCAATCCAAGGCCAAGTAATTCCAACTAGAAACTACCTAAAGTACATCATTAAAAACTCTTCTATTAATAACGACAGATGCAAGTACGGTTGCCAAACTCCTGAATCTATCCAGCATATCACAGGAGGTTGTCAAGCGTTCGCTGCAACTGAATACAAAGAACGACACGATGCTGTGGCAAAAATACTTCACCATGAATTAGCACTGAAACTTGAATTATCACAGTCGGTAAGATTACCATACTATAGATACAAACCAGAATCTGTTTTAGAAAATAACAACTACAAGCTGTACTGGGACCGCACGATACTGACCGATCGGACTGTTGCTCACAATAGACCAGATATAGTTTTGGTAGATAAAGTCTCTCGGAAAACAACTTTAATTGATATAGCAATTCCTAACAACAATAATATAAATATCAAACAAGCTGAGAAAATAGCAGATTTGGAATTTCAAATAAAAACTCAGTGGGACATGAACAACACCCGAACTGTACCAATTGTTATGTCAACAACAGGAGTAGTCCCAAAACTTCTACTAAATAATTTAAAATACCTCGGTCTGGAAATTTATGGGAAACTGCCGTCACGACTACAACCACGGGCCTGAAAACCTGGCAAGGGCTCCCACAGAGCTAAACCCTTTTGATATTGATATTTGGAGTTTAGTGCCCTAAAGGCACTCATAGCGTGCCTTAGAGGGAGTGTGACACCATACATTGTATGGTCAAGTCGGTTATGTATTATCACTAAAAATTATAACATAAATAAATTTATAAAAAAATACAAAAGTAGCTTAATAATAAACAATACATAATATTTTCTACAACAATTAAACTTATTTTATTATTTTTAAAATTTTATTTATTTGTCCTATATAGCACTGCTCCA
Source organism: Octodonta nipae (assembly GCA_034190945.1). Classification (NCBI taxonomy): domain Eukaryota; kingdom Metazoa; phylum Arthropoda; class Insecta; order Coleoptera; family Chrysomelidae; genus Octodonta; species Octodonta nipae. Next base: position 10,996,267 of record CM067222.1, read on the forward strand.
AAGGAGCATTTACCTAAGAAAACTTACAGGGATCCGAGACTCTATTTTTAAGATTAAAAAAAACTTCTTAATAACTGAGACAAAAAAATTATATTTTTAAGTCTCGATTTATTTTTACTCATAAACCCAATCATATATTTGGAAGTTTTATAACTAATTGATCATGTTTATTAATAGTGAACTAGAATATAAACGCTATTTTTATATGAAATCACGATCTATTTATATCTCACTTATAACACGTTTTAACATTCTGAGATGACATTCAGCAATGTTGCTGTTGCCTACTCGAAATATATTTTAACCCGAAATCTACCAAAGCAAGCCATATATTATCACCACCCCCAGTATAAATCTAAATTAAATATACTACATTAATAAATTCTCTGAATCGTCTTCTAAACTATTTATTCTGCTACACTAAAGAAGAAACTGCGTAAGCAGGCCATACATAATTAAATAACTCCAGGTTCTCCAGGTAAAACAAACAGTTAATTTCATTCACCAATCCGCTGTGTTCATGCACAAAGCTTTGGGAAGCTCCCAACAACACCAATCGTTACATAAAAGCACCACACAATAAACTTTGCACCGAATACAAAATTATAACGTAGAAAGTAAACGGGCTTTTGTGGTGTGTCTCACGAAATATTTAGCTTTCACTTTTGTGATGTTTGTATGTGTTTGTCGAAAATGATTTTGAAAAATATCGAGGATATAAAAGTATCGAAATAAGCGTGCAAATACTTTTACTAAATGCACATTAAAAGGATCGAAAACATTATATAAAGGAGTTCGTAATAATTTTGTGCCTATTAATGTTGTAAGTTTAGTATAAACTCTAACAAAACTTATTGCGAATGCCTTTTAAATCCTAATATATACAGAGCCTGTTTCTCAAAGTATTTCAAATCTTCGAGATTGAATTTTAAAAGAATTTTAATATCTTTTCCGAAAAACATATGTAGGCCATGGCCAACGTTAATGGACCTCTTAAACCAGCTTCTAAAAAATCATTGGTACAGTAATTAAATTATAATGTATAATTATTAAAAGGAGAAAATAAAATGACTGGTGATTGGCACCATCGAATATTTCGAACTATTCAACGTTCGAAATAATTCATATAAATGAATCTATTTGTTAGTTCTGGAAATATACCATCAAAAACGCAGTTATTCTGGATTGTTATCCTCCTCTAATGGTCTGTTTCCCATTGCCTTATCAACTATTGTTTCCACGTTATTTATGATCTTTCTCTCCATTCCATTATATTCTTTGAAAGTCCAGTTCCAATTTAAGTATGCTATCCATTTTCTGGTATTCTTTTTAGTACTCATACCAGGTTATTCCCTATCTTTCTAATGTATGTCGTCTTCCATAAGCTTTCTATATTTGATATTTGTGTTCTATTTGTGTTCGGTTCTGAAAACTCTATAGTCTATAATTCTACATCACAATATGCCTATTTCTGTCCACTGCTGGATGTAGGCGTTCCCCGTTCTCTGTTCTTCAAGCTGTGTCCTGCCCATTCCCATTTTAATTCTGCTGCTCCGACCAAATTTCTCCCGTGTCTCATAATTCAGTGCAGTGGAGAGTCATACCCTTACAAAATCGATTTATTTATGCTTTTCGTCGTGTCGTATGGAATTTCTTTGTTCTATTAGTAACAACTGCGTTGATGGTGGGTTATCCTTAACTATTTCTATCTTTTATTACTTTACCAAATTCAGTTTACAAAAATTTACTGACGCAGTAAAGCCATGCTTGAATTGAGACAATGTTAACCCCGTATACATTAGTAGAAACATAGCATATACAAAATGGGCCTAATTAAAATAAAAAATCTACAAGAGTAAACCAACTAATATTGATGATTTAAAACACCGAATATCAGAAGAAATTACTCAAATCAACTCAGAGATGTTACAAAACGTTGTAGTAGAATTTCAACAATTCAACACTGTCTATTTGGGTGCCAAGCTGAAACTGAAACCCCTTCTAAACCCGATACCACACGCTACCCTTTTTCATTTCAAATTTCTTAAGGGTAATTAATACTCCTAGAGAATGAGGGGGCAGATAAATAGTTTTATTCGAAAAGAGTAGTTTCATATATAAAAATTTACCAATTTCCAGATTTTTCATTTACAGTCATAATTATGTAGAGAATGAATTTTTTCGTTACTCAAAGACCGTACTGTGTATAAAGTTGTGATCCATGCATAGGTTATTACGAACACACAATCATTGGATACTTGTGCTAGTACCTGTATTACTTTTAATGGGCAGTGTAGACTATCTCAAATGGTATCTTAATATTGCTTCAAAAGCTATGTCCTCAGTGTCATTTTCTTTTTAAAATCATCATCTCTAGTCTTTGGTTAATTGGAACTGTGTATTGATCTGTCTGCTTGAAGCAGTTCCTGGAAATACTATTTCTATTCACCTGTTTGAAAGTTGCAATTTACTTGTTTTTTTTTTTCAACCTACAAATTGCACCATTGCATTGTATCAAACGTTATATCCTCAGTCCCTTCGTCACCTCTACATGCATCAGGCATCATCTCTAAATCTGTTAGGTACTGCTTGTACTTCTTGAAGTTTTCTGAAACATCCTATACGTCTGTTTTAGCTGGGGCTTTGTTACATTTTTCTTGCAATTTTTCTGTCTTTTGATATTACTCTCCAAGCATTCATTGCGCTACTATTTGCATCTATAGATTTTTACTACTACTTTACATACTTTAAACCACCTATCGTTACAACCTTAGTTGAGGTTTATTTTCCTAACCCTGGTTTTGGAGAGGAAAATTCATTAATGTTTAAGCAGTGTTTAAAAGTCCAATTAAAATAAATAACACAACTGTTAATATATCTATTTGTCACTAACTTAATATCATAGATTCATTCGGTTTTTCAGGTTCACCGCAAACGTTTTAACTTTTCAATAATTAACAAATTTTATAATTAAGCAAACTCAAAAATGATCCACTAGCATTTCTTGGCCCTATTTTTTCAACACTGCTCTAATAAATGACGCTACGATTAATTGATTTCATTTGTCTTCTATCTCCCATAGACCATAGAACACCGGTTACAATAACTTACACTGTTGCCAGACCTTCTTTTTTGTGTCAGATATTATGACGTTGAAAGTTCCACTAACCTTTTCAAGACCAAACATTAATGTGTTTTCGAATATATCTTTTTTTTGCCGAATTCACATTTTCACACTTTTAATTTAAACTAAATAATGTAGCAATAAGAAAATATTAATATTCACTTCAACAACGCTCAATTTACCCTATCGAGTAGTTTTACAGCTTAGATTCGATAATGCCAATCACTACTTGAAAGCCTCACGAAAGAACCAAATTATGAACCACCTACAATAGTTGTTACACATACTCCAAATTTGGGTGCATGCTCTGTATTGTGACGAGAACTTATTCGATATTTCGTGGAATCGGCATTCATCCGATATGTCGTGGAATCCAAAAGGTTGATTGTCTGGCGCACCGAGACCAGCTGCTAGCGCTAGCGATATTCCCCGAGTGTTGGAGAATCCTTCGAAAACCTTCTAAGAAATATATATGTAAAAGAAGCCGACGAATGGATTCATTCAGTATTAGATTGCCGTCTAATGAACAACAAGTGTTCAAGATAAATTGTATATAGTTGTGTGAATATAAAATTAGTGGGAACAAATTATAGTAATTTTGACTCAGTGTGTAAATAAATTAATTTTATATTCACACAACTATATACAATTTAGCTTGAACACTTGCTGTTTACTAGACGGCAATCTAATACTGAATGGATTCTTTCGTCGGATTCCCGTTTTAACATATTTATTCTCAGAAGGTTCTAGATGGATCTGGAACACTCGAAGAATTTCAATAGCGCTAGTTGCCGGCCTCGGGGTGCCAGATAAACAACCTCTTGGATTCCACTAAATATCGGAAGAATGCGTGTTACATTATAATAAGACTAAATTTTGTTTTAAACAATTTTCTTCTCCACAGCATCTCCAACCTCCCCCACGGAAACCCCGCCCGCGCATGAACTCTGCCATATTCGTCTCCAATTTCGGGCCCGGCATCGACCCCAAGGAGTTCTTCCGACGTCACGGATCCGTGTCCAAGCTGTGTAGAAAAGCGAGGAGCGTCGACAACATCTCCTTGGAGGAACAACATTTCGGCCTACCACAGCTCTCCATTTCGGGCCCGTCACCACCTGAGGACGATGACAGAGACATCGAAATGGAAATTGCAGAGACAGACACGTTAATGAGTGAACAGTGAGGGTGCGAGTATTTGGTGTGAGAACTTGTGAGGCAAGTATGCAATTAAAACGGATGAACGTTACGATTGCAAAAACAAATGTGAGGTTGAGGAATATAAAGATCAAAACGTTTGGATACCAATTTCAAAACAGCATTAATGGGTACTAAACTAAGACATTTCGGGAAAACTCTTTGGTTTTGTTCTGATAGATTTTATAATTTTCTCAATAACATTGATCGTTTGTGTTATACCTTTACTTGTATTAAGAGCACTGATTATTCCGGTAATACATTTTTCGAATTTCTATGTATATCCCCGAAATGCATAGTTTAAATTGATTCGTTTCTATTTTCTTTGTTGCGGAAGTGTAAACATCTTTCATAATTAATATTTTTCTCTTATATAAGTTGACTATCACAATTATTATAGTACAGGAAATGATGCATTTTGGCTCGCAATTTTTTAGTCCATCATGGATTTTTCATGAAATTTTCACAGAAGGTAGGGAATAGCCCAAGGATCATTTTCTATATCATGCCGCTGTACGTTAAAACCTTGGGGTGGTTGTGACCCACCTCGAGGGTCGAAATTTGAAATTTTTTACTAAATTCTAACTATAGGAATCGATGGAAAACGTAATTCTAAGAAAAAAAAAAGGTTTTTACGTTTTCTTCGTGAAACTAATATTTTTCGAGTTATTCGCGGCTGAAAGTATTTCGACGAAAAACTCGACTTTTTTAAACGTAATTTGCGAATAACTCGACAAATATACATTTTATCAATAAACACAGCTTTTAAGTAAGCAAACAAAATTCTTTTTTTTTTAATTTTTCTACAACCAATATGAACATACGGCATGCTAATCTTCTTCTTAAGGTGCCATATCCATCTACTGAATGTTGGCGACAATTTTGGCATATTCTTCATGGTCTTGTGCGGCTTTAAAGAGTGTATGGGCATCGAGGCCTGTCCAGTCCCGTATGTTTTTGAGCCATGAATATTTTTTCCTTCCGATTCCGCGTTTTGCCTTAATTTTTCCTTCCATGATAAGTTTAAGGAATTGGTATTTGGTGTTTCTGAATATATGCCCCAAATAAGCTGTTTTTCTCCTTTTAACTATTTGCAGCAGTTCTCTCTCTACTCCCATGCGATTTAAAACTTCTACGTTGGACGTGTGGTCGATCCATGGAATGCTAATAGTTGGCCTATTTTCGTCAAATGCACAATTTGAAAGATTCAAAGTTAAATAAAGGGAAAACTGCATTTTTTTCGAGGAAACCTTAAAGAATCTTTTTTAAAGGAAGAAAAAAATTATCTTGCTCGAAAAATTAAACGACCTATGATCAAAATAAATTCGGCCCCTATTTTTTTCTACTAAAAAATTTAAGAAACACTCCTCTAACTACCCCCCTAATTAAAATTGATCCTCACCCCATTTGTGATTCTTTTTTATATAAGTATTGTCAATATAGCCAAGAAGTTTGACCAACTTAAAATGCCTAATTTTAGGAAAATTGGAGAGAAAACAATTTTCCTAATTTTAGGAAAATTGGAGAGAAAACATTTTTTTGCAATTTAGAATTTTTCACGGTTTTCTTCAAATTATCTCCGAAAATACTGGACATACATAAAAATAATAGAATATTAAATTATAGCTTTTTTAATGACTAAACTTTTCCTGATTTTCTGGACATTGAATATTTGGCGTGATATAGCCGTTTAAAACCTCTATTTAATAGCGAACACCACTTTTTTCGAGCCCTTTAAACTCACCGCAATTAAAAACTTAATTAATCTTAAGGATAATTTACATAGTCTTATAGCTCTTGAAAAGCCCTACAAAATCATTTTTAAAAAAACTTTCTGTCACCAAAAATGAAGCAGCTATGTTTAAAAAACCAATCAATTTTTACCAATATATAACCAGTATATTTAGCAGTAATATATGTTCCACTTTCTCCAATCAAATCGAAAGACAGAAAAGAAGAAACATCTGCTCATGTAAATAAATGTGAAGATGCGGTGTATTTTTGTCTTAATATATTTTTTTATTCCTACTTTTTTTTCTATTTACATCTATTAAATTACTTTATAAGTGTTGAATTATTATGATATTATATACTAAAGCATAAAATAATCATTATGTAACCAATCCTAACCAAATTTTACCCATATTAATGTTTACAATGTTATTTTATAATTTTTGACAGTGCCTATAGGCATGAATTTGAAGTAAAGGGTGAGACTAGCCTGCCTAATTTCAAATTGTTGTACAAATCCATGCAAGATTAAATCATTTTTTAGGTAAAATATTTTTTTAGATTAAGCTCTAACTAGGGTTGATTTTTAAGGGTGGAACTATTATGAAACTATATCCTAAAGCATAAAGCAATACAAATAAACGTTTTATTGTTTATTTGTATCCTTATTTAACTAAAACTAATCCAAACCAAATTTTAACCATATTAAGGTTTAAAATGTTATTTTATAATTTTTTACCCTTAAAAAACAAAAAGCGTACAACGGCACAATATAGAAAATGAACTAGAGGGCGAAATGAGCCTAATCCCAAATTTTTGTACAAATCGATGCTGGGCGGAAAAATTGCGAGGTTTTGCATTTCAAAGTTATTAGGACAACACTCTGTCATCTAATGAAAATGAAAAAAAGGCACTGAAAGTGAAATCAGCCATGAATAAATCTAAATTCCAATATTATAATGGCTAATAGAACACATGAAATTGACGAATATTATATGTCAAATTTGGCAGCAACTAATTATCAAAATGAGGTTATCAGCTAAATTAGTTAACTGAGCCACAACTGGTAGTATATTGAAAATTTCTTTACTGTGTGCAGGTTGTGTGAAAATGTATAGGCAAACATGTTAAATATCTTAATTTTTTTAATGGAACTAGCCATTTTTCCTAAACCTAAACGTAACTGTTATTAAGTTATTATCATTTTTAAAATTATTTATTTTTGCCATGTTGTTACCTTATAGCCATTACTATAAGTTGGGCCTGATAATTATTTTGGTTTGGTATGGAAAGTGAAAAATCAGTAGTTGCAAGTAGAACTACAGCAGTTATTAAAGCCCATCTTATTTCGTTTGCCGCATTGATTACTCTGTTTCAAAACATCAAGACATGTGACTGAATTAGGTTCGTTGTAAACCAAACTTTTCAAGTGTCCCTACTTATAAAAATCCATGGGGGTCAGGTTTGAACGTCTAGCTGGCCATGGTAGGATCCACCTCTTTCAATCCACTTCTCAATCTAATCCAATCAAATGTGTTCGTGTTTTGAAACAGAGAGTATCGATGCGGTAAATGAAGTAAGAAGTGTTTTAACCACTGGTGTAGAAAAATTTGGATTAAGACATAGGAAATCTCATACTACCGTAGCTTGTTATACCGTGTTATGTAGCTTTTTCTTAAATATTTCACAAAGAAAAAAAAAAGAAAAAAAAACATTTCACTGTACAGCTATCAATCGTCTACTCCGACCAAGGCGGTTCAGTTAACTGCAATTTTTGAGAATAATAAAGCAATTTATCTGCTAGACAAAATCTAAAACAGAAATAAATGAGAGGAAAATACCCAAAAAAAAACAGGAAAAAGACAAAAAAAAAAGATTTTTTTAAAAGTCCAATATCTTGAAAACGGTTAGATTTGGGTACGGTGTTTCATGGTCAAATCAATAGGAATGATGGAAACTACCACCTCTTAAAGGCTCTACATCGACTTAACATGTAACCCTATATATCGTGCAAGAAGTTTTTAAAATACAGTCAGTTTCAGTTCGTCGTGGCACACCCTGTATATTCGAATAATACCCTTCCCCCTGCTCTTCTTCAAACATTTATTTTACCTGCACCTTCGCTGTTTTTTGTCAAACTTCGGAATAATACATAATTACCGACCGTAAAGCAAGAATAGAATAAGCATAAAACTATTTCAGAAATTCCTTAATAACAAAATGTATCAATGTTTAATTATACAATATTTTTATTAATATATCAAAGATTAATTTTGTATAATTTGTCCATTCTAAGAATCTTTTATAAGCATATTTCAGCGAAAAATCCATTTACATTTTATAAATACTAATTTCCTTATTCCTTTATGGCGTTAAATTTAATTTTGGTATAAAGTTTTTCCTTTAATATTATTAAATAAGGTATCAAAGAGAAATTTAGTTGTGAAGGTAAATCACGAAGTAGATGAAAATATCCATAATTCAATGTTTTATTAATAATATCGTTCAAACTTTTGACAGCATAAAAGATATGGTAAACAAACGTTTTGAGCTTTATAAAAATCGTCGCTTTTGGAAAAAACTGGTATTCAATAAACATTATTATATATAGTCAAGTGGAATTATCTGATTTTGGGGAGAACTTAATGGTGGTTATATTTTTTGTCTTTGATAGTTTCTAAATTATGGTAAAACTAAGAATATGTTAACTAAACCAAAACTAAATTAAACTCAAATAAAAACACAATGTGCAAACTACTCTTGCTCTTTCTTTTGCTTATTAATGAATGTCTATGGTATTTTCTAAAAACGTATACTTAAAGTTGTCAGCGATACATAAAGTCTTAAACGCAATCAACAAATGCATGTCTTTATTTCGAAAATCCCATTTATAAAACATGAAGCAATAACAATGATGCCATTCCAGCTGAAAAGGATTCGTAAAGGCTTTGACAGAAAAAAATGTTCAATTTCCTTAATTGGATTTTTCGAAAAGAATCTGTTAATGACGGCACTACTACAGATGGATTGTTGTTAATAGAAGGAATATATTATACAAATATCAAATATAGTAGTAGAAATTATTAAAACTTGTGCTTACCGCCCTTATAGTTAAAAAAATCAAGTAATATTCAATACCGTTCATGTAATAAATGATACAAGCATAAAAATTACTGTGCATGAACTATAAAAACTATCGAGAATCTAAAGGTTTTGAACTAGCACATAAACGAAAGTCAGTCCGAGCATCATTTTGGAATGTGCTAATGATAAAAATATAACCTCCATTAAAGTGTACCTCATAAAAGTGTAATCTACCTGAATTTAAATTTAAATTTACGTTTTTTAAGTACGCATATAGCTTTTGTAATGAGAATTGTAAGCAACAAAAAAATACATACATAAATTTGTAAAAATATTTGACAAATTTTATGGCCGCTAGACTACTATAGAAATTACTATCTAATAAAGAACCGTATTTTAACAATTTTAACAGTTACTCGCAATGAATAATTAAAGGCAGTTTCTATACATGAATACCATTCTTAAATACACTACATGGATTCCTTCTTGCCTCTTCTCTCCATGGCATGTATCTCTGTTAGGTGTCAATGGCAAGGTCATTTTTTCATGTGCGTATGGGAGATTCAATATGTCTAACATTAAATCCTTAATCTTTTATTTTATCGTAACATATGTTTGTCCTCATTCTATCTTGATTTATACTATTATACTTATTTATTAACTAGATTTTATGAGCACTTTCTATACTCCTGCTTGACTATACTCCATAGAATCCTGTTTTTCCTCTAGTTTCCATGATATGCACCTGTATTGAATCTGCATGACTTGGGTCTCTATTGGGTATCGATGTCAAAATTATTTAGCAAAGTTTTTTCTTTAGCAAATCATCTCGTCCATAGGTGTATGTGGGTTCAGAACTTATAACAACTGAGCTACAGTTAGACATAAGATAATGATCCAACTTCAACTGATGACCTGGGGTCAACTGGTTAGCAAACGAATGCATCATTGACAAAATTCTTAATGTTAGATTGACAAAAGTAATCAACACACTTTTAGCCAACATAATAATGTTATTGCCAAGAGGATGTTTCGAAAAAGAGAAAAATTCGCTTTGGCAGTGCTAGATTAAAGAGTATCACTTCAAAACTAAGAGGTCCAGGTCCCACAACATAAGGATATGTAGTCCAGAAAGGTAGTTAACATGATATCTTATTATAAACCAGATAGTCAAGTACAAACCATTCCCAATGAGAATAGAACTGCTGATCCAGCATATACGTTCAAAAGGTTTGTTAGAACCAGAAAAATAAATGAAAGCGGAAAAATGTTGAATGAAAAGCCAGGAATTCTGATGTCCAAGAACTAAAAAGATAGTAATTTCTGTGGATTAAAAGGTTTAAACCGTAGGTCGGTCATTTTTAATACAATTAAGTTGGAAAATAATGTATTTAGAATCATAGATAATCAATCTTCCTCTCTTTTTAGGTAAATGTCTTAGGAGATCGTCCCTGGGGAACACTGAAGTTCTTGAACGCGTAGTTTTTCTCTAAGGAATCCCAGTTATGGAATAAAATATCAAATTTTACTCCGATTTTCACCTTTGGGTGGTTTTCCAAACATTTTAATGGAACTTCCTTGTGAATTTCTGAACAATTAGTGATAATTCCAATCAAACTTCTTTTCCTATTTACACCTTTAGAGGTAGAATTTTGTTTTCAAGGTTAAACGAATCAACCCCTGGATTGCTGGTTTTGTATTATCCGATTCAACAAAAAAAAAACATTAAAATCGGGTCATTTTCAGCATGAGGCACACAAAAAAAGAGATATGAAATTTCATCATCTATTTCCACCCTCAAAGTGAAACGTTTTTGTATAAACTCGAAAAGGACCACGCTCAAAATGTACACTCTTCAAAAAAATTTTAATTGGTGCACAATCAGGGAGGGACATCACACATATTAAAAGTCTAAATTACAAATTCTATGATCAGAACTTATCAGAAATAAAAATAAATTTAATGGGTTTAAACCTAAAAAATGTGCCATTCATAAATTACATAAAAAAATTTACAATTTTAAACACCCCCTCCCCCGCCTTTGTCAGCTACTTGGACTTCATGTATTGTTCAATTTCATAATTAGAAATAATTAAAAAAACAGCAGCTTAAATTTGTTTATTTCTTAATGTCTTAATAAAATTTTCTATTTTACGATTTTTAACCACCCCCCCTTCTCAAATGTAACGTCACATATTTTTTAATATTCTAATTAGAAATAATTAAAATAGAACAGCCGCTTCATTTTTTTTATTTCTTAATACTATTTTCTATTTTTAATCTTTAATAAAATCACCATAAAGTAAAGTATTTTAAATGTTATACTAATTAAGAAGCCATAAACGACTGACTATGTTAAAAAATTTAAATTATGTTTTAAGTTTTAACATGTGACGTCACAAACCCTTTGAACCCCTGGCCCTTGTCAGACAATGCCACATTTCTTTGACTCCCCACTCCTCGTTAACTTGTGACGTAATTTATGGATTGCCCCCTCCACACTGTAATGTTGAAAATCTCCACTTTTTAATTGTAATTACAAATAACGGTTCAGTGCAATTTTGAAATAAAACCGTTAATAGTTATTAAATTTATCTTATCTACATAACAAGATAAAAGTCACGAGGAGCCAAATCTGGCGAGTAGTTACTTACTTGGCAAAATCAGTAAGTGTAGTAAGAAAGTAGGTATTTACCAACCTTCGTTGTTATAAATTATAAAAATATCTTCAGTGGTAGAAGGGGAGCTTCATCAAATAGTCTAAACATCAACCCTCTCACGTATATTTGAAATAAAAAATATATGCTTACTACTTGTTTAATCAGTTCGAATACAAGAAGGAAAGAAAACTTAGAAAAGTTAAAAAAAATTAAATGACAATATGTTGTGAAATAAGGAAAACAAGGCCCTTTTAAAAATTTGAAATTGATAACTGAACCACCGTTAGACTTTTTTCTCTAATACATACTGCCTTTAAGGGATTAATTCCAGTGCACAACTATAATTGAAAAGTGAAGTGCAAAGTTTTTCTATTAAAAAGTTCGGTTTGCAGGAAATTGCTTCTGATATTCCCGAACAGTAGTCCCAAAATTTAATTCAGATATCAAAGAGTTGAAATACAACTTTTATATTTCGATGCTTTTATTTATTTTTTAGGTAGAAATTCGAACACAAAGTAACAGAGCAAACATTAAATTATTGATGACCAATGATATTTTGTTATAAAATTTTTCCAGGGAATGCATATTTTTCAAAACTTCGCTCATAGTGGCTTGAATCGGGGTCAAGCGATTCTAGGCGTGGGCACATAAAATCGGAAGCAAATAATTTACATTTAACACATAAAAAGTTACATTCTGAATAAATAAAATGTGAGTTGAAAATCAAGGATAATAAGCAACAAAGGAAACGAAAAAGTTTAAAAATCTGAATGAAGAAATAGAGGATACTTTAACAGAAACACAAAGAACATACATTAGTAATAAGAAATAAGGAATTATAGAAAAACCAAAGAAATGAGAAGAAAACAGACTGTTTCTGAGACTTCCATGGTGGACAATAACTTATATATAAGGTAATGAAAACTCTAGGCAAAAAAAGATAACGATAAAGTAAGTATTAATAATTAAAAAAAGGATGGGAGCATCACTATCAACAACTGTTGTATTAAAAATGAATAAAAAATAGTCAACGAAGTACCCACTTTCTATGACATAATGTTGCACTGTGAAAATACGGAAGCTAGCTAACGCTAAAATTATTTCTTTTCAGAATGTAATAACTGCACAAGAATGAGCAGACCATGATAATATTGCAAGTTATGAACAATCAGCGTGTTTTCTTCTTCAATCATAATTACTTCTGAGCTAACGTTGTTTCGATCTTTTCGAAGATACCTAAACCTAGTGAAACCAGAGAGTTAAATTACAAAATTTAGGGGAAATAAAATAACTGTCTAAACAAAGAAAGTGCAGCTCGTCTTCTAGTAGAGTTTTATTCCTTTACAAGCTAAAAGTTCCATTCCAAAGTTCACATTATCTATTAAAGTTCATTTTCGACCACCCAAGGTTGTACCTTTTAGGATTAGGGGTTAACAGAACAAGTTGGATGTATCTAAATATGTTTATCATAGTTCCATATATTAATTATCCTCCTTCAATTTCATCCCAATCTCATGGCCTTTAGTCTGCATAATAATTCTACTTCGGGGACTTCTTTTGTTTTGATTATGTTTTTTATCCAGGTGTTTGTCTTGAACATTTCATTGTTATTAGCATCAATAAGCGCTCCTGTACTATTTGTGTCACGTCTCGTTTTTTGCGTAAGAGTCCATTGATCGAAAAAATATTAAAATAAATCAACTTCCCGCAGACAGCCCAAATAACTCTCCTTCTTCAGATTTTGCTTTTTTCCGTTCCAAGTTTTATCATATGTCCGAAAATAAACCTAATCTTCACTTCTTCCAGGTCTTCTTTTTAAATGTCGAGTTTCTGCTCTAGGGTTCTACCACATTTACCATTTACTACAGTTTAGTTCTTTCTGTGATCATAGCGATATCTAAAACATATCTGAGAGATAGTATACAGTGCGTCGCTAACAAAGGATTTTAGAAAAATCTTTTCAAGGAAACGTTTCAACGCGGACGCCCGATTGTAACCATGGCCTTGGCTTTACCCAGGACCATCAAAGAAGTCCAATATGTTTTCAAACGAAGCTTGTATCTTTGGCAATGAAGACGTGGAGACAGAAAAATGTTACCTTGACGATTTTTTAAAAATTATAATTTGATTGGTCTCTACTTCTTATAGGGAAATTTTAATGGTGAAGAATAATTACAATTTATTAAAGCTGATCCTCCAATTTTACTAGAAAATGTTGACTTGAAGGAAACGGACATATTTTTGCTTCAAAAAGATGGTGCTAGTCATATACTTAATACTAACATACTGTCAGCAGAGTCTAGAGGAAGGCGCAAACATCAGGGTGCAAACATATATATGTTTATAGCGTTTTACTGTATTTCGGGCATTATGCGCGGGTTCGAAAATGCCCCAATTGGCTCTTCTGTTGTTGGTTATGTTTTCGCTCTGTTTGATTCTTGGCAACGCAGTAACACGGTATAATCTGCGGTCTCTCTTAGTCGGTGTCCCTTCCGCTTATGGGCGATAGCAGTATGTCAGTATTAAGTATATGGTACAGATCATACAGTATATGGTGCTGATCCTCTTTGGGTGCCAAACTATCTTACATCATACAGTGGCCACCTAGATCACCCCATCTGATTCACTTGTTTATGCGGCTTCGTTAAAGGTTGGGTTTACCAAACAAGTCCACCAACAAAAAAAATAATGATAGAGATAATACGTTATGCATGTCAATACACTTTTAAAAACGAATTGATTCTGGTTTACAAGCAGACCTTAACAGGACCATCATGCTCATAATCCAGGTCGAGGTGAGTGTGACTATTGATTGTCTCTCTCGTAACTCTAGGAATTATTCTCTTGTTTCTTGTTTTCAACCCTGCATATCAAAAACACAAAATTATGTAAAAAACTAAGGTCGGTGTGATAGTATTAAGATCACATTGAGGTAAAAGAGCTAAGTGCTCTTCGGGCGGGGGTTAACATTATTATTTGTCTCAAAACAATTATTTCAGTTTAAATGAAATATTTTTAATTAATTGAAACAGATTTCTTGGATTCATTTCGTCCAATATAATTTAAATGATTACTAATGTCAGTTGACCACTTCAATTAAACGTAAAAACTATTTCTACTTCAACTATCTTCTACCTCCTTTCCAGTGTCCCATTGATATAATTCTGGAACACAACAAGAATTTTCGATTTTACAATTTTTTTGACTGATCAGCTGATACTTTGTTCTAATACAGCTTAGGCCCTTTTTTTGAAGTGTAGGCTTTGGTTTAATTAAACTTTGTGACAATATGTTTAGATTTCTTGATTATTTTTATGTTTCTTTGGGGAATAACACCACAATAGAAATAAAACTACGTATATTGCAGGAATACCAAACGTTTCAAAGTCTATTCTGACTTCGTTGTCAATGGCTTTATATTTATTGATGTAATTGCAAAATGTTTAGATTTCGTTTTAAAATGTAAAGGAATGTATGTTAATAATGTTCCAGTTAACAAAAATGCAGCAATTTTGCAAGAAGTATTCATTTCACCAATAATTGCTACAATATCTCATTACAATTCTAACTACTTGATTCAAGATTACAGAACCTTTATTAAGTAAAGAACGAAATTTAAGAACAGTCTTTAAAATTTGAATGCCCGTTTTCAGTATTCGAAAATGAAAAATAAACTGAAACTACGTGTAGTCAATATGTTAAACAGCTGCTCTAATTTCTGTCTCAGCTGTCCTTCTTACATCGATGTAAATATCACAAAAATCTGTTAATTTCAAGCAATACGTTAAGGACAGTGTGACGTATCAAAAACACTATGAACTGGTGCCAATGAAAGTTAAAGAAGTATTATGAATGTACAATTAGGGACAGCTTTGAAAAAATCTATTGTTTAGTAGAAAAAAATTATCGCTAATCTTAGGTACATATTTAACGAAAAAAATTCTAATCTAATATTTTATTATTTAGGCTATAAAGTTTATACAATGCTTGTAAATTTGTATTTAATTACAGTCTTAGAATATTAAAATGGCAGGAAGGAACAGTCGACCATGTTTTGGTGAACCGCAATTGGTTTTATGAATGGTGCATCAATTTTTTTAAGGGGGTGTGGATTGACCAGCATTAGTAAAATTTGTATTTTTATTCAAGTACTTCCGGTATATAAGAGATATATAAAATACAATTAATTTTTATGACAAAATTTCGGTGAGGAGGTTGGCTATATCACACACATGAAATGTATACAATGTGGCCAGTGTATAACTGATTGGTTTGTGTCTTAATTTTTTGTTGATAATTAAATAAAACATTTTGTATGAAAAATAATGACGGATTAATGCTCGCTAGTGGAAGCAGCACAAATCTGAGCCAAAAAAATGTGAGTTAATACTCTCGAATTCAAAGTAGAGGACATTGATTCTAATCCAAGTAGAATACAAGATGAATCAGTGCTATCTCAAATAAAGTGTAAATGTAAATTAGAGCTCTGTAATTACCAGAGGCTCCATTATCAAACGTTAGATGCCGCCACTGCTTCAAAGTGCCGTTTTTATATAGGCCAAGAGGATTTTGACGCCAATTCTTCTTGGCCTATGTAAAAACGGCAGTTTGAAGCAGTGGCTGCATCTAATGGATGGGATTCAACAGAACTCCTTCAGAACATAGGGCCCTCGAATCGGATAATGAGGATGATTTCATATTGGGTATGGGTTCACGTTCGATCCAAGACATGACAACCAACGATCGGATAAGACATGTAACGATTTCATGGTAAATTCAGTCAAGTTCCAAGAATGAGAAAGGTCTGGTTAAACAACCCTCAGAGGAACAAATGCAAGTCTCCAAAACTCACACCAGCCTGGGAAGGGCCTTGCGAAGTAGAATCCACGTTGTTGTCTATCGCATTCGCCGGAATCTGAGGGCCAAGATGAAGGTGGTTCATTTAAATCGACAGGCGCCCTATCATGGAGAGGATGATTCCTATCGGGACGGTCAGAATTAAAGGGCAAGAGTGTTACATTTGATTTTTAAGCTACTATATGTTGGAACCAACAGATTCAATAGTGCTCGCATTTGTTTTAGTATTGCTGCTCTGCAGTGCTTGGTTTTCTGGCATAAACCTTAGGGCATCTACATTGGATACGTAATTCTCCCGATCCAATTCTATTCGATATCTCCCGGTCGTTGGATCTAATGACTTGGGAAATTATCAGATCGGTAAACCTACTACAATGGGGAAAGCAGCATTAATCGCCAGATATCGAATCGGATCGGGAAAGTAACCAATTCAATGTAGGAGCGCCCTTACTCTTTAGAAATCCTCAAAAAAAGAAGTCTGGAGGTGCTGGTAAGTCTGGTAAGCTCATGAGTCAGTTATACATTCGCCATTCAATATCTACCGATAAATCCTCCCTGCCAGAATTTCTAGAGAAAATTGTCAAATTTGGATGTCAGCATTGGCCGATATCCACCCGCCTTTTGAATAGAACTTCGACTTTAAACTCTCCTTCCTGCAATTTTTATATTTTAGGATTACGGTCGAGAGGAAGTTAACGTCTACTTCTTGTAATACGTAAATGGATTTATAAAATGAGCAAATGAAGTAAATTCATTATTTCGTAAGCTATTCTGATGGAGGAAAAGTATGAAACTATTTAAATAAGTTCGATGCGTAAAAGTCAATATGCTCCTAAAGAAGCATATTGACATGTATCCCTGTATTTGTTGTTATTATTTAATTAACCCTTTCCTTAGAGGCAAGTATTCGATGACTGAACTCGCCCACGTTGGGCGCCAATTTTTCTAACCAAGTTCGTATTGTTCTTAAAGATCACCAGTCCACTTGTGACTCTAACTATGAACTGCACTAATGAATATCAAATACCTGAGCGAAGTCGGGACAGAGGAGCTACTATTTACGGATTCTTAAGAATAATCACCATATTTAGAGGAACAGCCTGTAAAATACAAAAGCTCCAAACAGTTCAAGCCAGGGTCAATCCACGTTAATATAAAATATGGATATTTTATAGCAGATTTTTCCAAATAATCATCCAAAGGAGCGCATTAGATAATTTAGTAAGAACATGGTAGTGCCTAAATGATACTAGGTATAAATAAATGTTGTCTACAGGAAGTTGTACTGTTTACAAATACCAATAAACTAAAATTACTCACTGAAAATTACTTTATTTAACAAGCTAATAATTTCTCGTTTTTTTTTTCTTAAGATAGGCTGTTCAAACCAGATCTGTTCCCTTTTATCGTAACTGAAATCCTCGATTTGGATGTATAGTGAAACTGTCAACTTGTATTGCAGTAAGTTTTGTCAAAAAGGAGATTGAAATAAACGCGGATATCACTAAATCTACATTTCCAAAAAAATTATTGGCATCGTCACACCCATATTGATGTCACATTTCAAACAAGTTTCGTTTCGAACTTTTCCTCCAACGACAATAATTTACGAAATATTATCTAACATACTGTATATAAAATGTTTAAAAGTAAGCAGTAACGTGCTTTGGTTCCCTTTTCGCTGCATTCAATTTAGAAACTAATAACACTACTCCTCCATATACATTCAAGAACAACTAGTTGTTCAAGCTCAGCTGTTTCTTAAAAATAAATAATTGCAAAAATTCAACAGGATGCTTAATTAATAGCAAGTACAAACCACAAATTGTCGCGCTCCAATTTGCCAAGAAATACAAAACCCCTCTCGACTGCCTATTAAGCTTATCAAGCCTATATTCTGTAACGAAACGTCTGTGAGCAATTAAACATATTTGTGAGGATAGTTTTCGGAAAAGTTGCTGACCAGTTATTTTGACATATCAGAAAGAAATGTGAAACCACGGTTTCACATCAAATCCTCTGGGGCATCACTGCCTTCTTCTGAAACAACGCAAAGTTGAAACGCAACAACAAAACGTCCAATTTTTAATGTTTAGAAAAGAGAAACAAAGAACGTTGGAGACCGGGACCAATAAGAAGTACGCAACAAGAGCTTTAAAGCAAATGCCTTCATAAATGACGGCAGACAATTCCGAAAACGTCCAAAGACCAATGGGAGGATAACATTTGTTATATTAATAAAGATATTTAAACTATTTATCATATACTTATATCAACAGAGAACCACTATTATCTGATTGTTACTTATTTAAGTCTTTTGAGTAGTTTATTTTAAGACTTTGTGTACACTAGTCAACAAGTTAAGTGATTATTTAATGTTTTAACAATACCACAAGTGTTTCTAAACTAATAGCAGATTGCTCCTTTGAGTCTTACAAAGCTTGAAATGTTACTCGTTCTTTCACAAATCCTAATTATATAATGGCCACTGACGCCATTACTTTACAAAACGTTATCACTGATTATTAACCGTTACAACGTCCTACTGTCGTTGTTTCACTTTAAACGATTACCCGTACACTGTTAGTACTGAATGGCTGTCTTGCCATACAAATTACAACTAATATCGTAATGCTTTACGAACCCAAACCAAACCTAAAACGTAACTAACTACTTTCAGGGTTTCACTGCTAAAGTACTTTGTGCTCGAAATTAAAGTTTTGACATCGTTGCTACGTTACGCTATCAACTGACTAAAAGGTCTTCGTATTTCTTCTTTCGAGACTAAAGTTTTGACATTAATGCCAGGGTTACGCTATTAACTAACTCAACCGACAGAGTGTGCATCTAAGCCGCCATCTTTAGGTATTCTAGGTTAGTTTAACCCTTTCAAAAATACTTTTCTTTTCGAACAGATATTGTAATGATCATAAATACAACTAAATCTACTGAACCAATTGGGAGGCACTACATTTAAGAGCATTTTCCAAAGTCATCCA
Source organism: Octodonta nipae (assembly GCA_034190945.1). Lineage (NCBI taxonomy): Eukaryota > Metazoa > Arthropoda > Insecta > Coleoptera > Chrysomelidae > Octodonta > Octodonta nipae. The sequence goes on from CM067222.1 coordinate 11,015,916, forward strand.
ATGCCTTTAACGAATCCATTTAACGTAAAAGATTGTCTTGATCATATTCTAGACATCTCTTTCTCTGAGAATATATGTAGGGAAAAATTTCTTTAAGATAACCAGTAATCCGGCAATTTTTCAAAATTCCCTTACTATACTTTGTTCTTCAATTACAATATTCAAATACTTATCTGTTGCAGAAAAATCTGAGAGAAACACCAAATTAAAAGGCAAAAGACTTTCTCAACAATCTTTTCGAAATTACTTGATTAAAGTCATTTCTAGGTGCCACATAATACTTTTAATTTATAAAAGAAAAATTGTGACGATATTCCAAAATTTTTAAACAATTATTCCACTGAAAAAACTGTTTTATTGCCTCTAACTTGACAAATATTGAATTTTTAAAATCCTTTGATAGCTTTATGCTTAAAATTACTTCTAACAACATAGTGACAGAAAACAAACCAAATTTTCATATTTTGATAACATTATAATAAAGAAGAAGTTCACGGCCTACTAATAAACAAATGACCCTGGCGCACCAAGCGGTTTTCAAAGTTACATTACACTAGTAGGCATCAAGAATCAGTAGCCTACTAAGTAAAATTATCTGTGTATTTACGTAAACCTTATCTTTGTGAAGATTAACTCAAAATTCATGGGATTTTAATAATCCTAACTTTGTATTTTATACTACCGAAAGACCTGCATCAGTTAAAGAAATCTTACATTATTTTTTAATCTGATTTTTCTTTCGGTCTTTACTTCATGCAAATTCATTTAATAATATTAAAACAAAAACACTCGGTTAATTTTCACAAATTTACTAAATATTGACAATTGTTTCGCACAGTTAACTGGCTTAAACTAGTTTAAAACTGTATTTTTCCAAATGCCTCAAAACATAATATTAACATAACCTTAAAAACTGAATGGTTTATTTTGAATACCAAGAACCTATCATACATACACTGATAAATATGTTGACGACATAGAAGAAATATATCTCTATAGTGTTGTCAAATCAAGGTAATGTCAATTCTTGACTAGTGTACATAGAAGTTGTATATACTGGACCACATAAGAAGTGACCCAACCATTAATTTTTTTTGTTGGTATTACTTAATATATAAATATTTTAACCAAAATTGTTTGCTCAATGACAATATTCGAATGAAAATTATTCAATGAGAGTTGATATGGAAGAGTATTTCCACAATTGTAGTCAATTATACGATGCTATATTTTCCAATGCCTATTCCTATAACTCCAGCTTTATTTCCTATAGCACTGGATGTTCTTAAAAAATTGAAGTAATTTTTTATCGATTTCAAATTTACGAACATCTTGTTTGACTGTTAACAATAAAATATAAAGGCTTTAAAGTAGACTTACTTTAGGCTATCCTTATTGTATAGTAAATTCAAAATTATCATAACAAAGACTATTTACATGTTATACGTAGCAAACTTTTCTTTTCCATCTAAATATATGGGTCCAAGGTTTTTTCTATAACACCTGACAGTGTTGAACATATCTGTGTCGTATTCTTTTTGAGAGAAAAAAAAAATGTATACATTGCCTTATACTTCTAATTGAAACCGTAGAAAAAAACTTAGTGACTGCTCAGAAATTGCGGAAAATCTTTTTATTATAAAAAAATATCGTCAATAATGTTTAGTTGTTGTTCTATTCACTGCACAAATTTCCGCAATTTTTCAGCAGTTCGAGTCAAAATAAGGTAAATCGTTGTCATTATTAAACAAACCCCTTGTTAAATATGCATGTATATTATTTTTAACTGTGATCGTATGGCCTTTCTAACAAAAAATTTCGTTTTTCAAAAACGTTTCTTATTAAGACTTGTATATAAGAAAATTATATAGGTTTGTCACTTATATCCTTGTGTTTAATGCAATAATAAATTACATCCCTACATATTTTGCAGATTATTTATTCCTTCCCAGTTAAATTCCTTTATACTACGTCAGGATCAGGGGCGTAGCTACCGCCCTATCAGCCGTATCAATGATACGTGCCCAGCTACAGGGGCCCCAGACGCGTATAAGCAAAAATTAGTAAAAAATTATCCACAATGTGACTTAATTTAGTGTGCTTCTCGAGAAAAATATATGAAAAAACTGTAATAGATGTGTAGAGTTTTCACTTCAGAAATGACCAAAATCAAAAAAGCAACTAATTTTGATAAAGGGCCCCTCCTGGTCACTGGTCTGGAGAGATAAAAGATCTGATGAAACAGTACCCTTTTATGAAGAACTATAGAAACGTCAATGTTAAGCTCTTTTTTGGGAAATAACACCACAATTCACGAAATTTTCGGGCTCTAGGTCAGACCCCGTTGTCAATTATAGTGAGTTTTCTTTATTGGAATAAATGGAACTTTAATAACAGATGGATAAACAGCGTCAAACAATTTTCCGCCAAGAAACTACCAATTATAAATTTAAATTTGTTCTCAAATATTTCAAGAGCAGTGTGGCCAATTTAGTGACTGTAGAAATGACTTTTGCGTGAGTCAACGATAAAAAAATATGGCGATAAAAATGAGAGCGTCTTATCTAACGACATTGCAGTACAAATCTAAACAGTTTATAAGTTTTTTATCAACTTGTAATAAGTATTTCTTATTACAGACTAAATATCGTCGGTATTGTTTCGTACGCTGAACAATGGATTTATTTCGCAAATGCGACTTATACAACAAACTGTATTGCTGCATTGCAATGATGATAAATACTTAATTAGATGTTAAATTATTTCCCAACAGTTTTAGCGACTTTTGATCTAGAGCCATGGTTCTACTGACGTTGACAACACTGTTTAACAGACATTAATAAAACTATTTTGAAAATGCACCTTGGTTTCCAAAATTCTCAATAGATGACGTTAAAACTATATCAACAAAATAGCCCTACCGAGGACATATCGTATATAATTAGTTCGTATAATTCGTAGGTTAGTTCTGAAATTTCTTAGCATGAGATATAAAATAAATTCCTAGATTTCTTTTCAAAATTTGCTACAAAAATAGAGGCTGACTAAGTAAACCTGATTCCAGAAATTCCCATTAGATATTGTAAAAATCACTTCAAACTCCTTAATAGCTCTGCCAAGAGCAAATCGTATATAGTCTCTAACGTAGTTCTAAAATTTCTCAACAGATGGCTCTACATCAACTGACTCTAAAAAATAAAACTTAGGGCGAGAATACATAGTTAAAAGGCCAATCGTGATAAGTCAAAGCAAATTTGAATATTTTTATGGCCACATATCCGATGCGGGTGTTAGAAATGTTTCTAGCAATAAAAAAATTGTCGTGTTTTAGCAAGGTGTCTCCGCCTTTATGCTAGTTTAACTAAATAACGTTATTTTGGAATATTCTTAGTAGATGGTTCCAAAACGATCTTCCTCGTCAAAGTTTTATAAACATGTGATATAAAATAATGTTTTAAAGATATTCAGCAAATGAAAATGTTTTTTAAATTATCCCATGAGAACCAAACCGATATTAACAGAGATAGTTGGTTTCAAAAATCCACAACAGATGGCACCAAAACTGTGCATTGTTGTTTATAAATACACATATCTGTACATAGGAAGATTGATTTCTTACCCTCAAAATTTCTCTGTTAGGTATAGAGAACGGAGGAGAGCAAACCCCAATGAGCAGGAAGAATAATCAATCACCTATTTAAAAAACATTGAAATAACGTCCTCTTATGTAGTCCTATATACCAGAATCCAGCATCAATGCTTGCTTGCTTTAAGATAGCTAATTAAATGTTAGATATTTTTGCTTACAACTACAGTTAGAAATGTAAAATGAGAGGTTTTTGGAAAGAAAAAGTCTACATAAAATGTATCTAATATATTACAAATATTTTCACAGCAACTTAAAGAATAGGCAACAGGTCTTTTATGAAATAATCAACAAAAATCACAATACACATTAATATACTTAAATAGGTTTACTCTCTTGTGACTATGACATTTCAGAAAATTGTTAAAACATACTAAATTCACATCTAACCTCTTCAAGTGGCTACTGCATAAATTGAGGTAAAATGCAATATTCTATAACATTCAGTAGAATATTTTCGTTTGCCTACCTATTGTATAAAGTAAATATAAACTCTCTGCAGATGTGTGTTGATTTACTATGTCACCACAATAGTGTTTATTGTGAATTAGATTTACTGCTAAGCAGTATATTCAGTTTCAGTGTCCAAGAACTTCACCTGTTATTTTTTACAGTTAATGACCCAGTTAATGTCAAAGATAACAGATTTTGCATTTACAAAAAAATCTCAAGAAAATGCTTCAAGCACATAAAAAACAGGTGAAATTAGAAGCAATAAATGGTTATGACATATAATAAATTGTTTTGACATTATTCAGCAACCATGTTTGTATTTCCATATCAACGCCCATGGATTCATTTAAACCAAGTACCGCTGACACCAATTTCAAAATTGGTCAAATAAAATGCAGTTTTATACGATTTGAAACTACCTTGTAATATAGTTTCAAAAATTTCATTTACAAACATTTAATTGTAAACTGAAACCCAAAGATTTATAGAACCATTCTAGAAATATACAGATACCTTAGTCATCACCTGAGCGAAATTTTTGGACGACTTAATAAAATTACCAATAAAATTTTAAAAATTAGGACAGGTTATAAACCTCACAAACATAGAGTTGTCGAAGATTACAGCCAAAAGTATATGCCTAAAGGATACAAACTGGAGAATAAAACATGGAAAATAAAAAGAAAAATATTGACAAATACTACGCAAACGACGACACAGATAGAACAACAAGAATGTTTGAAACAGTAATAATCAGAACTTTAATAATAATTAATTATAAGAAAAATAAAGAACAGAATGATTAGAAAAAGAGTTTTGAAAACTGATAGAACCTTTACAAAAGCAGTCCCGGTAAGTTATATTGAAATAAAATATGTATTTACTGTACAATTAGGTTTGTTTATTATTTTCCTCTTGTAATGGCAATATTTGGTTCAATGTTCCCAACTATGTGCGATATATTTCATTATAATGTTGGTAAAATGTTTGCCTATGAAATGAGCCACACAAGAAGTTAATGAAAATTTATTATCATTTAAACATTTCTGAAATGTAGACTGAGATTTGTCATGAAACTAGTTCACAATAACAATTTAGCCAAAGCCAATTAATAACGGTTATAATTTATTTGTCGGATATATTACTGAGTCCATATAAAAATTGATTAATAGCTAAAACACATATGTACAACTTTCAATCATTCGTAATCAATATGATGAAGAAAGAATATACAAAAACAAAACTGGAAAGAAATGTTAGAAAAAATTGATGACTATTTTAATTAAGACTATTTAATTTGTTTATAGGTTAGATTTTGACTAAGAAAAAGTTCACTAGAACCAATAGAGTAGTTTATTATGAATTATTATTATTACAAAATATGTACTGGGTACCTTAAATGATTCGTTTTACGAAGATTTCAAACACTTAATGTTTTATTATGGTGACTTCATCAATATTAACTGAACACTAATAACAATAATTTTATTTCACATCGTTTCCCAAATTATAGATTAGATCAATTATAAGTGTATCCTTTTACCACGAAATTATTGATAAAAAATGCTATTTTTTATCAATATTTAATCCTGTAAGATGATCCTTTTGGGCCTCTGAACTTATCTTTTGGTAACATATTTTAACCAAGAGTATCTGATGATAAAAGAACTGAACTGAACGAATTTTACAAATGCACACAATTCTAACACTAAGCTATTGAGATTAAATTCATTTAACATGTCTTAATGAATCGTTGATATACAGGGTGTAACATCATACAGTGCAGATATTTTGGTAGATCAGTATAAATAAAAAAATCTTATAACATTTCAAAAAGTTTATGGTTTATGAGAAAAAATTGTTCACAGTTGTCAACCAAACTAAGCATATACGCGTTTATTTACCCATTTATTTGCAACTGCAACTAATTTACCAACTGAACAGTACAATAAACAAAACCCATTGCCATTCTTAATAATTAAAAGGGGTATTTAAAACAAATAATTTTTTCAACAGAATTAATAAAACAGAAATCATGGCAACATCTGATTGAATTTGCTTTCGTAGATCGTAGTAAAGGACTTATTGCGGAAGGTTATTGCTTCCGTATTGCAAAAAGGTAAGGTGGTATTTACATGTTCTGAATGCAATATTTTGACGTCGTAGCTGAGCGAGTTAGTTTCAATTGTGGTGTTATTGCCAATAAGTGAATGAACATTAAGTAAAGATACCACAACTATCACTCAGGAAACAACTGTGAAGTTTTTGTCTATAATTACAAATATGAGTGTGAAAATATTAAGCATGGAGTAAAAAACACTGAATTTTTGAGTTTTTTTTATGACGTTGCAAATTGTTACTTGTAAAATTTCTCAATTCTATGTTGGTAAAATCGAGTATGATATGTTTTAGGTACTAACACTTTATTTTTTTTTGAAATTTCAATCTAGATGAGAAAGTTATTATTATTAAGTACTAACTCAGGCAAGGAAATGTTAAAAAACCAAATTTATAAAGTTACATCTTCTAATTCTCACTATACAGCTATATCTTGGCCATATAGATTTGTTAGTTTTTAAATATCTCGACTTTAGTGAAGTTGATAATCAAATTGTTGTTTAAATGTAAGACCTCCTCTGAATCACAGGTGCTTAATAATGATATGCTAATCATCATTATCACTAGACTATGGTGTCCACTGTTGGACAAAGATCTCTCATATTTTGACACCTTTTTCTATATCGGGCAACTAGTAACCAAATTGTAGTGGTCTCTTGGTTCCCATGATTCAGCACTCTCTGCAGTTATATGTTATTCTAGCTACGAGACCTCCCCAATCCCTTTTAAATGCTGAATAGTTCTGGAAGAGTTCACTTGTACTGTATTTCATATGACAGGTTTACTAGATCTTTTGCCTGTGAACTGAACAGTGCTTCCCAACTTTGGCATTCCTATCTTGTATTTTATGTTGTTTTTAGTCATAAGTGTATATAAATATGGTAAGCCCAGGTCAAGTGCCTGTACCCTGGATGAATCTATGGAGCTCTGTTATGGCAGATATCATATAAAACAATTCATCAGGAGCAAACTCATTCAATTTGGCTACAAATTTTGCTGCATAAATGGCTACGATGACTTAAATACAGTCCAGGTTTATAAACATACAAATCTGACTCTTAGTAGTACTGTAATAAAAGAGTAACGAAGCTTTCATAGATAATTATATCAACAGCTAGCTGACCCACAGAAAAGTATAAATATTGTGAACTGGAGTTCTTAATGAAATACATCAAATTCGACACATTTTTGTTCAGTACTCATTGAAAAATGAAATGGTTAATAATAATTTGAAAGAACCAGAAAGGAAAAACACACCGATAAAGAGCTTATTAAATATTCCTGATTGCTGTTATAGTGTGAATTTATAATTCCTTTGACTTTTATACAATGAAGAAATAAATAATTTCCCACCTGTTGTTGATGAAAAATCACCATTTCAAATATTTATTAATTTTTCACATCTTGTAGGTATATTAAATAAGTTTTAATAATTTGAAGCCAGTTGATACAGTTTATATTTAAAATAAAGAAGGTTTTGTGTTTTATAGAAAGCAGTAGAGTGAATTTGATTATTGAAATTAGTCTTCAGTTAATTAACTAATAACGCAAATGAGTTTCAAAAGATTCGAGTAACTAAAATTACGCATATAGCATTCGGAAGAACGTAACAAACTCTGCTTTTTGGGTAAATAATCTAGGAATGTCAGTTTAAAAAAATACGTTAATTGTCAATTATTATTTAAAAAAAAAACAAGTGGCCCAGTCAGTAGGATTGTAGAATTATTGTATGTCACAAAACACTTTTAAGAAACTAGATGTAATAGGCAAAGTGTCCATGGATGGAAGTATTTTCATGTTTACAATTAGGAGTAAAAAAATCAGACTACTTTGACACTAAAATTTAAAAATAATTTAGAGTTTGTCAAGTTTTCCCATTTTGCGATAACATCAAATATCGGCACCAGTACAAGAAAGCAGCACGTTCTTGTTATCCTGAATGCAGTAAAGATAAAGATACAACAGTTTTAAAAATTGATCTAAAAGTCTTATTAATATGTTTCTGATATATCGAATGAGATGATTCAACATTGCGTGGTAAAATGCACTGGTGAAAAATGTACAACTGACTAGACAACAATCCAAAAAAAGTATTTACAACCATTAATGGAATATCATTCAACGAAACCATTCGACATTTCACAAATTGATCGTAAAAAAAAGAACAAACATACAGTGACAGAAATTATCTTAGTTATATTCTAGTATAAATAAATAAATAAACTACATGGGGGAGCAAATAAATAACTTACCTAACCTAACCGAATCATCCACCTTCCAAGATCCAAAGGTATTTCTTATCGGAACAAGACAAAAAATAAATTTAAATACAATCTATCGTCATTCCCTCCTTTGTCGTCTCCCGACGAAATTAACACCAAAAGGGCTGTCAAACTTGTCACGACTAAACGAATTGTGCGTGTCAGTTGTCAACGAAATCAAAATGGAGAACAATATTTTGAGGTTACGTCCACGAGCAAACCTCGATCAATCGAAACCAATGGCGGCGCCGCTGTCGCATTATTTGATTGGAAATTCCGGCCAATAGTTGATGTGAAAACGCTGAGTTGTACCTTCGAACAGACGATCGAGCCAATTGGAGAAACCGTCGAGTAGACTGCCTTCGAGGAGGACGCCTTCCTCGGAGTCCGAACTGTCGGAGTTGAAGCCGATGAAGGCACCACTTTCGCAGTCGACGGATTCTGTGGTGGGTTTTGACGACAATCTTTTCTGTAGGGAAAAAAACAGATTAATTAAGTTGTATTGATCGATTTGAATAATCAGATTTGTCACTCGTTATGAGCTAGCTACGAAATAATTATGTGATCGAATACCCGGCTAGAATGAGGAAAAAACGTTATAACTATATTAAAAAAGTAAAATAAGCTTTGTCTGTCTGACCCCACTGGCGCCCTATGGAAATGCCAACCTGAAAGAAATTATCCCACACAAATCTTATGGGTTTGGGTTCCCGATCAAATTGGATGCAATTTTGGTATGTTGTACTTCATAACGTCCTGATCAAAAGTTATCATAGGCACAAAGTCTAAAAATGGACAGTTTTTGAGATATCAGGGTCATAATGAACAAAAATAGACAATTTTCGGAATATAGTATGTACTACTCCCTAAAATTTCTGGTGAAGTAAGTCATAGGTTCTAGCATGAAACCTTTGACGTGACCCCGTAAGTAACCTTCAAGGTAATTTCAAGGTTAAACTGATTTTTAAGATAAGATTCCGTAATTTTTTATAGCAATAGGAAAGAGGGCTATCGAAAGGCTATTCAGCGTTTACGAGAATTGAGTCTTTCAATTAGAATGAAAGCTCGCACGTCTTGAAGTTGGTGAGGGACAACGGTCGACAGAGGGACCAATACAAATTTAGGTCACCAACGGACCGCATCGTAGTTAACCGTTTGGTTTCCGGATCACGAGTTTCCCATCGTCTGATTTTTAAGTTGTTATTTCGTTAAAAAATGTCTGACGTTTTGCTATTGTTATAAAAAAGTTCGCAATCTTATCTTGAAAATCAGTTTGATCTTCCAATAACCTTGAAGATTACTTGCAAGGACATGATCAAAGGCTCCATGCCATAACCTATGGCTTAATTACCCTGAATTTTTAGGGAGTAGTTCATACTTTTCAAGTAAATATGACTCTCGGATAGTCCGAAAATTGTCCATTTCTGTTCATTTGACTCTGATATCTCAAAAACTGTCCATTTTGCGACTTTGTGCCTATGGTAACGGTTGATCAGGACGTCATGAGGTACAACATAACAAAATTGCATCCAATTTGACCGGGAACCCAAACCCATAACATTTGTGCTGGGTCATTTGTGTCTGAAACAGTCATATTTAAATATATCTGGTATCCAGTTTATAGGTATTAACCCGGGGTGAATGAGGTCGGGTATGTCATAGCCGCCGGTTTGTAAAACACTAAATATTTATTAACTATGCGATTCCTGGAACTCGGCAGGCTCAGTAGCTGGAGGAGGTGATGATGGGAGTGATTTTAAGTAAGAGTAACTGTGTTGCGCTAGCGGTAGAGTGAACTGCAAACATAAAGCGGGTACGTCATACCCGACCTCACGGTCGGTGTAAGTATTTTGTGTTTTGGTTGTCTTCTAATTTTATGTGTATATTAATCAAATTTCCTTGTTTGTGGTTGTGTTAACTCCAAAATGCCTTATGAGCAAAATCAGAGACGGCTTGCTCAAATTTTGGAAGAATTTCCAATGATGAAAGTTGCGATTCAGGGAGTGATGGGCAAACTGATCACTGCCCTAAGCGTAGCGAGGAAAGGGATTCGGAACAGAATGCAGATTCTGAAGTCACATTCTACAGTCGGAAGATATTGTGTATACTAATGAGGTACTTGGATCCTATTTTACTGCTAAGGAAGGAACCAAATGGCAAAAAGTCTGTCATCCTACAAACACCCGCACAAGATCGGAAAATATTGTTGTAAGATCGACCAAGTGTAACAGGTTCAGCTAAAAGTACTCAAACAGAACATGGATGTTGAACACTTTTCATTGCAGACCCTATGTTGAATAACATACTCTGCTATACAAATAATGTGATAAGCAATATGAGGATTTTGTGTCGTCTTGGCAATAACAAGGAAGAGATGAACTCGTTTTTGGGACTTCTGTATTTAGCAAGTTTGTATCGCTCTAATGGACAGAATCTAACTGATTTGTGGCCTACACATGTCATTGGCATAGAGATTTTTATATGTACAATGAAACTATAGCAGTTCTATTTTCTGCAGAATTGTCTTCTGATCCGATATTGACTGTGTCGAAGCTAAATTATATAAGACATTTCATTTTGATCTCAATTTCCCAAATAATTAGATATTAAGTCATAGTTTCAAAATATTGTCGATTCGTTCGTAAAAAAAAACGACATTGTTTTTTATAGAAATATAATTACTTTCATAACTAGACCTGGGTTATTTTAGCACAGTACCTCATTTCCCTAATGTTAAATCATATATTACAGTAATTAGTATTCTAGAGTTATTTTAGTTATCAAAATCGAGAATTCTATATTTGGGTATGTCATACCCACCTCATAGCTGGTGTAACAATTTTTCACTTCATTGACGCCGGGTTAATGGTGCACAAACTATCTTTATAACAACGATTACGTCTACTTCTGACTATACTAATGTAACTGCTTTATATCTAGGGAAGGTATTTATTTATCACTAAATTTTTCCGCATTCCAGCTGGATGTTCGATCATATGCCCTTTCCATAGTCAGCTCTTATAGTTATCCCAATTAGCCATTTATCCAATTTCGACAGGTTCAAGTACATTCGTTGTTAATCACAATCCAAAAATGTAGGCATAAGGTATAAGTTAATAGTTTATAACAAAAATTGTAATATGCTTCAATATGATTTTTCTACAAGTTCTTATCAGGTAGACGCTACTCTTATTTTTTATCGATTTTTAATAATTGGACATCTTATTTTATCGTGTCCAACAGTTATCAGAAATATGCTACTATACCAACCGCCACATTGTTTCTAATTTAAAATGTTCTCAAATTGCAATATACTTAAGTTTTTTTCGGAAAACTAGTTGTTTAGCATCAACTGGTACTGATGATATCGGAAAACAGATTGGAAGATTACTATCTGAATCAGTATGCTGATATAGAACAATGTTATGTATCAGTTGGAACATTCGGATCATCCTCTCACATCGAACCAAGGCCGAATAATTACTCTATTCAGATGAGTTCTGAGTGATTTCGAACGAATTTTCAAAGCTACATAGTTTCGCTTTCTTTACTCTTATAGTTTGCATTATTGATCTAACTTTCTTTACTCGTTTCATTTTATCTGCCCTGTAGATGTTTTTAATTCCTATCCATAGCCACATTTCAAAACTCTAAAGGTATTTTTCTTGTTTTTTTCTTAATATCCTTGTCGCTGATCCATATAAAATCATACTCGACATGTAGCATTTTACTACTTTTTCTCAGCTTCAGGGGAATTTTTCTTGCTGTTAATAGGTCGTTTACTTTGACAGATGATGTTTTACCCACTGATATTATGTTCCTAATTTCTTCAGTGCAACTTCCAGTTGAATTTATGATTCCTCCCAAATATTTATTTTCACCTACTTGTTTCAGTTGTTGCCCTTCCAACATAATCCTCACAACTTCTACTGTTTTTCTACTCGCATTACCTTTGTTTTTCCAATATTTATTTTCATATGAGTATGCTACAACATACAACACCTTGGCTCATTTGCCACCTTTGCCACTCTTTTTGTCCTTTGTAAAGCTCTCGAATGAGACGCCAATCTTTCCAATCCACTTCATTATCCTTTAGGAATTTCAACAGTATATTCCAATCTACTTCCACTAAATAAACACACATACATTCCCATGTTCTTCTGCATCAGTCTGTCTGCTAACATTCTGACATACCCTATACCATCGCAGGTTCCTCTTCCTTTCCTAAATCCAACCTGATCTTCTAAGTTTTCTTCAATTTTAATTCTTTTCAACAGTATCCTTGTTATTACTTTGGTGGGATGGCAGATACAGACTATGGTTCTATACTCTTTGGATTGAGTTGCCTTTGCATCTTGTGTAAGATTGTCAGGCCATATTTCTGAATAATAGATTTTTATAAGGTTCTTGATTATAGAAATAACGGAAGGTTCTAAAATCTTAAGTGCTTCAGATGGTATGTTACTACTGCCTACTGCTTTGTTGTATTTTAATTCCTCAATTGCTCTTTGAACTTCATGTTCTAACTTTATTTGTCCCACTGCTCTTCTGGCTCTATATCAGTCACACTTTGGTTCCCATTACTGTTATAAAGATCCTTTACATACTTCACCCATTATTCCTTGTTTTCGACCACCTTAGCTGTTATAGTATAACTTTCTTTCATCATCCCAGTTTTTCTTATGAGTTTAGGTTCACGTTTCGTTAAAGTCTTGTATAATCCTGTTTGGCAGTATTTTACAAAATATTCTATTTTCTCGCACTGTTCTTCCATCCATTTCTCTCTGGCCTTGTCAGTCACTCTTCTTAACTCATTATTTATTTTCCTGTCTGACTTGAACTTTTTTCATTTCTTTCTATCTTCCATTTTACAGAATATTTCTTGTGTTACCCATTCCTTCTTGGTTTTCCTTGATTTTCGTCCAAGCAATAAACGTTTCTTTCAAATAGTTCCATTCTTCCTTGATGTTCTCTTTCTGTAGTTCTATTTTCAAATTTTTCTCAATTTTGTTCATGAATGATTAGGATTCGCTTGCGTTTAGCTTTTCAATGTTCCATTTCTTTAAGATATGCTTGATATGCTTCCTCCTAGTTCTAATTATTGACAGTAAAAGAGTGTGAGTCTACATCTGGCCACGGGTAAGTTTTTGTATTTGCGATGCTTTTTAAAATGGTTAAAATGAAGTCTACCTCTTGTCTTTTTGAGTCCCCTGGATTTTTCGGCGTTTGTGTTCTGTGAGCCAAGTACTCGCAACCCAAAAGTCATATGGTTCACAAAATTCCACCAATGTATTTAACTATGCATTCCATATCTTTTATTTTCAGTTAAAACGCTCTTCAAATGTATCATTAAATAAATTTTTCAAATATTTTTTTACTGAATAGCTTTTCAAAGTTCAAAATTCAATACCACGACTGACAGACAAGTTGAGTTTTGATTTATTTCCGTTGTCGTGTCACGCATCAGCATATTGCGGATCATTTCGGCGCGGGTTATGTCGTAATTCATTTGTATAATTCCTCTCGCACTCAGACTGATGCGAAGACTGAAATGTGTATGAACAACTGAGATGTGTGAGTTCCAACCCAAAATGATACAGTTGTATCGCCGATGGTGATTCGTATCTTTAAGAACAATTAGGTGATATGGAACAATGACTCGTTTCAGTGAAGATCTCATCTCTACTACCATTGCCTCTTTAATATTAAATATTTAAATTACGCGTCATTTCTAAGCGTGCATAATTACTCACCTTTCTACTCCTTTCCATATGTTTGGCATGAAACACGCAAAAATATTTCCGATGACCATTCAACGCCAACACAGTACCGACGCAATTTCTGGGATTGATGTTCAACTCGAGATCTTCGGGAAGAGAGAGTTTCAGCAGTTCTTTATACCATTTAAGGCCCCTTTCGATATACATATATGAAAACATCAACGTTTTATTCCTATAAAATAAATTAAAATATGTAATATTTAGAAATTTTGATCTGACACTTGAAAATTTAAATTCCTACTCACTTCCTATAAGGCCAAACTGCTTTGTGATAAGGCGGTATCAGCTGTTGTCTGGATTGCATATCCAGAATCAGAATTACGGTACGACAGCCGGGCTTAAGCATCCTCACTAAGGCGTTGTACGATTCAGAACGGAGCTCGTGCAGCTTCAGTTCTGGTTGATAGCTCGAAGACGAGGTGTCGTTATTATTGTTGCCCGATTGGGCTTTAGCTTTTTGTTTCTGGATGTTTTCTTCCTCCAGACGCCTAGATTACAGAAATATTTAGTACAACTTCATAATATATTTAGCGTTTCATTCATCTATGCTCCATTCCTGTGTTAAAATTTTAAAAATGTATACTTACACTAAATAAGCCATGAAATACCCTATTCCTAATATAAAAATGATTGTTCCCAAAAGCGAGAGAGCGGCAAGAATGTGTTCTTTGCCCAGTCCCTCGTAGACGTTCTCTAAATATTGTGCTGCTCTTTCTAAGGCTCTAGTAACCATACTCTTGGCATGCTCATCGAGAAGATCCTGAAACAAATTGATTAGGACGAATTCAATTAAAAGTAACGAAGTTTTTTTCAGTTTTTATAAAATAACTTTACAACTTCAGAAATTTGTTACTTATCTTCTTTCTTCTTTTTTCAAGGTTAGCCTTTCAGGCCTGTAGCCTTCAAGGCTGATTGTGGTCTTGATCTCCTTTAATCGCCGATAGGTAAATTAGTTTCTTCGGGTTACCGTGTGCTCTCTTCAAATTTGGTAAATACATTATAACTACATAAGTCTATTTACAGGATAATATGTAATTAAGTAGTGCTTATAATAATACTATTTCGCTATTAGTTCGAAATATTTTAAAACCAGAGCAAAAATATCGAAAAAAAAAATTATTTTAACTATTTTAAAGTTTATAACTACTTAGATTTTGAACAAACTATATTTACAGAGCAAGGCAGTCTTGGACCTCCGGCTTTTTCACTAAACTAACACATATAAATAAATCACTTTCTGAGAGTCTTAATCATTTTGTAAGCGTCTTAGGGGAAACTAAGGTTCGGTATGTATGATAGGGGTCGTTAGTCGTATACGATTAAAGTATTTTAATATTCGTATATCTACCACGCACACACACACACACACATGCGGCTGCCTCGCCATCTTACCCAGAAGTCCAGGTTATTGTTAATTAGATTTCAGATGAATATTTTTATTATTATTTCTGGGTCAGTGCTAGTCAAAGCAAGAAAAAAAGACTCTAACTTACATAAATGATACCACAAAATAACAGTGAAGGCCAGAAATAACACCAGAAACATCATTCCACAAATAGTAGAAATGTATACCATCTATTAAAGAGACAAAAACAAGAAAAGAAAACAAGCGAGAGTTGAATAATATACGAGGGCTGCCTTTTATATTTCGGGATTGGACAACCCTAGTGTTGCAATCTGACAACTGACAGCTCTATCGTAAAGTTTGACATTTTTGAGGTTATACGTACTCAGAAAGTTTTGACATACGAGCGCTATGTGTTGTTTACAGTAACTTAAAGGATTCATCTCGGCCAAAAAATGGAATTAAATCGTGAACATTTTCGTGTGATTATTTTTTACAACTTTCGACGTGGATTAAGTCAGCAAGAGAGCATGGATGAACTTAATTTAATTTTTGGCGATGAAACTCCATCAAGGACCACTGTTTATCGATGGTATGGTGAATTCAATAGAGGTCGTAGTTCACTCCAAGACGAATTTCGTGAAGGTCGTCCAAAAACAGTTGTTGTTCCGGAAACCATTAATGCTGTGCGCGAACTGATATTGCAAGATCGTCATGTGACCTATCGTGAGATTGAGTCAACCTTACACATTAGTGGGACCAGCATACATTCAATATTGCATAAACATTTGAATGTCAAAAAAATTTGTTCGCGTTGGATCCCACACAATTTGTCAATCGTTCAAAAAAGGCTCGTGTCGATTGGTCGAAAGAAAAGCTCAAAAAATACGATCGCGGTGCTTCAAAACACGTTTAAGACATAGTGACAGGTGATGAATCGTGGATTTACGCGTATGAGCCCGAAAGTAAACAGCAGTCGACTGTATGGGTGTTTCAAGATGAGCCGAATCCAACAAAAGTTGTTCGCGCACGAAGCACCTCCGTACCACTAGAAAAACGCAGAACAGTCAATTCTGAGTGGTACACAACCATTTGTTTGCCAGTTGTCTTCCAAGAAATGAGGAAAACCAACCGCCGAAGACGGATCACTCTTCACCACGACAATGCGAGCTCTCACACATCGGCTCAAACAACTGCATTTTTGACCACTGAAAACATCGATTTGATGAGTCATCCGCCGTATAGTCCTGACTTGTCACCAAATGACTTCTTTTTCTCTCGTTTTTCGACACCTGAAGAAGGGGTTGCTGCGTTTAGAATGCATGTTTTGGAGATACCTCAATCAGAGTGGAAAAAGTGCTTCGACAATTGGTTCTAACGCATGCAAAACTGTATAGATCTTCATGGGGAATATTTTGAAAAACAATAAAGCGATTTTCGATGATTAATATTTATTTTTGTTCTCTAATCCCGAAATATAAAAGGCAGCCCTCGTACATGTTAATGAACCCACAAAAGTGAAACAGCGAGATAGGGTCAATCTCTCAAATAAAAGTCATAAAATATCTTTAAAATGCCCATGAGAGAACAATAAATCAAAAGAATTGTAGAAACTGATAAAAATAAGAACGATAAAGACAGACATTAAGAGAATTAGAGGCAATAAGGTGAAAAATAAAAATCAAGGACAAATCAAGGCAGTAGGAGTAAGGATAAGCAAAGGCATGGAGCAAGGGTCACGTTTTATGGATAACCGGATAACCATTGTAAAGACTATAACAAACAGGAGCAGTCGTAGCTATAAATTGTCGGGGAGTCGCGCATTTTTCAATATTATTTTCAAATTGTTGATAAAGCTATATTTTCACTAAATATAATTCTAACCTTATCAGAATGATAATCAATGAAATAAAATGAACAATGTTCAAATAATGCATTGACATTTTTTTTTATTTTGGACACGAAGCATTTTCTGGATATAAAGCTTAGAAGTGGGTTTGTTTCATAAAAAATATGAGAATCAACTTTGATAAAGTCAACTAGATGAAAATAAAAAAGAGGTACCAATCTATTAGTAAAACTGGCAAAATAAAAAAAGGAAGAAAAAAAGTGAAGAATCATAAATTTATTACAGTTTCAATAGCCCATATTTGGCTTATGTATGTAATTATATTAATTATTACAGAACTTCTCTGGATTTACAGAAAAAAAAACATTTTTAATTTGTTTTCTACTTCAACGAAGGTTTTAACACCTCTATATCTAGTGAAAAAATTGCCAAACTAATGCGAATTTCATTGCATGAGCTCCAAGACATTGAAAAGAACAAAACAAGTCTAATCGATACAAACTAATATGGGATAAAACGCAGACACAAGTTGTAAAAGGTATACGGAATTAATAATCGTCCTTATAATACTACGGTATAGACGGAGAGTAGATAGAAGATGTGGCGGTAAAATAAATCATTTCTGGAGATGAAAAACGGCACCATTTACTTTCTAAAATTAAGATTTCAGTAAATAACGTTGTAAAAAACATATTCTTGAATTAGACTATCGTGTCGTAATATCTTATAAGTCTATGTAATTTACACAATTTTTAACCTACTTCCAAAAAGGAGGACGTTATCAATTCGTCGCGTTTTTTTTTTGCTATTTTTGTATGTATGTTACCTGATTTTTTCTCCTGTGGTGCACCGTTTTGAATGAATATGGTCTTGTTTAATAGAGTATATATCCGGATTGGTGAAACTTCAAATTTTGGAAAAGAAGTGATAAAATTTGTGAATGAACACATGCGTGCATGGAAATCGACCAATATCCCTAATATTTTAGTCCATTTTCCGATAACTCGTTATGGATGTGTATAGTTTTTAAACGTTTAATCTATTAAGGAAGATCCTTAGGTGATCTAATATACTTTTCTGCGACGTGCAACTTGCAGTTTTGCAGAAAATCGCCGAAAATTCCAAAAGTCTGATCAAAAATTTCATCGAAATGACATAATGGACATTTCCTCATAAATATTTTAATTCCAACGTACCTGTTGTACGTAGTGCGGTAATTTTAGGTACTGGAAGTTTTAATTGCGAATTTGAAAATTTGTACATATATGTACATCTCAAGCATATAGGTAGTAAAGCATGGTATTTTCGGCTCCTTAAATCAATGAGTACCAAGCTCGTTTCGTTTGTATACCAGGCAAATACCTATTTAAATGCAAATTTTTCCATTTTACGAAGACGGTGCTTTTGGTTGTCACATTCTCCCGGCCTAATAGAAAATTCAGTGACAACACATGTCAAACTTTAAACTGCTATTTGGTGTTGGAAAAAATGTAAAATTAAAATTATATAGGGTGATTAAAAAACTGTTATATGATGTGGACATAAGCAAATCATATACAGGATGGTTGAAATATATGCTGCAGTTGAATTATATTTATACAGTGTGATTAAAAAATATTTCTTTTATAGCCCCTAAGAAGTTGCATAGGGTGTGGAGAGGAATTAATGTTACACAGGGCGATAATATAAAATGTTAAAAATTAAATAATTTATGGGGTAGCCCACAAGGAGTTATATACTATGGTTCAAATATAGGACGGATTTGACTCCGTAAATATGGGATGGATTCTACTCCGTCCTATAGTTTACAGTTTACAGAAGGCAGCTAACAAATTTATGTTTGTCCGTGGACAGTCGTATGTACAGGATGGTTGGTACATTGGAGTGCAACAATCAAGTTTGATGAATTAGTAGGTAAGTACGCAATGAAGGATTTTGGATTTGCTTGGCACCGGCTTCTAAATATACTAGATTGGTAGGTAATTAATCTGTACAGAATGATCACCTTTTAATGTTTACATTTTTTACTTCCTGGGTAGGTACCTCACAACAGTGAATGTGTTATTTATTTGCCAGAGTTGTATTTTGTTATAATTATTTTTAGCTTTTTAGTTATAGGTAGAAGTCGGTTATATTTAAAAAAAAATGTTTTATTTTACCATTGTCAAACGGGATAGCTAACAAAAATCGACAAAATTTGGCACAAAAAACAGCTATTGCAAAAGATTCCTATACAATTGCAATGCGATTGCCCGTCGTCACGTGACCGCCGTCTTGCATCCTTATTTATTTTCGAACATGTCAATCGTATCCACTCTCTCACGCAGTTTTGCATGATGTCACCGCTTATTTTACCTATGTGTTATAAAAGCGGACTCCGTCCATACGTAGTATTACTAGGCCTAAGGAATTTATAAAGTAATCACACTATGATATACAAGAAACCTGCTATGTAAATTGAAAACTCTTAAAATACTTTTGTCAGTAAATTATACAAACCTTAACAAAGGCTTCGTACGCTAAAGCTTCGCTGGACTTCACCAATCTTCCCAAAGTCTTCTCTAATTCAGAGGTAGTTTGATTTAAGTCTTTATCAACATCCCACTTCGAACCTATCCATTCGAATTTGACGTGTGATGTGTCTCGTCTCCAGAATATAACGATACCCAACATCGGCTCGACCTGTTTGCCATCTGCTAACAAAATGTGATAACCTTACTTTTCTTATTTCCTTAATCAAACGAAAGATGTCGCTTACCTGGCTTGAGCGAATTCACAAAATCCGATTGTTTGTCGTGATAGATGTAAGCGAATCGCACTCTGTCTCCGCTGTAAGGTGAACTTTGTGCGTACGTTCTGAAGGCCTGTCGGTGTTCGTCGTGCGATGAAGATTTCTTTGTTACCAACACCACACAGAGCTTCTTTCTCGGTTTCACCCATTCGCAGGGGCAGAGAACATCTAATATGCCCTAAAACACACAACAACAATTTTAATTTATATTTGTTTATACCAAAAGTCTAACCATTTCAATCATATCATCCACAATTGCGAGAATACTAAGAGAACTCAATTTTTTAATATTTCGCAAAAAGGAATCAAAGAATCTGCCTAAGACATTCAAAAACTTCTCACTCTAGTGATGTGTAACACTGTGCCGTGTCGCACTTTTTTGTCAACAGATTCACATGTGTCAAGAGTGCTGACACGGTCCCAATTACAGTTTATGACACACTTTGTGCCGAGCCTCAGATCGAGTGTAAGCATTAACGAAACATAAAATTACACTGCCTCGCTCTTGCTGGACATCGTTTAAATTAGTAATATTTTTCAGTTAGATTTAGGAATAAATAATGTACCTATTCATAATTTTAAAAAATTAAACATTGCAAAAAATCATTTATTGCTTGTTTACGTTTAGCCATATAGTGTGTCTGATACAACGAATAAAATTGAGTGATGTATACACATAACTCAACCCCAACTCGTTTACGTGTTATATGACATTTGTGCCGGCAAGCGGCACAGACACACCGATACGTGCGTGTGTTGAATAAAGTGTGCTGCAACTCACCAAATGGTACTGTGCTCTGTGATATCCGAAAGGAAGACTCGAGATTGAGTGCCAAAAAAGTGCACCATCTCGCTCGGCATTGTTTAACTCAAACTATGTGCTCTCCTTTACATTAACAATTTTTTTCAAAAATGTTTTTACCTTGAATTTGTGATCTAAAATTTTGTCTTTACTTAAGTATATCCAATAACATTTACTTTAAACAACTTGCGTTTTATAAAATTAATGATTCACTGAATGTTAGGCTTAAGACAACCCATAATAAGAGTATGCGTAAATATTGTTGCCTATATTTAAGGTATGTAGTTTTCGTAATTCAGAATATAATTGATTGTAGATGTTTTTGTTTGTTTATCAGGTACAAAATAGGGTAATGAGAGAGTTTTAAAATACTGTACACGAATGTCTATATTTTGTTAACTTATACTGTGCCTGGAAAGACTAATGAGAGTAATAAAATTGGGTTATAATAATCGTCAACTGTCAACTCTTCTATTATGTTATATGGCACAATTGCTCCATAACACTGTACTGACATACTGAAGTGTTACCCATCACTATCTTACTGCTGTAAACGCTACCAGCAAAAACTTCGGATTTAATATAAAAAAAAACAGAGGGCGCAACTTCAGACCAAGAAATAGCATGGAGCTTGAGAATACATGTTTCACTTTTAATCAGACCTCCTATATGTAACTTTAAAACTAAAAATATTGTTTTCTTTTCATATTAAAATAAACACACTTATGTAATTTTCGCTTAAATTAATTTTCTATTGAAAATTGTTTCACCAGGTTACTGGCTTCTTCAGAATACAAAGTAGAACTGTTCTACTCCACAAGGAAGCATTCAGCAAGTAGATATTAATTTCAAGAGCTCTAGAAATTTGATAAAATTTGACAAGTGTTAGACACGAGAAATATTACATGTTTTTTGTTCACGTTGTCTTCATTACAACCTCTTGAAGAACTTGGGGATTTTACAAGTGCAACATCATACAATTGCTTAGTAAATAAAAGATTTTTCTAACACAGAAATATTTCACAACTTGAAATATTTAAAATATTTATGTTAAAAAATATTCGTGATTCACTAAGCAGTTGTATGATGAAATGAAGTTAAAAATTATCACTTACCTGAGAAGATAGCCTAGGTAAGGCCAAGTACTCATTTGAGGATATCACATGATGTAAAGTTGAAGAAGGAATATCTTTCATTGAAACACTAGCCATGGCGTGAGATGTATTTTCATTGAATAGTAAAATTGCATCCATATCATGTGAGATTTGGTACTTGTCACGTATCGGCTTGGACTCTACAAAGCTAAAACAAATATTACCAACATAAGGATAACAAAACCAAGGTTTTACAGTAATGAATGTCACGAATGACAAACAAAGTAAAGGTATGATGTTTCAAAACATGCTTATATTTTGATGCAACGTTTCGAATTTTTCAATCCATTAAAAGCAAGACAATATTTGTTTCCAGTGGAAAACCTTCTTTGGTAGCACTTCTTTCAACTGATTGAAATCTCGAATAATTCTAATAATCTTTGTGTAACGCCGTTTGCCGATGATTCATTGGATATAAATCACACGGGTTAACTAGAACATCTCAAAGAATTTATGATATTATCTTTTCAAGATATTTCAATTCATTGAACGCAAGACAATATTTTGAATTGAGGTAAATTCGGATGAAGTTTGATTTAGGACTCTATGGTCAGAATGACATTCCTCAAAGACCAATCATGTGTTAAACAATTTCACTGTTCCCAGTGTTTTAACATAAAGTACTTACCCAAAAGCGACTCTTCTCCTAAAATGAAAGGCAGTGACCAAATATCGCAGGCGAATAGTATTTCTTGGCTCAAAAATCAATCCTCTGACTCTATTATCTTCCCAACCATTCAAGAAATCATTTAAATCATTTGTCTTGATCCTCGGAACCAATTTGTAAGGCATCTTACTTCTTATAAATTCTAAAAAAAAAGAAACAACAATCATTACAAAAAGTCTACACAAATAATATATTTCCGTCTCACCTATTATTTTCGGGATACTGTTTATCGCTTCTTTATACACATAAACGTTACCGTCTAAAACTAACACCAAACAAGGCAAAGTGTGTATGCTGAGTCTCCTACCGAGATTCGGCTCCCTTTCCGAGTGTACCGTAACGAACTCGATGCCCAACGGTTCTAAATAATCTAATAGCTTTCGGCAATAAGGTGCCGTTTGAATGCACGGGAAACACCAGTCGGTGTAAAAGAATATGAGGTGGGGCACCTTCTCGCTTTTTGGAACTATTACTTTGTCGTAGTGCCTAAAACACATAATATAATAGGCTTAGTAAATAGCTCGATAGCATCCGTTCATGTTTTTTATTAAAGAATTCTTTTTAGTTGTTCCTCTACCACATACAAGTTTTCAGGGAACTTTATTAATGGAAAAGTATCTTAAAACTAGTTAAAACAGACATATGTCTGCTGGCTATTATTGTTGAATGTGAACAATACTTCTAGTTCCTACTCTATATGTAGGAAGTAGAGATGTAACGAATATTCGCGTTTTTTTAATATTGGCATTTGTATTCGCGGTTATACATGCGAATTTTATGCGAATATATTTGACAATGATAAGCGTAAATATTATGATGTTACTCATTAGGAACATTGCACACTGTATAACTTACTTGTGATTTAAAAAGTTAAGTGGTACAGGTACTTGTACTTGCAATGAGAAATAACAGTTGTATGATGACATAAATGTCAACTACATATATACATTTCTTCTGGAATCCTGACATGTATATGTGATTAGGCAACAATTTAATTGCTAAATAAACTTAAGCAAGTTATGTCAGTTTCATAATATGATATAGGGTTTTATGGCAAAATGAATTTCAAGATTTGGAAATTTCAGGGAAAACTAGCTCACAGAGACTCAAAATCAGGAGTCATACTGCATATAACGCAACTGATAAAGGTTCTCCACAATTGATGGTGTCAGAGTGCTGACTTCATTTTTTAAATCAGTTTTAAAAACAAAATTGCAGACATATCTAAAGTTTGACAAACTTTAAAATATGCTGGTACTTTCTTGGGTCATACTTCTAGTTTTAATAATAAGTGTAAAGCTTGAATATTTGCAGATACAACAGGAGGTCAAGTTCAACAATCTGTCAAAAAATAATTGATCTATAAAGGTGCGTATGGTTTAAATCTCCGGATAACAAATTTTGCATCGTTGGGTAGCGGTGCTAAATCCACAGACATCATTATATGATTAGTGAACTTGCCCCTTTGTCTAAAAAAACGGTTTATGGTGTTTCACGTTTATTTTTTGTTTTTTTTTTGTTGGAAGGAAAATATACAACCTATCGTGTTTGTGGAACGCTCAGACTAGCTGCAGGCCTTTTGTCAGAACTGTAAACGAGGTCTGTGCGGTTCGGGCCGTGAGTTGCGTCAAAGTGACAGGTACACGCTAAAACTGGGGCCGAAAACAAACCACTGAGCGATCGGATAATATAAAATCGCTACAAAAGCCCTAATTTAATTTCCAGTAAGGACACAATGAATGCTTTGTATGTGTTTACATGGGACACAGTCTATAAAACCCCATTAGTTAGATAAATTTAAATAAAAGCACCATAACTGTCGTACTTGCGTTCTTACACTCCTTGGGCACTTGCCTACTTTGCGCCCGCCTGGCAAATTGTGAAATTTCTTAACAAAATTGTAAGTTATGCTTTTTTATTATATCGCCTAGCAACAAATTATGGCAGAACTCGCCATGTATCATTCTCTAATTTAAAGTATTGATGCAAATTTTATCGTCATTAGCTAGTACCATTTTCGCAGCTGTCAATTCAAATTAGTAGCGATAGCCAACGAAGCGAAATTTGTGTTTAGGCCTAGTTAATTTTGCAAAATAAGAGAAAATAGCTGTCAGGATGTTAAAACATACCTCGTCATAAGTCAGTTATTTTTTTACCAATTCTCATGCATTCAATCTCATTTTACTCAGAAATATACAAGCTTGCAGAATCTTACTTTTAAACATATACAAAGGTTAGACTCGTTCGTCACTTTGTTTTTGAAACTGCTTTTTTTAATATGTAAATGAGTTCATAAGTAAGATAAGTTATAACATGACAATAAAATTCCTTTTTTTTTGGCAATCCATATAATTTTAGTTTTTATTTAAGTCCATAAATTTAATTATATATTTTTTCTGTTTAATTATAATAACTTCTTATAACTTCTCTCATAAATCAAAAAAACTTTTTTGTTTCACTCCAGTATGATGACAGCTTAACTGTTGAAAGAGCATTGAGTGTAAGGCTTTGGTGTTAGTATACAAATTTTGGTGCTTATACATATATGAGGCAACAAAGATTCCACAGCTATTTCAATTTATATATTAAAAATAGAAGGGTGGCTTTCTATAATGATTACGAAGTTCAATTTACGTTACAATTTTTGATTAAACCAAAATAAGTAAATTTTGATCTGATATTCGCATTCGTATTCGCGAATATTGGAAGAGAAAATTCACATTCGCATTCGTATTCGCGAATATCGAAAATCGGACGTTCGTTACATCCCTAGTAGGAAGTATATAATTATATGATTAAATAATAATATGTATGTGATTATTAACATAAGTATCTACAACAAACATTTAACAGCAGAGCCCCCTGAAATTATCAGAAGGCCGCAGCACCATCCATTAACAACAGGAGAAACTCCAGCATGTATAGATTCTCGTTAGAAGTGAAAATAATCAGAACCAGTCTGTGCGCAAAATAGTGAATCAAGAAACTGCTCACCACTCAAGAAACTCCTGACCATATCAATCATATAAATTACTATACATGCACACAAGATGCATAGTTTTCTTATAATATCTGTGTATGATTTGCAAAGAGGCAGTACCCAGAAAAGTACAGCCTGATCATTTGGTTTCTAGGCCTGTGTGCTGAATAGCAAAAGGAATGCATTAAAAATTTGATGAGATGTGAAGAATCTTTCTGAATGCAGCCGACTGTCCCATCACACTAACCCCATTGCAACAACAAGGGGAGACTCTCTTAGTCCACTCTGGTTTTGCCTTGCTATCAATCCAGTTTACATAAACTGAACTCAACCTTGAATTCAATATCAAACACAATAACGAACAAGAATTAAACATGAACTAATTGCTGGATAACTTAAAGTTAATGGCAGCTACAATAGCTGAATGATATGCTTAAGTATATAGAACCAGGGGCGTGCCTACCTTTTGGTTTAGGACGGCCAAAATTAGAAAAAAAAATGCCCTAGAGGGGGACAAATCGGAAAAAAAATTGTCCTAGAGAGAGGGACAAATCAGAATTTTTTTGGTTCGGGGGGGGGGGAGTCTTTAATAGCTCATGGCCGGTTTTTCATGTATAGAACAGCACTGTACTTACATCTAGATGCAATATAGACTAGACAAATGCCATCATATTATTAATATAGTCGAACTTTGAATAAATCAGTCATCAAAAAAATTAACCTAACATAATTTTACAGAAGATTAACACTAAAACAGAGATCTGGATAGATATTTTTTCGAGTACCTCGGTAACTACAGCAGCCCACAGCCCCAAATTGGTGAAAAAAATCCCGAAAATATGTGAATTTAAGAGAATCGTGCTTTTAAAATTTTTCGAGAAAGTAGAATGTTAAACTTATATATAATAATTAAAACAACTATAACTTTTTTAAACCATGTTTGACATAAAAAAACACTAGCAACGATTTTTTTAGTTTTTTATTTGTATAACTTTTGGAAACATATTGCTTATTCCGGGCAAATATCTGTTAGATCCCGACTTAACTTGGTCTAACTATTTTTTAAAAAATAAAACAAACTTTAGTTGAATTATCTTTACCGAAAACAACTTTATTTACAATACGTGAACGAGTGTATATACAACGTACCGAATGACAATTTCCTACAACTGGTATCGTTGAAGATTGTCACAAGACTCATCTTTACAGAAAATATTTGAAAATAATGTTTATTAGATCCCTTCCTCAGCCAGCCTATACCTTTAACAAAATCCATATTCTATTGGTGGAAGCATTCAGGGGGCGTAATTTTGGCATTTGGGCAGGCCATTAATATACCTCCCAGGATAAGGTTCCATTTCTGACCCCCTGCTTAGCGTTTCCCTACCCCAGTCGTTTCCCTGAAAACGACTGTCAATTTATTGACATTGTCTATAAGCAATTTATTGGGGTATTTTGTGGGATGAATAGCTCATTGTTACTTTACATTCTCCACAAAATAAAAAGACAAAGGATCTTGAAATATATATCTAATTTAGCACCCTTTTATTGAACAATTCAGTCCGAGGAAAGTTTTCTATTGTGAAATATATTTTTTTAATTCTAACGAAACTACATGCCATTTACAGCCCCATAAATAAAGTGACGAAATAACAATGCAGGAAAAAAGTTCTCTTAACATACAATAACTTCGAGATACAATGAACATTTTTCACATCTTAAATGTTAAATTCTAAATTAAAATTTAAAATATGAAAATAAGACAAAAGTTGTCTCAACAACTTTCACGAAGAATTCGATTTTAATGAAAAATATATAAAGTTTTATATCTCAAAAAAGTGATACTAACTTTTTGACAGTTGAATCTAAAAAACTCTAATTTTCAATAAAAAAGAAACAAAAAAAATCCTCTTTGAAAATTTCAGAGCATTACTTTATTTTTCGCACTTACTTTCAGATGGTGTTATAGAAAATATTTTTTTGTACATAAATTTTCATATTTCTTAATTTCTTAAATTTTTTCAGCACTCCAAACCTTAAACTACTAGATAAAGTTTCTTTATATAACATATTATATTGAATTTACAAACAATAAAAAAATAAACTGAAAAATCAATCTTGAAAAAAGTTTTGTTTCTGTTTTTTTTTCTTCAAATTTTGTAGATGTTTTGCTATAGCATCAATATAATTTTTTACATGACCTTAAAGCAGGGGTTTCAAAAAATAGATATGTCCTTGAATTTTCAAAAACAAAATTTTATATCATAACTTTTTGATTTTTTTTTAATTTACACAAATGAATGTATCGCTTTTCACGATATACAAATGTAAAGTTTTACCGAATCTTTTAATCAACAATTTTTGCCTTGCAAGTTTTTTTTTCAAAACACACATTTACACACTCGCACCCCCTCCCCCTTTCCATCCAAATCATTCTACCCTATTTCAAGTACTTTTAATGTTAAAGATTCCTACCACCCTAATATCTACAGCTAAGAATTTTCCAAAGTCTATGAACATAATCACGATGTTGTCAACATTCCATACATAGTCTACTGGAGTAAAACGCTAATGAAAAAAGTATATTGTTACCAATTTAATATTATTTAATTTCCCCAATAACCCACAATACACATGGTACCTACCAGATGTAGGAGATTTATTAAGAATTACCACAAAATCTTATGATTACTTCTAATGGTAGGCAAACCAAATTACATCTTTCTAGCAGATAGTGTTGCATAAATTTGACATTTGAGAAGTAAGGAAATTAATTCAAATTCAACATGAGTGTGAATAGTGTACTCGTAAACATCGTTAATCAAAGTTAATGTTTATTTGATGACAAGTTTGTTTACAAATCCAGAACTTTGTTACAGTATTTAAGTATAAAAACAAAATTGATTTTCACAATTAAAAAAAATAATCCAATATTAGTTTATTTTAATTGCAGCATCGATCTCATGTTAAAAACACATATAGTAATACTCAGTTTAGCTAACTAGATTAATTTATATAAAAGAGAAAGCGAATTTGAATACTTACTTTGTTGTTATCGACAATTTGTGGAAAAACGTGATGTCGTTCTCTTGAAAATTGAAATGGGCCCCATGATGACTAAACAGATCTTCGAATATTGTATGTGTGTTAAAAGGTGGGTGCTCCGGTTTCTTGTAGAAATCATCTTCTGTAATGCCGTGATCGTCGAACTTTTTTCGTCTATCGGGATCGGAGAGCAACTCGTAAGCTAAATTGATTTCGACGAAACGTTCTTCGGCTTTCGGGTCGTTCGATTTATCTGGGTGCCTGAAAATAAGCAAACGTTAGCTTATTCTATGATTATAACCTTTATCTAGAATGAGAAGGCCCGCCCAAACTTCTAACAATTGCATGTACACTGCACCTTGTGTTTGTAGGCATACATATGCAGTTCAGACTTCAAGACCTCTAGAAGTAAAAAAGAAAAGTAACACCAGTACATTTTCTGAAGATGTGGGGATAAATCGAATTTATTTGATCCCATATTTAGCAGCGTTGACAGCCATAAAGTAGAAGATGATATAGAAGATCTTGATGAAAGATGAAAAAATCAAATGGAGGAAACTGAAGGAATCTAGCAACAACATTAATTAATTAATAATGTTGAAGTTGGAGCGCTGTCAATACAGCTGGATAGAAAACAGAAACAAGTATTGCTGGGCTATGACTATCAAAATTATTTGACAACAATTCAAAATTGTGTGCTATCATCAAAAATTTATAAAACATAACAAACAGTGTGATATAAATAGTTTTGTTTTGGGTCAAATGAAAGAAGGAATGCAGGTTGAGGCTATCTTATACACAAAATTTTGGAAAGCATTTCACAGGATCAATGACCATATCCTTATTTTAAAATTACAAGCCTACTGAATGAGGGATCCACTACTCTCACAGATTAAACGCATTGTTACAGATAGATCTCACATGGTAGATTTTGTTTGCCAAAGTTCAGTGGCTATAAAGTTGTTTAAACCATAGAATATGATTTAACTGTCCAATAAGATACAACTTCGTTTTTGTACTGGTATAGTTATGATATGGAGCTAAACATCAACAAATACAGACAGATACCATTTGGTACACAACAGAACCTGATCATTCTTCAAGATCAAGTTAAAAATAATATAGTGTTTTTTGCAAATACAGAACCTTGGGATCCCTTTTTACTGCAAATCTATAAAGTTTTAGAGATTCTTCATATGTCTACCTCTATCAATAATCATATTTAAACTGCTGTAATGCTCTTTAGGTAGATCTGTGGCATTTGGCAGCATTATTTGGTCACCATCATGCCTCTCACATGAAGAGCTTTTAGTATAAGTAAAAAATAAATTGACATATTTTTACATATAAAATGGGACTTCAATAAGATGAATACTCATACATACCTATATAATGATCATCATCATATTTTACAAAACCATTTAACATGTTAGAGGACTTTTTTGGTATATTTAAAATTTCTGTTCACAAATTTAATGGTGTTATGTACCTAAAGGCTGTTTTAACCTCATCATTGTAATATTTAGTTTTGTTCATTAACCACAATATTTATTATGTTAGCTTTTTTGGTATTTAAGTAAGCTATTTATCTTTTAAATCTGACAAACAGTAATTGTATTTTTATAATTGCCTTAATTTAAGCATGGCCCAGCTGTATTTGTATATTTTTGAAAAATAGTTTAACCATAAATGAATAAAATAAGTGAAAAAAATATTTATCCATACATAGGTTGATCACATTGTCAGGATTACTTGATCACATGGGTAAGAAGGCATCTTTAGTAATCCAACTAATTTTTTGACTTGATGTTGTTTATGAGCATAACAAAAAAATTTTTAAATGTGTTGATAGCATCTTACAAAATGATACAAATGATAAAGTCAAGCTACATGCCATCTAACCAATGATCAACAAGAAATGTTTGACAGTATTAAAATCTTATATTGAATGAAAACATTTTATTTGAACAACAAACTACTTAAATAAAGTGAGTTTATAGACAAATAAAAATGGTTGAGGTACTGGAAACACTGAGAACATTTGGTATGTCACAGATGTATAAAGTCAAAGTGTTGTACCAAACTTTTTTTTAGGTTCGCCACCAAAGCTGTCATCTTCATGGAGTAAGTCAAAACTGATTCTTAAATTCATAAATGTCAAGGCCCTTTTCAAGTATTATGTATTCTCTAATTTGAATTTATTTTTGGTCCTTGGTGAAGTTTCACTCAAATCGTTCACTATTTTGGTATTGGCAAATCGTTAAAATGATAGATATAAAACACATTATTATAGTAACAAGTATTGATAAATCCAGATACAGTTTAAGAAATGTGCACAATAGAGATTAAAATTGTATCTTACCACACTTTGACTAGTTGCTTGTATGCTTTCTTGATCTCCTGTTGAGATGCCCTCCTGTGCACCCCGAGTATTTGGTAAGGGTTACCTAGGTCCGCCAATGATGTCCAGGCGACTGCAATCAATAGCAAGCAACCTTGGCATAGCCAAAGTTGGGGCCCCCATTTCATCTTCAGTTAGAAATCATGCACTACGGAAAAATGTATACTATATCACTTCTATTAATCTAATACATCGAGACATACGTAAGAAAAAGACTGGTAATGTAATAATATTGATTTACTAAAGAATATGTGTCAACTGTCAAAAGTTTTATTTTTATCACAAAAAGTTCAGCTCGTCCAACGAACAAAACGCCACCCTCGCGAGGAAACTCCGAAATGATTCAGAGCAGTCAAACGTAGCACACAAATGGGATAATTTTCATGATTCAAAATGCACTAAAAATACAACAATTTTGAGAAAGGCGGTAGCTATTTAAAATTTAAATAGCTTGTTTTGCAAATTTGTTAAATGTCAATACTGCCAATAGCAAAAAAACGAATGCTTTGAGA
The DNA here is from genome assembly GCA_034190945.1 of Octodonta nipae. Taxonomy (NCBI): domain Eukaryota; kingdom Metazoa; phylum Arthropoda; class Insecta; order Coleoptera; family Chrysomelidae; genus Octodonta; species Octodonta nipae. The sequence goes on from CM067222.1 coordinate 11,047,720, forward strand.
TTTGACAGCAGTTTTGACGTATCCACAACCTTAGAGCATATACAGAATACATTCCTAAATCGAGAAGGTTCCTACAGCTTTGCATAAAGGTTATTGGTGTATAAATAATGAATAATTAAACTATGTAGACTGATTAGACTTAATAGACACTTACAAACATCTTTTCATTAAAAGTTTAGTTTTTTAGCTGAAAATTATTTGAAGTTTGTAACCTTAGAGCATTTACTTTCTAGAGATAGCCTGCAGTGCACAAATGTCGTGGTAAGACTAAGGAGAGAGAGGGCAATAGAGAGGGCAAGAGGCTATTTCACTCGGTTGGCAGCTGCTTCCAATAAATCTTGTTGTTCATTGGATGCGTCCACCGACCATCCACCCACTAAGTGAAATAGCCTCTTACTGTCTCTATTGCCCTCTCTTTCTAACGTTGCCATGATTTTATGCTTGACAGGCTATATCTAGATGGTAAATGATCTAAGTTTGTAACACGATGACGTCATGAAATATTGTTTATGAATGTCAAAATTTATGCATGTGAGGTTATGTTGGTACAACCATCAGATTTATTGATTAAATTTGTGACTTGATAACTCTATTGAAATTAAAATCAAACTGGATAAAATGAACACTGCAATAAATATAGGTGTCGAGGATATGACAGCTACTATCGTTCGCTATGGGTTGTACCTAGGGGCTATATTTCAAATAGTTTGTTTAGCAGCTTGTATTTTCATGCCAGATTCTCCAGAAGACTACAGTTCTTGGGGATCCAGAGTAAGCCAACTCAAAACTATCAAACAATAGATATTTCATAAACCTGTTTCTGTGTTGTAGATAGATACAGATGATGAAAGTTCTGAGCAAAGTACACCACAAAATACCCCTCGAAGGCCTTATCATCGATCTAGAAAACAAGAGAAGAAAAAAAGACGTTGAAAGTTAAATGTTTAGGATACACCTTTTTTAGCATAGTTGGACATTTTTCAGTTTTTGTGATAGCTTAGGATAGAAACCATTTTTTTTAATATTTTATTTATTAAGCAAATATAAGTTTTAAACTATAAACATTATTTATAAATATATTACAAGCTTTAAAAAAACAGCCATGTTTAATAACAATTGTATTATAAATAAGTTTCATTTTTATATCTTTATAAAAATATTTCAATTTTTATTTGTTTTGAAACTATAATACTCACTAGAATGACTTGAAAATCTTTATTTGTCAAGTAAATAATTTTGATTAACTTAAAGCTGTTCTCAAATTCAATGTCATATTTACTCAAAATAAATACTCCTGTATGAAAATGGTGTATATGGTTATCTAAACTATAAAATAATACTTTTTACAATTTTACACTTATAAAGGATGGTTTGTCCTTTATAAAACAAAAACAAAGGTTACATGAAATTGTTTTCTGTATCTGCAACTTTTGATCTTTATTTTATATTGTTACTGAAATCAAAATTTTTCTCCAAATTAAAAAAAAATAAAGAGGCTAACATTGAGTTTTAAGTTAATATTATGTGCCTCAACAACTCTACATCAATAGGAGTATAAGTAGAAATTCAGGTGTAAAACAATCACAACATGAGTAAAATTGAAGCTGTTCAATATTAGTACCTGTTTCGAAAACACATTTAAAAGTTCAATATATCTCACTAAGATTTTAATGCTGCTAATCTACTTTGCATTTCTTCAATTTCCTCTTCGTTCTCCTCTTCTGGTTCCTCTGTCGATACTGAAGGTCTCTCTTTAATATCTGTATCAATAGGTGGTGCAGGAGCCTCTCCAATTTTACCTTCAGTTAATTCAAATAAGACTTTGTCAATCTCAGATTGTGCTGCTTCTTCCATTTCCTCACTGTCTTCCATATCATCAAAAGTTTCATCCAGCATTTCTTCTATGATTCCAGCCTTCATCATTTCTTTAGACATTTCCTGCATTGTCTGAGAAACCTCTGGAATTCTTATAAGTCTTTGCATGGTTGTCATTACTTCAGTAGACTTTTGTAATGATCCAGCGACCCTTAAAGTTGCCAACTGATTTTTCATTTGCAGCATCACTGAATTGATGTGTGCTTTTGAAGTATATATTTTGTTAACAGCTTTTCTTGCTCTTATTATTTCCTTGGCTAATATTAAACAAGTGTCTTTGTCATTTTTCTTTGCCGCCTCTTTTAGTGATCTCTTCACCTTCTCCTCTTCCCTCTGTATGGCTACAAATCCAAACATAAGTAAACATTGTAGTTTTTAGTATTTTAGAACTACTTACACCGTATTTGCCTTTCCAGTTGATACCCTTCTTTTCGTAATTTGTGGTTCCATTCTGTTACCTAAAATGGATTAAAATTTACGAATTTTTATTACTTATTAATAAGACCGAGTTTAGCTAACCATATCTTTTGGATTTCTTTCCGGTGTTTTCCCAAATAAACCCATGTTGGCCTAGTGACACTAATTTATTTTCGGCGAAAAAATCTGTTGTTTTGATATATTTCTTGACAGGAAGGCAATGGACATATGTCAAATGACGTAATAAATGTCACGCCTAGTGACATCATTTACAAAAATTGATTAGAAATTGCAGCATAGTAGGTTAGGATATGATTAGGAGTCAAACAAATAATGGGTTCTGCAAGGCTATTTCCCGAAATATAATTAATTTCAGAGTCATTTGAGCAAAATAGAAACGAACGAAAATCATTAAAATATTGTAATAATGCTTTTGAAAATTTGATACGTTTTAATTTTGCATTTTGGCAATAGATGGCAACGCAGAATATAGATACCTACTTCGTAGAGTTTCATTAACTGTGGCGAGAGGGCAGAACCAAAACCAGTTTGTCCTAACTTTATTTATTTTTCAAATTTTGGTTTCACCCAAAAAGGAATAAGAGATGTTTAGAAAGGTGGGAGTAAAATTAACATTTTAGGGATTGGAATGTTTCGATATAAAATAAAACACTATATTTTCAATAAATGGAGATTCAGTGTGTCAAGTTTAGAGATGACACGTTAACAAACTTTTGTTTATATTCATTTCATCTTATAAAACCATATATCCAAAATTTATTTGCATAAAATTAATTATTAATTCGTTAAAAATGAACTGTCAATTTCAGAATTTTGGGACTTAAATCATTTAACAACTAGATATAGCCTGTCAAGCATAAAATCGTGGCAACGCTAGAAAGAGAGGGCAATAAAGACAGTAAGAGGGTATTTCACTTAGTGGGTGGATGGTCGGTGGACGCAGCCAATGAACAACATGTTTATTGGAAGCAGCTTCCAACCGAGTGAAATAGCCTCTTGCCCTCTCACTCCTTAGTCTTACCACGACATTTGTGCACTGCAGGCTATCTCTAGAAAGTAAATGCTCTAAGTTTTGGGAGAACGGAATTTGAACATAGAGATAATACCTAAAGATAGAGTGCGTGAGGAATGGGCGCATGTGCCAGTTTTAGAGCATGCACTTCTAGAGTTAGCTGCAATGCACAAATATGGTGGCAAGACTAGAAGGAGAGAGCAATAGAGACAATAACAGACTATTTCACTTGGTGGGTGGAAGCAGCCAACGAACAACATGCTGAATTTATTTCATCGAAAGCAGCTCACAACCGAATGAAATAGCCTCTTCCCCTCTCTATTGCTGTCTCTATTTTTAGTCCTACCACGATATTTAAGCTTTGCGGGCTACCGCCATATAGTAGAAGTAGTACCAGTTGAATCGAAACGCTGGATGAGAGAGAAAGAAGACCAACTGAAAGTTTCTGTCTCTGTCTAGAGTTGCAAGCAATAGCTAGACGTCACTACACTGACAGAAACAACAACCAATCAGAAGCGAGTTTAGACCATAGATCTATTATACGTAGAGTTACTGTAAGTGGCAGTGTAATAACAATAGAAAGAGAAAGACAATATCAGGGAACGCTTGCTATGTCTCTACCCTACCAATAGTAGGCGTCACCACTGACACTGACCAATCAGAAACGACACGCTTATTCTCTCTCTCTCTCTTTATATAGATATTACATGAATTTCGCTACTTCACGTGCTCTACAGTATTAACCTCTTTGATGTAGACAGGGTTAGATACGTCCACATGGTTTTCTATTTCCCTCATCGTGCGTATGGATTTTTTCGGAGCCTGTCGTAGTCTTTATTTAAATATTCTCTTTATGGATTTGAACCCTTTCCTTTCTCAATATTCCTAACTCACTTTTTACGTTTATTGAAAAAACCATTTGGACGTTCTTGCACCATTTTTTAAACATATTATTCATGCTCTACAAAGTTGAAAGAGAACTTTTTTGGTTGGTCATCATTAACTTAGCTAAAAAAATATTTCTACATTTTGGAATATTAAGGTATGAAATTTATAAAATCGAGGTCCCAGAACCCAAAGAGCTTAATACGTAGAGTGAATTAGGTATGGGCGTGACTGTAAGTGGCAGTGTAATAACAATAGAAAGAGAAAGAAAATATCAGGGATCGCTTGTTATGTCTCTACCCTACCAATAGTAGGCGTCATCACTGACACTGACCAATCAGGAACGACACGCTTATTCTCTCTCTCTTTCTATTAATATTACATGAATTTCGCTACTTCACGTGCTTTACAGTATTAACCTCTTTGGTGTAGACAGGGTTAGATACGTCCACATGGTTTTCTATTTCCCTCATCGTGCATATGGATTTTTTCGCAGCCTGTCGTAGTCTTTATTTAAATATTCTCTTTATGGATTTGAACCCTTTCCCTTCTCAATATTCCTAACTCACTTTCTACGTTTATTGAAAAAAACATTTGGACGTTCTTGCACCATTTTTTAAACATATTATTCATGCTCTACAAAGTTGAAAGAGAACTTTTTTGGTTGGTCATCATTAACTTAGCTAAAAAAATATTTCTACATTTTGGAATATTAAGCTATCAAATTTATAAAATCGAGGTCCCAGAACCTCATACATTTTAATGTCAAGAAATAGCATTGTCATTTGTTTTGAGCAGCTCAGAGAACTACGCAGGATCCTGGTCCAGATTGTTTTCAATATTTCTTCTTCCCTTAAATATTTTAACTCTCGAATATATTCCAATAAAAAAAGTGTATGGGAAGCTAACGTGTTTTTGTTGCCTAGACGTACAAGTTTCTAATCAGAACATTAAGCTCTATATTTTCTATATAGCTGTTACAAAAACAAAGCATTAAACTTACTGATTATGGAAAAAACATTAAAATCGTTATTATTCGGTATTACGAAATGTGTGTCAGCTCCATAATTCTAAATTGACTACAATAGAAACGATACATTTCTATAGATTATGTTCATATACATTACATGCAAATCCCTTTAATTCCAGTGAAGAAAACTGGCTTTATTGGACTAGCAGATAGATTCCGATAGGATCGTAGGCGAGGTAGGGGGATGAACCCCGAAATCCCACCTGGGTACGCATATGCTCTGTTGGATGTTTTCATCTGGGATAATGGTCCACGATCTTGCCTCAGTCCATGAAATAGACTGCTAACCAATTAGGAACAAGAAGAAGTCCCTCTGAATTTTTTCAATTCGTTATTTTCTTAGAAACGAGTCAATTTTATTTTGTACCTTGTAATTAAACCGCGCACTTGCATTATATTTTGTACTTTTTTAAGTTTAACTAACGGTCAAGTCAATTCTCAACAGAATGTACGTCGTCAATTTTATTTATTTTTTTAATGTTTAGCGAAAATGAGAATGGCAGCAGCACTATTCAAATTAATCAAACTGATTCGAATTATAAAAACTGTAACAACGTTGTACCTTCAAAACGCAAAAATATATTTTGGAACTAACGTGGGCTACTTGAAATTATTAAATGGGTCACTCGATGATTCGCAGATCATTGGCTGGCGACCATAGATAAGAGATTTATATATATGTATCGTTGGCGACCACTGAACTAAAAGTTGCCACAAATAAGCCACAGAAACAATCAAGGTACTATACGCTAGTAAAGTATCTTTGACAATAGACATTTGCGCCCTCTCATGTTTTATTTGTAGAACGCTGGTTCTGTTAATTTATGTTTGCTGTGTTATAGATTTAAATTTAGTTATCCCATAAAATGGAAAGACAAACATCAAACCGAAAGTGCGGTGTACTTGATTATGAAAATACACCAAGAAAAAACCCAAAATTAAAATTATACCACTTTCATGGATTTCCATATCAATTAGAGATTAAGAAAAAATGAATTGCAGCAGTTCGATATCATGGGTAAATAAATTTGATTTCCACGTTGTTAGTCATTATTGTATGTATACAATTAATCATAATTGTTATTCTATTAACAAAATTGAGAATTTTTAATTACAGCAATCCATCTCAACCAGAAACAAGTTCAATGATTTGCAGTGGTCAAATAGTTTGCAGAAAACGTAAACAATGCACATAACAAAAGTTACAATCCAACTATATTTCCTGCAATATGTATATAAAAAAGCAAAATCTTCATGCTGGTTTGTGGGCTGAAAGATTACGAGTACCTACGACAAGAAAAAATTGCATCTTCAGGAGTCGATGAAGCTCCTATTGAGATTAACAATAGTAAGTAAATATATATATATATATAAGAAATATATATAATTTATTGGTAGATTTCACTGACGATGAAGTTTTAATGGATCGAGATAAAATTTTGAAGTTGGAGCAAGGATTATAAAGCAACAACAGATGCAAATATTCATGTTAATTCACAAAGAAATTAATATTGATTATATATTATTTATAGCTTTTGTAATAACTAATAATAAATAAGCGCTCATAAAAAATAAAAATAATGAGAATAAAAAGTGTTATTCATTTAAAAGAGTATAAATATTGATATATTACAAGAAAGATAGTTGAATTGTAAACTTTGTTATGTATCTACATTATTTGATTTTTCTGCTCCATCGAAATATCGAAATGAGCAGAGCAGATCCTTGAATATGTTCGTGGCTGCCATGGCTTTTCATCCCGCCTGTAACTAAAAAGGTACTTTTTTTCTTTATTCCTAAAAGAAAATATTAATTAAAAAAATAAAAATTATGTTAACCTTAAATTTTAATTTATTTTGGAAAGAAAAGTGTTTACATGATTAACTTTTCTGATTACAAGAGTTATTGAAACTTATTTTTGTTAAGAGAACAACAATTTTATGTATTTAATAATGACTGAAAACGTGGAAATTTGATTTAATTGCCCTTGACGACGAACTGCTGTAATCCATTTTTTCTTCCTCTCCGAAATCCAGGAAAACGGTAGAATTGTGATTTTTAATCTTTCCTGGATGTATTTTCAAACTCAACTACACCGCACTTTCGGTTTGATGATTTTTTTCCATTTTATATGATTACTATATTTTACGTTTAGAAGACTACTATACCTATTTTAATCTATAAAACAGCAAACATAAATTACAGCCTTGACAGAACCAGTGTTCTACAAATAAAACACGAGATGGCGCAAATGCCTATTGTCAAAGATACTTTACTAGCGTATTGGGAACTGACAAATTGAGGCACGCAGTCTGGTGGTAAAAAAACAAACTATTAATAGCTTACACTTTTTAGTAAATATACATGCTGTTTATATTAGCAGTAATTTATTTGTAATAAATTAGTGATAAATAAAGTAAAATGGAAGTTGGAGTTTTTCCAGAACGTGAGAAATAAAAAAATAGAGTATGTTGTGCAGTAAGAGATTGTAAAACTAAAACTCAGAAAAATCTGAATTTAATTTTTCATAAGTTTCCAAAGGCTGGTGAGCGTACAGTGTTATTAGAAAAATTTTTGGGTAATTTGGAGAAAGTTGATAAATTGAAAGCGTGGAAAAAGTTATTAAAAATAAATAAAGTTATTCCTCGAATAAAAATTTGCTCTCTACATTTTAAAAAATCCGATTATATATTACCAGGTAAGTTTTTAAAGTTTAATATTAAAATATAAAGTTAACAATTATTAAAAATTAATTACACCTGTGATGGATATTACAAATCTTAGAGGTTAGAAACTTTTAACTCACCGGTAATAATGAAATAATATTGCTACTGCATGTTTGCACTTTTCTCCTTCACCAGCCCGACAAGAACAAGTCACTGAAATAATTTTTCCACTTTTCACTATATTTGCTTTTATTTCATGTGGCTTTTCTTTCATATGTGACGTTTGTATACAAAGCGCTGTAACGACAGTCACATCTTCATTGCTTTTTTCACTATTAATCCCACATCTAATTAAATGACCCGCAGATAAAATACGTTGCGCATCGCGAAGATTTTTTTGTTTCGGGTTATTACCCGTCCAAGTTAAGATGTCTGAGATATTTAATAACATTTTATTAACTTATCCTATTATCACATGGATTAAATATTTAAAAGTGTTAGCTATTTTCCGCCATGTTTTTTAAGACACGCCTCCATGTCCGTTCCCAATATTGTTGATCAAAATTGTTATTGTTCCAAAACCCTCGTATACCGATTATTTTTTTACGGTCGGATCTTTGGTTTTAGACCTTACCGATTTTTTTATGACTAATAACTTTTTTTTTGTAAAATAAGAAGCTTTCCTATTTATAATTGTGGTGAAGGCGCTAGGTAAACTAAACTATTAGTACCTCATATCCTCGACACTAATTTGTATTCCGAAAACATTTACAACTTAAATTTACTTTTAACAGTACTGTTATTTTGATAAAAAAAACGCTCATAAATGTGTTCAGTAGCTTTGAACATAAAATTTCTTTATTTTTTGTATTTGAGGCATACAGAGTGTAAATGAATAAGTGCGAAAGATTTCAAGATGTTCTTCCTCGAGTCATTTTGTGGCGAAAAGTTCCTATTAACATATGTCCGCAAACCCTTTGTTACCGATGTACAAGGCGTTGAAATCTTCAGGGTCTTTCTGTTTTTTTCTTCTGACCACTAAACTTTTCGAGAGTTTTTTAGTTCAATTTTCGAGCATTAATACCTCCATGATGAAAATCTACAGGGTGGTACTTTTTCTGGGGTCACTTGTTCTTTCTGCCCCTACAACTTTTTTGCAGTACGCTTCTGGCAATTGACCAAAATTGTAAATGAATCTCTTACGAATGTAGAGTCTTTTTTGTTTCTTGCTTTTTTTCGTATCTGCCACTGTTTTTGTAATAAAAATAATCAATTTCATATGTACCGTAGAAATAACAATCCTTTTGTTATACATTTTTCTAGTAGGCGGCTGTCATATTAATTCCTTTTATTGACAACTCTATACAAACTCTTTATTAAGTTAATATGATTACAATTAACAAATGTTAAAAGCAAATTTCAGCCGTGTAAAGGGGCCCATATACGGTACGATTTGTCTGTACGATCCGTCGCTTCAGACCGATCGAAACACGAATCGATAGTGTATATCAAGATCGTTAACGATTTAATTCATTGAAGACGATATCGGAAATCGCAACAAAAACCCATGCAATCATGAATATCGTAACGATGAATCGACAGTGTGTGGCTCTTTATGATCAATGATTCGATTTTGTCTCACTCTGACGCCGGTCGTCGCACCCGCCGCACGCACCGCACGCCTTGGTAACGCGTTACGTACTCACCTACCTATACTTGTTGAACGAAACAAACGAAATGGCTACATGGAGTAATGATGATTTGATTGAATTTATTGAATTATTTAGAGAACAAGAGTCTTTATGGAAAACAAAACATAAAGATTATCATAACAATGTAAAAAGGACAGCGTGTTATGAAGTACTTTTGAAAAAAATGAGAAAAATTGACAATACTGCAGATTTAAATAAAGTAAAAAAGAAGATTAATAACTTAAGAACAGTGTTTCGGAAAGAGTTGAAGAAACAGATTGACTCTCTGGTGTCCGGAAGCAGTACCGATGAGGCTTATACGCCTAAACTAAGTTATTTTAATAATTTAGTATTTTTAAAAGACCAGGAAATACCGCATGAGTACTTTAAATCTTCATATGATCGTCCAGTGGCTAGAAAACGCAAAATTGCACTAAGACGCTCGTGATTACTGACAGCTTGTCTCATGTTTGTATCGCTTTTCTGTATTTTAGGTGATACCAGTTTGAATAATTTTAGATACGTGGGTTCCGTCATTCTCATATAATTATGCCAATTTTCTGGATGGAACCTTAATACCTTTAAAATATGTATATGCGAATACTGGTTTCTCTTTCATTTTTCTAGGCTTTCTTTTTTTGTTTTGTAGCCGAATCAAAGTTACCGCCACATAGGTAAGGAAAAGAAGTTCATTTTCCATTTTATTAGGCACGTATTGAATTATTAGAACACGTGTTTATACTTCAGATTCAAATAAATAAATGATCGATCGTTACCTACGACCAATCGTTTCGTGTATGAGCGTCAATTTGCGATGCGATCAATCGTCACGATTTTCATCAGATCGATCGTACAGACAAATCGTACCGTATATGGGCCCCTTTAACAGACAGGTCGTGAAGTTTTACAATTAGCTCACCAGTACAGCCGGGAGATGGGTGACTTAACCTAACTTAACTAAGGAAACACCTAATGATTTCTATTGTGTCTATTTAAATTCAATAATCTGTTAATATCATCTAAAAAGCAGGCGTTAAAACTTTAAAATCAAATAGAGACAGTTATACATTAAAATACAACAAAAGAGAAGTTAATTTAATAAATTTACAAGTGTGCTACATTATAAAGGACTCTCAGAGGTATTAAAATAAATCTTAATATAATATATAATTTCAATATAAGGCTATTACACCAAATAGCACACATTAACATTTATGTATACTATAGCGTCTATTTCCCAATTTACGAATCGGCAGGTGAACGTGCTAAAATTAGTATCTACGTTAGTTTTCGTAGCCTTAATTATTGTTAATTTACTCTCGTTGATTTTTAGTAACACACAGTGATAGTTGTGCGTGACTTCTCGCGATTTTTTACCAATATGGTGGCTTATTCAAACGCAGAAATAGCAGACATCCATTTCGTCTACGGTCTACTAATGGTAACTCCTTAGAAGCGTCGAGAAGATATGCTGCACTGTATCCTTATGTAGCCCCTAATCACACTTTGTTTAGACGGATTCATCAATGACTAAGAGAAACAAGTAGCTTCAAACCTAGAAAACATGACTGATCGCTACGGGGATATTAGAACACTAGAATTAGAAGAAGCTGTGCTTAACTTGATTGACGAGCAACCCGATACCAGCACTAGAAAAATTGCTTTACAGCTACATGTTGATCATATGATGGTATTTGCCATCTTCAAGAAACAGCTGTTATATTCATATCATGTACAACGAGTCCAGGCACTGTTACCTCGTAATTTTCCTAACCGTCTCGCATTTTTGTTCTGGATTCTAGATAAGATTACACAACACTCAGAATTTTTTTTATCCACGGACAAGGCACCACAACTATATATAGGAGGGAGAAAATTCTCATGCTATCGTTGAAGCTCACCACCAGGAACGATTTTCTTTAAACGTGTGGATTAGAACTATTGGATATCACTTAATTGGCCCACATTTCCTTCAACCTACATTAAAAGGAGATACATACACTCAGTTTCTAAGCGAATAGCTGCTAGTTTTACTTGATCCAATTCCTTTAGGTGGCTTATGTATGATGCCGCTCCTGTCCATTTAGTATGAGAGCACGTCAATATTTGAACGAAACATATCCAGATCTCTAGGTAGGTCGAAGTGGACCCCAATTACATTTCCTTCCACTTACATTCAAGCGAGATACATAAACTCAGTTTCTAAGCGAATAGCTGCAAGTTCAATTTGATCCAACTCTTTTAGATGTATGGAGTGTAGAGTAAAAGGAGGACAAACTTATATGGGAATAAAACTGAAAAAGTGTCCAGCGGACGTTTTCAAAGTTCAAGAAATTACCAGAATGGCGCAAGTGTGACCACAGGGTATGTTATGTAGTTAATTGTCAACTGATTGAAATACACAAATCCTTCATTTAGAAGTGAAGCGGCTGAAAAAGTGAGAATGATGTAATTATTAGTAGAAATTGTAAATAAATAGTAGAAAATCTGTTATGTGAACTTCTCTTTGTAAATCTCAGTTTTTTGTAATCTCTGCCAGTGATATGAGTTAATAGTGTGTTAATTGTGATATAAATTAATAAGCGTGTGCCCCAGTTTTGACTTTTTATAAAACGGAGTGATTTTATAATTGTTGTTTTGTTATAAAACTTTTTGAAACAGTTAAACCTTGGGAAAAATTTGTATATTTGTAATATTTTTATACTTATTAACAAATAGATGTTGGTGAATTAGATGTAAACAAATATTATTTATTTTTACATTCTTGTGTTCATATTACATATTTATTTTGAAACGGGTCCTCTTACAAAGTTGGTGTTTCCATTTCCTTGTTCATTTCTATCTGGATAAAAGGTAATTAACAGTTCTTTTCATCACTGAATAAACTGCTATAATTAAGTTATCTCTTCTGTTATCATTATGGAACAAATTTCACTTGCATTTTATTCTAGAATAGTTTCTTTTTCAAACATTCTAACATTTTCACACACTGGTTTTGCATATATTTTTTTTGTCTAGTTGGACAAAAAACTCCATTAACTACAATTAAATGACTATTTTCGGCATCTTTCTGCTGTAGTTGTATTTTAAATATTTCTAAAGGTACGTCTAGTGAATGCCCCGGGCAAAATATCTTCAGAAGTTTGTTCAAGTTCTCGAGTTGATGGACAATGCCATAATCAGTTTAGTAATTATACAATAATGGGTTCTTCAGAGTATAATTTATGTAGGATATTTATCTTGTCTCCTAAAAAAATATGCAAATAAAATTTTGCTTGTAAGTCATTTTTATCTATGTACAATGTATTTCATTAACTTAACACTTTATTAATGTTAAATATAAATCTGGTTGTTGAACTGTGATGGTTAAATTTGAATTTTTTGGATGTGAATTCTTCACATTAACCTAATTTTATTCACGTAGGTTTGTTCGTAGACAACTGATTTCCACGAACACATTACCCGGTGGGTACCAGTGGCTCCCCCAAATTGAAACCATTTTTTGGACACTTTTTCTTACACAGACTGTGTCCTCCTTTTACTTAATACTCCATATTTAGATGTTAACACAGAAATGTGTTTTTTCACGAAGAAGCTCCTGCCCGTTTTAGTATAAGAGTACTTCAATATTTGAACGAAACATATCCATATCGCTGGATCTGGTCGAGGTGGACCTCAATTTTAGCCAGCTCAGTCACCTGATTTAAATCCGATAGACTTTTCAACTTAGGGACATTTAAAAACATTGGTTTATAGTGGAAGTCTTAATCAAGACATAGAAGACTTAAGAACCAGCATTAGTTTTTATTGTAGAGTTACTCAAGATTCTCCTGGGATTTTCAATCGAAAACGAAGACGTCTAGATGGCCATTTTGAGCCCTTAATTATATCTCTTCGTTGTTAAGCGTACGTATACTTGTTTTTTTTTAATGATTTTGAAGTAAAAATAGCATATTACATCATAGAAGGATTGTTTGTTTTTACCGTACACATGATATTGATAATTTTTTACACAACAACAGTGGCAGATACGAAAAAAACGTAGAAAATAAAAAAGATTGCAAAGTCATAAGAGATTCATTTAGAATTTTTGCGAATTGCCAGGGGCGTATTCAAAAAAAGTTGTAGGGTCAGAAAGAACATGTTACCGAAGAAAAAGTACTACCCTGTAGATTTTCATGTCCGTTTCTGTTCTGCTCCAAAATTGAACTAAATATGTCGAAAACTTTAGTAGTCAGAAGAAAAACTGAAAATTCTGAAGATTTCAACACCTTGTACATCGCTAACAAAGCATTTTCTTCATAAAATGACTCAAGGAAGCACATCTTGAAATCTTTCGCATTTATTTATTTACACCCTGTATATCGGTTACTTTACGTATTTTCATACAAAAGACCAATCAATGATTCACGTTAAATTCCCATTACAATTAACTACAGCCCGTCAAATGTAAAAAACTTTTTGCGTTTAATTGAATTTTTCATCGGGGTTTCACTTACAACTTCAAACATTTTTCTTTTTTATTGGACAGGTAGGTAGAGAGGGAGTTGAACGTTCGCGTTAGGTGGTGCATTGCGCTTACTGATGCAATTCTCCCAAGCGGATATTAAAGGACGGAAATTGAAAATTTAATGTCGCCGGCCTTTGGCCGCCTGACTTTTAATCGCACTTTCGGCTGAATTCCTCACCAGGTTTACCAGACCTTTTCAATTATGGAAAGTACGCGTTGGTCAGAATTTGCTTCAGTAGTGTTTAAAATTTAACTAATTACATAGAAAGGTCCAAATGTGGAGTGAGCTTGCGTGTAATTATAACAAGCAAAACAAGTTTAATTTTTATTTTGAATGTTCATCTGAAATTTTCTCTCCTCGCAATGGTTTCTGAAAAATACAGATAAGTTAAGTACTTGAATATCAAGGTGTAGTATCTAAGGGCAGTTTGTGGAAACTGCCCGGAACACTAGTTGCCCTCTTATAGAAAAAACTCTCCCGCAGGATTAACTGTGAGAAAGTAGGTCAACAGATTTGTCAACTAGTATTCCAGTAAAATATGTTGTGTATTTTGTGTTGTACTTATCTGTTTTTTTGTGACGTTTCGATTCCTTATCAGGAATCGTTGTTCGAAGAATGTTTTGCACTATATTCGCTTGACTTTTTTGGTAATGTCGATTGAAAAAAAAGTCAAGCGAATATAGTGCAAAACATTCAAGCAAACATTGTTCGACAACGATTCCTGATAAAAAAAAACAGAAAAGTACAACACAAAATACACAACATATTTTACTGGAATACTAGTTGACAAATCTGTAGACCTACTTTCTCACAGTTAATCCTGCGGGAGAGTTTTTTCTATAAGAGGGCAACCAGTGTTCCGGGCAGTTTCCACAAACTACCCTTAGATACTACACCTTGATATTCAAGTACTTAACTTATCTGTATTTTCCAGAAACAATTGCGAGGAGAGAAAATCCCAGATGTACATTCAAAATAATCATTTACCTCCTCAATCATTTAGAAACTACTTAAGTTTAATGTTGTTTGAGATTATAATACTATTTTTTCGAGATTCTTCAGTACATTGAATACAAGGCAATATTTTGTTTCTGGTCGACAACCTTCATCATTTGCGCTCAACTCTACTGACTGAAATCTTGAATAATTCCTTATGAATTTAGTACATATAACTGAATTTAATATTTTATCGAGAAATGAATTTCAACAACTGTGAGGAAAAATTTAGCAGAAAATAAAATAAACTAATAGAGTTAGTATCTACGAAAATGCGAATTTTATCAAATAACTTGACATTCTCAAGCAAATATTCAAAGTCAAATAAAGGTCACGGAAAGGTTTTACTATTTTTCTTGAATACACAATTACAAATTTTCATAGATTATCATTTCCGCAATTAAGATTTTTTATTTTTTACCCTTGATATGACCTTCAACGGCCTTTGAATGTTCTTTGGATGACCTTACCGTGGCTACTACCGATAAGACTTGCGACCATATCTTAACTTGAGTACTCAGACTGAGTTTAGCATCCACTTTTCGGTTATGCTGCGAAAAAAATCGTTTAGGCGGTATTTTTGTCCAAAATGAACTTCATACGACCCAATATGGGTCAAATGGCATTTTTTTAACGGAATCCTAATGTCTTTAGCAAAAATAGAGGTATCGAAACAATTCTTTTTTAAATTGAACCTTACATTATGTAGCTTAAGGGAAAATTATTGAGGATGCCATCTTCCACTATTATAGGGGTGGAACTGGGGGTTGAAATGGTGCATATTTCAAATTTCGATGCTTTTTTTCTTATTGTTTATAGTATATCTCAAAAATAAATAGAGATATTTATTCGGATGTTTTTTTTTAAATTGTAGGGTTATTAATATAGATTAGAATATGTATTGCAAAGCTATCCTCCTAAAAGTATAGGTGAAAATAGCCAAAAAAGACTATTGGTCGCTGAACACGTCATTTTTTTCTAAAGGCATCAAAAATGGTTGTCTGATTCATTCTAATCTCTCAAAATGCAATACAAAAATTTTCTTTGAGAAAAACAATAACTATAAACGTTTTTGTTAATAGGTACGCAAAAAAGTCATTCATAAAAACGATGAAAGATAAAACATTAAAAAATATATATAACCGACTTCCACCTATAACTAAAAAGCTAAAAATAATTATAACAAAATACAACACTAGCAAATAAATAACACATTCAATGTTGTTAGGTACCTACCCAGGAAGTAAAAAATGTAAATATTAAAAGGTGCTCATTCTGTACAAATTAAATACCTACCAATCTAGTATATTTTTGAAGTCCGTGCCAAGCAAACCTAAAGTCCTTCATTGCGTACTTATCTATTACTTCATCAAACTTGATTGTTGCTTGGCATAATATATAACTTCTTGTGGGCTACCCTCTGTATAAATATAATTCAACTTCAGCATATATTTCAACCACTCTGTATATGATTTGTTTACGTCCATATCATATAACAGTTATTAAATCACCCTAAAAAATTTTAATTTCACATATTTTCCAACATTTTTATACCACCAAATGTCCACTCCACCCTATATTCCAACCATCCTGTATATACGCCTAAACGGTCTTACGTATATTTCAATCATCATATAAATGCAACTCCTTCTATCACTTTACTTTGTGATTTTTTTTTGCTATAACTAAACATCCTGTGTATAAACACACCACATAGCAGTTTAGAATTTGACATGTGCTGTCACTGAATTTTCTATTAGGCCGGGAGAATGTGACAACCAAAAGCACCGTCCTGACAAGTTGAAAAATTTTCATTTAAATAGGTATTTGCCTGCTATACAAACAAAACAAGCTTGGTACTCATTGATTTAAGGAGCCGAAAATACTAAGCTTTTCTACCTATATGCTTGAGATGTACATAGAAAATTTTCAAATTAAAACTTCCAGTGCCTAAAATTCCCGCACTATTACTTTGGAATTAAAATATTTACGAGGAAATGTCCGTTATGTCATTTAGATGAAATTTTTGATAAGAGTTTTGGAATTTTCGGCGATTTTCTGCAAAACTGCAAGTTGCAGTCGCAGAAAAGTATATGAGATCACCTAGGAATCTTCTTTAATAGATTAAACGTTAAAAAACTATACACATCCATAAGGAGTTTTCGAAAAATCGACCAATATGTTAGGGATAATGGTCGATTTCCATGCAAATATGTGTTCATTCACAAATTTCATTTCTTTACCAATAGAATTCTTTTCCCAAATTTGAAGTTTCACCAATCCGGATATATACTCTATTAAACAAGACCATATTTATACAAAACGGTTCACAACAGGAGAATAAACCAGGTAACATACATACAAAAAAAAATTGACATTGACAACGAAGTCAGAATAGACTTTGAAACGTTTGGTATTCCTGCAATATACGTAGTTTTATTTCTATTGTGGTGTTATTCCCCCAAAAAACATAAAAGTAACAAATTTATAAGACGATACATAATGACATTAATGTGATGAGGTTAATGCTTACATTACCTGCTTTGGTATTTTCTACATTATTTTCTATCGACAATTAGTAACTCAACGTCTGAATACAAAGTCTAATATTAATCTTATCAAAGTCAAATTTATCTCAATCGTAGTTCAAATCTCGTCACTTATAAACCAAGTATGGAAAATTCACCGTTTCCTCTTTGAGAGTTTTGGCACTGCGTCAAGAAAATTTCCAACAGCCAGAAGATAATAAGAATAAGTGCAAATAGGGGAAGAACCACCTTAAAATTGTCTCGAAGTGTCGAGAAGTTGGATTGAATTTCCTGAAGCTGAAAATTTAATGGCTGATTCATGAGAGGAGTCCGGAAAATCAGGATAACCTTCCATTCTCCTTCCGTCTAAGGATAAGAGAGTAATGATGACAATTAAGAAATTTCAAGGATTATTCGCTTTTTATGGGTTGTTTGCTGGAATGTGAATTTGAATAACTAAGCATATTATGCAGGAATAATTTTATAGGTCGGTATTGTGTTGAAAATTTGATTTGAAGACTCGGTTATGCAAGAAATAAATTGTATATGATTTGATCATATATTGTTATTAAATGATTTTAACGAAATAACTGTTAATCGGATTTGAGGAAAAGCTGGTAATACTTTTAATACTTCTTTAATCATAGAGCAAAATAGAGCAGAAAATTGCTAAACAACACAATATGGAGAATCAAATATATCTAATGCTATAATACAAGCAATGTTTGTATTTGTAATATATAATTGTAATTGAGTTCTGGATAACGACTAACGATTTCGATAAAACTTTCCCATTTGGAAGTTTCGTTGGATAGAAATCGATTGGCGAGGGTCTCATCTTTGGGAAAAACCGTTTTACAGAGAAATTAAATTATTAAAAAATCTATTGACAGTTTGACAATCAAGGCGGCTGCTTTGCAATTTCAATGCGTTCAATACAGGGTAATTTGGTAACCTACGTAAGAGTGACCCCTGTTGTAAAAATTCTATTAATACAGGGTGATTTGGTGACCTATTTGAGAGTGAAACTTTTTTTAAACATTCTTTCAATAAAAATTGTGTTTGTATGTTTCGAACATGTAGCTATTTTATGCCTCCGTCATATTTTCCTTGCATTATATTTTTATACCTAGACATTTCAAGTTTTGAAAGTGAAAAAATTAGCATGGTAGGCAAGTTTTGGATGAGTAAGTTCTCATGATTTCGCCTGTTAATTTGATGCATATAATATGAATTTGGTAAACCCAATAAGAATGGAGCTCGTTCACTAAAAGTTGTATTGACTAACTCTTTTGATGTCATTAATATTTTGAAAACCAAGTTTAAAGTTGCTAAAGCTAAAAACATATTTATATCTTCCGATTTGACTCCCCGGCAACTAGACAAACTCAACAAAGTGAAAAGTGACCTTAGAAAACGCCAACAACAAGGTGAACAAGATTTATTTATAAAATATATAAAAGGTATACCGGAAATATCCATAAAAGGTAATTCGTCTCAAAAAAACTTACCACATGCCATTCCATAGGTTCATCATCTTTATCAATTTATTACCAAAATGTCGGTGGGTTAAGAACTAAACTAAAAGCTCTAGAAATAGCTGTAGCTCAATGTGATTATCAAGTAATAATTTTTACAGAAACTTGGTTAACTTGTGATTATAATGATGCTGAATTAGGATTGACTGGGTATGTTGTGTTTAGAAGTGACCGCAATTCTGTTCTTACTGGAAAAACTAGAGGTGGGGGTGTCTTAATTGCCTGTAAAAGTGACTTAAATGTGCAAAAGGTAATAACTCCCGATTGTGAAGTTGACCAAATCTTTGTAATGTTAAAGATCAATAATACGTGCATAGTTTTGGGTGGAGTTTATATACCTCCTGCTTCTAACGTAAGTACATATATGTCTCATTGCAGTTCAGTTGAATACATTATGGAAGAATTTGGAAACTTGATAGTATGTGGTGATTACAATATACCAAATGCTTCATGGGGCAATGATAACCTTGGTTTAGTTGTGGAATGCCCAGATGACTCTCCTGCAGTATATTTATCTAATTCGTTCGGTTACTTCAATATGTATCAAATTAATAATACACCTAATAGTCGAAATGTTTTTCTATATTTAGCTTTTACAAATTTAAATAATGTCGATGTAGCTATTCCACTTGATCCATTGTTTGATAATAGTATACATCATTCGGCCATTGTTTTAAAATTACCTGGTTGTAGCAAAAACGATCATCTAAATTATGAGGAATTTTATTTTGATTTTAGAAATGCAAATTATATAGGATTAAATGATTACTTTGCTAGCATCAACTGGGAGCTACTTTTGTCAAACCTACATGATGTTAATCACACTGTAGCGGTATTTTATGATATTATATATACTGGGTTTGACTTATTCATCCCAATTAAGAAATTTATAACAACTTCATTTCCAGTTTGGTTTAATGGCAAATTAAAGCAGTTAACTTATCTAAAACAAAAAATGCATCGAAAATATAAATTGTCTGGACAAAGAGATGATTACTTAAGATTTTCTCATTTGAGACATGAATGCAAACAACTTTCCACTCTGTGTTATACAAACTACTTAAATAATATTGAAAATAAGATTTTATCGGATCCTAAACATTTTTGGAAATTTATAAATAATAAAAGAAAATTTCATAGTCTGCCTTCTAGTATGTTCTATGGTAATAGCTCAGGTGATAATAATCAGGATATAGTTAATTTATTTGGTACATTTTTCTCTACTACTTATACAAGTTCAAATTCTAAAATTAATCAGATTCCAATTTTTAATTACAAACAGAACATTGATGTGAATAGTTATCATATTGAGGTTTCAGACATAATTGAAAATGTATTAAATATGCCATGGAAATTATGCATTGGTCCAGATTGCCTGCCAGCATTTGTGCTTAAGCATTGTATATTTACCCTTGTGAAACCTATTCATTACTTATTTAATCTATCGTTAAGCTCTGGGATTTTTCCAGATTTTTGGAAAACTAGTTATTTAGTGCCTATATTCAAGTCTGGCAATAAAAATAATATTGAAAATTATCGAGCTGTCTGTAACCAATCAGCCTTACCTAAATTATTTGACTGCCTTGTTAACAAATTTTTAATGTGGGATTGTAAAGATTTAGTAGATTATCAGCAGCATGGTTTTTGCAAAGGTAGATCTACAAGTACTAATTTGGTACTTTATAGCCATTTTATTGCCGATTCGATGGAACAGAAAAATCAGGTCGATGCCATCTACACAGACTTCTCCAAAGCCTTTGATAGAGTTAACCATGATCTGCTTATTGCCAAACTACAAGGTTATGGATTTGGGGGTAAAGTGCTTGACTGGATAAGTAGCTTTCTTATTGGTAGGTCCCAGTATGTGAAATATGGAAATTGTCTATCTCAGCGCGTAACTGTGACATCAGGAGTCCCTCAGGGGTCTCATATTGGACCTCTATTGTTTAACATGTTTGTAAATGACTTATCTTCAATTATTATAAATAGCAAGATTCTTATGTTTGCCGACGATCTTAAAATATTTCGAATAATTAACAACTTAAATGATGCCACTCTGTTACAAAATGACCTCAAATGCTTAGCCAGTTGGTGTGATGTAAATATGCTTTCCTTAAATGTAAAAAAATGTTTTAAAATTACTTTCTGTAGGACTAGACAACTTGTAAATTACTGTTATAATATAAATAATATACTGCTGCAAGAACAAGGCGAAATTAAAGATTTAGGAATTTACCTTGACTCAAAATTAACTTATAAGCATCATATTAATGATATTACAACTAAGGCCTTAAAAATGTTAGGATTTGTTCTTAGACATAGTAATCAGTTTTCTGTACAAACCTTGAAGTTGTTATATTTTAGCTTAGTTCGATCTATTTTGGAATATGGTTCACTTATTTGGTCTCCTTCATATAATACTGATATAGACAACATTGAGAGAGTACAAAACAAATTTTTAAGAGTATGCGCATATAAATTAGGTATCTGTAGACAACAGTATACATATGATGAGATCCTCTCAATACTTAACATATCGTCATTACATCACAGAAGAATGGAAGCAGATTTGAGGTTCCTTTATAACATTTTGAACGGAAATATACAAATTCCAGAGTTACTAGACTTGATAAATTTTAATGTTAATACTAGAAGAACACGTAATACTGCGATTTTCAACATTCCATTTCATAGTACAAATTATGGTTGTAATGAACCTATTACTAGGATTTTAAGACTGGCCAATCTTCATGGGAGTAGTTTAGAGTTATTTGGAATATCTACAACAACATTTAATAGATTAATTAAACGTTTGAACATGTAAGTTTCTAATTTATATTTTATGTATACATATTTTTGATCACTGTTTACTCTTTATTAAAATTAATGTTAATTTCTTGTAAAGTGGTACAACCGTAAATAAATAAATAAATAAATAAATAAATAAAAAAAATAAATAAATTTGTGGTGTAAAATTATAATTAAAGTGGGTCTAACAAAATATGTTAGATGGTCCATAAAAGTTGCTATGCAGGATGATTAAAATATAGGGTCAAATGGAATTATAGTATGGCTAGAAAAAAGCCAGAAAAAATGATTGTGTAGGGTACCCCATAAGCAGTTGGAAATTAATGATACTTGACATACAGGGCGGAGTAAAAGTATTTTTAAGCAGGTCGCTAAAAAAATGTTAATAGAATGTTTTACCTATAGGGTAGCATATTAGCATTTGCATTTATAGGGTGGTTGCAATTTAGGATTTACTGGAATTATAATTATTCATGCCTGTAAAAAGTTGCATATATAGGGTGGAGCGGAATTATATTTATACATAGTGTTTACAAAAATGTTACAATATAAATGAAATAATTTGGAAACAAAAGTGTTTGTAGAATGGCCAAAAGCGGTCGCATATACAGAGTTATTGGACTATGGAATCGAGTGGAATTGTAGCATGATTAAAAAAATGTTAGAAAAAAATGTTTGGATGGGTTTTTTTATAAGAAGTTGCACATATAGGGGGGAGTTGAATTGTAGTAACAGCATGTACATAATAAATGTAAGAAAAAAATATTATATTAGGGGAGTTTAAATTAGTTTACATAGCAAATGTCCGATTATTTGGATATATCTACGTTTATGATAAAACCTGTATTTACGAGTGAAGCTCGGTCACCCAGGTACTAAAGCTAACAATGAGACCAATAATGCCGGCACAAACAAGAACTGACACAACCAAAATACCTCTGCATAAAGAAGTAGTTACCATGTTTGAACCAGGTTATGAACAAAAAAATAAAGTGGCAGTGGTATTGCTTTTTTGTGTCTCTTGCCAGGTTATTAGGACTACTGTTGTTCTCATGGAACAAGTTGCCGATGGAAATTCTGACCGTCTTGGTTTCAACTAAAGGAATTCTTTTTGCACAGTTTGTAAATAAAGTCGTTCAAATAGTTGACGGTGCATTAGTACAATTATGATTGTAGAAAAAGAAATTACTTTGTTTTATATCACTAATTTATTTATTTATTAATTAAATCAAGATAAACCGTGACTAGTTTCGACAACACTATGCCATTTTCAAATGGAAACAAATTCATGGATGACAACAAACGATTTTCTATAACAGTATGGATATGTTGAATTATGATTAGATAAATATCGATTTTTTTGTGTTCAAGAATATTGAAATAGAAACAAAGTGGAAAACCCATTATGAATATTTAAATATATCAGTTTTGACTACTAGTTACTTAAAAATGCAATGCTCTTTTGAAACTCTACCTGCTCGTTAAGTAGTAAATTACAAGAAACGGAATTATTATGGCTTTTGTAAATTTCTATATTCTCAAGTTTTAATAAATGGCTTAAAATTGTTATAGTGAATGATCTCTCTTTCTTGTAATTTGGGAAAGGTATGCTTACAGGACATATGTAACGATCCTAAAGATATATTAATTGTGATGAGCCTCAAATTAATATGAAAACACATAACTTTTTACTTATCCAAAAATGGTCTAACCAGCAATTTTTACTTTAAAATCTTGAAGGGTTCAGCTATAAAAATTTACATTTTTATAGCTGAAATAGTTAGAAAAATAGTGATAACATTTTTATCTGATCCTACACAATCGAAAGAATTCATTCTCAAGTTTGTTAACAAATTTTTGTGTTAATCTATATATGGTACATACTAAATCTTTATGCTGCCTGAATCTAAATTTCGTGGCATTATTAAAGTTTATTTAGTCACACTAGTCCGATTCGATACCAAAACCAATTTGGTATTTACTGCTACTGCTAAATTTTCTTGTCAAATCTTTATCAAAGTATTTACCTTACATACATTTTTGTAAATCTAGTTATCTTGCGATGAAGACTATGTGTTGGTATTATGGCAAAGCAAGTTTTCTACATACATATTGAAAAAAACAGCTGTCATAATTGCAAAAATCTTCTTCTTTCTCGGTAATACCATTTTTCCCGGTCAACCGATTTGTAGACGTTAAAACCTTGAAATGAAATTTCGACAAAATCAGAAAATAAACAAACATTATATGTAATACTAAGTAAAAATATATTTGGAGCATATCACATCTCGTTAAAAGAACATTAAACAATTTTTGACTGACTGCTATTTTTTAACGCAGTAATGAATACACATGGTTTATCAAAATAATAGTAAATTGTTATTAGATTTGTGATAAATTCAGGATTGAAGTAATGTATATACTCAACTCATGAGGGTCGGAAATAAAATGTATCAGTTAGCTTTAGAATCTCTAAATAGTTATTGTACTCATGTAAAACTTTTCATGTGGATTCTTCTGTAAATGCTCAAACTTCTTATAAACACATTCAATTTAATTAGTTTAATAGTTGCTATCGTCATCGTTTTGGTAAAAAAGTAACGTCATCAATGAAGAGAAAAGAAGAATTTTAGAAAATTTAGTAAGTAAAAGTTGATTACTCTCTTCGAGGTGTCATTCCTTTGTACGCAAGACAATATATATTATATATAAATATAATATATATTGTTTCTGGTCGGGAACCTTCATCAGTTGCGCTTCCCACAATTGAATGTCCTCTCGAACATCTCGCGTCTTCAAATTTAATAAAAGTTGATTATTTAAGTCATATTTATTCTTCGCTTTACGATTGGGTTTTACTGTCGATTGCTGTCAAATTGCGAACATTAGATTAAGGGTTAGCCAGTTGTTCATAGTGGGCGCCATCTCACTTGGATTTTATCAATAATTTACTTATTTTAAAAGAAATAAATAAGGATTCTTTATATTTTCTGCAAATTTACGACACAGTATCTTTGGAATGGTATAGGTTTCATTACCATCCTTTCAAAATAAAGGAAGAAAAAGAGGTAGTGCGTTTTCCTTTTCACGTATTAATAATAGTATGTGCTTATAATAAAAAATTGTTCGCAATCTATAGCTGTAAACTGTAAGCACCTAAAATCTACACTTTGATGGAGTAAATATACCTCAGTGAAGTAAAATATAAGGTAAGCACTGAGTCTTTCAAAACTGGAGATACATCAAACAACATTCAATTGTTAGTACATTTAAAATAAGAATTAAATAAATTTTAAAAGAAACAAACCCTCTTTAAATAAATAAACTCAACATAGTAGTAATAACGACCCTAAAAAGCAAAAAAACTCAATGAAAAATATTATATATTGAATAAAACTGTGTTTTAAGTTGGTGCCAAGCCTAAGCAATATGCATATCTCACAGTACAGTATAAACAGCTTTATAAATTAAATAAATTAAATGTTGTTAATTAATAGAATGATTTCGAATTTGAAACACAGTTTTATTGTAAATTTATTTTAATTTTTGTTTAAAATATCCAATTGAGTTATTTGATACATTTTAGTCTCCTTGTTGTTAACATGCTTTGAAGTGGGGTAAATTTTTGAAGAAAGTTATCTATTTGAAGTCGTTTTTTTTTCACAAAACCCGTATACAATAGTGTTCAGATCACGTGGACCTTTATCAAAATATACATATATGATTCCATTTTAAGTAAAGTAAGTGCTGGATATACAAATTGAAAACATCTATCTTTTTTGAAGTGGCTTAATTAATATTTAGTCTCATTTACTTCCATTCCAATTTCAATTAATTCCCTCCTAAACTTCAAATAACGTTAATTATGTTCATTTAATACCGGCTCCTTCGCCAAATTCTATCGTCAAAGAATAACCTTCTTCCAATTTGCTAATAAAATTTCACATATCATATAATTTCAAGTTGAATGTTTATAAACTTAACACTATAATTTTAAGGTTAGGTTAACTATGTGCCCCTCGATCGTAGTAAAACGATTAACATCAACGGTCGGTTTTATCTTGACGACCTCTAGATAGATAAATATTTCAAGTGGAAACCGAGAAGACGGCACTAAAAGAACAAACGCTTACACCGAACGGCGTTAAAACGTTTTCTGGTCCTTGTAGAGTAATAAAAATTGATGGCGAACATCCACTAAGTTGCTACTTCACCTCTTCTCTTTTCAATGTTTACTTGCTGCTTAACAACGAGATAGAATGAAGCACTCGAAACGGAACGGGATGTTTTTTAGACGTACACAATTGCGAAATAGCCGTTACGGGACGTAACTTCAATTGGTGGAAGTTTAACTAGTTCGTTATGGTAGATTTGGCGCTGACTAGCTGAATTTTGTAAAGGAACTTACAGTGAGACTGTTTGAGTTTTATTTCTATTGCAATTGTTTTGAACTATTCCGTTCCTTAAATACGTGAAATTGTTCATTTATTGGTACATGTATGTAGACGATATTGTCGTAAGTTTTGTGTGTTTACTAGGTAAGTATTCATAAAACTGTTTGAAACACTCCTTATGACAAAATTAAATTTAAAATATCCAAGAGTTTATAATTAAAGTTTCAGGTAATTGAAAGCGCAAGTGATGACAAGTCATGGCTATACATATATTCCTGTATTGATAAGGCCATATAATCACGAAAATATTGTTACTCTACAAAATTTCATGGATTTTCCATGACGGTACAATCAGTTTGTGAATGGAAATAATTGGTCACGTACGAGTTGTATTCGCAAACTTTGATATTTTTAATAATACAAATAATTTGTACCAGGATTTTATGAAAGATATATTTAACAAATGTCTCTAAAGAGAGTGGCGACAAGGACATTTAAGTTCAATATATGAGGAAGGGAGTCAGAACGACTGCAATCTATATATAAATAGGCAAAGACAAAACGATTAGGTACCATTTTCTCCTCTGTCTCTCAAACGATTTTCTTCATTTTTGTTTTATTTATTAGCCACTGACGACCTTCAGTGCAGAATGCTAATATTAATTTATAACATTGGTTCATTCATTAAATAAAATATAATAAAAATTCATTATTTACGTCCATAATGTCAACGCCAAACAACTGAATGTACCGCCGCCGCCAGACTCAAAACATTGAGTAATTATATATAGAGGGACCAATGCTGTTATATACTTAGAGCATATACTTTTGGAACTGGCATGCAAGCGTTGTTATTGTTTAGTGGTAAAGTAATCGTTGTATATTATAATTATCCAGGGCGATTCCAGATATGTTAGAAATCATTTTTTTCGTGGGTGGCACATAAGCAGTTGCATATATAGGTTGTTTAAAATATAGAGTAGAGTGCAATTATAAATAATAAAATAATTATATAGGGAACCCAATAGCGGTTGAATTTACAGGGTTCTTGGAATAGAAGGCGCAGTAGAATTACAGTTATACAGGGTGGTGCAAAAAATATTATACAGAGATGTATATACAGGATGGCGGAAATGGAAATGCAACATTTCGTAACCCATAAGCAATTGTATATATAGGGAAGATGAAATATAGGGTGAGAGGAATTATAGACATACAGGATTATGATAAAAAATGTTAGAAAAGGAAATGATTTATAGAGTAGCCCAAGAAGAGTTCCATATAAATGATGATTGAAATATAGGTCGGAGTAGAATTATAGTTACAGAAGATAGTTAAAAATTTCATAAACAAAAAGAGTAAATACGGTGGCTCATAGGCAGTGGCATATACAGAATGCTTTACCAGGTGGTTCAAAAATGTTAAAAAATATGCGCAGTCCATGAGCAGTTGCATTAACAGGGTGGTGGAAATATATAATGAGATGGAATTATTATAATGAGGATTTTAACAAATTTTAATGAATTGAGTGCAATTATAGCTATACAGGGAGGTTAGAAAAAATAAATATGTAGGGTAGCCCATTAGCGGTTGAATTTTTGTCATATTAAATTAAGAATTACGAATTTGAACTCAAATAAAGTCCTATGAATTATATATGAAAAAACTTGAATTTCGTTACTTATTTGTAGAAGCGAGATATAATACCGATATCTATGATTTTCGAGGAAACTATCACACAAAGGTTCCGAATCTGGATCCGTTCCGTGTAATTGCTGTTCTTCCTTAAGTCCTAGGATAGAATGTCACGATAAAATTTTCGGGGTACTTCACCTGCCAGAGATATTGACACAATTGGTCGTATTTCGACCACTGGGCGACAGCTAGTTATAATAATTTCATTAACATAATATTTAATTATTTTCACAATAGTCTAATTGATGATTTGTTACACAATACGTAACAAATACTACTAATATAAATGGACCCTTTCATATACGACCAAACGAAAAGTGGATTGAAACATAGGACAAAAATAGAAAGAGACACAGATGTATTTGTTTACATATATTCCGGCTCCAACAGTAACATCCAATCAGAATTAAATTAAAGGTAATCTTACTCAGATTCAAAATAATAGAACTACGTACCTAATCCACAAATATATTAAAATCCATTAAAAGATCTGCACAATGACAAAAACAATTAGTGGCTAAATTACTAATATGTAACAGTAATTATCAAAACATTTATTTATTCATGTAAAATGTCGATTTATTTACTGCTTAAATGACCTTTTGCAAAACTCGATTACTACGTATAAGATCTGACACTTACTTCGGCAAACGAATATGCCGTTTTCATGTATATAAAAAACACTGAAATAAGACTTTATTATTGTTTTTTACAGTTATACAAAATAATCTCTGATTTCAAACAAGTTAAAGACAATGAATTACGAAGTTAATCTTAATTCAAAATGTAAATAAGCAGACTTGCGCTGTTGACTGCTGGACATAAATGGCGTAAAGTATTGCCGTTCAGTTAATGCCTTCAATGTCTAGATTTACGTCTTATTGATTACAATGGAAAGAAGTTTGGCATCGGTTAGCATTTGTTTACTATTTTCCGGCAAACATCTTTAAACCCATTTTTAATGTAAACAGACAGGTTCATTTATATTAGTAGTAATTGGTTGTGCCCATTTGATGTTCGGTTGTAACTTATTTTTGAACCACGTTGTATAAATAAATTTACGACAGACAAAAATGAAAAATCCACTTACCCGAGCGTTTATCCAAAAAATAAATTTCTAAATTGTATATGAATTCGTTACAATCTACGCGGCTTTACTATACAATTACCTGAACTAGCCAGAGGAAGTTTTATAACTTCTTTTTATTTATTTCGTTATTTATCTGTCAGAGATTTGTATCGTCAGTAACAAATGCATGTACTTTTCAGTGGCAACAACTTTTAGCCCTGTTTAAAAATCTCTAATCGATAATGTAAATCCGCGAGAAAACCGCATCCAAACGGGCAAATAAAAACGAATAGAGGCGCTCCAACAGTGGTAACGACAAAGAATTGGCCCATCTGCGAGCTGCGCTTTGGTAATAAATCAAACTCTTAAATTCCCGATTAATCCCCAACGAATGTGCTACAGTTTTATACCTATTCTTACTGTCGAACATTTTTCCATCGATCTTTCTTCTTGACTGATTTATGGATGGCTTCTTTGAGTTTTTCTAAGACATTTGATGTGCTGATATGTAAAAAGCTATAAAAGCTTGCAGACTTTAATAATTACTAGCCATAGCCCAGTGGTTGAAACTTGACCCTAATTCATTAAATTTTTTTATTGAGATTCTTCTGTCAAAGGGTATATACCTAAAAAAAATAAAGTTGATGCAAAATTAGAAAAGTAGGCGTAACCTTTGCTATCGCCATTACTTCATTTGGATTAAATTTGTAGAAATAACTGAAGACATTATTAGGATTCCGTATATACAATATATACCCTTATAATATCACTCCGAATTTCTGCCCCTGTCAGATCACAGCAATTTTCTCCTAAACTACTGTACGGAAGGGGCTGAAGTTTGGTATCAATGAAGAGTTTGGTGACCCGATCAGGAGTACATATCGTAAAAAATAAATTTTGATTTTAGCGGTACTTCTGGGGGGAAAAACTAAAAAAATCGTCGGTTCCCCCCACCCTTAATTATTTTCAAAATTTTAAGTAGTATGGTTTCGGAAATAAAAGGAGAAATGAGAATTTTTTGTATCTTTATGTTAATATCGTGTAAACAATTAATTTTAAAAATATGAAAAATATGTATTTATATTCCTCATAATGAGCCCTTTCATTTAATGTATTGCATGATGCGTTAAAAATATTTTTTAATTTTCCATTTAATTCTATAATTTGGCCCCCAGTATTAATATTAGGGATTTCTTTATATTTTTCCCTAAACAAAGAAATTTAGCTCTTATAGTTTGGGAATAAAGGGGAAATGGGTAATTTTTTAAATATATTTTTTAAATCTACTTTAAAATATTCATTTTAAAAAAATTAAAAAAATATAACTGTAGTCGTCATAATAAGCCCTGTGATTTAATATATTACTTGATCCATTAGAAACAATTATAATTTTTTGTTTTTCATTTAATTCTATAATTTGCCCCCAAAAATAAATATTAGGAGTTTCTCTTTATTTTTCCAGTAAAGTTCAGGTGAGGCGCTATACCTCTATTTTTATTCAAAATTTTACAGCTTATGGTTTCGCAGATAAGGTGGGGGGTAAATTTTGGTTAATATCTTTTTAACTATTTTTTTTAAATATGAAAAAAATATATTAGTGTTCCTCAGAATGGGACCTTTCATTTGATGACGTGTTTTAAAAAAATTTAATTTTTAGATTTTCATTTAATTCTATAGTTTGCCCCCCAAAATTAATATTAATGGTTTCTCCTTATTTTTTCTGTAAAATTCGGGCAACGTTCTATATTTCCTATTTTTTTCAAAATTTTAGGCTCAGTAGTTTCGGAAATCAGGGGGGGAACGGTCGATTTTTTTAGTTTTCCGCCCCAAAAGTATCCCTAAAATCAAGATTTCTTCTTTTAGGATATGTACTCCTGATTGTGTCACCAAACTATACATTGATACCAAATTTCAACCTCTTTCGTCCAGTAGTTTAGGAGAAAATTGCTGTGATATGACTGAGGCATAAATCCGGAGTGATATTATAAGGGTATCCGTATTGTTTTCTGAATGTTATTTGTGGCATCTTCTAGTTTATTTTAGATTTTCTTGGGAATAATACCACATCAGAGTTCAAACTTGTGTATATTTTAAAACCAAACGTTTCAAAATCCTGTCGGATTTCGTTTTCAATGGATATAAATTTATAAAGTAAAATTGAAATATATGACAATTATTTTGACAAATATGTTTACGTTACTATGGATAAATTTCTTTGATTTTAAATATACAGGGTGCACAAGAAATTCCAAAGATCATTATATTGTATATACGGAACCAAAAAAGGAAATTTTAATTAAAAAAATCAAGTAAACACATGCTTACTTTACCAGATTGTTACGTTTTTCATCTCCCACGTCGCTTTCGGGCGGCTTCGATTGGAGAATCCATAAGCTCTGTGATTTTGAGAATAACAACAAAGCGTATAGATTCTAAAACCGACGCAACCGATCCATTCCAAAACGTTTCCATTCTTCATTCCCATGAAGGGGAAATGTGTTTCGCCTGCCGATGTTTTCCCGCCTCCTTTGATGTTTGATGTAAGGTGTCAAGTATAACACCTCTGGGTATTGGGTTGCGGATTTCTATCACCTAGTGAGTTACGTAAGGGATACAAAAAAGAGAAATTGAATAATAGCAAACTTTTATTTTTTTTTATTCACAGTTACAACAAAGAAATCTTACAACGGGTTTGTATGTACATAATACGCCGACTATAACAACATGAATTGAGTAATAATCTTTAACAACATACATTTGGTGAATTGGTTGAACTATTCATGGATTAGTATACAGGTATTCCAAAATCCCAAGTTTCAGAAATCGTGGTACAATATTTTGCTGAAGCACTTTAGGGTTATTGAGTTCACTTGTCTTTTCAATTTTAATTTTCGATTCTTATCTTTTTTACAGAATTAATCAAAGTTTAATTTCAAAATATTTGAACTTTTTTTGTACATTAGCTGAAACTCTGTAGTAGAGTGGTGGTACACAATAATAGACATGATCTATTAATGTTAAAACTGTATCAATATTAATTCTGCTAAGGTTTCCACTATTATATCTTTGTTCTGAATAAAATGTACTATAATTATACGTACCTACAGTTTAGTAGAAAATAATAGAATATCGTTAACTGTTATTAAAATCGTTTTCTAAATATACACGGTGTTCAAAAAGTCCGAGTACGGCTGATTTAATCAGTGGGAAAGCATTATTAGAGGAAAAAGTTAAATGGTTAACATTTAGTATTTTTCCCCGACTACCCAATGGCCATGTCCGCTTTGACCTTGACTATGACCTTGAATGTCAGATCAAGGCCAACTCGATTTTTTCAAATATGAACTCCATTTTTTTATGTCGAAAATGAAAAGAGCGGAAAATTTCACTTCCAAGTGTGGCCATGACCTTTTTTTTCACACGACCTTGATGGCCAGTGAAGCTAAAATTGAGGTAAAGCATGTTTAGGCAAAGCCACGAGGATTCTGGGAAAATAAGGTGAAAAATTAGTTATTGAGGTTGTTGATGGCAAATCTGATGAGTTTTCAATAAATGACCTCAGATTTGCAACCTCAAAAACTAATGTTTCACCGTATTTACCCATAGTCCTCGTGGCTCGGAGCCTAATCATGCTTTACCTCAATTTGAGCTTCACTGACCATCAAGGTCATGTCAAAAAAATAGTCAAAGCCAAATTTGGACGTGGTATTTTTCGCTCTTTTCATTTCCGACATAAAAAAATGGGATTCCCATTTGAAACAATCGTCTTGACCTTGATATAACCTTCAAGGTCACAGTCAAGGTCAAAATGGTCATGGCCATTGGGTAACCGGAGAAAAATATTAAAAGCTATCACCTCAACTTTTTCCTCTAAAATCTTTCCCACTGAGTAAATCAGCCGTACTCGGACTTTTTGAACACCGTGTATACTTTCGAAACAAACATTATAATTAATAATATGAAAACTCCTGCTGGCATTGTAGTCTAAAAATATCAGACATACACAAATATCAAAAATGTTATAAATATCTTAATACCCAAAATGATAATTTATTTTGTTCAAAATGAACCGATTTCAACTGGCTTAAAATAAAAAACGTTTTTAGAAACGGTGTGCAAGCAATAACTATTTTATTACATATTTTTTATCTGATTTAAGGTACAATTCTATTGTTTATGTTAGCGTATTCTTATCTCTCTCCCTCTCTCTAATTTATATTTTTTAAATATTATCAACATATTTTTTAACTTGTTTATTTGTTTTATTATTTGGCCCATTTTCTATAAGTGTAACTCGAATTCACCCTATATTGCAACCACCCTGTATATGTTTCTGTGTATTGGTCATCCAATATACCTCATTTGTATATCGTTTTCTGAATTACCCTATACAACTATAATTCAATTCTACACGATGTTTCAACCGCCCTATTTAAGTATTAATCCTCTCCACTCTATAGACTGTTTCTATTTTTCTATGTTTAAATCATCCTGTATACCCATAATTTTACTTTGCCCAATATGGCAGGTATAAGCACCTACTTATGTTTAACACTATATAAATTTTTTAACCACCCTGTAAAACTATAATTACATTCCACCTTATGATTCAATCATCCTGTATATGCAACTGCTGCTGTCAGAAAATTAGTAGGTTTAAATATATTAGAAGTAATTAAAACAAGTTGAAAATGTCAAAAATTGTTAAATATCAAAAATGTCATAGTTAATATAAAAGTATGGAATGTATTAAAAAAACCAAAAGGCAAGACCGATGAGGATGCAAAAATCTCAATGCTTTGCAAAAACGGAAAAATTATCAAAAAAGCCAATAATATTCTAATATCAGAAATGTCAAAATATTAAAATAGTTATGTATCTAGTGTGTCAAATTGGCAGAATTTGTAAAATTGCAAATTTATTATGAATATTTAAACTATCTCAAGACATGTCAAAAGTGATCAAAACACCAAAAATGCCAAAAACTTCAAAAATGTCTAATGCAATAAAAAGTTAAAATAAAAAACCCAAAAATATCTAAAATGTCAAAATACAATAAACAAATCAATGTAGATCTTCCTAATTGAGATGAAATTAATAAAATAGTTAAATACTCTTGAAAAGGAATAACACCACACTAGAAATTCTGTTTGGGTATGCTGGTTAATGGAATTATACTAAAATGTAAATTTAACATTCAATGTCGCAAGAGTTCTTAAGGCTTTTCATAGGATTTCACTTATGACTTTAATGAGATCAGTGAAATACCAGAACTCCTTGATCACATTATGGCAGATTCATTATGTTATAACCTTAGGGCTTATACATCTCGATGTAGTCTACAATGCATAAAAACTACAAAGTGATAGCAATAGAGAGAGCAAGAGGCTATTGTACTAGATTGGAAGCTACTTACCATGAAATACGTTCAGCATGAAGTTTATTGGCTGATTCCACCAATCCTAGTGAAATAACCTATTACTGTCTACATTGCCCTCTCTTTCTAGCCTTGCCACGATATTTGTGCATTGCAAGCACCAGAAGTACACGCTCTATGGTTATAACAGCTGACTATTTTTTGTAACTTGTTTATCTAAAAAATATATTTTCTTTAATTGTCATTTTTGATAATTTTTGGCTCTGATTACATTGACAACGAGATTAAAGTCAAACTTTAGTAATTTTGATTAATAAATATACACTTTTTTAACTCAAATGTTTTGTTATTTCCAAAAAGAACTGGAAGATGCATCAAACCACCATCAGAAAATAATTACTTACTTTCTTCTGTATGATAACGTGAAATAATTACTGTAGACACTAAATAGACATGAAATAGAAATAAAACAAACTACAGAGTTTTTGTATTTGATAAACTCAAAATATGAAATAAAAGTGAACACCGGAACTATTCTTATTAGCCTTTTATTATCCTAACCCTTGGGAGCATCTCGGCTTTATGCTATTTATCCTTAACTCCTCATAAAGCGGTTTAAATCGCATTTGAAGTCTCCCTAAAAAGTGCATTCCAGCATTATTCCGTTTTTCCTATTCGCGATTTGCGCCTCTCGACTGAGCTCTGTGAACCGTTTTTCTCAAAGCCCTCGTTCGAATGCCTTTTCTCTATCGTCTCTAACGAGATACAAAAACTCCAGAGAGCGAGGGAGAGTTTGAGTTTGTAAATGAAATTTGCGGAGTCCGAAATAAGAGGCACGTTTAATATTTAAAAGGCACACAATTAAGAACAGACTCATTATTTAGAAATAAAATGTTTCGAAGTTGTTATTGTAATGGAGCTTTTGATATAGAACGAACATCTTCTTAATTAAAACGCAATTTCGCTGTTGAAATACGTTTGTTGTAGAAAAGGTAAAGTATCGTATTTTCTATTGGAAGATTATGTAATGAGGTAAAGATTGCATCTCTATTTGTTGTTCATCGAAGTTTCTGAAATTGTTCTAGTAACAATGTTAATACTTTAATGACCATAATGTAAATTCTATAACAGGATGAAATTTATAAAATGATGAAAGTACTTACTAAAGGGAATTAAAGTACTTAATAATTAAATAACCTTATACTGGGAAAGTTATAACAATTGAACAGAATATACACACCCAAAATCAAAAGAAGAGAATGAGTGAAAGAGGGGAAATGGTGCAGGGGTAGAGAGAAAGCGGGGAAGAGAGAAGACGGGAAGAAAAGAGGAAGAGGAGAAAAGAACAGCAAAATACAAGAGAAAGAGAAGAAGACAGGAGATTAGGAAGAGAAAAAGAGAGCGGAATAGGAAGAAAAGATGAGGAAAAGAAAAGAAGTGAGAAAAAGAGTAAACGAGGAAAAGGGGTAGGGACGAACAGAGGAAGAGCAGAAGAGAAGATTAGAGTAAAAGAAGAAGAGAGGAAGAGGGGAAAGAAGAAGAGAGGACGGAAAGTGGAGAGGAAGAAAGGAAAAAGAGGAACAGAGGAAGAGAAGAACAGAAGAAGAGGGGAAGAAAAGAAAAGAGACAAAGAGGCAATGAGGAAAAGCGGTAGAGAGGAAAAAGAAAGAGGATGAGACGAAGAGAACAAAAGAGAAACAGAATAAGGCAGAAAGAAAGGAAGAGGAGACGGAAAGGAGAAAGGAAGCAAGGAAGACAGGAATAGCGAACGAAAGAGAGGAAAAGAGGATGACAGGAAGAGAGAAAAAGAGGAAAAGAGGAAGAGGGGAAGAGAGTCAGAGTGACATAGTGAGAGAGAGAAAGAAAGGATGAGAGGAAGAGAGAAAGAGAGGAAAAGAGGAAGATAGGAAGAAAGACATGAAGAGAGGACAAGGGATAAAGGCGAAAACGGGAATAGTGAAAGAGCGAAAAGTACACTATCATTTCAATATTTGTCTTTTGATATTCCAACTGTATATACTGAAATCTACCGAAAAACATACCATACCACAGGTTCAAAAAAGGTATTATGATAAAAATAAATAGGAAATTCTTATTTACTTTGACGTTTTTCCTTAATAATAATTCCAAATTATTTGTAATGTTTTTTCACACTCTTCGGGTTCAGTCTAGTTCTCGGATTTATTTAAAAACACAATCCAACTCACTCTAATTTATTTACACTACTTTAACACAATTTATATTCACAGAACTAATTACAATTTATCTATACTTAACGATATATTTATTTCGGAATTCTCTAGTAGGTCAAGGAGCCATCGGGAAATATGTTCTCGAAGATTCGATACAATTCGACGAATTCCCATTAACGCTAGCCGTCGGCCTCCGGTCAATAGACAAACATTTCGCATTTTCCGAAATATCGGTCGAAGGCCGATTGCACCAGCTATCGGATGAATTCTCGTAACAGTATATTAATTGTTAGGTATGGCTGCGAGGGACAAGACAAGAACTAATACAATATATTTTTATTTATTGAACAAAAATAGATTGCAACCAAAGTTTACGCTTACTTAAGTTACAATAACATATTATGATGACTCAAAATTCTAATTCACAAGGTGTTCAATAATGTTCACCCTTGACCTGTTCGTAGCACTGTAACCAATTAACTGTTTCGTCTCGAATATTCTGTAACATTTCTCTAATAATTTTCTACGTTATTCCACAATTCTTTAGTGTAATTAATCAACAATTTGTGTTCTACACCGTGGTTTTAAGGTAAACCTACAGGAAACATCTAATGGGATAAGATCTGCTGATTTAATTCGTCATTACATTTAAGTATGAAATGTACCTCAATAAGTTGTAGATTGAAAGCAGCAACAATATCGAAGACAATCAAGTACTACCCAAGAATTCTATTAGTAGCTTCATCTCATTATGTTTTGGGGGTATGTAATAATTAAAAAGCCGTTATTCCGGGCCATCGATTGAACAATGTGGAGTGTTAGAATGGCCAGTGAGATCATCGGATGTAACCCCTTTAAATATTTTTCCTCAGTAGAAGTTATCAGATGAAAGCACAAACAATTGGAGAAATATTGCAGAATGTTTCGCACACTTTATGAACTTGAACTTTGAATTTTTAATTTAATAATTTAGCAATTCAAACTAATGCATATTTAGTATGAATTATTTTTTCTGAACACATTACTATATTTTTGAAAGCGATTTTTATAACTGTGAAAATTACCTGCCACGTAAGCCCTGTTGCTGTTCAAAAAAATTGAGGGCGAATTATCATTATAATATCTTATTTATAACTTAGAAGTCAACTGTATTTTGTTTTACATATTTATACCGAAACAAATGTTCATGTTTAATAAATTGTAATAAACTTTATTGCTATGTGGACAGTTCTGGTCTCATGGTTTAACAGTTTGTGTGAGACAACAAATACTTTCAAAATAGCAAAAAATAACAGACATGTTATTTTAAAGGAACAAAGCTGGATCAGAAATTTCTGTAAGTCGTATTTTCTTCTAACACAACTAAATAAGACCGTCATTTAAAAGTTTTCTTTGTAAAAGTTTCATGTCCGTATCATTGTTATTTAACTGCATTTTTTACGTTTAGGTTCCAAAGAGATTTTCAGAAATTTATTTCACATGAAAAACTCGAAAGTCAAATAATATTTTACGGGTTTTATTGCACATATAAAAATCTCATATCTGGGTTTTATGTTGTTTTTTGCATCGTAAATTTCTGTAATCTGGTGTCATCGGAATGTGTGTTTTTTCATTAGTTTTATTTATCTGCAAAACAAACAATTTTTGAATTTGTAAATGGAAACTATTATTTATGGCAGATTTAATTCTAACTGATTTAACTACTATATCAGAATAAGTTTTTGGTTTATTATTATTTCCTAAATATGTACTAACTTTGATATTCAAACAGAGATATACCTGCAAAGAAAATAAGGTTTCGTTTGGTTGCAAATTCAAAAGTATTTTTTTGACATACCTAATATTATAAAACGATATTTTTTTTCTTTATGTTCATATGACTCGTTTAGATTATTCCAAAGTGAGCAGGAAATTAGGCATGGAAATAGGCAGTGCGACAATTTAAATAAGATACTTATCTAGTTACTGCTACTACTACTACTACCGCTCCGTGATACTAGTCAAAAAAGCAGTTTATGTACGGAAATCAAAGGACTGGCGAGACACTGGCAGTGCTAGCGAAAGTGAGTGTTTACATTCAGCCAGTGCTCGATTTTGGATTTTAATTATACCATAAATATCCATATTTTTATTGATCAAAATACTTACTCTTGAAAGAAATTTAATATTCTACAAATGGTTATTAACATTAAACTGATTCGAGGTTGAAATTAAATTCAAAATTACTTTTGAATGACGAATAACTATAAAAATGCTCAGAAATGTTTTTTGTAGAGTATTAAATTTCCCTTAAGAGAAAGTACTTTGATCAATAAAAATATTGATATTTCTGGTTGTTTCAAACATTAGATCTTAATCTACTCCCACTATTAAACCTTTTTAATGGCCTGTGTATTTATTAAGGTGAAATACAATGTATATATATAAATAATGTGTCTTTAGAATAAGTTTTCAGTATTTATGTGAACCTAGATAACGGTATTGTATGCCAAAGAACGTGTCGTTTGTAATAATTAACTGTATTTCCGTTTTTGTGTTTCTCAGCCAAAACAATACAGTACATTATTTAAATGTTTAAACGTAAAATTATACAAATTAGAAGTATAAAAATTGCTGATGTAATTTTCACTTAAATTTATTTACTATTGACAATTTTTCACAGGTTACTGGCTTCTTCAGAATACAACGTAAGACTACCAGTTAAATGCCTTAAACTATTACAAAAAAACATTTAACTAGTAGTCTTACGTTGTATTCTTAAGAAGCCAGTAAGTAACCTGTTGAAACAATTGTCAATAGTAAATAAATTTAAGTGAAAATTACAGCAGTGTATTTATTTTAATATAATATTAAAATGAATTTTCTTCAAGTAAAGACTGAAACTATCATCAGTATAAAAATTGCCTTGTTTGCCTTTTGTTTGAAGTGTTTAATTTAAAAATTGAGGAAATTAAACTAAGCGTAGTCCTCTTTGTGGATTTTTTAATTTTCTTCAATAAGGTCCAGTTCAGCAAACACAATTTTACGATTAGATTTTGCACAAAAAGCAATAAACTAAATTTCTGGCCTTATTTGAAGATTTTTATTTTTTAATAAAAAATATCCATTGATAAAAAATGTTGAATTTTGTGGCAAATGCCTACAATTCTTCATTTACAGAATCGATGAACGTGCCAGAGCCAGGCCAGAAAACAATTTACTTCAGCATTTATTTAAATTACCTTCACTACAAACGACTGATGAACGGGTCAGCCCTTTGACTGCTGCATAAAAACATTAAGAGAAGTATGGTATTTATATACTGCTCTTCATACTTACATGCCCACTTCCCGGTCCACTTCGGCATAATGTAGACAAGATTTCGACCATTCTTCAGCAATAATTTCAGCAGCGTGCCGGCAGTGCGAGTAGCAGTGGTTGAGGCATAATGTATATGAGCTATTAAAGTCGTTTGAAGTATATGCTCTAAAGACTTTTATTAATATGCATTGCATGTTGCCTCCAACAATATATGCTCTAAAATCTGATAATTTAAAAATTGAATATTGTTTACTCCAAATTCGAA
Organism: Octodonta nipae; assembly: GCA_034190945.1. Taxonomy (NCBI): domain Eukaryota; kingdom Metazoa; phylum Arthropoda; class Insecta; order Coleoptera; family Chrysomelidae; genus Octodonta; species Octodonta nipae. The sequence goes on from CM067222.1 coordinate 11,087,990, forward strand.
TTTATAGTATGACCTTGGTTAGTACACAAATGATATGACAACTTGGTAACTGAGGGCTTCTGCTAAAAAACTCCAAAGAAAACCTATGTGAATATGATAACATTAACCACAACCAGAAGCTTAGTATCTACAATTTTTTAATAAGGTAGAAATTGGATTAGTCAGAGACTCTGAAGACATTTCAATCAATGTATGTTTTAAATTTGCATTATTTCTCTGACGTTGCCTAAGAAACAAATGCAAAAATTGTCATTGCCACCTTTCATGTTTAAATACTAACTATGACTACATATACCATCGGATGAAAAAAACTCACATATTATAAGGGAATGTTTTATTTCCATACAACATGGTCATTACAGCGGTGTACTCGTAGGTGAAACGCCCTTAATTATTAGTGTTTTTTTTCTTGGTACGAAAAGCATTTGTTTCTTATTGAAACCTTACGAAGCTGATGAACAATATGAATTTCTATAATATTTACAAATGATATACGATTATATCTTGAAAAATTAGCAAAAGGTCGTTACATGACAACAGAATAAATCAAAAATTTTCTTACGTGATGATCCTTCTAAAGGTTAAATTTGTTGGTGATAAACTTTCTGGTCTCAGCACCGAATTGCTGATTTTTCAATAACAGCTCACAAAATATATAAAATATAATCAACAGTTTTTTTACTAGTATTATAAGATAGTTTTTGTGTGGCGTTATATACAAACACAAATAAATATTAAATAGTAATTTATAATATTTTATAAATTTTAAATATTTTTTTAGATAATGTCAATTTGAAGTATGTTGGAAATCCTCTAGAAAATCTGAAAAAATTAATACAGTCACAATTTTTACGTTATGTTATAGTAGACTTCCGAATTGGAACATTTATTGTATTCTGTCAGCATTTTATTTTGAGGGAGCAATAAAAACTATTTAGTAGTTCAAATGAAATTCATCGTCAACATTTGTGACGAGGCTGTTTCAAAAGGAGTAGTAAGATTTCCAAAAAGCACTAACTATTAAGAAGTTCTTTTGACAAAGGCAGTCGTTCATAAACCTCATTAAATGGAGACCAAACTAGAGAGCAGTAATCCAACTTAGGTCTAGAGTTTTACAAAATGCCTACATGTTTCATAGACCCACAGCGTTCTAGAATATAGCGATCTATAAGTTTGAAGTTGTTATATCAGAAGCACTCCGAGTAACGACATTTAAAGTAAGTTGAAGATTTAAACAATCAGTCACTGCATAATTTTTATTATACAATGTAAAATTATCAGTACAATTACGTGCTCATAGTCCAATATTTCACTAAGGTGGTTGATATACAGGAGGAAAAAATAGTGGACTCATGATGAATCCTTGCAGTACACTTAATGTCGCATTGATATCTAAGGAGTTGTGACTATTGAAGTATACATATTGCTTTATCGAATCAAAGAAGTGAATTAAATTTAGCGATAAACTGTCCGAAAAAAAATTTCTTGTAAAATCTCATCACAGCAAAACCTAATGTTTTACCATAAATAATATCAACCTGCACTTGATAGTCATTGATTTTTGATGGATACTGCGTGAAAATAGTTTATTTGTAGACCCATTTTGTACACAATTATGTTGATTAGGAGCAATAAGAGATATTTTAGAAAATTGTTTATTTTATTGTACAGGACAAATGACAAATTCAATAAGAAAGCGAGAGGCCAGGCTAGCAAATATGCACATGACATGATGTTGTTAGATCTTATCAGTTTGTTATAGTAATTACTCAAGTCGAAATTGTAGTTTAATTTATTTGGACTGGTTTGGTAGGCACAAAATGGACAGGCAGAGGGACAGACAGAGAGACAGACAGACAGACAGATTGTCTGGCTGATTGGCTGACTGACTAACTGACTCACGCACATAATGATTGACTAACTGACAGACAGACAGGCAGATTGACTGAGAGACAGTAAGGCAGTCAGACAGTCCGACAGTCAGAAAGACAAACAGTCAGATTGACTGACTGTCTAACTGACTGGTTTACTGACTGAGTGCCAGACAGAACGGTTGACTATCTGACTGACTCTTTGACTGCCTGTCAGTCCCTCTGTCTGTCTGTCTGTCTGTCTGTATGTCTGTCTGTCTAGTACTGCACCACTTTAATGGCAATTTAAAAAATGCCATAGATGTAGATGAAGGATCAGAGTCTAGAAATTCTTGTCATAACATGCTATTTGGAATGCTTGTTGATAAAACTGATATCGCAACATCAATTGTTATTATGATTATTAAGTATAATCAAGTATGACCAAGTATTGTCAAAAGAACTTATTAACAAAACATGTTATTGGAAATTATATACTTAGAAAACTTAGTTGTTAAAATATTCTACAAAGTCATTTGTACAAATTAAAACGTTTAAATAAATAGTAAAATAATTACGTCTCTGAGAAAGATGACTTTACAGAAAGAATAAAATGTTACATACCTCATATGTGTTAGTTTTCAATTGATTATTTTCTTGTAAATTTGTTCCAATTCGGAGGACCTATATAAATCAAACCTTCATTAGAAATATACGCAATAAAACTAATACGGAATTACTGGGGTTTGTGAATATTAATTGTTTTTTAAAGAACATTATACGCAAACAGAAGATAAATGTGTCCAGTACTAAAAGCAATTAATTTAACAAACAGCTGTTCAGAACGTTTTTAATCAATTGAAAATGAATAGTTGGTGCATAAATTAATTGAGAGCGATATTCCATAAAAAATGTATGTTGGGTAACTAGACATATAGAGATGGCGGGAAATCTCCCTTTCTATATGAGAGAATGTCACAAAAACAAGTTGAACGTTTCTGGAGAGTTGATAAAGGTTTATCAAAAAAATATTTTTGGAGATAGACACCTTGAAAATAAAAATGGAAGAAAAATTAGAATTTCGAGAAAAATTTGTTGCTCTAATCAAAAGAAGAGACCTCACTCTATCCCATAGAACTACAGAGCAAACTTTAGCAAACTACATCTGTAGGTGTTTCCGTCGAAACCATCAAAATTATATTTTACACTTGAATATTATTCAGCAGAAAACAATTAAGCGTTCCTGCACTATCAAGCCAATGTATAAGTGGTTTTTTAAATTGGTGGTGTGATAATAAGAAGTATTGATGTAGATTTCGTGGATTTCACAAAGCCTATAGTAAGAACCAGAAGAAGTACATTCGGTAGCAATTTTCCAATTCTGCATAATACAGAACTTTTTTATAATGCTGAGTTGTCACCGGTTTTTGAAAGACTCGTTGTTCACCTGAACTTAATCCACTAGAGAAGTTGTGGGCTGCTATAAAAAGCAAAAAGACTCCCTGTAGAATAACATGGATAATGCGTATCAACTGATTCAAGCAATACTGGTGGAACAGAATCTTCCATAAATTGCGAGTAATAACTTAATAGAATATTTAGGTAATATGCCACTTACACTGATTCATCATGATTCAAAGGGATTTCTCACATACCATTACTGCTGTTAAGATTAGTAGATGTTGTTTTTGGCGGAGTCGCCAGTAAATATGATAATTCACTGTTACAAGAAATATTTAGAATTCTTGGCGAAGTCGCCGGTTAATTTTAAATGTTTTGAATTCTTGTATTCCTGATTTTAATATTAGTACTTTTGTTTCTTAATACTATTTAACATAGCTTAAATGTGCCTGCTGTATATATGTCCAGTCAGTAACTCAATAGCAGCTTTGCATTTGATTAACAAAAGGTGCTTTTTTATTAATTAAATTGGAACTTAATTTCAGTAATTTAGAGAAAAATACATTTATCATTCTGTTTCATTGTATTTATGTTATATATAATAACACAAAATAAATCGAATAAACGTCGCACAAAATTGTATAATAGGAGTGATCAAATTTCTAAACATTTCACAGTATTAAAAAACATGTATCAGATTTTATATAAGCAGTTTAATGTCTCCTGATATATACACGTTATTTTTGTTAAATTCCTTTGCACATGAATAAGATGTGTATATAATTTAAATATCTATTTGTTTCTTTTAGAATATTGTCCCTAAAGCTAAACTTACTGCTAGATTGTAATAATCTCTCCTAAATTTTAATATTAAAAATTCATATGTGAAGAGTTACGTGTAAATACAACGTGCCAATGATGGAGAAAATCATGAAAAAGGCTAGCAAGATTCGATAAAAATTAAACAGGGTGTTTCCCACCGTTTGACATTCATTTTTAAATAGTCATAGTCCAGTCAAAATCGGCACAAGAAAGTCCAAACCTAGGCAAAAAATAGTCAAATTTTTGAGTAGTTATTTAAATGAAATGTGATAAGTTCCCACCTACCCGCAACTATTTTAGTTCTTGGTCAAAAGTCATAAGAGTATTTTTGCACAAAGGTCTCGTAAACGGTTAAATTGTATTGTGAAAATTTATAGAGTACCCTATTTTCTAGAAAAAAAGTGATCACACACTCACTCCTAAGACGGTAGTTCTCACATTATTACGACTTAAATCTGTAAATATAGGGTGGGTCATTCAAACTAAAACAGGGCTGCTACTTGAATTACCGTTCATCAGCCCTATTACATTAGCAGCCACCGCGGGGTTCAGTTCCAACACTAAATTCTTAAATATTCCGTTCAGCAATTTTAAACTTTGCAAATTTGATGTAGTCAATGAAAGAAATGTGGATTTCTATCTCAAAGAAGAATGGTTTAGTACCTAATTTTCAACGTTTTCATTACAGCCACCTATGATCTGGAGCGAATTTTAACACTTCTTATACCTACTCAAGAATGCTAATCAATACAGCACCAATAGTTTCAACTACAAGTTGCAAAAAAAGGTTGTTTCTTGTCCAGTATGAATGTACCTAATGTGGAAGCTTGCTGTAACTGGTCATAAGGTATATGATAACAGTGAACTACTAAATCCGCCATTTCTAATGTAATGTGTACACAGCAGTCTAGCACCCAGATGAAGAAGAAGACAAATATTGATCACCGCGTTGTTCCCATTATTATCACCGTCACTAGTTTATTTTTCCACTCTTGGAGGAACGCCTCTCTCATATTTTGACATTTTTAGGATTTTGCGTTACTATTTTAGGAACGGCGAAAAACTTTTGCTCTTCTCTTTGCCTAATTTTATCCATCAATTGTCTTCCATTTTAGCCATCTGACCAGCCTAATTCCATTATAATCGTTGAAGAGTTTCGATAAATTCTCTGCATTCTTGTCTTGCCTCTGATGGTTCTGTTATGAATTTCCGCTCGAGTTGTGATTCTCAACAGTGGCCTTCCAATATGACTTGAAATTTCTTAATCTCTTCAGTCATTATCAGTATCTATGTACTATGCTAGAATGTAATAAATATAAAGGTTTTAAGGCACATTGGAATAATGGGTAGGATTTTAATTTTTCAGAAGCACCCAAGTCAGTTCTATTCTACGATTGACATATACTTGAAATCCGTAGCATTTATTTCCAAGCCTGCTTTTTCTAACGTCTGTAACGTATGTAAATACGAGTCTTAGAGCTTATATTTCTGGAGGTAGCATGCGTTTCAGAAATATCCTGACAGGACTAGAAAGAGAGGACAATAGGGAGAGCAACAGGCTATTCCATTCGACTGGAGCTGTTTCCAATGAACTACTTCGAGTATTGCCCTTTCGTTCTAGTCTAGTCGCGATATTTATGCATTGTAGGCTACTTCTAGAGGTATATGTTTTAAGACTATAGCATAATCTGTGCTGTCATCGAGTCATGTGTTTCCCAGTTTATTTTATTAAAATGAGGTTTATTCAAATCATCTTTCGACCATAGTTTTTATTGCAAGGAGTTTGTTATGACTTCCATGTTTAGTCGACAGTCTGCATTTTCTTTGCTTTGTTGTCTCGAAGTTCTTTGTAAAATATAATGTTAAAGCCTTTGTAAATGTTACTTCATGAGGTGATTCTGTAATTATCAAGATCTGTATGTATTACTTAGTTTTTTTTATAATTTTTACAGCTTCTGCAACATTCCATTGTGATATGGTACTTTCCTCTTCTTCTTATTATTATATCCTTAACAACTGTATATTTTATACGTTGTTTCTCTTCCCTATTACCATTCATACGCTCTTTGTATCTTCTTCTTTTTGAGGCTGTATTCATCCACTGTTAGGTATTGCCTTTCCAAATTTTTCTATTCATTTTTGTCCACCTCTTTTGCGGTTTTCTTACACCTCTTTTATTTTGATGTCTCTTGTAATATGTTTATTGTAATACTATTATTTAATTTTAAAGAGTTATGGATTAATTCTTATTATGTTCCAAAACGTAGGTCACTTCTTCCATATGTAAATGTCTTTGAATTAATGAAGACATTTTAGTCTTAACCAACTTATCAGTGATTCGTAATCAACTCTCGAATGCCGTTTTGATGTTGATATAGATGGAGAATTAGACTAATAGTCGATACCATAGGCCCCAAGTACTCTAGCGCCAAGGTTGTATAGAACAGATTTCAGATTCCTGAGAACTCCAAGTTTGCAATGTTAGAAATTGCCACAACTTTCTAACGATTAGTCTGATGTCCTAACGAGAAAATAGTTTGAGGACCTTTTTGTTAAAAATCTCAAGCCGTACACATTAAACAATAACTAAGTAACTAATATAAATAATTTTTTTGATGTGTAAAAGTGATTCTGATAACGTTCGACCTTCAGTAATTTTTTTTAAATACGTGTTAGACAGATGGAGACTTCACACATATCAATTAAAACCACTATTCTAAGACTGGTTTACATTTTCAGCTAGGTGGGATTTTTTGTGTAGGTTTAACACTTATTTTGACTGGAATATCAGTGGCTGTTTTTTTATTGTATGTTATCCCGGATCAATATTCAATTTTGTATGGAATAATTCCATTTCGTGTAAATCGAATGCGTAAACATATAAAAATATTTCTATTCAAATATCCTTTGTTTTTGTGGGATAACATCTGCATGTCAATTTTGTTGACGTTGAAACGCGTATCCGTTACATAAGCCCCATTCCCAATGGACCATTCCGGTCGTGAATTATTTATGTTTTTTTAGAAGATAGCGATAGAGAGAACAGACAGCTTTATTTCGATTTAAACTTATCGTGCTTTTAGACAGTCAATTTAGCGAATGTCGATTACGTTCGGAGAAACACCCTGTGCGAAATTGGTTCTAAGAAAGTATACAATATTTTTGGTTCTAGAAAGAAAGCATTTCATTTGTAATGAAAAAGATTATAAAATATTCGAACATTTGCAGATTTTTGGTTCTTCTAGAATGTGTTATTTCCAAATTATTGTTAAGAAAGTCCTTGGTTATTAAAATAGTTTGTTAAAGAAATCCAATTGTCATAGTATCAAGTTTAGAGAAATTCGCATTTGAAATATAACTAAATTATGTGACAAACATCACAACAGAGGGTAATTATTTGTCTGTGTTTAGTAATGCAACCATACACACATGCATATAAAATAATATTGTATCATTGGTTGTATAACTAATAGGTCTAAAAATGACATTTGTAAAACTACGGACCACTTGGAGAAATAATATTTTTGAAATTTATATTGCCGTAGCTGTTGCAGTAGCATAGAGGTATACAGGTAAACAGTCTCTGAAAACAAAACCGTTCAGAAGATACAAGTATGCAAGTAATAAGATTATAATGGTGATTATTTGTGATACCCAATGTACTATTGAAAAAGATCTTCTCTTAAATCACACACACCTTAAAACTAAAGCAAATTCCACCATCATATAAGTAATATCCAATAATATTGAACTGTGGCTTTCGAGAATCTTCACTGTACCTTTAGAATGACTTAATGGTGATTTGTCAGGATTGTCTGAATATTATGAGTTTTTAACAAACCTGTTTTCGTTCACGTTTTCTTATTCCAAATTTTAATAAGGATAATGTTGATCTCTTGGTGAGATAAACTGATATGTTAACCTTTTAACCTCCACTATTGGGCATTCTAATAAATATCTGCTTGCGGGCGTCCTACACATCTGCTGCTGCTCTACTATCATTTGTTGGTGAATTTTGTTGATTCAGTTCTGTGCCAAGACCGTATTTTAGGCATTCTTAACACAGGTAATTGACGATTTAGGGTAATAGTGTCTTCAGTAGCAGATAACCATCTACGAAAACACCATAGCATTGTTTATCAACGGGGGAACACGGAAGGCCATTCCAGGAGAGAACCTGATCATCAATGGCGGACCAATTCCATGAAATTACCTTGGGATCATAATAGACACAGTCCTCATTTTAAGAAACATGTCCAAGAGACTCGCATCAAAATCCGGGTAACTAATGAAAAACTATACCCCATAATAGGAAGTGGAAGCAAGCTTGGCTCTTAAGCATAAGTCAAACAAGAGATGCGACGCGATAGAACATCATTGCAATTATAAAAAAATAATGAGTTGTTCACAGTCATATCTACACACTTTAGAAGACATTTTTGTCTATTTTTACATTCAATAGATTAATTTCACAGCAAAATAATGGATATTGGTATGAGAAGCGTTTCTGTTATGTTAATAATTAATATTAATGTTTTAATAGTTGATGCCTGTTAATTTGAAAACATACATACATATCGTAAATGGATTAAGACGGTGTTCTGCTCACTCGACTCATTGTCTAATTTTACAGCTATCGAGATTTCTGTTCTAAATATTGGATCGCTTCTATTATTCTTAAGGAGATCCAAATAGCTTTCAATATATTCAGAAATAGAGTTGTGGAATATGAATTCAAATGAGCTAAAATAATTAAACAACTGAATATTGAAATATAAGAACTGGTTAAGTTAGTAAATAAGTTTAAATCGGGAGTTATTTTATTATTTTCCATTTTGACATTTCCTGAATGAAATTTTCAACTAAAATTCATATTGGCAATATTGTTTGCATTCTAATTTAAGGACTTCTGCTTCTTCGTTTCTTCTTTAATCACTGTGTCCTGAGCTGTTACTGCCCATCTCTTCCCGGTCATTTTTCTTTTTTCTCCCCACTGGTGTCCAGTTAGTTTCACCCATTCGAGTTGTATGCCCCACCCATCTCCAGATTGCTTTTATGACTATTTCACCAGCATCCTCCATTCTTTTTTGTGTTCTTATCCATTCTATCGTTTTTCCATCATTCAGCGTAATACCCAATATCGCTCTTTCCATATTTCACAGAACAGGGTTAACACATTCTCCTACGACTTTTGCTTTCATCTTGACCCGTCTTCTCTATTCTACTGTGTGAAATTCTCGATCGGCCTTAATAAATATATTTTCCTACTTGTGCTAATGGTTCTACTAATTATTTTTGATTTACTTATGTTGATTGTGAATACTTGTTTCACTTCAATTAGCATTTCTTGTAGGCCTGTAGGGGAGACTACGGATGAACGTAACAATTTACTGATATTACAGATGTAGTGAGAAATTAGCAGTTAAAACTACTGGAATTTGTTACTACTATCCCTACCACTAGGGTTGGTTGTAACAGGGTAAGAGGATAGTTGCAACATTGTAAGTAAAAACAAAATTACCATATTTATTCATATTCAGCCTTTTAAGTTTCAAAATCATAAAAAAGTGTAACAATTCTATGAAAAATTTCCATACAAACTAAACAGAAACAATCCACGCTGTCTGAATCGTCACTACCCTTAGTTATTTAACATCTTTTTCTTCTCCTGCATTTTTTTTACAACTGTAGCTGTTGAATTTTTTGTCACCATAGGAGTCGAGAAAATAGATTTTTTAACTTGTTTGACTCTAAGCGTCCTTTTTTATTGCTCTTGAAATTCGAGCTAATTTCCATTTCCCTTTCCATTATTCTTCCTTGTCTTGCCTTTGGTAGCGGTTTAACTTCATAAGGACTAAATGGTGGCATTATACGTCTTGAACACTTGATGTCGATGAAATAGCTACATCTACTTCCTAAATAGTTGTTGATGACAAGACCAATTTTGGTGGTAGTGTCAGTGAAGCTGATGAAGCTACCAATGGTGACTTTAGAAATGTTGTTGGTGTGTTTAACACACTCTGTAGAGGCAGTAAATAATCAATGGAAATTGGTAGCAATTGTGATAATGATGAAGGGGGCATTGCATCAGTCTGAGGACTTGTTGACGGAATTGGGTTTGATAATGGACCTGCAACATCTTTTAACTGCCGATCAGAGACGAATTCAACATCTGTAAATATTTGTGTATTGACGGGCCATGTCCCTGTGCAATTAAAACCCACGCAGTGTTACGGCGATCGAAATAGAGTCTCGGACTATACTGGGTGTATCGTATATCGTAATAACTTTCCCGAGGTTGGATCTCATCTTTCAAAGGTCCAAACACACTGCAATCAAGTGGTTGCATCTTGTGTGTACAGTGTGGTAGGTACGTCAAAAGGACTACGCCAGAATCTCTACATAATTGTCTTCTACATTTTTTCTTTCAATATATAGCTTTTTATTTTGATGTGGTGTTATTTCCCAAGAAAACATAAAAAAAATCTCTACATAAGTCAATATTATTCAGTGCTATATGCGAACTGTGGTTGGTTGAAGAGGAATGCACTTATATTCTTTAGATGGCCTTGTATGAGTCTTACACTGATTCAGAAAAATCTTGAAATCAACTTTCTGCATCCAACAACTTCCATTGGTACTTTAGATTGACCCATGGGTGCATCACGGATAAAATGATCCTTAAACCTTTCTCGCGAGAATATGAACATTGGAGGAATACTGTAACCAGCCAAAAAAAAAACGCTAGAAAAATATCGATTCGAACGCGAATGTCGAAAAACTAATAGTTATTCTGCTTTACTGACATTTTACACGCAACCATAATCATATCACAATAAAAACAAACACAGTTGAAAAAAAGGTCAAGACTTACTTTGGCGGTACTTTTGTGACACCAACTCACTACGTTCATAATCTGTCAGCACAGCACCGCGAGGGCAACTAAGGCAAAGAAGGGTTGGATATGACAGATATGGGTGATAGAGCCATCAATGCAGTCAATATAATTCGTTCAGAATCTCATTTGTTACATCGATCCCGTATTACTTTCATACCCTGTCTCTCCTATTATCTACGATTAAAATGACGTAATTGGCTTCTTTAGCTTATTAAGTTTTTCTCCTTTTATATCCGGGTAATAAATTCAACCAGTTTAACTTCCTAAATATATCTCTCATAAACACAGTGAATAATCTTGACGATATTGTGTCTCCTAGTGGAATACTTCTGTGAAATCTTATAATTTGTAGGTATATATCGCGAGTCTTTTCTACTGTTTTAAGGCGAACTGTTTATTGCTCACGTTTGTAGAGAGTGAAATATATATCAATAGAGACTTTCGTGAAAAATCAGGATACTGCCTGTGCTATCACATAGAACGATTTGTGATATTTTGCTACCTTTTCCACTCGCAACTGTTTTTTTTTACTTTATTATAAACAATTGAAACAAAAAAATGGCGTTTTTTTTTTCATTTCATGTTTATAAAATGAAAAATAATAAACTAATCTCAATGGTGTCAACAGGTCAATTGTAAAGCATGAAAATACCAATGAAATGAGCCCAGGATCGATCCGGCAGGATCTTTAGTAGCGGGAAAAATAAAAAAATACTGAAAAATTTAGCAGTTTTCTTTATAATATCATAACTCCGTCACTAGCGAAGTTGTAAAACTGGGCTTGTGGGAAGTGTGGTAATTGATATCTGCCTTATGCGTGACTAAACTAGGCGCTATCGGTTTATTAGTTTTTGAATAATTGCGATATGAAGTTTTTAGTCCACTATTCTTGCAGTGTGTCTCCATGCGACATGGATCGTCAAATATAAGTTCAGAATATAGATATTGGAAGTAGAGGTATCATTCTACAACGCCTCTATTGTTATTTTTCATCAAATTTCTGTGAAATATACGAAAAAGTTTAGCAAACATCACCAAAAGTTGGTGAGCGTATGAATGTGTTCGCGTAGTTGGGAGAATACGGTTATTGAGGGAAACTTCTGACAATAATTATTATCGATAGTAACTGTCACTCTGACAGATGGTGAAAGAATCTAATCGTTAAAAAAGCTCATATACAGAGCGATTTGTTCGATTTTATTATATCAAATGAGGACTGTTTGTTTATTAATATATTTAAACGGTTAATATATGTAAACGGTTTCTCGGAAACGTTTTTGCTTAAATCTGTGGATTTTGGGGTTTACGAAACATCGAAATAGAACGGTCATTAGAAAAATTCTTACTTTGGGGATTTTAAATATTAAAACGATCTATGTCTATAAACACCTTATAGAGACATGTATAACTCCAGAATTAAGTTAATAGGTTTACATTAAACTGAAATAAACAATGAACTAAATTAATCAATAAAGGTCTTGAAAATATCTAAATTAGTTTCTGACCGAAGACCCTATTATATATTACTATACGCTTCCCCTCAACAACCGTGTTTCCCTTACTCTTTGGATACATTCATATGCTCGCCCATTTTTTGTCATGTTTGCTAACATTTTTCAGATATTTCACAGACATTTAGTGAAAAATGAGAATAGAGGCTTTGTAGAATGACATCTCTACTTTCAACAACTTTTTTCAAAATTGAAATTTGATTACCTATGACACTTAGAGGCAAAATGCAGAAATAGTGAACAAAAAACTTTATATCACAATTGTTTAAAAGCTAATAAACCGGTAGTGCCTGGTTTTGGCATACATAAAATAGATGTAAATTACTATCATTTCCTAGCCCAGTTCTACAGCTTCTAAAGTGACGAAGATTCGATTTTTTTAAAAATGCTACATTTTCCAACTCGAGCCTGGGCTCATTTTATTGATATTTTCATGCTTTACAATTGACTTGTTGACACCAATGAGATTAATTTATTAGTCTTGATTTTGTAAACATCCTAAGAAAAAAAAACGTAATTTTCTTGTTTCAATTGTCTATAACAATGTAAAAAACCATAGTTGCGAATGGAAAACATAGCAAAATATCGCTACCAATCGTTGTTAATGTGATGACACAGTCGGTATCCTGATAGTATTTTTTACACATTATCAGTTAATTTTTGCTCTATTGGTTGGTTTAATAATTAATAATACATAAACTATACAAATTATTACTATTAGAAATTTCCAAAGAATAGTTCCAATATTTCAACGCACTGAATCAGAAAAAGAACTCTTTGTTAGCTCGATCCAGGAAAATGAGATAGCTTAGCCAGAATCTCCAGTGGTACTTTCCTTACATAATCGGCCCTACTTCCGTCCCCACTTATTGCTTTTTCTTGCTCGATGTTCCAAATAAAACGTGCACCTTTTTACCTTTTCGAGGACTGCCGTCCTTTTTACAGAAGTCAAAGAATAGCACAAGAGATATCCAGGAGAGACGTTTTTATCGACATGTTCAAGCAGATGTTCTTCGAATCATTCTGGTGATATTAGATGGAATTTATTCGCGTCACATAACGCGTTTTGCCGCTATGCACGGCGCGCCAGACATCAGGTTATTACAGAAAGGAGCAGAAGAAGAGGATCCGATATCTGATCGTAGAGAGAATATCGTACAAACATTTAGGAAGGGAAGTTTTATTAGGGCAAGAATACACGTGAAGGAAATTTTAATATGATGATTATGCGGAGTTATTGTACTTTAAATGTTCATTAGGATGTTTTTGAAATTTCCATTATTTTGAAAATTCGGTGGTGTTTAATGATCTGAGAAAAAAGTTATTTAGATCGAGCTTAATAACATTTCTTACTGAACACTTTTCTTTTTTTTAAATATAATAAACATAAACAGCACACATAAGACCAATGAATGATTGTAAAAATGCATCTAAAAATTTATTGATTTGAACATTTTTGTAGAAACGTAATTTTGGTAAAATATTTTGTTGAAAGGTAAAAATGTCTCATTTTTTTACACTCACTAGGCAGTAAAACCCTTTTTGTGGTTTTTACGATATTGTGGAAAAATAGATAATGTAGAAAAACCTGGAATTGTATGCCCTAAGAAGATCGGTTAGAATAACTAAATTATAGAGGACGTCATTAACAAATTAACATTTTCCAAATACTTATTAAGAACTAGTTCCCTTGATTTAGTCTACACCTGCAGAATAATGTTCCCCCATCAGGCCAATTTAGTTGATACTCAACTCAGTCAAACAAGTAATTACTGGGACCATAAGACTACCCTGACGTTCAGTTATTATCAACATAACTCCCCTTGATATAAGACGTCTTTCTGCTATTACGACTCAAGCTGATAAATAATCAAGCATTCATTCTCATATATAAAAATTAAGTGAGTTGCTGGACATAATGAACTTGGTAAAGATCAAATACAAGGATGCCAAAAAAAACACACATCTTTCGATACTTGAGACAGTTTCTATACATTATCATAACCCTGCATATATATATATATATATACAAACCAACTCTTACGAAAAGACATTTAAATTTCCATTTATGACCCAATGCCTTAAATAGTAAAGAAAAACTATTTTTCTCAACTACTATAGAAAGAAAATATTATTCTAGAACCTTATAATCTAATGAATTGTTGAAATTTATCGTAAAAAGAACTAAGACATCTCATAACTCTAAATAAGAAAGACAAATAAAGATTATTTATACCCTGTACATCCGATTTAATTGAGACACTAAATACATCAGAAATAATTATAATTATAATTTGTGTTTGGTGTGAGAAAGGAGAATACTAGATATAGACGCCGCAAGGTAAATTCAAGTAGTCTATTTCATTCTTGAAAAATCCGCTTACAAATGAAAAAAAAATCAGAATCAGCTAAGTGGGTTATATTCGAAAGAATTCGAAAAAATCCACAATTTGGCTATTAATGTTGTTGTTAATACTTGAATCCTTGAAGCTAGAAACGTGAGAGCACCAATCAATGAATAGGTCTCAAACTTTATCTTGCCCTAACAACTTTTGCCACCGAAACCCCAGAACACTTTTCACTTTTAGATAGGCAATCATAGTTCAGAGTAAAGTGAAGAATTATTTGAAAAAAGAATATTAATTACAAAAAAGTAATTAATTATACTTTCGGATATGTTTGGTACGACTTTGAATATATTTATTTGATCAACGAGGCTATACCTTCTTGATTTGCAAGAGACTGGAATTTATTTGATCTATTTGCCACTATTTTGATTCTTTTAATACAGTTTCCGAAAACAAAGATGACATCAGGGAGCTAATCCTAGAAAAAAAAACAGAGCGAGAAAACGAGCACAAAGAACAAGGCAATCGAACGACAAGAGTAGATCCCACGCATTGAATCGAGCTTTAAGAACGCATTACAATGACAGATGGAATGGTTACCTGGGACAACTAGACCGGTAGAAACCAGGCTTCAGGAATCTGTACAAAATCCTGAGAACAGACAGGCGTCCAGTACCTCTACTTCATGGCGAGCAGGGTATAGTATTGGCAGAAGTATTCGCTGACAGCCTTGAGAGAGATTGTAGACTGAACCAACGCGACGATGACGACGACGACCACGAACTCCGAGTCGAGAGACAAGTCAGCAAAATCAGGAACCAAAATGACAACTCTCCGATTGGGATGACGACCCCGGAAGAGGTACGGGACTAGATCAAACGACTCAAGCAACGAAACGCATCTGGACGTGACCGCATATCCAACAAGATACTCAAACGGTTCACCAGGAAGGCTGTAATTTCCTTGACAAACATCATCAATGCAATGCTAAGACTTAGATACTAGCCGAAGAGATGGAAGTATGCCGACATTATCATGCTACCAAAGGCCAATAAGGACGGTACTTTTCCACAAAACTATCGCCCTATTAGTCTACTACCAGTCATGAGTAAAGTATCAGAAAGGATCTTTGCGAATCGACCCCAAGAGACCATAGATGAACTGAACGTGATTCCAGACCAGCAATTTAGATTCAGACATCGACACGTCACCGAACACGAAAGTTCTAGGCTTTATAGAATACGCCTCAGACGGACTCAACCGGAATCGAAGAACTGCCTTCATCTTCCTGGATGTAGCAAAAGCCTTCGACCGAGTATGGCACGACGGACTATTGGTCAAAAAGTCATCCAGCTAGGGGCTCCTTTTTGAGACATCGAAGAGTAAGAGTACGAGTAGGCCAGGAGAGCCCAGGATACCGGACCACCGAGGCAGGGGCTCCCCAAAGAGCAGTCCTGTCCACGATGCTATTTTCAATCTACACTGCAAACATCCCAAGATCAGCCGACGCTATAATTGCCCAGTTCGCAGCAATTGCCAATCTTTTAGAATCGAGCCAGCCTTGAGGCGACTGCAGCAAGCCACTGACAGCGAAATGGTGCTTTCAATGGAAGATAGCCATCAACGAGCACAAAACTCAAACTCTTTTCGTCAACAGGAGAAGCCGCACGATCGTTCCGACAGGAAACCTGACCATCAACGCCAGACTAATTTCATGTAAAAAAGAACGTCAAAGTCAAATACCTTGGAGTCATCATGGACAGTGGGTTGACTTTCACGAGGCATGTCCAGAGACTCGTAATAAAGTTCGGGCTGCCCGTGCCAGACTTTACCCCCTAATTGGAAGAGGAAGCAAGCTAGGACTCTTAAACAAGCTGACTCTTATCAAGACAGTCATCTTGCCAATGCTGACGTATGCTTCAATATATTGGGACACACCAGCAAGAGCAACAGGCAGTCCATCCGAAGGCAGGAGAACCTATGCCTGGTTCGTTCGTAACACGGTGATTTTCAACCATTTACGACACCAACCAGTGCTTGCAGAAATGAAGAGGAGGGACAGAGAGGCTTACGCCAAACTAGAACAGCACTCATACCATCACCTGCGACAGCTGAGCAACTATGACCCCAGATTTATTCATAGATACAACCGGACTAAGAACCAGCTCTACCTAAGCGAAGGAGAAGATGACGAAGAAGCCCAGAGGTTGATGACAGGTGAGTATAAAATGAAGTACATAATATTCTATTTTTTAGGAGACAACAAGGGGACCTCGGGGGAGGACCAACTGTACCAAGCAAAGAGAAGACGAGAATAACACACACCCACCTAAAATTGCAGAGAACGTACACGCCCACAGAAGGGTTGAATACGCTATATATCAAAGCAAAGTTGCTTTACTACCAATAAGGTAAAGCAACGGAAACAAACCAAAGCCAAGCTATCCCAACAAGAAGACAGCAATTATGCAGAAGGAAAACGTGAGGACCTGAGTTAATTCTCAGGGGGTGGATGGCAAGGGAGCCGGAAGCGTCCTCAGTAATTTTCTGAAGGGTAAATCCAGATCCTGGGCTAGCATAAAGGATGTGAAAACAGTTTCAAAATGCAATGTTCCAAGACTCATTATGTTATTTTTTATAATTGAACCATTCGGTCATAAAAGACTATCATTTGTCTACAAATTGTTCCAGTTGCAACAGCGCCATCACATTGGCCTTTTCCAAGTCATGGCTGTTCTAAATTTTCCATTCCTTTGAATGCCATAATACCTGTAAACGCTGCCAACTGCCACAAAACCCTTCATCTTTCCAAATCCCAATTCATTATGATCCATTATTCCAGAATAAAGCACCGATTTTTCCTAATAATTTCTAGTCGGACAAGATTAATTTTCCTATTTGCCGATCGCGAGTGGGTAGATAGGTCGAAGGAGAAGAAAAAAACGCGGAAACAGTAAAACATTCTTGAAGTGCCTTTCGATGTAATCTCGAAATTGATTAATTGCTTTTAAAGGATTTTTATTGGAGCGATCGTGGTCTTTTAAAGGAGGGATGTAAACAGAATTTTTAGATAAAGCGTTCGATAATTAAAGATTAAAATGAAAAGGGTAGATATGTAAGAAAAAAAGCCTACAATTGAGATGAAAAAAATTCTCTGATGCATTTGTCGATCGGGTAATAAATTTTGTCATAATGGATTTGGGAATGAAAAAATTGCTAGGCACAAAAACATCGGAGATGGTGTGATTAAATAGCTGACTTAAGTTTTAAGACATTTTTTCCAGAATATAAAATATCTTTTCAGACTTTAACACTTTCCTTGACATTTAATCTAACTCTAAGACATTACCCTCATTTGAGTAAGCTGCATAGATTTTGTTGACATTTTTGCAAGTAACTAATCAAACAACTAAACCAAGTCATTTATTGAAAAAAAAAAAAAAATTTAAGCGATAAATGATGATTTCTTCTTCTGTTATTTTGTCTATTCATTGGGTTTTCTCTCCTCCAAATTTTTTCCTGTAACAGATAGGTATTTAAAAATTGTATATGTAGAACAAAGTGTAGTAAGGCACAGTATTCCTGTATATAAGTAATGTATTGTATATTGTGTAATACTTATCTGTGTATGGAGACGTTTCAACTACGAGTCTGGAGTCGTGGTCAATTGTTTAGTGTTGTTTTCGAGGTTTTTTCTAAAAAAATTTCGCTTTGATCTTGAATTTGTTGTTTGTCAAAAAATCTATCATAGGATAGATTGGGATACAACAAAGATTTTGTTGAAAGAAGAAAATTTAAAAAAGAGAAAACTTAAAGAAGCCAGCTGTATGATGATAAACAACACTGAAATCGGAGCACCTCAGCCGACCTTCATTTGGACTGGAAGAATTTACTGCTAACAGAACAAAAAAACGGTAACCTCAAAGTCAAGTGATCGCCAAACGACAAATTGTCAGTGCCAAATTTTTTGACAAACAACAAATTCAAGATCAAAGCGAAAATTTTTTAGAAAAAACCTCGAAAACAACACTAAACGATTGACAACGACTCCAGACTCGGAGTTGAAACGTCTCCATACACAGATAAGTATTACACAATATTCAATACATTACTTATATACAGGAATACTGGTTGATCATTTTATAGACATCTCTTTCTCTCAGAAAAACTGTGAGGAAGAATCTCGGTACAGACAGTCAGTAATCCGGGCAATTTTACGAAATTGCCTTACTACACTTTGTTCTACATATACAATTTTTAAATACTTATCTGTTACAGGAAAAAAATTGGAGGAGAGTAAACTCAATGAATAGACAAAATAATTCGAGACCTCCTCAACAATCTTTTCGAAATTTCTTCTTCTGTTGCCAAACTCTTGCAGTGATCAAAAACCACCACTTTGGCTATAGCATATAAATATACTTTTGCAGCTAGTGCGAAGATATCACCCACGTTCCTTATTTCGCACCAACTTCTGATGTCACGCAACCTTGAATGGACTTCTTATACCTTCGATCTTTTCGAGGAATGTGATCCAGATTAGAAATGTTACGTTTTTTTTAACTTTTTCATAATTCAAAATCGGCTCTTCTAAGACCTTAATAACCTCTGAAGGGACCATGTTTCATCCCTATAAGGGCCAAATCATCAACCTGAGGATGATATAATACCGCCTGGAAACATGGTTTAATGCACAAAATTACCCAAATATTCCTCTGCATGAAATTCGCCTGACTCATCTAGAACTTACTCAACAATCTTACGCTCTTAGTCAAACTACTTAACAATGTCAGCAAGGAAACGACACTTGGGACTTCCCAAGATTCTATTGTCACCCCAGTGCTCTTCAACATACATATTAATGATATTCCTGATACATCTCACAAATTATTACGACAAAGATATTTGTAGAACTGGAGAAAATAATAAATATAGATCGTGGAACCTTGGAAAAATATTTTTCAGGACCAATCACTAATAAGATGGTTGCAACATGCTTCCACCTGAACACCCAAATCTGTAGTACGCTCAAACATAAAGATGAAGCTTACCCAACCTAGGCGTGAAACTAGATCGATGACTAAACATCTAAAGCAGGTTGCAGCAAAACTGAAAACTGGAGTAAAATTGATCAACAAGCTCTCGGGCACGTGTTCCACCCGGGAGGAATGACAGCTAAATATTGTGCACAGGTGTGGCAGTGGAGTCCTCACACACTCGACGTGAAATTTAACCGTATCTGGACGACTATTACGGGCACTTTGAAGCATGCTAATAAGGAATAGCTGCCAGTCCTGGCTAACTTCCAACCTCCTGCCCATTGAGGTAAAGTAGCCCCGCTTTATGAATATAACCAAACCATCACAGCCAAGACTCTCTATATACTCAAATCTTGTAGGCCCTTCTGGGTAAGAAGTAATGCACTGCCTGATAATCCAAATGCAGCATCTGTTTATTGCGGAGTGTTCTGTTCAGTTATACTTCTGGGCCTATTTTTATTTTCATATTGTTATCCAATTTGTCAATGATGCAACCTCAAAAAGATCGCCATAGATTAATTTTCACCCAACATATTCAAGACACCGTGAGAGCTTCCAACACATACATATTTATACGTCACCACCTAAAGGAGAAAAGTTTAGGCCTCCAGTTCATTTGTTTTCATATTATTGCTAAATCAATGTGGCATGTTTGGCCTTTAGCCAACCTCTGCTCTTGAACATGAAGCCAAAGATCAAGGTCCTGTCTAATCACAGTTACACTATTTTCATATCTTGATACGAAAATATGGGTTGGTATTTAATAAAAGAATCTAACCTTGAAATGACCTTCAAGGTCAAAGTCACCATTGGGTGGACAGAAAAATTGAAAATCCTTAGTACCTTGGAATTCTCAACTTCGAGTATTATTCAAAATATCTTTTTGTGCCAATCTTTTTTTCAGCCCTCTGTATTTAAAAGCAGGATGTTAAGATTAAACAAATTGAAAATTCATTAAAGATATGTCAGTTCATGACATAACCTGAAGAAGGGTTAGACAATGGCTAGTGATAAGATAGTGAATACTGCCTACTGGTTCATTTATGTTCCTATTAATAATTGTATTTCGTTTCTATTATTCTCTGGGAATTTGACCATTAACTTATCTCCACATATTTCTCATCAAAATATTGCTGAATGCAAGAAATAAATATTTAAAAATACTAGAATAACTGTAGAAATCAATCATGTGAATGAAATTTATCAAACTTATCAGATGGCAAACACAGACGGAAACAATTAACTGCAAATCGATGCAACCAGACGATCGGAAGTCTTTTCCTTGCTACATTACCAGACATTTCCTTGTCAAAAACTAGAATTTTGTTATTTGTATATATTGGTTTCGACAAACTCAATTATTTGACTTAAGTGCATTTATATCGGTATTAAACTAGTAATAACATTAATTATAGAGATAAATCATCTCCAGCAATTAATGTGTTAATATGCCTTATCTGACCTGATAAAGGCTCTCTAATATAGTGTTTTGATATTCAAATTTTCCCATAAAGACGCTACTTGCTAATTTTTATTATAAAGTTATATTTCTGTTTGATATACAATAGGTCATATTAACTTTATTCAAAAATACGCATTTTTAGTTTTGCTTCACATTTTGAAATTCTCTGTAGTTATTTTTTCTGTGGAATAAAATAACAAACAATATAGAACTGTTTTAACAGTCAATTTTGCATTATTTTAAAGCGTTATTCCGGACGTTCAATTGTTCAATATACAGGATTTTGGTGGAGATGAAGATTATATTCACATTATAAAAATATCATGTTTTACGACTTTCGTTCAAAATTTTTTTGATGGGAATAAAATATTTGTATCGATATTTAGACTGGTTTAAAATATCTGAACTATAAATTTGGTATCACCATGTTTCCCTTCCATCTACATAACAATTACAAAAAAAATTGAAATTCGACATTATTCTATAAATGATACAAGTACACTGACACAAATACAAACTTGGTTAGTATATGAGATTGTGTTGAAATGATGACAAAAAACAAGATTTTTAATATTCAAGCCACTACCATATTTTCCAATTAACATATAAAATATTAATACCTGATGTCGAAAAAAATATTTTATTTAAATTACAACAAAATATATTTATTATTACTAAAACACTATAAGTTAGCTTATATGTTGAATAAAACCTGATTATTTTTTGGCAAATTAAAACACCAATGTCTACACCTAAATCCACCCAGAAAAAAGATATAAATATTTTTTTATATTTTTTTCTTTTGTTTTTTGGTGTTATTTTATGGTGAATTAGTAAAAAACAGTTCACTTTATTCAAACTAAAACTTGTAAAATATGTTTTAGCTTGTTCTGACTAATGAATGAAATTTCGTATTTTTGAAAATGAATTAGGTTCAGCAAAAGGCAATAAAAAATGTTCTTTTATTTGTAACATCAAAAAGTAATACTTTAATACCAATTTTTTTCTCTTTAAAACTGTTTTACAATTATAATGTAAAAATGCATAGTCTTTAAGTTATGGCCATAAAAACGAAAAGAAAATCTTGTAAAAAAAATTACGATTTAATTTTTTAGAAAGAAATTATTGAAGCCCAATTTTATGTTTAAAGTTATGGAAAATAATTTTGTTTACTAATTTCAAGCAATTTTTTAATTTAGTCTAAATTGTTGTGGGTACCAAGATTATTTTCAATATGGCGGACAACTGACAGAATTTCTGTGCGCTGGGAACTATTTTTAAGACTAGTCTGGTTTGTCCATATGCACAAATAACTTCTTAGTTAAGTGTGTAATTAGATCACTTTTATCTAGCTTTATTTTTTTCTCATTTCTTACAAAAAAATCTAAATAGATATATATGTCATTTAGTGTTAATGTTATGCAAGCTCTACATATCAGTCAATCTAATTGTTCCAGTTAAATGTCATAAACGAAGTTCTTCCTCATTGTCAGAATTTTCTTGCAAACTTTTTGATAACGAATTTCTCCATTAAACTCGTAAAGATAATTTCTACTTCTTAAAGCAAAGTTCCGAATATAATTAGTTTCACTTCTTTGGAAACCATCTGCAAATGTTCGAGATGTAGTTTTTAATTGTTCCGTTATTTTGGATAGAACCGTTTTCACTTTGAACTTCCTTAACTTCCTGAAAGGAAATGTTCTCAGGGAATAAAACATTAACAACAAGATTTATGGATAAACTTCTGAGACTTTCAAATTCAATGGGTCTTCGTATGAGGATTTTGTAACTTTGTAACTTTCTCAAGTGACACTCAAAGGATAAGGTTTTCCTCTTTTAATTACTTAAAAACGAGTTGTAATTGCAATAATGAGATCCTAGAGTTTAGAGAAAGCATGAAGAATATGCCATATGTGAGTTTGACATAGTTCTACACTAAACAACTAGAGATTTCTCTAAAATTTCGTACAAATATGTTAGAACGATGTAATTTATTTTCAGAGAAAAGGAATTTGCTGAAGGCTATCAATTGCGGTAGATTGCGTTGCGTTGAAAATGTTGCTTTAAAACTTCTTCCATTATAAATCTGGCGCAGAAAGTAGGAATTCATAAATGACATACCAAATTTTGGTTAAAAATATATTATTTTATAAATTGTTTAGTTTAATTAAATATTTTTGATATGCTCAGTTATAAGCTAATTAGAGAATTTTGTTTGAATTCAATCTAAATCAAAAAATAAAATATAATAAGTCAAGAATTGTACAGAGTATTTATTTATTTAGGGTAAATAGAAAACAACAGAATATATTCCATAATACTTTCAGTTGTGAGGACTTTTATTTAGGCAAATAATTGTTAATTGTTAGGTTTAATTCCCTGGTTGAGAAACATATAGACATTAGACTATTATATCGAAAGAAAATTAACTCTCAAATTATTAGAAAATACAATTTTTAATTTAAGCAATTGAAATCATTGTCTAGATCAAGAAACTTATTTAGTAGTTATGAATATTGATTTTCTTTTAGAAAGATTTTTTAAACTATTATTTTCACAACAATTCCGAAATATTTATCAATAAACAGACGAATATCAATAAAGGAAAAATGTCGGTAACTAAGATTAATATGATTAGAGAAATCTTGAAATCCAGATCTTTTAATTCTGAATCACTTGGTTTGGTCATTGGTCTAAATAATTAATACTTCTTTTAATTCTTTGATATGGATACTGACTTAATAATAAGTGAAGACCAGTGTCCTCAAACTCTAGATTTGGAACATCAATAAATCAGGAAAAACAGAATATCTTGTGTTTAATGTCAGTCGATATTTTTTACATCTCATGATTTATTTTGAACAGTGCGAGAAGGTAAGTAAATTTCAACCCAGTTCTATTCATAATAAGATGTGCCACAAGGTTTCTTCGACCCTGTATGGACTGTTTACATCCAATATATGGGGCAACAAAAGCAGAAATATCCTTTTAATTCTTTGGAACAGATATAAAGAAGGTAAATTAAACTGCACTGACACATACAACATTTGTCCGACAAAAAACTGCTTGAATAGTATCACAGTTCATCAATACAATATATTTTACTATTCTGAACTAATGAATTTTTTTCGCCTCATTGAGAAAAAACTATTAAGATGTACTCAAATGAAACTACAGTTATCTAAAAGTGTGTCATCAGTCATGTTGATCACTTAAAATCACATTATCAAATAAATAAAATTCTATATGTCACAAAAGCGTTAAAAGGCTCATATTTTATCCACGTAACTGCGCCAATTTTGTAAAAACTTATTAACTTAAAGCAATACAAATGCAATTTACATTTGATTTCTGTTAGCATATAAGCAATTTGATTTCCTTCTCACTAAATTTACTCTAAAGAACAAACATTTTACAGGATCTGTTTAGATATGCTGATATATCCATAAATCTAGATGCTTGTTTAAGTTGTAGGAAACACATTCTATCCAAGATCTCGAATACGTGCCGAAAACCTTCGTGTAATGTACTCTACCGAATGTGTCGTTTATAATAAAAATAAAGGAACCAGGAAGACTATATGTATGTAATTATAGAAAACGATTTAGAATATCATTGAGGAATATGCTTGCGTGCACCTCCTTTGCTGTGGTATGTGTTCTTCAACCGACGACGTTTCCTCGGCCTCGAACGTGTGCGAATCAGTGAAGTAAATTGAAAATCGTCTTCAGCGTAGTGACTAATGTGACGAAAACAGAGACAATCGGTGATGCTGACGTTGTCAATGGCGAGACATTGCAGGCGTCCTCTTCGCAGCAGTAGGTCATGGAATGCCAACTCTCTGAAAAGAAAACAAAAATATCAATAAAACCAAAGCACCTTACTTTTAGGTTGTAGATAAAAAAAACCATGCAAAAACATCTCACAGAGCAGTAACTCGGAAGTAAATTGGTCTTCAAAAATAACATCACAGGGATTTGATTAACGATTTTTTGAAGCATGAAAAAATACCATTAACGTAATGCCTAGTAAAACATTGCATATTGCAAAAAGTAACTTTAACAATCAACACATCTCTTGAAATCATAACAAATATACAAACCATTTTGAAATATAGATTTTTACAGTTGGCAAGATGTTGACCATGATGACTGAGGTGTCAAAACATTCAATTTTTTATTACAGCAAACTGTGTTTGAAAACTATAACGACCGCATTCGTTTACTCCTTAAATAAGAAACAGGGATCATGTTATATATCAAGAGTATCTTGGTTTATAGAAAATCAGTAAATAAACAAATGTAACACCTAATTAATATATAGTTTTATTTTTAATGGTGAGCCGCCCAACAATCACACGGATTTAAATCCGTTGGTCTTAGCGTCCATTTATTAGAAACACCCAAAATTAAATAGTTTTTTACTTCTTGTCCATTATAGGCGGTCGCCATGTTGGAACATAACTCTTCATAGTTTTGAACAATTTTATATATCAAATCTCCAGCCCATACTTTAATTTTTTTCTGGAAACGGAGTTCTTGAATAATAGACTAAGATATACTCTAATATCGGTTATTTTGTTTATTCATTGGAGAAACAACTTGCAAAATATATTAGCCATTTTACTTCAACTTTTGCCAATACATTTACTGTCAGTTTTCCCATTTTGTTCTTGTTCCTGTTTTAGTGTTCCGAATAATGCAATCATCTCGTTCAAACCTGATAACAAATGTTTACATAGGGAATAACTTAATTTTTAAATCTAAATTCTCATGGTGAACAAAAACTTTTTGATTCAATCAGTTTTTAAGAACAGAAATAAATTACAGTTTTGTTCTGCGACATTGAAAGACAAGTATTTTATTTGCCACCGCAACTAGTCATGGAATTATTCGAATGAACTATATTCAATGATTGGATTATGAACATCACTAGAGTATTCCGATTATGGAATCGAAGTATTCGAACGAAAAATAATTGAATATTTAAGTCGAAGAAAAGACCGAGTGATGAGCGACTACCATGAGCTATGAGCGATACTTGATACTATATCTCGAATGATTTCCTTGCGACTCGAAAAGATGCCTTTTGGCATTTATATGGAGGCACTTCGTTCGTTCTAGTTCCTATGCATTCGCTTGTTAATTTATTTCATTGAACAGAATAAATATGGGAATATTGTATTTTCATTGATATGCGAAATAATTTGAGTAATTGACTGTTAATGTAGTATTAGGGAACATTATATTAAATTATTAATAACAGTTCCTTCACAAAATATTTTTAAATTAAATGAATAATTAAGAGAAATTTAATAGAATAATGTTATCTGAATTTTAATATTCATAAAAAGAGCAACCGTAAAGGTTAAGGATTTGGGAATAAAACAATCCAGAATCGTTACAAAACATATCACCCGAGTGATCGATTTTTAATGTGCTTCAATTATGCTCATCACTTAACGCAACTTGATTATAAATAGTCAATAAAATGGTTTTTGTACATTTTTGTCCTGTTATGACGAAAACCATTTTTCTACTACTTTCTAATGATGCAATCAAACACAAATATTTTAGGACGCGAGATGTAAGACCGACATCTAGGATTTTCGTGAGAATCAGCGCACAGAGATTCCGAATCTGGAGCCGTTCCGTGTAATAGCTGTTCTCCCTTAACTCCTAGGACAGAATGTCACGATAAAATTTTCAGGTTACTTCACCTGTCGGAGATATTGAATACTCTCTTCGAGGTGTCATTAATTTGTACGCGAGGCAATGTATATTATATATAAATATAATATATATTGTTTCTGGTTAGGAAACCTTCATCAGTTGCGCTTCCCACAATTGAATGTCCTCTCGAACACTGCTATATGCATTTGATGCATTTCGTTAAATTTGAAGACGCGAGATGTAAGACCGACATCTAGGATTTTCGAGAGAATCAGCACACAGAGATTCCGAATCTAGAGCCGTTCCGTGTAATTGCTGTTCTCCCTTAACTCCTAGGACAGAATGTCACGATTAAATTTTCAGGTTACTTCACCTGTCAGAGATATTGAATACTCTCTTCGAGGTGTCATTCCTTTGTACGCATTCGAAGAGAGAGATATCGCTGAGAGGTGAAGTAACCTGAAAATTTTATCGTGACAGTCTGTCCTAGGAATTAAGGGAGAACAGCAATTACACGGAACGGCTCCAGATTCGGAATCTCTGTGTGCTGATTCTCTCGAAAATCCTAGATGTCGGTCTTACATCTCACGTCTTCAAATTTAACGAAATGCATCAAATGCATAAAGAAGTGTTCGAGAAGACATTCAATTGTGGGAAGCGCAACTGATGAAGGTTCCCTAACCAGAAACAATATATATATTATATTTATATATAATATATATTGTCTTTCGTACAAAGGAATGACACCTCGAAGAGTGTATACAAATATTTTAATTACTTTTATGTTTTCTTGGGCAATAACACCACAATGGAAATGAAAAGCTGTATATTGAATGAAAAAGGTAATTTTCAATTTCAATACATATTTTAAAGCCATTGACAACGAAGTCAGAAGCGACGTTGAAACGTTTTTTTCTTTCTTTCAACATACAGCTTTTTATTTAGATTGTGGTGTTATTTCCCAAGAAAACATAAAAATAATCAAGAATATGCTACAAACAACACTTAGAAGACAACAAATATTTTATTATAAACATTAAACTTAGCCCTAAAACGCTGTGTATACAACACCTTGTATGAAGAAAGTATTTTAAATCTCCTGTATTCAAAATCTTAGGCCAAAACCTCATTTCGATAGCGTTAACAATGCCGCAATTACCCAGAACCATTTTTAGAATGCTTAGCATTTCATCAAACATTAGTCATTAAATGCCTATAATAGAGGCAGAATTAGAAATTGAAATATTAACATGGGAATTCTCGATGATCCGTCTAGAAAAAAGACATACGTTATATAGTGTGGCAGTTATCTTTTTTCTCAAAATACTTGCATCACTGAAAAACTAACGTTTTCGGTGATAAAGTTAAGTTTTTATTAGTTGAGTAACACTTTAACGGGCTGTGCTTGTACGGAATTTGCTTTTCATATATTTTTCAAAGCTTCCATTTTATTTCATAACGCCATTTTTCTTAACTCTTTGCCCATGTCAATTTTAAAATTTGTCAGCCTGAAAAATTGCTTGCTCCTATGTTGGGATATTAAGCATTAAAGTGAAATTCCTGTGAAATATTTCAATTTACCTTTATGCACCCGACAGAAACGTCAAATAAGTGAAAATAAATGTGATATTCTTAGTGTATATATAATATACAGGGTTAAATCACTATCCACGACAGAACATGCAGGGTCGGTTAAAACAGAGAAAGGGGTGTACTTTGTCAATTTATTGCTGAAATAAATGCACATAATCAAAGCATATAGATAGAAAAATGATGATTTCCAAAGAAACAATGAACAATCGAGTAGAATTGGGAAATATTTTCAATGAACGTTTTTGTACACATAAAATTTTTATCCTTATGTTCGCCATATTTATTTCTTTTGTGGCAATATGTAACGTAACATACTTGCCTTTAGTTAGTGAAAACTTGAAAAATTCTTCAGTTCTTGGGCAGACCCTAGGGAATATTCTCTAAGACCCAGTCTCGAGGCTTCCTCTGACAGATTGAAGTGTCAACCTGGCTTTTACCGAAATCTGTCGATGGTGGTGAGTCCCAGGATCATAAGTGAGCTGGTAAAGAAGAGGAATTATGCTCTCGAACTAACTAGAAGGTGGTTCGAAGAGAATTTTCTAATGGTGACCCCTCATACGACATTCTGAGAGGGCCTCTATTGAAGAGCAGTGAGATCGCTTTCTCATGGCAAAGGATTTCAATTCGAAAATTCGTGAAATGCCTGGGTAATGTGACGGATGACAGGCAAAAGTCGAACCACGAGGTTAGGGTGTGTATGGTCAAATCATAGAAAGTTGTAGGGGCACTCAGGAGGACTATGGCATATGTTAAGAGTGGGAGGGGGCTAGAAAAGTTAAACGAACCACGTTGTGTAGTGTGGTCAGGGTGGTTCGACGGAATTGTGGCCCAGTGTGGGACATAGTGATGCGTATTAGAACATATGTGGGAAAATATCGTGTCATATATAGATAGAGACTCTTGCCGCTGGCACGCACCGATCTGTTTCGACGGAAAGATGTTGCGCCATCAGAGAATTTCTGCCTACTTAGAGTGAAGCAAATGGAAGGGTCGCACGGGGAAAAGAGAAAGACGGTGAGAAAGAACAGTCGGGAGATATTTTTGATTTTGTGGGAGAGGGAGTGGGAGGCCAATCGGTGTACAGCCCAGTGGGAATAAGTGTTAAACCAAGAAATGCTTCGACTTACCGCAGAGGAAGTTAAGTTATTACTTGACATAGATGTATTCACGACATAACTGCTTTCGGCAATAATATCAAATATGTCACAAATGTCAAACATGTTAAAAATGTCAATAATGCCAAAAATATAAAAAATGTCAAAATATTGAAAACGTCAAATCTGAGAAAAATGTCGAATATCTCAAAAATGTCAAAAATGTAAAAAATGTCAAAAATGTCAAAAATGTTAAAAATGTCGAAAATGTTAAAAATTTAAAAAATTTCAAAAATGTCAAAAATGTTAAAAATGTCAAAAATGTCAAAAATGTTAAAAACGTCAAAAATGTCACAAATTTTCATAAAAGAAAAAAATGCAAAATCACGTTAAAATGACAATGACACGTCAAAAACCCTTAAGTAAAAACAACAAAACCGCAAACCAAATGTCAAAAATCTTAAATTCGCAAAATATGTTCAGTTTTGATTACGTGATGTGTGTGAACTGTGGGCAGGAGGATATTGCTGTGCAAAGAGTCATGTTGAACTAAAGGTAGAGGGAGTACAGGGTGAAATCTCGAGCAGGTGTGCCATATATTCGAATAGTAACCCAGTATACAAAATACACAGTGATAGCTGACTACGGGTCCAGGGTGTTCAAAGTGAAGAAATATGAGTAAAATGAAATACGTAGTATTAACGAGTGTCAGGTCACGTGGGGCAGAGGCCAGAGTAATCGACTATATATCTTGACAGACAGTTCTCGGCATCCAGGGACAGACATGCATCTCACGATTGAAACAAGCGGATGCCAGTCTGTCAAGGATTTCTCCTCAGCAAAAAAATATGATTAGAATAAATTAGCAAATATATCGTGCTTGTTTTCCGTTCCTCTGGTACTATATTATACGAGGGTGAATATGAACCGGACTTTTCTATTTCTCGCCCTCTAGGTAATTCGAGTGGCGTAACGTCTCGATATATGTTAGGTAGGGATGTTAAGAAGAGGGGAGTTCGTCGGTTTGGCGAGGCGTAGTCGATGCGCTGTTAGTAGCATCATGTCAGAGCAAGAGGTGCATAAGTCTGTTGCGCAATGTGTTCTTATCAAATTTTTGGCGCGGGAGGGCGTTAGACCGTCTGAAATTTTCCGTCGACTATCCGCACAGTTCAGCAATGAAACACTTTCAAGGACCCCAGTGTACGACTGGCACAAAAAGTTTTCAGATGGCCGAGAGACAGTGGAAAATGAGCCTCGAGCCTATCGGCAAAAGAGGCGGGATATGTCTATCCGAAGTGTGATTCTGTTGCATGACAACGCTCGGCCACATACAGCTGCATTGACATTGAACAAAATGCATTGGGAAACCCTTGAACACCCGCCTTACAGTCCTGATTTGTCGCCATGTGACTACCACATGTTTGGGCCACTTAAAGAAGAACTGGGAGGCCACCACTTTGAGGACAACGAAGATGTAGAAACGTTTGTGCGCAATTGGTTATCGACACGACCAGTTTCATTCTTTGAGAAAGGTATTAAACAACTTCCGATTCGGTCGGAAAAATGTATACATAAGAGAGGAGACTATGTAGAAAAATAATATGTATTAAAATTTGTATTGATCGTACCAATAAAATTTTTAAAACAAAAGTCCGGTTCATATTTGATTCACCCTCGTATTTTAGAATTTTGCTAACTTATGGCTGAAAGTTGGTCCGTCAATTCTCTTCCACCAGTAAATGAACTGGTAACATCAGTTCATTTACTGGTTCGTCTTTTCGTGCAGTTTTTTGGAAAATATTGTATTTGATAAAGAAGGAACATTCCCAAACTATTCCAATAAAATAATGCAACGGATGCAAATTTTAGGTTACACTTTTGGTTTGTTTTAGTTATGGTTCCACATTTTTTGTCGGTTTCTTTTTACCGATCCGATATAGAAATAACTGCATTTTTTTACAATATTCTGGTATATAAATAAATATTTGAAACTACAAAAAATTTAAAGACGCGAGATGTAAGATCGACATCTAGGATTTTCGAGAGAATTAGCACACAGAGGTTCCGAATCTGGAGCCGTGCCGTATAACATATATTGTCTTGCGTACACAGGAATGACACCTCGAAGAGAGTATTCAATATCTCTAACAGGTGTGGTAAGCTGAAAAATTTTATCGTGACATTCTGTCAGGAGTTAAGTAGAATAGCAATTACACGGAACGGCTCCAGATTCGGAACCTCTGTGTGCTAATTCTCTTGAAAATCCTAGATGTAGGTCTTACATCTCGCGTCTTCAAATTTAACGAAATGTATCAAAAACATAAAGAAGTGTTCGAGAGGTCATTTAATTGTGGGAAGCGCAACTGATGAAGGTTCACTGACCAGAAACAATATATGTTATATATAATATATATTGTCTTGCGTACAATGGAATGACACCTCGAAGATAGTATAGAAAAAAAATGTAATTTTTTTAACTTATCAGCAAAAGTGAACTGAAAAGCTGGTTTGGATAACATAATAAACATTAAACGTACAGCGGTTCTGGTTATTCTGTGATACAAACAAACTTCTAAAAACATTATGAAAACGGGATTAGAGAATTCTAGAAACAAAGCAAGTTTTGTCCAGCCAATCCGATAAACTGAACCGGTCTTTGCTCGTTAGTTAATAAACGTACTTTATTGAAACAAACAAATCACTCACTGGTCCACTCTCAACCGAAAATTGATTCAGTCGCCGCCATAAAATTCCGCTTTTATTACAGAAAACAATATCGGGATTTGTTGTTGTCGACAAACAAAGAAAAAAACCCGAGAATTTACGGAGTTTTTATTAACCAATATCAGAAGCACGGTTTTCCTCTGCTATGGAAACTGAAAATATTATCATACATTATGTTGCTGGTGCTTTAACATTTCAATATAGAAATGCACTCTTGCATGGGCAAATATATTATGGCACACAACAATGGTTTATAGCATTATAAAAGTAATTTTGAAAAGCACTCAGCATGAGAGCGAGCTCAAATCTTTATCGAAATTCTTTATGTCCGTAATAAATTGAAAACAATCCTTAGCCTAGTTGATATAAATATATTAGTTTGATTTGGACAGCTGCCCTGATGTTTTGTATAGAATCTTGATAGTAAATAATTTAGTCAAGTGCGAGTTGGACTAGTATTCCATTTTCATACAAGCAGGGAATGAGTGCATTTTCTTATATTTACCCTAATATGTTTTAAAGAAAGCGTTTTAAATTTATAAAAAATATATACTTTGATTGAGCACAAATAGACTTTTCATTTTATCTGCTTCAGGATTCGCTTGCATTTTTATCAGAATACATATAAATTTAATTTTCTAATTTGGTGTCCAAAAAGTTTTATTTTACTAATAAACTTTCAGAGAAACCTTTTATAATCTACTGTCTGAGTTTTGAGGTTCTGTAGATTGGAAGAAAAAGGGCAAAATAGGTCAAAGTTTA
Organism: Octodonta nipae; assembly: GCA_034190945.1. Lineage (NCBI taxonomy): Eukaryota > Metazoa > Arthropoda > Insecta > Coleoptera > Chrysomelidae > Octodonta > Octodonta nipae. The sequence continues at coordinate 11,121,166 of CM067222.1, forward strand.
AATTATAAATTATTAAATCTGTTATTCAAGTTATTTAAAAATATAAATAAAATATGTTTTTCAAAATTTAAATAGTGTAGTTTCTAAAGTGGAAATTCAGTCGACGTTTAATATTTTTGCTAATATCTTTAATACAAATGATTTAAAAATATGATATATTTGTAATTCACATAATGAGCCTTTTATCTGAGATATTACATGCTGCCTTTGAAAATTGAATCTTTATTTTCCATTTAATTGTATAATTTGTCCCTAAAATTACTATGAGGGTTTTCTAATAATTTATTTTCCGTTTAATTCTATTATTTGGGGACCAAGTAATAAAATTAGGGATTTTTTCATATTTTTTCTATAAACAAAAAAAATGAAGTATTAGAGTTTGGGGAATAACGGGGAGAATGGGTAATTTTTTTAAAATATTTTTTTAATATATTTTAAAATATTAATTTTAAAAAAATTAAAAAAATATGTTTGTATTCGTCATAATGAACCCTGGGATTTGATATATTTTTTTATTTTCCATTTTAATTTCTATAATTTCGCGGGGAATGGGTAATTTTTTTTATATTTTTGTTAATATCTTTTAATTTATTTATTTTATAAATATGGAAAAATATATTTGTTTTCTTCATCATAAGCCCTTTTATTGGATATATAACATGCTGGGTTAGAAACAATTTTAATTTTATATTTTCCATTTAATTCTATAATTTGCCCCTCAAAAAAATATTAGGGGTTTTTCCTTATTTTTCCAGTAAAGTTCAGGTGAGGGGCTATACCTCCATTGTTTTTTCAAAATTTTCCAGCATACGGTTTCGCAGATAGGGGGGGGGATGGGTAAAATTTTTTATATTTTTGTTAATATATTTTAATTAATTTATTTTAAAAATATGAAAAAAATATATTTGTTTTCCTCATAATGAGCCCTTTCATTTGATATATAACATGATGGGTTAGAAACAATTTTAATTTTATATTTTCTATTTAATTCTGTAATTTGCCCCCCAAAATTCAAAGTAGAGGTTTCTCCTTATTTTTCCAGTTAACTTCAGGTCAAAACCTATAAATCTATTTTTTTTCAAAACTTTACGTTTTGTAGTTTCGGAGATAAGGGGGGGGGAATGGGTAAAGTTTGGTATATTTTCGTTAATATCTTTTTAAATATTTTTATATTTAATAAAAAATATATTTGAGTTTCTCAGAATTAGACCTTTCATTTGATATATTACATGATGCGTTTGAAATTTTTTTTATTTTTAAATTTTTATTTAATTCTATAATTTGCCCCCCAAAATTTATATTAATGGTTTCTCCTTATTTTTTCTGTAAAGTTCGGGTAACGTTCTATATTTCCTATTTTTTTCAAAATTTTAGGCTCAGTAGTTTCGGAGATCAGGGGGTATATTGTATATACGGAACCCTAAAAATGAAGAAAATCGGTTGAGAGACAGAGGAGAAAATGGTACCTAATCGCCTCTTTATATATAGATAAAAGAATATTTTATCTCGAGGTTAAAATTGACATTTGGAGCTTTCAGGAAAAACTACAGATACCCCAAATCAGGAGTTGTACAGTGTGTGATGCCACTTCCCAGTGACCCTAGGATAGAAATTTCAATTTATGACTCTTTACAAACCATTGAAAGCAAGACAACGTATTGATTCTATACTATATTGTTTCTAGTCGAGAACCTTCATCAGTATCGTAATTTCTTTGACAGATTTTAGTAAACCTACGAATTATTTCATGTGATTTCTATCCTAGGAATCACAGAGAAACGGCGTTACACACAGTATGACTCCTGATTGGGAGTCTCTGTCAGCTAGATTTTCCTGAAACTCCTGGATATCTGAATTCATTTCTATTCAAAAACATTCATCTGTTGGCTGTCCTTCAACTAAATTATTTAAGTATTTAGTATACATGACTGATATTTTTTCCATCGAGATATGAATAACGACATCTACGAGTTTCAGGGAAAACTAGTTCACCGAGATTTCGAAACTCCTAGATGGCAGTTATATGTACTAAATATATATAAAATTATTCGGCATTTCATTTGATACAGGCGGTGTAGAAAAACACATTGTTTTAGACCCGACACATTAACTCTTCGTTTATCGCACTGGACCGATTTAAAATTTCGGAGTAGTAAGGGCTTTACAAGAAGCTAACGAAGCTTATCTGGTTGGTCGTTTCGAAGTTACTGTTACAACGTTAATTTAACATTACTTATAAAGGAATTTTCCGTATATCACCGTAATAAAAAAAGTAGTGAGTTATGAATTATGAATTTTTGATGCGGAAAGAAAGAAGATTTATTTCCAGTGTAAAGATTATTTCTGAACCCACAGCGAATTTATAACAGTGGTGTCAGAAGTGGGATTAACTGGATTTTAAAATCTCAAGTTATTTACGGCAACTACGAGATGGCGGTGGAAATGGGCGAGATTTGAAATGAAATTTTCAACCAAGTTACAGATAAGCTGGACGAAAAACTAAGTCTAAGGTGACCCCAATTCGTCAGGAAATTCAAGGTTAGTAGCAACTTTTGACGATGAGAAATTACAGTATTTTATAACCACTAAGAAAGAAAAACAATAAATTCTGATCACCGCCATGGAAGATTAACAGTAAGAGCAATTAAAAATGAATAAGAAAATTTAATTGAAAGTTATTTTCGAAATTCCAAGGTGAGCACAGAATATTAGAAGAAAAACGACAGGCCGATGAGGTAAAAATGCAGGCTAATGAATTAAAAAGTAAGATGATTCAAAAATGCAAAAGGACTTTGAAAAGATAATTTCAGTACTAGATCAGAAATATAACAATCAATCACTGAGTCTAGTACACCAAGTGCACCAAAAAGGGAAGCCCAAAAAGCTGGAGGGAGATTACAAGAGTTTGAAGCCGACATTAGCCCGTTTAATACACTTAGCGTATCCAGACCTACCAGAGGATGTTAAAGACCAATGGGCCAGAGAAAGTTTTATCAGCGGTATTAAAGATGTCGAATTTCAACAAAACTTGATACTTGGTGGGTTAAAGAATGGTACTGAAACTCTGCGGGGTGCTTTGAAAGTAGATGCTATCATGAAAATGTCCAAACCAAAGGTAGGAGCAGAAGAATCAAATCACTGTTCAGAATTAATCATATAATAGAGATAAAGCAGAGAGGTAAAACCAGTGACGTATAATCGCTGTAAACATAGATGTCATTTCCAAAGGGACTGCATAGTGAGGTTACATCACCAGTGAGAGTTAACCAAAGCAACTATACACTACAAAGAACAATCAGCCAGTCAGCATAAGCGGTCAAATTCTGAGTAATCCACCACCAGCTCGCAGGGCAGTACCAGGACCAAACGGCCGACCCAGATATTGAACCAATCCTTTCAATAAAGAAACCAGGAACACCCAGGTCACTTCAGGGCGAGATAGCTAGATACTGGGCCCAAAGAATTGATTGTTGAAGAGAGTTCGGGAAAGTAATAGTGGCAGAAAAAAAAAGGTACCCTCCGTCCTGACCGAAGTACATAATGGAATTACTGGTGGTCATCTGGGCATAAATAAGCATCTGGATTACACTAGGTAGCAAACATGTGTCGTTTGTGAATAAAATAAATCAGTTTAAGTCTTGAAGTGTCGTTCATGTTAATGTTTAAAAATTAAATGTTGTGACAATAGTAATTTGGAAGTTGCTAGTAAAAATGTACCCTTAACAGCAAATAAATTTGTTTTGCTGCATGTTTTTAAAAAGTTTTAAAAAGTTGTTGTCACTGCATAAATTTCGAATTAAAGCTTTTGATTTCGAAAAGTTTATTCCGAACTTTACAAATTTATTTTCCATGTGAATAATGAATGAACCTAACGAGATTTATTTACATTCGGTGAAGTGCATACTGCTGAAAAGAACAATTGCCGAAACGTATAGCCGTCGACGTTTAAAATGGATGATATTCTTTCAGGAAATGAATTGTGTTGCTCGTTACCAAAACAAACAATGAAGTTTACGATTCATTATTTCTAAAATTCTTTTACTCGTTCCCTGATTATAATTAAAAGTGATTGTGTGTATATTCGCAACAACTTACTTTACTTTTTGGCAGGAATTCAAAACAGTTAAAACGATTAGAATACCTGACTCAGAATGCTGACATTTGTTGGCAATAAATTTGATTTTTTTATGAGCAACTGTGCTACAACAAACATGATAGTAAGCGTTATTTTCATTGAAAACTAAGTTATGTATACAAACGAAGAAAAGGCGCAACCACAGTGTTATTCTCTTTTGAGAAAAAGTACAAGGACAACCATATATAGATTTATAAAAATAGTCAAAAACTGAAATTTAAATAATAGAGGCAATACTTAATATAGAGTACGTGAGGAGTGGACAACAAAGAGAGCAGCATGTTATTTCAATGGAATGGGAGCCAACCAAGTCAAATTATATGATACACTCTTCAGAGTGCGTATAATGAGAGTGGTGACAAGCCTGGAAGCCGCGGCCATTCTTGGCTCATTTTCCACTATAACAAATCAACTTTAAAATCGATAACCGATGCCTTGCGTGTTATGCAACCGTTCAGACCAGTGCAGAGTATCTGACGTTGCCAGATTGCGTGAATAGAAAATTCTTGAATAATAAATAATATTCTATTACGCACTCGGGTCAAATAAAAATATCATTCAAGAGATCAGCCATTGATATTCAAGTTGATATTAAAATTCATTACATTCAAAGTAAAAAAAGTAGGTAATACTCATTTTAATGTACCTAACAATAATATCTTTAAAAAATAATATATTTATAATAGTTATATTTATATTTTTTTAATTCTCCAGCTATCGTAAGTAGGCAACTGCAATTCTCATTACTTTGTAATTTGCAGTTTGTCAACCAAAATCTGGCTGGTGCTGCAATTGACCTATTTTCTTCTGTTAATTATTGAATACTGTTGAGACCATTTTATAATTCAGGTGCTTTGTATTTTTTACGGCTTAAATATAATAAAGTTTAATTAAAAATAGCGAATGTTGAAATTATATAGACATCGTAAGATTTATTTTAAATCGTCAGATCTGGCAACTCTGTGCCAAACTCGTTCCAAAACTCTTAACATCTTTTTCCCCCGCTATAGTAAGCCGGATAACAGTGCAAAAAATGGCGGAACCAATCAGCTTTAGCCTATACATTCGCAACACTCTTATACGCACTCTCTATTGCCCTCGTTTTCTAGGGTTGTCAAGATATTTGTGGATTGCAGGCTACATCCAGAAGTGTGTACTCTAAGACGGCAATATCCCAGCTGTGGGATTTGCTTCAGACGGCGAGTTATCTTTTTAGGCGTCCGGATTTGACATATCTGTTTCAAGGACATATGTCAATCAAAACTGGCTACTATAATCTCATATATTTAACTGTGGCTAAATGGAGTATAGATATTACCTTTTGCTAAATTTATTACATAAATCCATATTATGCTTAAAATTAAAATTTGCATTAAGATTACTTATTATAAGAATATAGTACCACCCCTTAGCAATTTTTTTATACTTATATGTATTTTTACTTTAAATCTTAGAAAAGTGAGATGAGGGATCACTAGATCTACCCTTGTACTTTCCAACGGTAGTTTATTCATAATGATAGAGTTATCCGGTAAGATAATATGGCCTTTAAAAAAAAATTTCTTCAGTAGGATTGACTGAAATTTTGCCAAAACTACAGGGGCTACAGTTATGTAGTTTTAGAACATAAATTGGGTATGAGAAGATCTATCGTTTCAGTTAATACGAACGTTTTGCAAAAACTACCAGAGCTACAGTATTTTTTTTCAGAACATAAATTGTGTATGAGAAGATCTATCGCTACAGTTGATAAGAATGTTTCAGCTATAACATAAAAAAATATATGTTTGTTAAAAAAAAACTCACCCACAAAAAATGTTAAATTTTATGTCGATTAGTCAAGTTCAATAATTAGAACATGTTGATGTCGGTTTTGTTCTACTATTAATTTTGTCACCAAAAGGTCTTTCCCTAAATAAATGACCTTCAGACTTCAGACTTCAGGTGACTGACAAAACAAGTAACACCACATATTGTCTATAGAGGAAATTAAGATTTTCAAGTTATCCTCCATCAACATGTATTAAAAGAGCGAAAAAGAAGAGGGACAGTTGAAAGAGAGAAAAAAACAGAGAGCAAGAGGGAGAAGGAGAAGAGTTGGAAAAACAGTGGGAGAGAATAAGAGAGTGATAGAGAAAGGAATAGAAAGAGAAAGACAAAGAGAAAAAGAAAGAAAAAAGAAAGAGAAAGAGACAGATAGAGACAGAGAAAGAGAAAAAGAAAGAGAAACACATGTACGAAAAGTCGAAGAACTTTTTAAGAGAACTTCGATTCTTTCCAAGCTTCCATTGTGTGGTTTATCGGTACCAATAATAGTAACATTTTCTGTAAACAAATTCACCTCACCGAAGTAGTACTTATTATTTACATGTATTTCTGTCAAATAAATACCCCATTTGCTTAAATTAGCTCAAACTTAACTAGTGCGTTCTGGAATATAAATTGTTCTACAATTTACTACCTATTTACGTTAATGTCAAAAACACATTGTATTATCCTGTATCTCAAAACTACGTTCATATTCTGGTCTCAATTTGCTTCCTCGCTCAGTTTTTGTGTTTCTTTCTTGTAAGCCCTTAATGAAGATCTTACCTCGACCCCTTAAAGTCTTCTACACCAACAAATGTATCCCTTCAACGTGTCGAGAGTAATTAGCAAGACCTTCAGAGGACTATAAAGTAACGTCACGTATGCGCCCAGCCAACCGACTGACTGCCCGCCCGCCGTGCTCAGCGTTGACCACAAAACGGGCCAACAACGGCTAAAACTAACTGCAAAGTTTATGGACCAGCAATTAGAAATACCCTTCGGCAATCTCGTCGTTTTTACGCCCCCCTGGAACGTGGTTTAGAGTGGAAATTAGTGTGGGGACATCCGTTATAGGGTTGTTGAGGTATTTAGTGAAATAGTTGAGCTTATAACATTTCTGCGGTGTTTCAATTCTATCTTGAAGGGTAACATTTTCGTTGGCTTAATTATGGTTAGTAAAGTGAAATTAAAATGTTATTGTCATCTAAAATGTTTATGAGGTTCAGCTGTGGAATATACACAAGAAAGTTGACACGCTTCCAGTTCATTTAGGTTAACTTCGTACATTCAGCGAAAAGTACTCTACACCAGTTGATTAAAGTATGAATGATAGTTTATACAAGTTAATTTCCTAAATTATCCCAGCGTTACTGTCAACAATTTTATTTTTCCTTATCTCAATCATTATCGTGGTACATTTTGTATAATATTTCTGATACAATGTTCTAAATAATTACGAAAGTTAACTAGTAACTAGTATCTGAGCGACATCTTTGTTAACAAAGCATATAAATGACAAATGTTTGTTCTTTTCTTGCTTGTATATTTGTTAATGGTCTGCTTGTTTGTTTGTACATTTGCTATATGAATTATCTGTTTGTCTTTTTGCCGCTTTGCCTGTTTCTCTGTTTGTTTGTCTTCATACTTGCTTGTTTATTTGTATATTTGTCGGTTTATCAGTTTATCTTTGTGTCCGTTTGCTGTTTGTCTGTTTGTTTATTTGACGGTTTGTGTATTTGTCTGTTTGTACATTTGCTTCATGAATTGTCTGTTTATCTAATTAACGGTTTGCCATTCGCATATTTCTCTGTTTTGTATACTTGTTTGTTGGTGTGCTTGTCTGTTTGTCTATTTATTTGTTTCTCTGTTCTCTATTTGCCTATTTGCAAGTTTGTACATTTGTAACCGGGTTTGTTTGTTTATCTGTTTGTTTGTTTGTTTGCCTATTAATGTCAGATAGAGAATTCTTAAATAGACAACTTAAAGACGCTAGCTGACTGCTGTTTTAGTAATACTGGAAGCAGAAAATTGTTTCTAGAAATACATTTTTTTTCTTCACTATCGAGTGATTGAAAATCTAAATAAAGTGTCGCTGTCAAATTTATGTGATAAACACATACAGGAATTAACAACAACATACAATAAATATACTGGTACGTAGGAAGACTGGTTAATCAATATGTAGAGATTGTTTACTTTAAGAACATCTGTGAGGATGGCTTTCTGTAAAAGACAAGTATTTCGGACAATTTTTCGAAATTATACCTACAATATTTTATTTCCAATACTAATTTAAAATATTTATCTATTACCGTAAAGAAGCGAGAGAAGAAAATCCCAAGGAGCAGACAGAATAATCAAAGACCAATATAACAATCATTTCACCATTAGAGAGTTAAAAAAACTGAAGAACATGTTTCTTGTTTTTCAAAGTTTGTTGAGATTTTTGTAATTTGCCCACACGAACTTACTGTTGTCTCCCAATTATTAACGGATGAGCAGTCAGTAAAAACAGCCGATGATGGCATAAATCTATTTTTTATAATTAACTTCTCTTTCCTCAAAATTGACAACAGCTAATTCCAAAAATGAGGTCAATGCTATAACATTTTACACCAAAAACATTATGTTTTTAAACAAATTGTTAATATGTAGTGACTGTGATGCAAAGTTATTAACGTCAATGCGAATGGTGAAAATTGTAATGTTAAATAATAAAAAAAATCACTTCCGAGAAAAAAAGTAAAATTGCTTCCAGTCCATGTAGTAATTGCAGACAACACTTTCGGCTTTAGACCTTTGATGTTACGACCCTATAAAAACGTTCGGTAATCGTCGGTTTATTTGCTTCAAACTGCGATTTCCATTTGAAGCTCGATTGTATTTCGTCACCAATTTAATCTACAACACACTAATTCACAGGTTTGCGGCTCAAAAGCGGAACGCGATGCATAAAGCAACAGAACGTACGGTTATCGTTCCATGGTGAATACGATTATTTGGATGTGCTACAACGAATTTGATGATCCGGGAGAAATGTGGCGGTAACGCACCGTAAAATAAGAACATTAACAACTCCCTTCATGTTAAATTATAACGAATTGTGAATTGCCATTTATAATATTATAAAAGAACCAGTTTTTCCATTTCTAGTTTAAAGTTATGCTTCATAATTTATATTGTAACGGGGTTTTCCTTTAATTTTGGAGCACCCATATTGAATCTGTTTTTAAGTATCATCGAAAAAGGGGGAAGTTCTCAATTCGTCTCTATATATGATTTTTATGTTTCGTGATTACTCGAAACCAGTTGAACTAATTTGGATAGTTCAAACAGAATTATATTAAGGAGGATCACGCGGAGGTGAACGACATGGCTTAGGCTGAGTCCCACGTAAATGCGATATGCGCGGTGCGGGCGGTGCGATACATCAATGTGACAATTATATATTAAAGGCTAAAAAAACAATTGAACGATGCAACTACACAAAATCGCTTCAATCGCACGAATTTATTTTCCAGTAAGGACAAAATGAATTCCTTTTATGTGTTTGATACTTTCGGCTATCACTTTGACGCAACGCAAAGCCTAAGGCCGTGTCCCACGTAAACGCGATTTGCGCGGTGCAGGCGGTGAGATACGTCAATGTGACAATTAAAAACTTCAACTGCAGGCGAAAAGAAACCAACTGAGCGATACGACAACTTAAAATTGCTGGAATCGGACAACTTTATTTTCCTGTGAGGATAAAATGAGTTATTTGTACCTGTTTGAGGGTTTGGGGCAGTCACATTGACGCAAAGCACCGTCCAAGACGCGTATATCGTAATGGGCGGTGCGATGCGTCAAAGTGACTGCTGCAAACTATCAAACACATAAAAACAATTCATTTTGTCCTTACAGGAAGATAAATACGTCCAATTCTAGCAATTTTAAGTGGTCGCGTCGCTCAGTTGGTTTGTGTTCGCCTGTTAGTACAGTTTTTAATTCTCACATTGACGTATCGCACCGCCCGCACCGCGCATATCGCGTTTACGTGGGACACGCCCTGAGACTGTGTGTGACTGTATTTTCCAGTAAGGACAAAATTAATCCTTTTTATGTGTTGATAGTTTGCAACTGTCACGAAACGGTGGTTTACAGACACTGTAAACCACCGTTTCGTTTTGGACGGCTATTGCGAATAGGAGATGACATTAGTAGTAAAAGATTTGTAAAAACCGAATTGCTTTTTATTAATAATTTGCTATATTATGAAGGATGTAGTACTATCATTTCTTATGCCGTATGTGTGTATATGTTTATGTATGAATGTGTGTGAGTGTTTATGTTTGTGTATAGGCTTATAGGTATGTATGAAGCTCTTGGTTAGTAAAGTGGAAGATTTTAATTGTAGTGTATTTAGCACTAACTCAAATATACTTGAATGTTTTCTTGGATACAACACAAGCTTTAGCTAAGGTGTCCATTTTCCCTTTTATTTAGCATTCAATCATTAACATATTTGTTATTTTTACTTATTACTGTTACCTTGGTAAAAATGACAATCTTATTGCAACAACTATAATTGTATTTTTTGCTAATAAATGGAATTGATAAAATTGAATTGATGAAACCAACTTAGAACCATAATTCAGTTAAAAACAAACAAACAAACGCCTACTGGTAAATCCGTTCCATCGCAACATGTAAGACAATGTAGCTTAACACCCTCGGTATCTGTCTCCGACGATTTCTCATGGCAGCGGCAATTATCCCGTTTTAACGTATAACGGATACTCGAGCCAGTGCAGACGAAATATATAGCTTAATGAAATAAATTAATTCGGTAACGAGTTTCTGCCCTGTAAAATTTCGCCTTTTAATCTCAATTCCAATTTTAATCTTTAATAGCACAGTAAATAACCGTTCTAAAGCTAACGTTAGATCGGGCACAGGCGAGGTCTTATTCTCCTAAGTTTTACGACAATTCTGCAAGTATTCAACTGTACACAATAGTAGGATTTTCGTTTTCCAAAATTCCGTTAGGAATTTATATGGCAACGAGAAAAGAGCATAAGTCGGCTGTCTCTTTTTTCGCACACATTCGGTTTCCGTCCGCTGCCGAGTTTTTCACATATTCCGTTGCCGTATTGTGAATGCGAATTATCATAAATCGGAGAAATTTGGTTCGAATGTTGCGACTAAAAGTTTTGAACTGTTTTCTACGAGCCGTTTTGCAACTTTCAGAGGTTCTCGTTCGAGACAAATTTTAATCAATATGTAATTTTTAGAGTTAATAGGAAACTACTTATCTATAAATTATTCTTTCTGTTTATTTGGATTTTCTATTCTCGCGCCTTTTCCATAACAGAACAGTTTCCAAAAATTACAATCTACATTTACTTGAACATGCTTTATATAGCATCAAAAGCAAATTGTAAATAACGTAGAGTAGCTAGGAAACTGTTTTCATTTTACCACCACAATTGTCTTATGTTGGTATAGTACATGTCAATTAAGAATGACACTAAATATAAGCCAAATTCTCGATGGCATTGAGGCACAATTGAGGTTTAATACCGTTAAAGTCCCGAGTTATCTCATCCTTTAGCTCTTGAATTGTTGTACGCCCATCGATGTATTCCTTTTCTTTCAAATAACCCCAAAGAAATATAAGTCCCACGGTATCAAATCACATGATTTTGGCGGCTAATTAGCATCACCACTTGGTGAGATAACATGGCCCTAGAATTTTTTAAACAAAAGAGACATTGTTTCGTTAGCTGAGTGTCAAATGGCACCACCTTCTTGGAATCATAAATTGTCCATCTCCATATTTTCCAATTTTGACCACAACAACTTTGTTATCATCTTGCGATTGCGAACACCATTCACGATAACTACTTGACTGACCTCATTTTCGAAGAAGTACGGCCGATGATGCCACCAGGCCATAAACCGTAACAAACAGTTACTCTTTGCGGTTTTGCCGAAACGCAGCAAGTCTGCTTGCTGAGGCATCCAATCAGTTGAAAGGGTGCTTTACCGCTAAAGATGATTTTCTTAATGTCAGTGTGTTCGAACAAAAATTCAGCATATTGAGGACACTTAAATGGTCAGCAAATTAAAGCTAATAAGCGTGTAATTAGTCTTTTCTCATCATCGCGGTCTATCAGACTTGCAATTGTTGAGCACGACGGCGATTTGAACAAAAAAAATCACGAAGTTCACAATAAACATAATGCTTCAACCACCCTAACGCGTTGCTCAATGGTATACCTATCCATTCTTGCATTTGCTAACGACCGAACGATAGAAACTTCACAAGAAATGTCAAACTAATTTTAACGTTTAAGTGTGGTTTACAATTAACATCGTGCCTTAAAGCAAGATCACCCGTTAAGTTAATTTTTTAACTCGATTTAAGAAATATTTTCGCTCCACGGATATCCTCCTCTTTACCCCCAACAATGGCCAATCCTAATTCTGAACTCTGTGAAAATCACAAAATATTGCTAGGAAAAATACAAAACTCCTTTTTCTATATTCAGTCCAAGCTTACTGTATAAGAATGTCGTTACAAAAGGGTACAAGCAATGTTATTGTAAAAGAATATAGGACCGCTTTTTTTTAAATTTATTATACCCTACCAGAAATTTTTTCCATATTTTTACTTCCAGCGACTCCACCAAAGTTTACTGAAGAAGAAAGTCGGTAAAAAAGTTTTCCCCGATTTATTAAGAAACGATACAAGTTATGTTATTGAAAAAAATATGTGACCACTTCGGGATATCCCGCAACTAATACAATTTCTTTTCAATTTATCAGATGTTCCTAATAGAAATATGTCCATATTTTTAATACCAGCGACTCTACCAAAGTATAAAAAATCGAAAAAAATATGGGAGAACTTGGCGATCCCCAGGAACAGGATCCAGTATAAACGGTCGAAATTCCTTTAGCCGTTTGCCAGTAATCTCATTCTCATTGTCAGCTAATAAATGGTGGCCAATTAGAACACAACCACCACAATTGTATTCATTAATCAAACTCCACAAACAAAATTATCCTATCCGTCCAGTGGCATAATATATGACAACTCCAGCTTATAAAATTTCAAAAAATTTAATAAATGTTATTAAAGATCTTGCAACTTTCATTCAAAGTTCAGTTTTATTAATTCTTTAGAACTTATAGAGAAAATTAAAAATGTTAGTCTACCGTCTAATGCCAAATTGATATCTTTTGACGTTCAGAATTTATTCCCCAGTACACCTCCATCAAAGACTTCTTCTCAATTTATAAACAATATCCATCCAAATATCAATTTTACAATAGAGTATGAACAAAATGATAAAATCAATTTCCTAGATCTAACAGTTAACAAGCTAAATGGCAAACAGGACTTTTCAATATATCTCAGACGGATCTAACAATTCATCGCAATTCTGTACATCCCTATCAACAAAAACTTTCCGCTTACAATAATATGGTTCATAGAAAGAATTAAATATAATCAAACAGATAATGAGTTTGAAACTGATTTAATAGAAAAAATTCTTAGAAACCAAAAACACAAAAAGGCATTAAGAGAAGTTTACGAAGACAGCAAAACCAAGTTTAAAAATAGCATCCTTTTTAAGAAAACAGAATATTATCATTGCATTCAAAACAAACAATAGTCTTGGAAAATTAATCAAAAGTACCAAATCGAAATCGAACCAAAAAATAAATCGGTTGTCTATAAATTATCATGTGGGTTATGCCCCAAAGCCGATATCGGTCAAAGAGGCAGTGAGTGTAAAAAACGTATGTATGACCACCGCAATTCTTTCATTAATCAAAAAACAGATTCCAATTATGTCGAACATTTAGAGACAGAAAATCATCTTAACGACGAATATTGTAAATTATTACATTCAGAAAATAAAGACAATAAATTAAACCTTTTAGGATCAATGGAGATTAATTAACTTAAAAGTACCGATAATTTAAATTATTTAGTTAATCTAAAGATGTAGCATTTCATCTATAATAAACAAGCATACATAGACCTTTTCAAAATTAAATTTGAATTTCAAAATTAACTACTTGGTAATTATACCACTCATCGAATATAAATACAACTTCTTCAAGAAATACCCAGTTTGTCTAGTTCCTTGACAAAGACATTAGTCGAAACGCCTCGGATAGTTTTTTAAAAAACGTAAATTGTGGAAATTGCGAATGTAGTGTTATCAGTTAATTATTATAATGAATTTCCACCAAGTATCGGCCGAATCAATTCAGTATTCCATACTTTACGTGCATACTATATGATGATAATATATTGTATCTCCCTGTGTTTCGTTTCTGTTTATGTCAACAAAAGAAAGTTCTAGTAACAGGTAACAAGTGTGACGGTAGTTATAATTTACAAAACAAAAACGCTAAATTTACAAATTTTAACGGGTTATTGTATATTTCGTTGTATAAATCGAAAAACAATATCGTCTTAAAAAACTCTATTATGTAATGTACTTACAACACTAAATTGTCTCACGAAGTTATCTTTATTTATTTAAGATGTGCTCGGAATACAAAATTCTCTAAACCTATTAATGTGAAAACTCTTGCATTGTGCCAGCCCAGAAACTCCATTGAAATTCTATTCAATTTACGAAGTATTCTCCGTTCTTAAAGAAGGGACCTCAATAACGAAATTCTTTTCTAAAACTTTCCCAAATAAAATTTCTAAAATAATTTGATACAGACTATCCACTAGAGTAATAATCTCCAACGGATTGGTGGCATTCGAGGAGCAACAAAAACAACAAGGTTTTTTTTTTTGCTATCTAAGCTGTTTTGTATAGACGATGCCGTTTCGGCAGCGGTAAAGTTCTTAGCAAAGAAAAGTTTGCCAATATATTTTTAGACATTTAGGTTGAGGCTTAGAGAAGAATATCGCGCAAAGCGAAAAACATGTCACTTTGTTTTATTTTCTGTAAAACTATCTCTACGGAGATGAGAGATTTTCTACAGGGTGAACCATCAAAATTGTTTTTATGTTCCTGATGAGAACATAATGTATGTAATATGTAATATGAAATTTAAATATATATATATATATAGGCAAAAACAAAACGGTTCGGTACTATCTTCACCTCTGTCCCTCAACCGATTTTTTTATTTTTGTTTTGTTCAATAGCTTTATTCGCGGTAAAAATTCGTTATCGATTCATTACTGATCGCATGCGCAGTTGCAATAAAAGCATTCGCGGTACAGAAATTACTGAACTGACAGTAATAATTCTATGATCGCGGTGAAGGAAAATTCGATTCATTATTGATTCGTAACCAGATTATCAGTTCTTGAATTATAGCTAGGATTCCTCGTTCTGACATGCGCGTTTGAATAATTTTTACAAAAATTTATTAAATTGTTATTTTGTGTTGCCTACATCGGGAAATTTACTTATTGTTTGTTGTGTTTACGTTTGGACTTTAAAATTGTTTAGAATATTTGTTGACATGGACCACTTAATTTCAAGTGACGGGGTTTTGGAAGAACTTTTGGAAATTGTGAGTGTTTCAAACACAATTGATTATTTTCAACATATTGTGCCACAATTTAATAATCATCAGTTTCATTTTCGGATTAGTCGTGAAAGTGTGGAAGCAAATCGTTTCGCCCTGTCAGAATATCCAAACCTCTACCATAAATAGCAGTAGCAGAATGTAGACTGACACATTTAATTGACACATACGTATTTATATAATTTGACAACATGAAAGAGTAGGTATATGAGATTTCTAGGGTACTGAATTAGTTGCAATGGCATTCGCGGTACACAAGTATCTTTTACTAGTTCTGAATCAGGCATGCGCTCATGAGTAGAACTGAATTGATAACGAATTGGTTCAGAATTGTGTTCCGCGAATAAAGCTATTGACGACCTTCAGTGCAGAATACTTATTTTTTTTAATATACAATTTACAAATATAAATGGATTTTTTAATAAACTATATGTTTAACAGTTAGCATGTAGCTTAAGTTAAGATGTTGATCTGGTTATCTAATGTCGAATAAGATAGTGAAGCAAGTTTGTTTACTAAAATTTCAAGTACGGGGTAGATATGTGAAATGAGTCTTAAAAAATACATATTTAGATTTCAATAATTAAATATTTGTCATGTTAAGCATAGTCAGTTGTAATCATACTATTTTTAATGTCCTTACATGTAGTTTAAAAAAAGTAGCCAATATTCAAATATACATTATGCATACATACAGTTAGTTTTTTAAGTTTACAAAGTTTGATGTGGTTCATTATAATAAAGAAGTAAATAATTAACGAGTTTTCAAAGCCTGATAACTTTAAAATAATATTGAGACATTTAAATTGTTAAGATTCCCTTGAGCAACGCGAAATCAATTGAAATATATATTACAATAATTAAATTTTATACTTTGACTAAGTTCATTTTTTGTTTATAATTGAGATGTAATCAGATTTTTATGCAGTGTTTTTGTTTGCTTTAACCCTCATAGTAAGATATGATGACAAATGCTTGGATTTTAAGGGAAAGCATGTAGCAAAATATTTTTCATGAGTGAGGTATAATCACACAAACTTACACATTTATAGTTTTTAGGTCTGAGCATTTTTGAAGATTTATTTAATATTGTTTACAAAATTTGAAAGTGATTTTAAATAACCTGTAAGGGTATTTAAAAAACTAAAAAAAATTAATTTGATGTCTTTTCGTAAGAAATTATGTTTGACACTTATTTAGATAATTAAAATAATATAATCATAGAAATTAAATTATTCGTTAGGTAATTGATGAGTTTTAAATAGTAATCTTTTTAGAAAAAATATGTGTATTTAGCAAACATGGTGAAATATAAGCAAGGCTCGGTCTTCCAGGTACTATCGAATTAAATGGAATTATCTTTTTTTCAAACGCATTGTGTAATATATCTAATGAGAAATAGAAATATATTTTTTCAGATTTTTGAGATCATTTTTTAAAAGATAATAAGAAAAATATAAAACATCGACTTTATTCGCCGCTTTATCTCAGAAAAATTTTGGAAATAAAATATTTTTAAACAAAATATAACCGACTTCCACCTATAACTAAAAAGCTAAAAATAATTATAACAAAATACAACTCTAGCAAATAAATAACACATTCAATGTTGTTAGGTACCTACCCAAGAAGCAAAAAATGTAAACATTTAAAGTGCTCATTCTGAACAAATTAATTACCTACCAATCTAGTATATTTATGAAGTCGGTGCCAAGCAAATCTAAAATCCTTCATTGCCTGCTTATCTACCACTTCATCAAACTTGATTGTTGCTTAGCACCGACTTCAAAAATATACTACTTATACACTTTACTTTGTGATTTTGTTTGCTATAACTAAACACCCTGTGTATAAACGCATCAAATAGCAGCTTAGAGTTTGAAATGTGTTATCACTGTATTTTCTATTAGGCCGGGAGAATGTGACAACCAAAAGCACCGTCTTCGCAAAATGGAAAAATTTGCATTTAAATAGGTATTTGCCTGGAATACAAACAAAACGAGCTTGGTACTCATTGATTTAAGGAGCCGAACATACTATGTTTTACTACCTATATGCTTGAGATGTAAAAGAAAATTTTCAAATTCGCAATTAAAACTTCCGGTGCCTAGGATTCCCGCACTATTACGTTGGAGTAAAAAAATGTATGAGGAAATGTCCGTTATGTCATTTCGATGAAATTTTTGATAAGAATTTTGTAATTTTCGGTGATTTTCTGCAAAACTGCAACTTGCACATCGCAGAAAAGTATATGAGATCACCTAGGGATCTTCCTTAATATATTACACGTTAAAAAACTATACACATCCATAACAAGGAAAAATCGACCTATATGTTAGGGATATTGGTAGATTTCCATGCGCGCATGTGTTCATTCACGAATTTCATTGCTTTACTAATAGAATTCTTTTCCAAAATTTGAAGTTTCACCAATCCGGATATATACTCTATTAAACAAGACCATATTCATCCAAAACGGTTCACCACAGGAGAAGAAATCAGGTAAGATACATACAAAAAAAAAATACGCGACGAATTGATAACCTTCTCCTTTTTGGAAGTCGGTTAAAAATAAATAAAACAAGGTTACAGGAAAAGTAAGGAAAAACCCTGATATTAAGTTTGGGGGCCAAATTATAGAATTAAATGTAAAATAGTAAATTAAAACGCATCAAGTGTAAGAATGAAAAATACAAGTATATTTCTTCCAAATTTTTAAAATAATTTGTTAAAAAGTTATTCCAAAAATATACAAAATTCGACCCACTAAGAAAAATACAAAAAGAGTTTCTAACAGTAATCTCCAAACTTAATAGAAAATGAGATTTTGTTTTTTAAAAGTGCACCCGTAACGTGATGTATCAAGTGAAAGAAATGAAAATACAAATATATTTTATTTGAATTTTTAAAAAATTTGGTTTAAAAGGTATAATAAAATTAAAATTTCACCCATTCTCCCAAACTATTGAGCCAAAAAATTAGACAAAAGATTACTGATGACTTCACTGAAAGTTTATTGGTAAAACAAAGCGAAAATCCTATTTTGGTTGCCTAGTAGAAATTTAAATAAATACCTTTATAAAAATCAGGTAATTCATATAGCAGATAAAACAAACAGATATTCAGGTAAATATAATTCCCTGTTTGTCTGAAACTAGAATATTAGGAAAATAAAAACCTTGATTATTTTTAATTGTTAGGCATTTGATATAACAATTAGTCCAGGAAATTAGGTCTACTGTAAATCACAGTGAACAGCTTCTTTTCAAGATGCTCTTGATTTTTAATTGTATTTATAAATAGGAAATATTTATATAATTTTATTATGCATAGTTTCAACAATACAAGAATATTATATAATTATTACCTTCTTGTAATCACAAAACCAATGATCATCTCGGATATATTTCGTCAATTTGAAATTATCCATCAAATAACTGAGATGTTTGTGGCGTCTCCAGAAAGATAATTTGGTGTCAAGATTATTTCGAAAAATGACCACAAGATACTTCAACCGACTGCGGGTCAATAGCTCGGAACACAAAATCTGTCGGATAGATCTTGAATAAAATTTTGCAGGTACGGGATCGATGGGGACTTTTCAGGATTCATTTATTACCGTGTTCCGAATACTAATTTTAGCCCTATGCGAATTTTTGTACCTTTGCATGTCTAAATTTACCGGACTAACAAAGAAACATTATCAGTTACAAAAAATGAATGAGAGCAAATCCTAATGAACAGACAGAATTACTAAAATTACAGTTCACGTGAGAAAGAAAATTTGTATACCTATGCCGTCTTTTTCGACAGACTAAACCTTCCTCTAGGTAACTTAAATCTTACCAAGTATTACACTATAGAACTCAACAAACAACACAACATATTAAATTAACTATTAATTGAAACTCTTTCCTAAAACTTTTTATTTCATCAAAAAGTTTGGGAAAGCAGTAATGACCCTATCAGACAAATCCGACTCTTTAACAATCTATTTTATTAGCGCGCATTGATGTGTATAATGTTCCAATCTGTTCTCCGACTCCCTCTTTCTCTCAATACCGTCTCTCTCCTCCAAATGTAAGTTCTACTTACATCCTTCACTGCTAATAGAAGTCCCTCTTCGATTGTCGATGCTTTTTGATACTTTTTGTTCATCTCAAGATGAATTCTGATGAAACGATTCTTATTCCTTATCCCTTGCCGCCGCGACGAATTTCTTCTCCTTTTGACGAATTACGGTTCTTTTTTGATGAATCCGTGTCGGATTGGAAATATTGCGGAACGGCATCGGAACAGAAGAGGTATCGGAAGATTGCCAATTTTCATATTGATCCTACGGAATTGAACGTGTTCCAGGAAATACCAATGAACAGTAAAAATATGAAAAAGATTAGTTGTAGTTTTATTTATGCTTGAAGTAACAAGACGTAACAAATATGTTTTTTAGTCTCTATTAGATATATGATATTTAATCTACAAAAATAATTATACCCATACACAGGGTGTTTTGTAGAAGATTCCCAAACATGGACGGCGGATTGGTAGGCTCATGTGCTATATTATGTAGTCCATATAATATCTAAATAGCTTACGATTTTTTTAAATTTTTTTTTCTTAATTTTCAAATTTTTTCATATCAATTTTTGTAATTTATTTATTTTTCACTATATTTGGTAATTAAAAAAAACAAAAACTTTAAGCTATCCAGACGTTATATGAGCTACATAATATAGCAAATAATTTATATTTAAAAAAGAACCGACTTCAGCTGACTTAAAATAAAACAGTTTAGAAACCGATCACTATTTTCAGACATTTCTTTTTTTTTATCTGATTTAATTAAGGTACAATTCAATTGCAAATTTTAGCGTATTCTTATCTCTCTCTCTTTTTCTCCATCTCTTTTTCCCCTCTCTAATTTTCCAAATATATTTTAACTTTTTTATTTGTTTCATTATTTGGACCACTTTTTATAAATGTAACTAATTCACTCTATATTGCATCCACACTCTATATGCTTCTCTGTACTGGTCACTTCTATATAACTTATTGGTCTATCATTTTCTGAATCACCCTGTACAACTATAATTTAACTCAACACAATACTACAACGGGCCTGATATCTTTAAAACCACCCTGTATAAGTACAAATCATCTTCACACTATTGACTCTTTCTATTTTTTTTTTGTTTAAATTATTCCTGTATACCAATGATTTTACTTCGCCCCATATGTCTAGTATTCCATTCATGCAACTGCTCATGGTCTACCCTATGTAACAAAATTCACCTTTTTTTAACTACATTTTATGACTATAATTTTACTCTACTAATTATTTCAACCACCCGGTATATGCAAGTGCTTCTAAATTTTTTTTAACCCATGTCTATAATTATACCCAGTCCTACGCCCTATAATTCAAATATCCTAACTGCTTATGCTTATAAAACTAATTTTTGATACACCCCAAATAACAATAATTTTACCCCACCCTTACTTCAAACAACTTGTATAAGCAGCTACTTATGTTCCAAACTATATAATTTTATATAGTTTTTTGTATAACTGTAATTATTCTCCGTTCTATAACGCAAATATGTGCTACCCAATACAATATTTTTAGAACCACCCTGTATAACTAATTCAATTCCAACCATCCTATGAATGCAACTGCTTATGTACCACCTAATATTACATGCACGCACGCACACATCTTCAACCGTATTCAACAGAGAAGAGATCGCCGGAATAACAAATTTTCGTTTTAATAAGCTAATGGAATATGTTTCGCAATTTCACGAGACTGTCACTTAACTTCGTCTCTAAAGTAAACTGACTTCAAAAGCATCAAAATGAAAACCATTACAAACACCCTGTACGACATATTTTCATGGCATTCTTTGCGGAATTATACGGAATCAAACTGGAACATATCTTTGTATAATACAATTTATAATATTCAAATTGCGTGAGCAGTTTTAGAGAAAACAGTGAAGATTCATTGAAAATCCCTGAAATCTCGCTTATTTACTTTTTTTCTGATTAGCTAGAAAACGGTAAATCTCATGTTATAGACAATTGTATAAGACCTTTCTGTAATGTTTCTTAATGCAATGCAGTTTAAATCATCAAAATTGGCTGGGCCGTTTTTGAATAACCGCTCAACATACATGAAAAAAAGTTGCATACGAATTGATAGCCGCATTTGGAAGCTGGTTAATAAGCCCACCTATCTGCCCCCCAAATTTGTCGAACCTTCTACAAAACAATGTCTTACCAACAATGGTGGACATTTTGAAGATCTAATTTAAGTACAAGATAATTCTAACGCTAATACAATATTACTATTGTAAATACGAGGGTGAATCAAATATGAACCGGACTTTTGTTTTAAAAATTTTATTGGTACGATCAATACAAATTTTAATACATATTATTTTTCTACATAGTCTTCTCTCTTATGTATACATTTTTCCCACCGAATCGGAAGTTTTTTAATACCTTTCTCAAAGAATGAATCTGGTCGTGTCGATAACCAATTGCGCACAAACGTTTCTACACCTTCGTTGTCCTCAAAGTGGTGGCCTCCCAGTTCTTTAAGTGGCCCAAACATGTGGTAAGTAATACTCAGCATTAATTGTACGGCGTTCGCGCAGAAAATCGATCAGCAGTACGCCTTTCGAATCCCAAAAAACTGTTGCAAGAATTTTCCCTACAGAAAGACGGGTCTTGGCTTTCCGCTGTGCTGCCTCTCCAGGTTTTCGCCACACCATGCTTGCACGTTTGGACTCCGGGGTATAATGATGCACCCATGTCTCATCACAGGTGACAATATGTCTCAAAAACACATCCCCCTCTGCTCGATATCTTGCTAACAGCCTTTCACAGACGGTTTGCTTTCTGATCTTTCCTTAGAAGGCGAGGAACCCATCTTGCACACACTTTTTGGTAACCCAACTCATCTGAAATGGTTGATTGAGCACTCCCGTATGATATTCCAACGTGTTCAGCAATTGCCAATACTGTAAGATGGTGGTCACCTTCAATCAGCTCACGAATTACGTAGATATTCGCCTCATTGATGCTTGTCGTGGGACAGCGTGCATGAGGCTCATTTTCCACTGTCTCTCGGCCATCTGAAAACTTTTTGTGCCAGTCGTACACTTGGGTCCTTGAAAGTGTTTCATTGCCGAACTGTGCAGATAGTCGACGCAAAATTTCAGACGGTCTAACGCCCTCCCGCGCCAAAAATTTGATAACAACACGTTGCGCAACAGACGTATGCAGCTCTTGCTCTGACTTGATGCTACTAACAGCGCATCGACTACGCCTCGCCAAACCGACGAACTCCCCTCTTCTTAACATCCCTACCTAACATATATCGAGACGTCACGCCACTCGAATTACCTACAGGGCGAGAAACAGAAAAGTTCGGTTCATATTTGATTCATCCTCGTATAAAGTAAATAATAATTGTTTTAATTTGGAAATTTAAAATGACATTACTCTGTAAAAAATAATCTTATTTTAAAAACTGATTTGACAGAAAATTGACAAAAAAACGAGACTTTTAAAAAAAGGTATCTCATGATATCCCTTTGTATTTAAACTTTTAGGAGTGACATGATCGATACGTGTAAAATGTATCCCCCGGCAAATATATATTTTTTTATCTTTTTGTTTTAAAATTTATTTTGAGAGTTTTGAAATGTATGTATCTGTTATGATATTTGTTTCATTTATTTGTGTAGTAACAATCTTGAGTTCATAGTGAGAACCATAATAATTGCTTTTTTTGTAGGAGACACAAATATGTCGTCCGACACAAAATATTTTGAGAACTTTCATCATTACAAAACTAATATAATCTTCCAACTTACATTTCAACAGCATTCAATTATTGCACTGAAAAAATTTATCTGTTAGAACCATATATATTTTTTGGAGACCAAATTAGAGGGGCACATCTTTTATCTTGAAAAACGACCCATATTAGTGTTGTCCTACGTCCCGAACACGACACGTGAGATATTTATTATGATTAAAACCCCCATTGGACTAGACTTTATTTGGAATATCCGAATAGAAACGGAATGCACATAAATTCCGCCTTCAGCACACATAAAAATGCATAGAGAGAGTTTTTAACGGTATGGTAATCGTGAAATATTGTTGTAATTTGGATGTCATGAGCTTCGGCATTTTTTTTTTTTTTTGAGTAAGTAGTAACAGTGTAACATTCATAGCGTTGTCATATATAGTAGTGGTACTTGTAGTTGTAGAATATAAAGTAGGTGGAACCATTTTGTTTGATTATTGTTTTTTTAGTTTTTCATATTGATATGTGTGTACAGTCATAGATATAATAAAAACTCACTGAAAGATAAAAATGTTTAGCTGATTTCAAGAAGCATTGACTAATTTAAGAATATTTATTACATTTCCTCTCATAGTTATTTCATGTATCTAAAAGAAAGAAAGAGCAAAAGAGAGAGCAAAGAGAGAAATAGATTGTATTTGTCAGATGTGTGTCTCAAATAGCATATATAACCATATATTTACATCATCATAATTATATTCAGGTATCACTATCACCTGATTTATAGTCCAGCCAATGACCATTTTCCCGGGTAATTTGTCCAATCAGCACCGATTTTAATAAAAATTTGGATTTGAGTACTACTTAACCTCTGCTACAAAGTTAACTATGTGCCGGAGGTTGCTTTTTTCCCGGGGGAGAAAAAAATATATAAAAAAGTTCGGGAATGAATAAACTAACTAATTTTAAGTAACTTTTGTTCAATAAAGTTTCTTCTGAAAGTCAATTCTTATCGAGTTAATTGCAAGTGAAATTATATAAATGAAAAATCTATATTTGTATTCCTTATAATGAGCCCTTTCATTTGATGTATTGCATGATGCGTTAAAAAATATTTTTTTTTCCGTTTAATTCTATAATTTGGCACCCAGTCATAATATAAGGGATTTCTTCGTATTTTTCCTGTAAACAAAAAAAATTAGATCTTATAGTTTGGGAATAAAGGGGCGAATGGGTAATTTATTTAAATATTTTTTTAAATTACTTTCAAATATTATTTTTTAAAAATTTAAAAAAATATATTTGTATTCGTCATAATGAACCCTGTGATTTGGTATATTACTTGATCCGTTAAAAACAATTGTAATTTGTTATTTTCCATTTAATTCTATAATTTGCCCCCAAAATGAATATTAGGGGGTTCTCCTTATTTTTCCAGTAAATTTCAGGTGAGGCGCTATACCTTTTTTTTTCATAATTTTACAACTTATGGTTTTGAAGATAAGGGGGGGATGGGTAATTTTTTTATATTTTTGTTAATACCTTTTATATTTATTTATTTAAAAAATATAAAAAAACATATTTGTTTTCGCCATAATGAGCCCTTTCATTTGATATATAACATGATGCGTTAGAAACAATTTTAATTTTATATTTTCCATTTAATTCTGTAATTTGCTCCCCAAAATTAAAAGTAGAGGTTTCTCCTTATTTTTCCAGTAAACTTCAGATCGGACCCTATAACTCCAATTTTTTTGCAAAACTTTACGATTTATAGTTTCAGAGATAAGGGGGGGTAAAGTTTGGTATATTTTCGTTAATATCTTTTTAACAATTTTTTTTCAATTTGAAAAAAATATATTTGTGTTGCTCAGAATGGGACCTTTCATTTTTAAATTTTCATTTAATTCTATAATTTGCCCCCCAAAATTAATATTAATGGTTTCTTCTTATTTTGTAAAGTTCGGGCAACCTTCCATTTTTTTTCAAAATTTTAGGCTCAGTAGTTTCAGAGATTAGGGGGGGAACTGTCGATTTTTTTAGTTTTTCCCCCGAAAAGTACCTCTCAAATCAAAATTTCTTCTTTTAGGATATGTAGTCCTGATGGGGTCACCAAACTATGCATTTGTACCAAATTTCAACCTCTTCCGTCCAGTAGTTTAAAAAAAATTGCTGTACTCGGACAGAGACAGAAATCCGGAGTGATAATATAAGGGTATCCGTATATTGTATATACGGAACCCTAAAAAAACATACGGTTTTTTGTAAATAACTTTAAAAATATGCACTTTAAGAAAAAAATCTTTTAGATCAAAAATGTAGCTTATAAAAAAACAAAAAAAATTTTGGATTTGTGGTTTCAGTATAACCAATTAGACCAATCAATAGAGCAAAAATTAACTGATAATGTGCAAAAAATACTATCAGGATACCGACTGTGCCATTACATTAACAAAGATTCCTAGCAATATTTTGCTGTGTTTTCCACTCGCAACTATGGTTTTTTACTTTGTTATAAACAATTGAAGCAAGAAAATTTACGTTTTTTTTTCTTAGCATGTTTATAAAATCAAAAATAATAAACTAATCTCAATGGTGTCAATAGGTCAATTGTAAAGCATGAAAATATAAATGACATGAGCCCAGGCTCCATCCGATTGGATCATTAGTAACAGGGAAAAACAAAAAATACTGAAAATGTTGGATTGTATTTTAAAAATAGTATCTTCGTCACTTTAGAAGCTGTAGAACTGGGCTTGTAGGAACTGATAGTAATTTACATATATTTTATGTATGCCAAAACCAGGCGCTACCGGTTTATTAGTTTTTGAATAATTGTGATATAAAGTTTTCTGTTCACTATTTTTGCATTGTGCCCCCCCATATGTTATAGATAATCAAATTTCAATTTTGAAAAAGGTTATTGAAATATCTGAAAAATGTTAGCAAACATGACAAAAAATGTGCGAGCGTATGAATGTATCCAAGGAGTGGGGGAAACACGGTTGTTGAGGGGAAGGGTATAGTAATATATAGTAGAGGTACATACATAGATCGTTTTAATATTTAAAATCCTTACAAGTAAGAATTTTTTTAATGACCGCTCTCCTTCGATGTTCCGTAAACCCAAAATCCACAAATTAAAGCAAAAACGTTTCCGAGAAACCATTTACTTATAAATATATTAATAAGCAAACAGTTTTCATTTGGTATAATAAAATTGAACAAATCACTCTGTATAGAAGTTTTTTTAACGATTAAATTCTTTCACCATCTGTCAGAGTGACAGTTACTATCGATAATAATTATTGTTAGCAGTTCCCCTCAACAACCGTGTTCCCCCACTACTCGAACATATTCATACGCTCACCAAATTTTGGTCATTTTTGCTAACATTTTTCGTATATTTCACAGACATTTAATGAAAAGTTAAAATAGAGGCGTTCTGGAATGATACCTCTACTTTCAACATCTCTATTCTAAACTGATATTTGACGATCCATGTCGCATGGAGACACACTGCAAGAATAGGAACTAAACATTTCTGATAGAAATTATTCAAAAACTAGTAAACCGATAGCGCCTGGTTTAGTCACGCATAAGGTAGATATCAATTACTATCAGTTCCCACAAGCCCAGTTCTACAACTTCGATAGTGACGGAGTTATAATAATATAAAGAAAACCGCTAAATTTTCCAGTATTTTTTGTTTTTCTCTGTTACTAAAGATCTTATAGGATCGATCCTGGGCTCATTTCATTGGTATTTCCATGCTTTACATGCTCACTTGTTGACATCATTGAGATTAGTTTATTATTTTTCATTTTATAAACATTCAACGAAAAAAAAAGCAATTTTCTTGTTTCAATTGTTTATAATAAAGTAAAAAACCATAGTTGCGAGTGGAAAAGGTAGCAAAATATCACTACAAATCATTCTTAATGTGATGACACAGGTAGTATCCTGATAGTATTTTTTGCACGAAAAAATCTCTATTGATTGGTCTAAATACAAACGGAGTTATAGCTTACTCTCTTCGAGGTGTCAATCATTCTCTCGAAAATCCTAAATGTCGGTCTTACATCTCGCGTCTTCAAGGAGTTATAGCTTGTTGAACTTTTTTTTTTATTTGTCTAAACAAAAATTAAAAGATTTATCGTAAAATAACTGAAAAACAATGCATTTTTCGGGAAAAGTTTTTAAATACTTTTTTATGAAAGTCTCTAGCACGAAAACCAAGCGAGTTGTGACATAAATAATGTTGGATTTTTTGTTTTTTGACAAAGAAATGTACAAATTACCCCCTATATGCCACTCCAGTTGAAATTAATTGCTACCACTCCACAAATCACTTGAATTAGTTATTTCAAATAGGCTCAGAAAGTTTGACCGGTTTAAAGTAAGTAATTTTGAAAAAAGTCGAGCCTCAAGAGAATATTGTATTTTTATAATTTTGAAAAAAAATGTCTTTTTTTTTAAATAACTTAAAAACTATGACAGCAAAAAGGATTTGTTTATCCTATGGAGAGGATAACATTTTGTGACATTGAGGATAGTGGTTTATAGACTATTTTCACCTCGTGCTAAGCCAAGGATAAAGAAAATACTGTTTCATCCAAGGGTGTGTATTCCATTCCATGCTCGTGTGGGGCAGTATACATCGGTGAAACAGGTCGAACTATAATCACCCGTATATGTGAGCACAATTATTTGAAAACGGGCCTGCTGTCAAACTCTGCTGCATCTGAACATCATCACGAAACGGGCCAACAAATCCTCTTCGATAGCTTCTATGTCGTGGCCAAATCTCCGTATTATTTCATCAGAAAATTCCGTGAGGCCTTTGAACTGGCCAAAAATCCCAAGAAGACAAAGGTTTTGAACTTTCGCCCATCTGACAACCCTGCATCCACATTTCAATAGAAATCCCATCAACAAAATATATCACTTACATTACCTACTAATAACATTCTATGAACGTATTCAAGAATATAATCACAAAAATAAAACAATCTAAAATAATCCCATTAAGTGTCTGTTACCTGAAATTTCGGGGGTCAATTATTATTTCTAGGTTGGCTAGATCCAAAGTATTAGTCATTTACAATTTGTGCGACAGTGTGAGAAGTTTAATAAAGTGAAGTTTCAAAGTGTATTTGTGAGAAAAAGACTAAATGAATGGAGTCGCCGCAAGGTAACTAACATTTGTTTTGTTTTTTCTCATTGTCGAAAAAGCCCCTTATAAGTGTGGGCGAACCGTCGGAAAACTTTGTTTATATGCTGGTTCAGATATATAAATAAAGTAATTCGAAAACATGATGCGGTCCAAATCTGGAAAAACAGAATCAGCAATAACTATTTGTCGTTAAATAAAAATTAAGTTTTTTTCCTCTTGTTCACCCTAATCGCGGACTGACTGTATATTGTTTACTCTAAACCTAAATCTGTTTCAGCATTACAAATTCTTCAAACCCAAAGTTTTCCAGCCCAGACAAATTTCTGTCGTATAAATACGCCTCAGCAGATAAAATACACAATTAATTATGAACTCAGAACCGAAGAAACACTTACAGCAGATCCCATCGACAGCGACATACTTCATCATCGCGAACATCCAAGAAAATTCATTCTGTAAAAGAACGCCATCTATTTCAAGTTGTCAGCGATTATATTTATCAACGATTGTCTTTTTCAACAGTCTACTATTCACATAAAGCAAATAAATTTCCGTCTGTTCGAGTTTTCGGAGATAAAAATGAAACTCAAGACAAATGTGCTTCATCATCTGAAATTTATCAGTAGTTTATTTGCGTAAAAAACCGGTTAAACTTCGTTTTGGTTGGTGGGCGGCGTATGATCAGAAGATCAATTTGGTGAATAAATTGCACAGATTTTTCTAAGGTATCTTGTTATCTGATTTGATATGTGATGTATATATTGCATGTGTTCCAGATAAAAGCAACTACATGGGAATTCCCGAAACGGCAAGAGATACAGGGTGGCTTAAATAAGAAAAGAGTTGCGCTATTTTAAGCCCAATCAGGGGATGTATCGAAAATAAGAATATCTACAGTGGTTTTCCAAATATTGAAATAAACAAAAAATTGTGGTTTTCAAAAAAAGTTTGCAATCTTGTAAACAAATGTGATAAAATTTGGTATTTTTGTATTAGCGGCTATGACCACTCTATTGACGTTGACGGATTTTTGTAGGTCTTCTAGACTTTTGAAGCGAAAACTTCCTTTATACAATATCAATAATAAATAGGAAATAAACTAATAAAATATCCAATTAACAAAGAAAACCTCCACAAAATTTGCTTTTCTAATAAAAAATCCAATTCTCTCTTTGTGATATGTAGGCATTACGGACTTGACATATGTCAGAAGTCAGAAAAGAACGCTATTAATTTCATACTAGCTGTCGCCCAGTGGTCGAAATTCGACCAATTGTGTCAATATCTCTGGCAGGTTAAGTAACATGAAAATTTTATCGTGACATTCTATCCTAGGACTTTAGGGAGAACAGCAATTACACAGAACGGATCCAGATTCGGAACCTCTGTGTGATAGTTTTCTCGAAAATCCTAGATGTCGGTGTTACATCTCGCTTCTACAATTAAGTAACGAAATTCAAGTTTTTTACAGATATAATTCATAGAACTTTATTTGTGTTCAAATTCGTAATTCTTAATTTAAAATGACAACAATTCAACTGCTAATGGGCTACCCTACATATTTATTTTTTCTAACCCCCCTGTATAGCTATAATTGCACTCAATTCTCTAACATTTATTAAAATCCTCATTATAATAATTCCATCTCATTATATAATTCCACCACCCTATATATGCAACTGCTCATGGACCACGCATAATATTTTTTAACATTTTTGAACCACCCGGTAAACCATTCTGTATATGTCACTGCTTATAAGTCGCCGTATTTACTCTTTTTGTTCATGAAAATTTTTAATTATCTTCTATAACTATAATTCTACTCCGATCTATATTTCAATCATTATATATATGGAACTCTTCGTGGTCTACTCTATAAATCATTTCCTTTTCTAACATTTTTTATCACCATCCTGTATATCTATAATTTTTCTTACCCTATATTCCATCTTAACTATATATACAACTGCTTATGGGTTACGAAATGTTGCATTTCCATTTCTGCCACCCTGTATATGCATCCATGTATAACATTTTTTGATCCACCCTGTATAACTGTAATTTTACTGCATTTCTATTCCAAGAACCCTGCAAATTCAACCGCTAATGGGTTTCCCTATATAATTATTTTATTAGTTATAATTGCACTCTACTCTATATTTTAAACACACTAAATATGCAAATGCTTATGTGCCACCCATTAAAAAAATGATTTCGAACATATCTGGAATCACCCTATATAATTATGATATTCAACGATTACTTTACCCACTAAACAATAACGACGCTTGCATGCCACTTCCAGAAGTACATGCTCTAATTATATAACGGCATTGATCTGTCTATATATAATTACTCAATGGTTTGAGTCTGGCGGCGGCACGCGGCACATTCATTTGTTTGGCATTGACATTATTGACGTAAATAATGAATTTTAATTATATTTTATTTAAAGAATGAACCAATATTATAAATTAAGATTAGTATTCTGCACTGAAGGTCGTCAGTAGCTACTAAACAAAACAAAAATGAAGAAAATCGGTTGAGAAACAGAGGAGAAAATGGTACCTAATCGTTTTGTCTTAGCCTATTTATATATAGATAACTTTTGTTAATTTTTTGCCGTATTTACAATTCATCGGATATGAGCTTCAACTCGTAGTTAATAATTTGGCACTTATAGAAATTTAATTTAAGAATTAAATTATACATTAGGATCAATACTTGAGTCATAACAAAATAGTGACAATTATGTTAATTCTCCTGAAATTTATAACAGAGACAGGAGATAACAAGAAACGGGAAGTATAAGTCGTAAGGAGCATTTTGCTTTCATCGTTCAGTCTCAAATGACTGCCACTCTTTTTTGCAATCATTGTCAATTATATTCTTTCTTATATCCGCTATATTGGATTTATAGGTCATTGAATAGCACAAGAGCCTTTCAACCATGTATAACAGGCCAATCTCTGGATGACAGAAAATGTAATTAATAAAAAAAACACTTTTTTACTTAGTTGGCTGTGAAAAAAAAATGCTGTGTCTGTTGTCATAGTTGTGTATACCTCTGAAAAATTTATTATTTATTTGGTTCTATCTATCAAGAGTTTAATATTTTTTAAAAACAAATGTGATAACTTTTATGTAACCTAGTTATTAGAGCGTTTTTCATTTAAATTAAATATGAAAATGTATTCAAATTGGGAAAAAGTGGATATGTATAATAGTTTCATGTCATAGAGTGTGTAATGAAAATGTTTAAAAATCTTGTTTTACAAAGTGTTGTCAACAATCCTCGTACTTCCCTTTGTCAAATAGAAAATAAGTTATATTTAAAAACGAACTGATTTCAACTGGCTTAAAATAAAAACCGTTTAGAAAGCGTATACAATCAATAACTATTTTCTGACATATTTTTTTAATCTGATTTACGGTACAATTCTATTGTTTATTTTAGCATATTCTTATCTCTAACTCTCTCTCTAATTTGTATTTTCTTATATTATCCACATATTTTTTAAATTTATTATTTGTTTTATTTTTTGACATAATTTTTATAAGTGTAACTCTAACTCTCACTATATTGCTACCACCCCTATCGGGTGTTTCTCTGTATTGATCAGCCAATATAAATTATTTGTTCATCATTTTCTGAATCACCCTGTACAACTATAATCCAACTCTACACGATGCTGCAACTGGCCTGTACAAGTATTAATCCTCTCCACTTTATTGACTGTTTCTATTTTTCTATTGTTTAAATCACCCCTCCGCCCTATAACTCGAATATCCGTACTGCATATACTTACTTAACAATTTTTTGATTTTATTTTTTATTCACTCTGTATAACTATAGTTTTACTTTACTTTTATTTCAACCACCTTGTATACGCAAGTATTTATGTGCCACCCAATACAACATTTTGTGAACCACCCTATTTCACTTTATATTTCAACCATTCTATATATGGAACTGCTTATGTACCACCCAATATCACATTAATTTGTAAGATGTAAGATTGAAACCACCTGTCTAACTGTAATTTTACTTCGCCCCATATTTCAACTACGTACATAGGTCTTTTCATATTCGAAAATTTTTAGTGGGCGTGCGTCAACTTCTGTCATTTTTTTCTGGCAAAAAACGTATTTACATGCCAATTGTGTGAAATCTGGCAGAAAAAATGATGCATGGGAACCAAAAATTTTCGAATATGAAAAGGCCTATTGCTTGCTGTTTGAATTTCGATGCACGAACACAGCTACCACCGTATACCACCATATAGAAAACATCGCTCATCAAAAAAAATATTTTCAATACACTAATGGAATATGTTGGGCCATTTCATTCGACTGAAATCAAGACCATTACAAACATCCTGTACGATATACTTTTATGGCATATCTTGACATTTAAGATAGACATTTACATTGATGTTTATCATGTTTTCGCAAATATTTTTACGATTTTTGGAAAAACGGTACGTTTTAAGTTAAAGATAATTATACGGAATCAAGTTGGAACATCTCTTTGTAGAATACAAGTTAAAATACTCACATTGGTTGAGCCGTTTTAGAGAAAACAGTGTAAGTTTATTGAAATTCACTGAAATGTAGTCTCTTAATTAATCTTATTTATGATTTTCTGGAAAAACAAAAATCTCAAGCTATAGAAAATTAAATAGTACCTTTCTGTAATATTCCTTAATACAATGCCGTTTAAATCATCAAATATGCCCATGCCGTTTTTGAATAATCGCTGAGCATACATAAAAAAAAGTTACAGACGAATTGATAACCCCCTCCTTTTTGGAAGTCGGTTAATAATAATAAAAGGGACTAAATTGACTGCTCAGAATTTTTTTTAAAAGCACAAGAGAAAAGCATTTTTGTGAATAACTATATCGAGTATTATTTGAAAAGCTCTAAAAATGTCCGATTTTTTGAGGTCATAGCCAACTATGGTTTCCATTCAAAAAAAAGATAAGTTTGTGTCATATCTTGAAAACGAGAGCTGTCACGCAAGCGAGGACATGACAATCATATTCGGGAAACAATTCCCTTCAATTTTGATATTTACACTTTTTTTATAAAATCAAAAACAAAGGAGCTAGAGGGATTTGACTAAATCGACAGAATTTAGTTTGTTCAAAATATCTAGTAAGCCATGACTTTTTACAAAAATACCAAAGTGTCATTAAATTGGGCCGGTAAAACTGCAAACTCTTTCCCATTTTAACCATTGCTCTATCTCCGCTAGTTTCCATACATTCACACTTTTTAATCACTTTTTGTGGTGAAGGTCACATGTTTTATTTGAATTTATGATATCTCCAAAATTGAACTCAAGGAGAATATATTTGACTTTCTTTTTCTTTCTGACCGACACCACACTTGCTTGATCGTTAAATACCCATACAAATTAATTTACTGTGTAAAAAAACAGTAAATAAACAAATATAACATCTAATTAATATACAATAAAAGCCGAAATTTCTCTTTTAGTTCTAATAAACATTTCAATTTTCATTTTGTGATATTTTAAATTAGAGACATACATCATACGTTAGTATCAGAACAGTACAAAAGAAACTCTCTTCGAGGTATCATTCTTTTGTACGAAAGACAATATATATAATATAGATTGTTTCTGGTTAGAGAACTTTCATCAGCTACGCTTCCCACAATTGTATGTCCTCTCGAAGACTTCTTTATGTATTTGATACATATCGTTAAATTTGAAGACGCGAGATGTAAGACCGACATCTAGGATCTTTTTTTTCTTGCGTACAAAAGAATGACACCTCAAATAGAGTATTCAATATCTCTGAGAGGTGAAGTTAACCTGAAAATTTCATCGTGACATTCTAACCTAGGAACCTCTATGTGCTAGTTTCCCCGAAAATCCTAGATGTCGGTCTTTACATCTCGCTTCTTCAAATTTAACGATATGTATCAAATACATAAAGAAGTGTTCGAGAGGACATTCAATTGTGGAAAGCGCAACTGATGAAGGTTCCCTAACCAGAAACAATATATATTATATATATCGTCTTGCCTATTTGATATCTCTGACAGGTGAACTTAATCTGAAAATTTCACCGTGACATTCTAACCTAGGAGTTACGGATAACGGCAATAACATGGAACGGCTCCAGATTCGAAACCTCCATGTGATAGTTTCCCCGAAAATCCTAGATGTCGATCTTTACATCTCGCGTATTTAATGCAAAAGATGTCAAGATTATGGCAGGTACAGACAAGGCTGACAAACTGGAACTCCTCAAAAAACGTCAAGTTTATACATGGTAGAAACAAGCAAACTTATATGAGGATTCGACTGAAAAAGTGTACATCTGCAAGCATTAAATAACAACGTCAAGATGTCACCACAATGACGCTATTGTAAAAAAAGAGTATGACGTGAATTGCTAAATATAAAATAATATTAATGTCCAGTCTAGAATGACTGCCGCTTTTTTTAATTCCTCGTATTATTACCTACAACATAAACCAAAATGTGGTATTTCAGACTTTAACACTTGTCGAATCCCATAGAATCCAGAAAGCCAATCGGTGGCATAATTTGGCAAATCGTACCTCGATGAATACCCCTCTAATAGAAATGATTGGAATTATAGATGACTTGGTAATTTTGACCGTGACGTGATCCACGGAGAGAAACCACGGAAAATCTGTAACACTGAATAATTCACACATTCTGGATCGGAACGGTCGTAAGTAGATTCTCGCAGGTAAACAGAAATGTAAATTAACTTGAATTATTCCGTTGGCTGGTGACAATTTGCATTCGGAATTCCAACGTGCGATGTTTGAAATTGCTGATTTGCGTAGGGTTGATAAAGTTTGGTGAAAACAGGTTTTTTTCTTTCAAAATTAAAACTAATTGGGTCTGTTAAACATTCACCCAAAGTTTTACATATTTTCGGTAATGTTCTACAATTAAACTTTTTGAAATGGATATTACCGAGGCCGACAATTTTATTCTATCACATAATCGGTCGTAATTAATTGATTCTAATGCCAATCGTTTACTGTTGTCCATAATAACACAATAAACTTGTTAAAAACCCAGTTTTCGGAAATCTTCCTTTACTTATCTGTTTGCATTATTTCGGGAAGTACTTTGCGCTTTCGGCTGTGGCGTTCATTGTGCAGACATCAATTTATCTCAAGCCTGGTTCGATTCAACGACACTGCCAAGTGAGGAGTTTGACTGTGGCTATAAATTTGTCAAAAATAACGCAAAAGCCCTAAGGCAAGCTCAGCGAGGACAAACAGAGACAAAGCTGGTTTAAACCCGGTATTCAGTGCACATAAGAACTAAGTACGCACAGCTTATGGATCATTTTAGCTTGAAGAGGAATAAATGGCTTGTGACGGCAAAGACTATTTTTAGCGGACTACTCCTAGTCAAATTACGTACGAAACTTTTTGCTATTACTACAAAATAGCTTACAACAAGACAAATCTACAGAAACACGACAAGAACGTTTCAACAAAACTTCCTGAATATAAATTAGTTGATAAGGTTACTGACAAAGGTTACAAAAACTTACAATCTCTACAACAACTGTAAATTAAATTAAATTAAATCTTAGAGATAACCAATAAACAAGAGGTTACTTTGATAACATGGACCAAAGTTAGTCCCAGAATGTTTTTTGTTTTTGATATTATAACCCGTTAAATTAAAGTTCCCAGATTTTATTTCTCAAAAATAATCCTTTGCAAATGTGTAGCATCTACTTCTCCACAATCTATTAGCCTAGAAATAAAATTCTTAATCATTTACTGGAGCATAGCTCTTGGAAGTTAGCAAAGGTCTTAGCAATATATCAAGAATATGTAGTGCTTCTTAACCTAAGGTATTTAAAAAATTATATACTTTGTCTTTTAGTCACCTATACCAAATAAAATTTATTCTCCGAATTTTATTTCTGAATATAGAATAGGTTAGCATAACTCGTTGCTTTGTATTAGTGAGGTTAATAGATAAGTACATTTGACAAAATTTGGGTAGGCCAAGAAAGTTCAGCTTCTGAGATTTTGGCGTACATGATATATGTTTTGGAAAATTCTATAGATAACGCAGTTGCTAATGAGAATTAAGACAAACTAGATGTTTCATGCTAAAAAATCTCTTTTTGGAGATTATAAATTTCCGAGTACAACCCTCTGCAGTGCAGAAGGAAAGAGCTTCAGGTTTTAAAAATGTCTAAACATTGGTGAGTAGTAAGAAGACTGTACCCACTATCTCAGCCAGGACCTCAAGCTGTTCTTCTCTTCTGGTAAGACCTTACATTCTTCAGGACAGTTCTTGATCTTTTCTCTTCAATGCTTATGCCCTTCAATACTTCTTCTTTCCTATTTCTATTGCTCAAAGACCTTTCAGTTTCCATTAATTCCTTTTCCATCTTTCAATTGTTTAAGAAGCCTAGACCATGAAATAGTAGACCAATATGTGAACAAACCTCTCTAGTACTCTAAGTGACGTCTCAACTTAGACATTATACAGACCTCATATCATCATATATCATACCATACTATTATTGGTGTGTAGAATATATAAAGAATGTTTACCTATTTCTTTTAAAATAGGTAAATTAAAAATAAATTATTGATAAAATTCAAGTGAGATGGCGCCGTTTATGAACAAGTAGCTTAAGCCTTAATCTTTGAAATTTAACATTTAGGTCCTTGACAGTAGTCGACAGTAAAAAACCAATCGTGCAGCGAAATTTAAATATTACTTTAATAATTAACTTTTATTTACAAGAGGTGTGCTCTAAACCCTGTTTAATCCATTTATAGGGTTACCTTTTTACAAAAATAGTGAGAGCAGCAAGTATATTAAAGTGGCCAAATTGAATGTGTTTATAAGAGGATTCGCGTTTATCGACAGCAGATGCAAATTTTTTTTGATTGATCAGTAAAAAAATAAAATGTTAAGTGAAGAATATTTTGGAAAATCATGCATACCCATTGTTGCATCAAAAGGTAGTAGTGAAACGCTCACCAGATGTGATATGCTAAAAGTGTGTAAATTATTTATATTTATCACATGTACAAATGGAATTTGAATAAATTATAGTAATAAAATAAATCGATTTATTTTTCAGTTTTATTTCATATAGGCTAAAGGCGTAAAACGTTATGTGTTCTCATGTTAATTCGAAATACACAGTAAACTTATACAGGATGATTCATAAATGTTATATGTAGCCCAAAGCAGTTATATATCCCTATATTAGATGACTGAGATATAAGGCGCTGTAGATTATATTTATACAGGAGGATTCCAGATATGTTAGAAACCAAATTGGTGGTAGATAGAAAGTTGCATATACAGAGTGTTTAAAATATAGAGTCGAGTGCTATCACAGTTGTACAGGGTGCTTAGAAAAAGGTATGATATAGAGTAGCCCATTAGCGGTTTCATTTATAGGGTACTTGGAATAAAAAGTGCAGTAGAATTATAGTTACTCAGGGTGGTGCAAAAAATATTATATAGGGATGCATACACATTGTAGTGGAAATAAATGGTGGAGTAGAATTATATTTATACAGTGTGGTTTAAAAAATGTTAGAACAAAAAATGAATATTTCGCAGCCTATAAGCAGTTGCATATATAGGATAGATGCAATATAGGGTAAGAAGAATCATAGTTATTCAGGGTGATTGGAAAAACGGTTAGAAAAGGAAATGATTTATAGGGTAGCCCACCACGAGTTGCATATATATGATGATTGAAATGTAGGGCGGAGTAGAATTATAGTTACATGAGATAGTTAAAAAAATTAGAAACAAAAAGGGTAAATACGGTGACTCATACAGAATGGTTGGAGTGTTATATTACTTCAAAACATATAGGTACTGAACTATTTGGTATCCTTTCGTTCTTTGGCCATTTGCAGATTTTTATTTTATTACTTTTTATTACACCAATAATACTGTTGGCCTGGCAGTTATTAAAATTTCCTACTTGGAAACCACTCGAAACCATCGATCCCTTGCATCGAGTCGCGCTTTTGAAGTTACCGACCTTTTTTTAGAGAAATGATCTACAAATAAGGTGACTGTCATTTAAAACCCTACCTGTATGACAAACTAGGTATATGAATAGCTTTTATAAGTGATAGCAAATCCTACGTCTTTAAGGTCTAAGTTATATATTTCACTGCTTATATAATCTGTTACTAAAATATATTCAAACTTCAGTATGAAATATCGTTATCAACTTTTAGTGTTAATAATATGTTTGTTATAGCCAAAGAGAATTATTAAACTATACTGCAGATATTATGTGCCATGTATTAGTTGTTTGATAACAAACAAAAGTCGAGAGACAGATCTTAGACCTGTTCAGAATTTCGGGTGGGACAATTTCCTTAGGGATGCCTGCGGTAAGAGAATGGCTTGACATAGGCCGTGATTAATGATTGTTGTTTGTTTCGTAGACGTTATTTACGTCTTATTTGTGACGAAAGGATGAACCGAATATTATCCGGAATACAGCTCGGGAGAGGTATCCAAACGGAATAATTCAAAATTATCTGCAAGTGACACGCTAATGGAGCAAACTCAAACTTGTATTCGTCACATGTCGGAAGGGCTATTAATTAAATTGTGGTGCACAAGATGCAAATTTCGAGAGATTTAAATTGCATCCCCAAATGGCGATGCCCGGATAATGTCATTCAATACTAATGTGATCTATTTAATTACAACTTGATAAATGAAACTTTACCACTCTCGACGAGCGCTAATCTGGTTATGAAACGTGAGGTGTGTACCGTCCGCACGAAGAGGACTTAATTAGATATGTTACGACAGGGGTCGCTGTATTTTAATGCCGAGGTCGGCTCGTACCTCAGAGATCATAACGAACATTTGTTAAGCTGCTTTTTGCGGAGCCAGAATATGCTCTATGTCCACTGAAGTTAGGTTCATATGGAAAACTTTCTTAATAATAAGAAGATAATTTCACTACTTAAAAGAAGAAGAAGAAGAGAAGAAAAAATGTTTGACAACATACACAATAGAAAAATATTCAAAATCTGAAAATTATATCAATTCTTCTTCCTCTTCCAGTGTCATCTTCATATTAAACGTTGACGAGTAACTCATCTTTCGATTAGTCGGAGAAACTTATACTGGGGTCCTCTAATTGTATGTCGAAGGTTTTCAAATTTCCATCTCTTGTTATTTTTCAGTTGCCTATCGTGCTTTTTAACCGACTTTCAAAAAGGAGGAGGTTATCAATTCGTCGCGTATATTTTTTTCGCTTTTTTTTGTATGTATGTTACCTGATTTCTTCTCCTGTGGTGCACCGTTTTGAATGATCCTGTGGTGCACCGTTTTGAATGAATATGGTCTTGTTTAATAGAGTATATATATATATATATATATATATATATATATATATATATATATATATCCGGATTGGTGAAACTTCAAATTTTGGAAAAGAATTCTATTGATAAAGTTATAAAATTTGTGAATGAACACATGCGTGCATGGAAATCGACCAATATCCCTAATATTTTAGTCGATTTTTCGATAACTCCTTATGGATGTGTGTAGTTTTTTAACGTTTAATCTATCAAGGAAGATCCTTAGGTGATCTCATATACTTTTCTGCGACGTGCAACCTACAGTTTTGCAGAAAATTACAGAAAATTCCGAAATTCTTATCAAAAATTTCATGGAAATGACATAACGGTCATTTCCTCATAAATATTTTAATTCCAACGTAATAGTGCGGTAATTTTAGGCACTGGAAGTTTTAATTGCGAATTTGAAAATTTTCTATGTACATCTCAAGTATATAGGTAGTAAAGCATAGTATTTTCGGTTCCTTAAATTAATGAGTACCAAGCTCGTTTTGTTTGTATACCAGGCAAATACCTATTTAAATGCAAATTTTTCCATTTTGCGAATACGGTGCTTTTGGTTGCCACATTCTCCCGGCCTAATAGAAAATTCAGTGACAACACATGTCAAACTTTAAACTGCTATTTGATGCGTTTATAGACAGGGTGTGAAATTAAAATTATATAGGGCGATTAAAAAACTGTTATATGATGTGGACATAAGCAAATCATATACAGGATTGTTGAAATATATGCTGGAGTTGCATTATGTTTATACAGTGTGATTAAAAAATTATTTATTTTAGAGCCCATAAGAAGTTGCATAAAGTGTGGAGAAATTAATATTACACAGGGCGATAATATAAAATGTTAAAAATGAAATAATTTTTGGGCTAGCAAACAAGGAGTTATATACTATGGTTGAAATATAGGACGGATTTGACTCCGTACTATAGTTTACAGAAGGTAGCTAACACATTTATGCTTGTCCGTGGACAGTCGTATGTACAGGATGGTTGGTACATAGGTTGGAGTGGAATTATCTATAGTTATAGGGTTGTCAAAAAAAGTTAAAAAAAGGTTACATGGCGTAGTCCATAAGGCATAAATATATTTTGGGCTTATTAAGTCAACGCGTACTAGTACATTTTGTTCGTAAAGATTTACCTGTCAATTTAAATGAGAAACTATCATTGTGTAATGTTGAGGCTTTCGATGTTACCTGGTTCTGTCTATTAAGGTTATACATACAAAATAAAAAATGAAGAATGAAAACTACCTGAGTTCAAAAAAAACTAAAAAGTTGAAAATAAAACATTAAAAAAATATATAACCGACTTCTACCTATAACTAAAAAGCTAAAAATATTTATAACAAAATACAACTCTAGCAAATAAATAACAAATTCAATGATGTTATGTACCTACCCAGGAAGTAAAAAATGTAAATATTAAAAGGTGCTCATTCTTAATTAATTACCTACCAATCTAGTATATTTTTGAAGTCGGTGCCAAGCAACAATCAAGTTTGATGAATTAGGAGAAAAGTATGCAATGAAGGATTTTAGATTTGCTTGGCACTGGCTTCAAAAACATACTAGATTGGTAGGTAATTAATTTGTACAGAATGAGCACCTTTTAATATTTACATTTTTTACTTCCTGGGTAGGTACCTAACAATATTGAATTTGTTATTTATTTGCTAGAGTTGTATTTTGTTATAATTATTTTTAGCTTTTTAGTTATAAGTAGAAGTCGGTTATATATTTTTAAAAATGTTTTATTCGAAAAACTTCTTCATTTCTCGTTCCGGTGGACCAATATACCTTAAGCATTCCTCTTTAAGTTCACATTTCAAATGCCCCAATCTTAATCATCATTTAGTATACAAAAGAATTGACCACACGTTACATTTTGTAAACTTCTCCCGTATTTTGATGTTTTGTGTGGTATCTCAAAGTAACTACTTATACATCTGTAATCCATTTCTTGCTTGGTCTATACGATGTCTAATTTTGTGTGAAGTATTTAAACTTTGCCACACTTTCCAACAGTTCTCCGTCTAATAGTAATAGATGAAGAACAAAAATTACTGAATTGTATCCCAGAGGTGCTAAAAGACCAAGAGAACGCCCTAATATAAGATGGGACAATCCGAAAAAGAATAAGAATAGAACAACATGGAAAGAAATGAAAAAAGAAAATGCAAGAGAAGCTACATCATGAATAAAACTGAACAGGATGATGATGATGATGATACTTACTGAAAAAGAAATAACAACACCATGATATAGATGGCATTGATTCAATAAGGTAGTTAATTTCTTCTTGTCCGTCCGTGAGGGACTAGGGTAAATTTCCGAGCCTTCCACCCATCATGTCCCAAACATCTTCTACGGGCGAAAGTTCGAAGAATCTGGACAGCCATGGCAACATATTCAGATGAATATCTTCAAAAAAGTTGAAACTAACTCAGACAATATGAGGCCGAACATTATCTTGTTGAAATATGGAATCCATAAACCGATTAACCGATATATTAGGCGTCCAAGTATTTTAGGCATTTTAACATTACTAAACATCATGTTTGAGTACCTTGTGAATTTATAAAATTATTAAGATAATTAAAATAATAAATTCCTAGAAATTAAATTATTCATTAGGTAAGTGTGAAGGAGTTTTAAATAGTAATCTTCTCAGGAAAAATATGTGTATATAGCAAACTGGGTGAAATGCAATCTCTGAAACATCAGAATTCAGTTGTAACTGTTTCAAAACCCAAATTCAAAGCAGCATTATTGTTGTATATATCATATTAGTAGTAAATTTTCTTAGTTAAGACGGTTTATACTGACAAACATTTTAATGCCAAATTTTTATTTTATAATTCTCGTTGGGAACATTTTAATATATTAGTGTTCTGAAAAGTATTAGAAAAACTTTGCCGTATGTGTATCTTTTCAGATTTCATTAAGTACCAACATGTAGATTATTTGTAAGAAAATAACTAAATAGAAATTTTCTGATAAGAGCATCATAACTACTTAAATATAAAAGAAAATTAAATATTTTCGGCCGCATAGACGTCAAAGTTCAGGTCATAAGTATTTCTATTTTTATAATCCTCCTATTTTTGGATAGTCTACAATTTGAAACCTTTACGATCCAATTTCTGAAGATAAACTATTTTTAGCATTAATTATTCGCAGTTCTTTATGAACACCAAATCTTTTAAAGTATTCCTTTTTTCTCACTTTGATTGTCTAAAGTTGGTAAAATTATCACGACCTTTATTAAGCTTCTGAATATCTTCACCAACAAAGTAAGTAAAACTTTTTGTTCGGTGTAATCAATCACGGGTTTAGGGAACAATCAACTTTGTGAAGTTTGTTACTTGTTCTGGTAATTAAAGCTTCTAAAAAATTAAAAATAAAGGGAGATACTCCATTAATTACTTAACGGCTCATCCACCTAAGGATCTCGAAGAGTATCTCGGTGTGGGGGTTTTGCTTGTTGCATAAAGGATAATTAAAATTTCACTCTTTTTTAATTATGGACTGTGCTTTCGAAATAAATTATGTAAACTTTCAAAATCAATATGGGGACACCGCTTAAAAATGTTTCCAGTGAGCCGTTGAAATTTATAAAGCCCCAGCTAGAAAACCAATATCTAATTGCTCCAATAACAGTTGAATATAACTGACCCTTGCCATTATGATTTGCCGACTTTGAAAAAGCTGTATTCAATTTCTGAAGTTTTAAAACAATACCTGATAGATTAAACAACACTAATAAATCGGCGTTCTTAAATATCTTGTGAAACTATCGCTACAGGTAAATATTACGAGATTGGTTAAATTAAGGACAAGTTGCCATTAGTAACACTGAACTTAGAATCCAAATATACAATAAAATATGCATGTTCTATTTGAAAAAGTTCACTTCCGGTCTGTTTAGACCATTTTTTCCTATGGATCCGTCATCAGTTTTGAAAAGAATAAATTGGTGACATCTTATT
Source organism: Octodonta nipae (assembly GCA_034190945.1). Classification (NCBI taxonomy): domain Eukaryota; kingdom Metazoa; phylum Arthropoda; class Insecta; order Coleoptera; family Chrysomelidae; genus Octodonta; species Octodonta nipae. Next base: position 11,165,080 of record CM067222.1, read on the forward strand.
GGGGGTGCGGGTAGTTTTGAAGACCTGGTATAGTATTTTAATTTCCCTATGATGCATTTTTAGGTTCGAAGCTAGTTAAACATATTTGTGTAATTAATGGTTATGTAGAAAATTAAATCTCCTCTCAAAATATCAAATAAAAAATCGAGGCTTGAACACACCCTTTTGTAGACATGAAAAATTATTTACCTTTCAAATTCTAACTATGTCCCGAAATTCAATAGTTTTAAAATATTAAAGAAAACTGATTTAAACATTTTGCAAAAATCGCCTTGTATCTCAGAGACAAATTAAAATATTCCTATACGGAATAAGGTACGCATGACTATATATATATGATATATATTGGTTCTGATCAGGAACTTTCATCAGTTGCGCTTTCCGCAATAGAATGTCATCTCATGTAATTTCCGTATTACACGGAACGGCTCCAGAACCTCTGTGTGCTAGTTTCCCCGAAAATCCTAGATGTCGGTCTTTACATCTCGCGTCTACAAATAGCGAATGAGTGTCAAAAACGGCAACTGTTCTTAATATAACCTAACTAGTGGTACGAGGGCTGCCTTTTATATTTCGGGATTGGACAACCCTGGTGTTGCAATCTGACAACTGACAGTTCTATCGTAAAGTTTGACATTTTTGAGGTTATACGTACTCAGAACGTTTTGACATACCAGCGCTATGTGTTGTTTAAAGTAACTTAAAGAATTCATCTCGGCCAAAAAATGGAATTAAATCGTAAACATTTTCGTGCGATTATTTTTTACAACTTTCGACGTGGATAAAAAGTCGGCAACTCCACCAAGGACCACTGTTTATCGATGGTACAAACTGAGAGGTCAACGTTTTTCGACACCTGAAGAAGGGGTTGCTACGTTCAGAATGCATGTTTTGGAGATACATCAATCAGAGTGGAAAAAGTGCTTCGACAATTGGTTCAAACGCATGCAAAAATGTATAGATCTTCATGGGGAATATTTTGAAAAACAATAAAACGATTTTCGATGAATAATATTTGTTTTTGTTCTCTTATCCCGAAATATAAAAGGCAGCCCTCGTACTTACCCTTTTAAGAGATAACAATAGTGGCATACGATATTAAAGACACTCTATAAAACACAAATGTCTTCAAAAATGTTTAGTGCTTTATAGAAGAAATATGTCTTCAAATCTCTTGAAAGGGATGGCAAAGAAGTTAATATTGAAGCAGTATATACCAATTATTTCCGATTCGCTGACGATAATTGCACAAAGAGTGGGTGTGAATATAAACTTCATTAAATTAAAATTAAAGACAAATTGAGTTCACTTTGAACCAGTACAACCAGACGAACGAACTACAAAGAAGAATCTCTCTGGGATAAGCTGCTTTGGAAAAACTACGATATGTCGTCAAAAATCAGCAGCCCATCTGTGTAAAACTTAAAACTCTCACATTGACACAGGCAACCATAACAAAGTTAAGTTGCCCTGCTGGAGCCATACGGAGCATAATAAAGGCTTGTTCTATTAAATTTCAAAGACAAACAGCAAAACATCCGATGCTTTCTGCAAAATCGGTTTAATTACATTTATGATTTCAGGTGTGGAATATCATTTTTATCGTTGGTAACTATCTCAACATCTTTAACGTTTTCAATATGATGATAAAATCTGCATTCTTCTTTTAGTAGCTAATCATAGACCAACCTCCCCCTTCCATGTTCGAGAAGAAGTTGCTGATTGTGATAAAGAAGAAAATATAAATTTATCAAGTAATTATTCTAAGAAGAATTCACAAAGTAATGGGAAAACAGTATAAAATATTGACCAAAATATTGTTGAAGGGGACAAAACAAAAAAACAAATTCGACAAATAGTTAATTCGTCATATAATTTATAAATAGTATAACAATAATAAATGTAAATGTAAATGGAACAGAGCAAATGAATGCTACAATAAAGCAGGAACCTCCCAGTAGTAGCTTAACAGATGAGCCTTGAAATATAAGATTTAAACAAAGCAGATTAGTGATGATGTAGAACAAAAACCATCTGGTTGTTCTGAACAAAATAACCAATCAAATCAAAATGATACTGCCACTGATATCAAAATAAACTTACATACTGATCCATCATTGACAAGAAGGGAAAGGTGCTGGTATGGCTAACTTTGTCATCGTATTGATGATGGTTATGCCAGTGATCAGCTTCAATATTTACGGTTTTGTTTTTTCGGGGGACTCCTTTCTACGTTCCATAGCATTTGCTACAGTAACCCTATCTTCAACTAATTGCTTTTTATAGACACATTTTCAACTGAAGTGCCTTAAGAGTGACTGTTCCTTCTGCCTCAATACCCCATAGTTTTTCGACATCTAAAGGCTTTCGGCTCTTGCATAAAGTATAATTAGAATTTTACGAAAGATACTCTTTTTATTACGAACTGTACTTTCGAGATAAATTATGTAAACCTTTGAAATCGAGAAGAGGACACCGCTCAAAAATTTATTCCAGTGGCCCGTTAAAATTTAAAACGCTGAAAAGAGAAAACCAATTTCACTACACTCTAATTGCGCCAGTCGCTGCAAAACGCTTTAATGTTAGCATGACTTTTTCATCAGGTATAAAATATTTTAGTATTGAAACGGTTGAATATTTTATGGCTTAATTTATTGAACGAGTAAATGGATTTACGACTACCTGTCTGACATAAAATATAACTTTTCTCTGACGTTTTGAACATAATTTAATAAACACGGAGCTGTTGGATAGTCACAAGGGAAAAATAGAAAATCCTCAGCGTCTTGCTCCCATTTATAAGAAGCTTTTACCGTTTGTAGATAAAAAACTTAATTTAAACACAGACGTGGTTCATATATCCAGATAACACTCATTGGCGTTCCTCGTTGGCCAAATATATTATCTTTTTGTATTAGATGTAAGTGTCTTGATGTAAATATGACTTTTTATCTTTTGCAAAATTTGCACTGGATGTATATTATCCGAAGGATCAAACATTTTCTTACAAATACTTCTTGACGTATAATCAAGACTGTTTTTAGGGTAGTTTTCTTCCGGAGAAACTATTGAAATATATTTTAGATGTCATATCAGAATTGTTATTACTTTGGAAAAGCATTCTAACATATCGCATTTTGTATAATTTTCATAAGACATGTTGTTTAGAAATAGAATGGAGTAAAGACGCAGATTAACACTACGCGTTTAGGACTTACAGCTGAATTCGCAAGGTCTGACGGGTCTAGAGTTGCAAATTTTGCCGAGTCTACGGAAGAACAATGACTACTGCGCCAAAGATAAAAGAACATCCTCTAGGCCTAGAGCAGAACAACCTATGGAAGACCAGCTAATGACCTTTTAATCAGCTTATGTTTGTATGTAAAGTGTGTGGCTAAATAGGACATAGTATTTCTGAACCCCATAGTGTTTATACGATTTTACAAATTTTATTTGCTTAGATATAATTGAAGGTATAGCTAACAACTGTTGAGATTAGTACCTACTACTTAGGAACCCTTCATAGAGTCTTAAAATGAACACTTATATATAGAGTAATATCGAATGAATTTTGAAAGCTTTTTAAGCTATTTTTTTTTAATCTTACTTTTATAATTTCACAAGTGTTGGGATTAGTACCTACTACTTAGGAACTTTTCATAGAATCCTAAAATGAAGATTTTTATATAAAGTAATGTCGAGTAAATTTTGAAGGATTTCTAAGTTAAATAATTTGGTCAAGTGCGAGTTGGACTCGCATACTAAGGGTTCCGTACCACCTTCAAGATTCTGATATTACAGTTTCAGACAATCAGGAAATGAGTGAATTTTCTTATATTTAGCCTCATATCTTTTAAAGGTAGCGTTTTAAATTTATAAAAAATATACACTTTCATTTTCCACACATAGACTTTTTATTTTATCTGATTCAGGATTCGCTTGATTTTTATAAGAATACATATGTATTTAATTTTCTAATTTGGCCCCCCAAAAAAACATTAGAGTTTTATTTTATTAATAAATTTCAAGTGAGCCCCAGTACCCCTAATTATTTTCAAAATTTTAGGTAGTATGGTTTCGGAAATAAAGCGAGACATCTTTATATTAATATCTTGTAAACAATTAGTTTTAAAAATATGAAATATATATATATATATATATATATATATATATATATATATATATATATATATATATTTGTATTCCTATGCGTTAAAAAATATTTTCTTATTTTCAGTTTAATTCTATAATTTGGCCCTCAATATTAATATTAGAGATTTCTTCGTATTTTTCCTGTAAACAAAAAGTTTTAGCTCTTATAGTTTAGGCAATAACGGGGGGAATGGGTAATTTTTAAATATTTTTTAATATATTTTAAAAATTTTATTAAAAAAAAATATTTGTATTCGTCATAATGAGCCCTGTGATTTGATATATTACATGATCCTTTATAAACAAGTTTATTTTTTTATTTTTCACTTAATTCGGTCATTTGCCCCCCAAAATCAATATTAGGGGGTTTCTCCTATTTCTCAGTAATATTCATGTGAGGCGCTACACCTCTATTTTTTTTTCAAATTTTTTGCGTTTTATAGTTTCGGAATGGGTAATTTTTTTTAGTATTTTTGTTAATATCTTTTAAATAATTTATTTTAAAAATATTTAAAAAATTAATTTGTATTCGTCATAATGAGCCCTTTGATTTGATATATTACTTGATCCGTTAGAAACAATTATTATTTTTTATTTTCAATTTAATTATATAATTTGCCACCCAAAACTAATATTAGGGGGTTCTCTTTATTTTTTCATTAAAGTTCAGGTAAGGCGCTATACCTAAAAATTTTACAGCTTATGGTTTCGGAGATCAGGGGGGGGATAGGTAAATTTTTTTATAAGTTTGTTAATATCTTTCAATTAATTTATTTTAAAAATATGAAAAAGATATATTTGTTTTCGTCATAATGAGCCCTTTCATTTGATATTTAACATGATGCGTTAGAAACATTTTTAATTTTATAGTTTCGGAGATAAGGAGGGGGAATGGGTAAATTTTGGTATATTTTCCTTGATATCTTTTCAACTAATTTTCTTTAAAATATGAAAAAAATATATTTGTGTTCCTCAGAATGGGACCTTTCATTTGATGTATTACTTGACGCGTTTAAAACAATTTTTATATTTAAATTTTTATTTATTCTATAATTTGCCCCCCAAAATTAATATTAATGGTTTCTTCTTATTTTTCCTGTACTGTAAAGTTCGAGCAACGTTTTATATTTCCTATTTTTTCGAAAATTTTAGGCTCAGTTGTTTCGGAGATCAGAAGTACCCCTAAAATCAAAATTTCTTCTTTGAGGATATATTCCTGATTGGGTCACCAAACTATACATTGATCCCAAATTTCAACCTCTCCCGTCCAGTAGTTTAGGAGAAAATTGCTGTGATGTGACAGAGGCAGAAATCCGAAGTGATATTATAAGGGTATCCGTATATTGTATATACGGAATCCTAAATATGTTTTTAAACCTTACTTTTATAAATATTATTCTAACAGTTTACAGTTTACATTGATAAATAAAACTAGGTACATAAATGTGAATGAAATGAGTAAACACTGGACACTGAGTACCTATTGCAATCATTGCTCTGCTGCAGCCTATAGTCAAGAGAACAAATTAATTGCATACAATAGATTTTAAAAACTTCTTAAGCAATTTTCCAACTAATTACTAAATGTGTATTCGAAATTTAACTTAGCACAAATACGTTTCATTCAACATGGTTACAGTTGTCAAATATTTCTTTTGATACTCAGAAAGGTAAACGCAGCATTAAAGTCAAAGTTCGTTTCATTGGTATATTAATATTAGTTAGACATTAACGTTAATGAGTTTTGAAAAACTTTAATTGTTTTATTTTATCACCAGACCGAAACATTGGCGTCATTACCCTAATGAAAAATTCTTTTTACAATACTTGTTGAATTAAAAAACTCTAGGGACAGCTTTTAACTAATGAAAGTTAGATACTTGTCTGTATCGTAACTCTGACTGAGTTCAATAAATTCTCAATTTTTTATGTTTCTAGGTCCAAAAACCAGTCTTTCACACTGGTCTGAAGATATATTGTAGTTATTATACAGTATTCACGTAAAGTACCTTAAACATTAAATTAATTATGCTCAAATTTATACTTGAATAGATTTCTTATGACGTCAATAATGTGGTCTGTGTGACGTCATACACATTTTTTTAGATGACAACTTCAACTTCCACATACAGGACGTTTAAATTTCAAATCGATTGCATAACAAGTTTACCTGGAAAAAGAATCTCCTTTATTCACTTCACCAAAAAGAGTCAACTGAAAGGTATAAATGTAACAAAATAATTTAAAAAAATTAAAGCAAGTGCTCAAATTGGTTACCATTTACTAGATGACAATGAGCAATCCGATTTTCAAATTCTTTTTAATGTTGGTTGAACACTTCAGGAGTGATTACTCTGATTTCATTCATTATTCTTATTTTTAAATCGTCACTATTATTTGTTCGGTGGAGGTAAACTTTTGATTTCAGATAGCCCCACAAAATGAATTCGAGCGGAATTAGGTCGAGAGCTCTAGCAGGCTGTTCCATCGGCCCTCTCCTACCAATCCATTTGATTGGGAAAATGGTACATAACCAATTTCGGACAGGTTATGAATAATGTGGTGGTGCGCCGTCCTGCTGAAACCATAGAACATAGAAAAACACTTGCAATTGCTGGTTTTATGTTTTGCGGTAGAAGTTCCAAATAATTTTAACCATTTTATGCACATTCAATAAAAAACGAACCTATGACTGTAGTGTTGACCATCCTTAATCATACGGTGACCGTTTGGGGGCGTTGTGTATGTGCTTCCATCATCCAGTGTGGGTTTTCAGGTGCACAATATCTAAAGTTCTGCATATTGGCAGAACCATTTAAACAAAAAGTAGCTTCGTCTGAGGAAATTATGCGGTCTAAAAATGGAATGTCGTTTTGGCATGTCCCCATCTAGTTTCACAACTAGTTTCAACTCTTCAGTGGAAATAATTTTCATTAAGTTTTTCTACCAAATGAACTTTATATGGATGCAATTTGTTTTGTTCGAGGGATTTTAAAACAGAACACTGGCTTATTTCTTGCTGCATTGCGATCTGATGACTTGATAAGAAAGAATTTTCTTCAACTGTTAGTAAAACATTCTATTGTTTTTGTTCTGAGATTGCTGGACGACCTGATTTTGCCTGACCTGTTACCTGACCCAAGTTCCTAAATTAAACCTTTCTTTTGGTTGATATTGTAATAGGACGATCAGGGCACTTATTGATAAATCATTCGCACAGTTGTTCTTGTCTTCTCCATAATCGGTCATAATTAAAATTTCAATACATTAGGTTGCATTTAAATTCAAGGTTCTTTACGTTTTAATACAATTAAAAGTACAATTTAAATCAACTATAATATTTGATAGTTATTATGATAGGAAACGCAAAATCAATTTTGGTTATTCATTGTTATAGAGAAAAAACAACACGGCCTTAACTGACGAATTTAAAAATCGCATTGCTCTTTGTCAGCTAGTACATGATACCCAACTTGAACACTTGCTTTGATTTTTTCTTATTCATTTGTTACATTTATATCTTTCAGTTCATTTTTTTGGTTTAAATGAATAAAAAAGAAAAAAAGTCGGTGCCAAGCAACAGTCAACTTTGATGATGACGTAGATAAGTAAACAATGCGGGATTTTAGGTTGGCTTCGCACCAACTTCAGAATGCAGACAGAATGAGCATCTTTTAATTTTTGTATTGTTATAAAAATTATCTACGCTGCTTCTGACTAAAACAACGTAAAACATTTAAGCTGACTGAAGTATAAAAAAGGATTTCCGCACAAGGTCGACCGTGCTAGAAATTTCGAAAAGACTCCATGAACTGTGAGATGACCGTCGAAATATGCTAGAGAGTTCGATGTGGATTATAAAAGGGGACGGCTGGACATCGCTCAGCTAGTATAGCTTAGATGAGTCGTGTTATCATTCCGATGTAAATTGTTTTTCGAAATCAGCTGTTGTAAATGGAATTTTGTGTGTAAATAAAGTTCTAGAAAGTGAAAGTAAATACAAGTGTTGTGAAATTGAATTTGAACCCACGGAGTTTATTGCAGTATTTTTTTTGTGTATGTGTAGGTAACTGACAACAGTGAACGTGCTATTTATTGTTTAGTTTTTCCTAAAGGCATATTTTGTCAATATATAAGCAATTTTTGGCACAAGATTTTAGCATGGCAATGGGTTCCTGTCTATCTCCCAGACTTTAAGTAACTTTTTTTTAAATTTGAAGAACAACAACTACAACATATTAAACCGTTGAAGGCTTACATGAATTCCTTATCGACATGGACAATAAAGAAAAAACTATTCAGTTTGCAGTAGAACTCAAACAGAATAACAAATTATCTTTCTCAAATGTTGTAATAACAAAAACACAACAAACAAAAAACCGACTTACACTTACAGAGATCTCAACTTTTACTCTAATCATCCAAACTCAGAGCCATCATCAAGTATCTATATGACAGCAAAAACCTCTCAGATCTAACATCAATAATTATCCAAAAGAATTTATTAATAATAGAATCGCTAACAACCAACACCAAACTTCACCAAATAAAATTAACTCCCAAGATAATCACATTACTACAATCACTATACCGTAAATACAAGGTCTCTCAGAAAGACTAAAAACAATGGGCAACAGATATAATATTTAAACATCACATTATAAAACGACAGTTAGAAAAATTCAAAACTTGTGAACATGCTTGGGAACTTGGTCATAAAATGTAATTTCAGAATTCAGTTATATTACACAAAGTAGAATACAATACGAACCAAAACTAAAAGAGTCTGCTTTGATTTTGTTAAATGAAAACGTGGCTGTTATCTCCGTTGCCGTTGATTGACAAAGAAATTTTTCCTAGGTTTTCCCTTATAATTTTAATGGGATTACTGAATCAACAATATAAATATTCTGTAATTTCTTGTATTATGGTGTTAATTCCCAAAAAGTGTTTAAACATGATTGTCTAGTGTTTTTTGTTCATTATTTTCGAAATTAGACCCTATTTCATGAAATTGTAAAAAGTATATTTTTATAAGAAATAGAGTTGTGGAGAAATCGGAGAACTAGATGTAATGACCAAAATTGTTCACTCATATTGACAAATCTATTGAAATAAACAGAAACTAAAAATGTAATCAAATATCGGTATTCGAAATATTTTTGACAATTGAATGACCCCCCAAATTTTTTAATGGAACCGCTCTCGGCAAAATATTTGATATAATAATTGGAAGATTGTTCTTTGCAACCTAAAAGTTTTCGTCATTTGCGGTTTCAATCAGGTTCATGAATATTAAAGAAAAGAGAGGACCAACAACTCTAGTAGAACTTAAATATTTAAAACATTCTCTATTGTCCGCTGTCTGACAATTTTTTACACAACACCTTCGGGAGGATGGTGATAATAATATATTAATCAAATAATTAAGTTCACATTAAAACCAGAATATTTAATATGTAAGTTACTGCAACGAGTCCGAAAAATCAATACTGATGTACTACATTGACTATTTTACCACTAAACAATAACAACGCATGTCACTTCCAGTATTTATCATGTTTCTTGAAAATGAGTTCTACTCAAGTTATTCAGGGGTTTCCATACTTTTTCCTCACCCCGTATATAGATTTTAAAATAGAGAACGTTTTACAAAAATAGAACAATAATGCTAGTACATGGCGTCATTTCTAGACCGGTTCTAAACAGTAACCCTCAATGAAAATTTGTTAGATACATGGTGTTAAACATTATTATTAAATGAGCCATAGCTCTTTTGAACTTTACCACAAGAATTTCTAATTGTTCCTTGCATAAGCATTAATCTTTAACTTGCAGAGCGACGTCCAATATGTGCACGTACTCAATACGTCCAATAGATCCTGCCGTTGTTGTGAAACAAGCATTCTGCATTATCCTGCAAAAGGAATTAATCGCTTTTGGAGAGAATGAACGCTTGTAGCGAGCAGGCCGTGGTCGCTGTGTGTATCGACTGTCGGCCGCTTCGATGTTCTGAATGGATATCAGGATTCAAGCGATGTCTGAAGTAAAGGAATCCCGTTTCGACAGGATAATATCCTTTCGAATATTTGCTGGCAGCTCGATTGGTCTCGAAAGATAGATTTCGATTACTAAGGAGGAGACCGACTTGCTTATTATTCGATAGAGTGGCTATCGATGCTGGTCTTGTCGCTTTTGTGATGAGAAAAGTCATTCGAACGCAGTTAAGAGCTGAATACTAAGCATGAACTTCTAAATTGATGTAGAAATTGACTAATTTTTGTAAACGAATTAGAGAAATTAGCAGTCTACAAATAGCTTAATCAGTAGGGCTAGAAAAAAAGTTGGTCGTCAAGGGACACTCGGCAAATGTGAAATATTCCAGTTAAACTTATCTAATAATAAAAAATACTAATGAAAATTGTATACAATTGTACTCCAACAAAAAGCCCTCAAAAGGCGAAACATATGTCTAGTTTTCGAACAAAATACGGAAACATTAAAAAGGTAAAGTTTTTCGTTAGTATTTTTTATTATCTATAAGATGTTTAATAAACCACCTACTGCAACTTTAGTTAAATTTAAATTAAGAACTTATTTATTTACTATCATAAAATTGTAGTTGTCTGTTTGTTTGCCTCTTGGGACATCACGGAAAAACTACTTATCTGATTTTGCTGGATCTTTTTTTTTTTGAAAAGCCCATTAACGCTAACCGTCGGCCTAGGGTCGATAGACAAAAAATATATTCGAATTCCCCGAAATGTGTCTATCGACGAATGCCGATTCCACGAACTATTGGAAGAATACCCGTCACAATATATTCGTGAAAAAAATTGGTATTTAAATACACCGTCAAAGTGAATACAAACGTTATTTGAGAACAGAAACTGGCCATCAAATCTTTTTCGACCTTTCCTCTGTCGTGGCCTTATCTCCAAATTATTTCAATAGAACATTTCGTGAGGCCGTTTAAATTACCCCCTAAATCTTTCGTCCATCTGACAACAGCGCATTTAAATTTTAGCACAAATCTCGTTGGCATCATAAATTCAGTTATAATTTATATTATACATTTCGAGAAAGGTATTCTAAAAAAAATAATTTATATTCAAAGTAAATCTACCACTTGTATCTTTATATCCTTAATTGGAAATTTTCGATTTCTCAATTGTTTTATGATCGTAATTATACGGAGTTAGATTCGTTGCGTATATTCAGTTTTGTAGCCTTTATAATGTGTGCGTCATTGTGACAAGTTTAGAGTGAGGTTTTGAATATGGAGGGTTGAATGAAGGAGGACAAACTTATATGGGAATAAAACTGAAAAAGTGTCCAGCGGACGTTTTCAAATAACAACTTCAAGAATTGGTCAGAATGGCGCAAGTGTAACGACAGGGTATGTTAGGAAGTTGGGAATTGTCAACGGATTGAAATGCACAAATCCTACATTTAGAAGTGAAGTGGCTAAAAAAGTGAGAATGATGTAATTATTCGTTAAAATCGTAAATATTACGTAGGAAATCTGTTATGTGAACTTCTCTTTGTAAATGGTTGTCTCTGTTTTTTGTAATCTCTGCAAGTGATATAATTTTATAGTGTGTTAGTAGTGATATAAATTAATAAGTGTGTGCCCCAGTTTTAACTTTTTATGAAACTCATTGATTTTATGGTTGTTATTTTGTTATAAAACTTTTTGGAATAGTTAAAGAATGGAAAAAATTGTATATTTATAACATTTTTATACTTGTTAACAAATAGATGTTGGTGAATTGATGTAAATAAAAATTATTTATTCTTAATTTTTTGTGTTCGTATTATATTTATTTTGAAAATTGTCCCTTTACAAAGTTGGTGTTTCTACTTCCTTGTTCACCTCTCTCTGGGTAAAAGGTAATTAACAATTCTTTTCATCACTGAACAAACTGCTATAATTAAATTATCTCTTCTGTTATCATTATGGAACAAATTTCACTTGTATTTTAGTCTAGAATAGTTTCTTTTTCAAGGATTCTACACATTTGCACACACTGGTTTCCATATATTTTTTCTTGACTAGTTAGACAAAAAGTTCCATTAGCTACTATTAAATGACTATTTTTGGCATTTTTCTGCTGTAGTTGTATTTTAAATATTTCCAAAGGTACGCCTGGTGAATGCCCCTGGGAAAATATCTTCAGAAGTTTGTTGAAGTTCTCGAGTTGGTGGACAATGCCATAATCAGCTTAGCAATTATGTAATCATGGTCCTCTAGAGTTTAATTTATGTAGGATATTTTTTTCAATCCTAAAAAAATGTGCAAATAAAATTTTGCTTGTAAGTAATTTTTATCTATATACAAGGTATTTCATTAACTTAAGTCTTTATTAATGTTAAATATTAATCTGGTTGTTGAACTGTGATGGTTAAATTTGCATTTTTTTATGTGAATTCTTTACATTAACCTAATTTTATTCACGTAGGTACCCGGTGGGTACCAGTGGCTCCCCCAAATTGAAACCATTTTGTTGACACTTTTTCTTACACAGAGTGTGACCTCCTTTTACTCAACACTCCATAGTTTTGAAGTGATTGTGTGAAAGGTGAATACTAGATGTAGCCGCCACAACATAACTACAGAAAGCATTATATTCTTGTTTGTTGAAATACGAGGGTGAATCAAATATGAACCGGACTTTTCTGTTTCTCGCCCTGTAGGAAATTCGAGTGGCGTGACGTCTCGATATATGTTAGGTAGGGATCTTAAGAAGAGGGGAGTTCGTCGGTTTGGCGAGGCGTAGTCGATGCGCTGTTAGTAGCATCATGTCAGAGCAAGAGGTGCATACGTCTGTTGCGCAACGTGTTGTTATCAAATTTTTGGCGCTGGAGGGCGTTAGACCATCTGAAATTTTGCGTCGACTATCTGCACAGTTCGGCAATGAAACACTTTTGAGGACCCAAGTGTACGACTGGCACAAAAAGTTTTCAGATGGCCGAGAGGCAGTGGAAAATGAGCCACATGCACGCCATCCCACGACAAGCATCAATGAGGCGAATATCTACGCAATTCGTGAGCTGATTGAAGGCGTACTGCTGATCGATTTTCTGCACGAACGCCTTACAATTAATGCTGAGTATTACTGCGAACTACTCCAACAAGTGAAACATGCCTATCGGCAAAAGAGGCGGGATATGTCTATCCGAAGTGTGATTCTGTTGTATGACAACGCTCGGCCACATACAGCTGCATTGACTCAAGGAAAATTGAACAAAATGCATTGGGAAACCCTTGAACACCCGCCTTACAGTCCTGATTTGTCGCCATGTGACTACCACATGTTTGGGCCACTTAAAGAAGAACTGGGAGCCCACCACTTTGAGGACAACGAAGGTGTAGAAACGTTTGTGCGCAATTGGTTATCGACACGACCAGTTTCATTCTTTGAGAAAAGTATTAAAAAACTTCCGATTCGGTGGGAAAATGCATACATAAGAGAGGAGACTATGTAGAAGAATAATATGTATTAAAATTTGTATTGATCGTACCAATAAAATTTTTAAAACAAAAGTCCGGTTCATATTTGATTCACCCTCGTATATAAATAAAGTAATTCTCAGAAAATTAAAAATCAGGAAAAATCCTAATTCATTAAAGGAGGTTTAAACTATCGACACTTCCCTGTTATTTACAAATTAGCAAACAAGAAATATTTCGAGAACCCAATTAGTTTTAAACATAACACAAGCTTTAAATCAAATGCATAAATAGGATAAGCGTAAACGGCAAGCAATAACAATCAATCAGGATTGTTAGGAATTCTAGCAAAGAGGAGAAAAGTGAATTGCGGCTAGTAAACAAATATGCTAATGAACGCCCTAACAAACAGAAATAAATCTAGATGAACTACTAGAAAACCGCCATTGTTACTCCGAGTTCAGTGAGAGAACTGTTTTGTAGGAAACACGAATCAACTGAAGCAAAGACCAAAGACAATGACAAATGTTTGGACCAAATGAAAATTAATCAAAGATGTCATTTGCACCAAGCGTATATTTGTGATAAATAGGGAATTTAGCTGTCTTAATCTAAATTATTGATTTATTTTCTTAACACGTTATCCACACAAAATAAATAGTAAAATTTCTTTTTTTAATGTCACAGAACGAATAAGGAATATATCCGAAAATCGCTTTCATATGTTTAAAATACATAAATGACAGAAAAGAAAATTTAATTACGGACTAAGAAAATATGTAAATAATATACAAGAGGCGAACATTTTTCATTATGAATTTTTAATGACATTTACATTCTAAGTCGGTAAATACTTGCACATATAGGGTGGTCCAGAGGGAATTATATAGATCGATAATGGAAAAATGATATTTACGAATTCAATGAAAATTTACTGGTATCACTTTTCGATGGGAGGCAATTCAGCTAAAATATTTCCAAGCATGTGCCACTTCCGGTTATTCAGGAAGTTGATACCAACTTGCTTATTTCAAATGGAACACCCTGTAAATTATTGCAGTTCTGAATTCGACGGGTAATTTTAAGACTAATTCATGTATAATACCCTATACGTAATTTCAGCCCTTTACGAAATGTTCCAAAATGTTTATTAAAATTGACGTTTTAAGGCTTTCATATAATTGCCAATTATGCAGTAACGCAGAGGAATCAAGAGATTTTTTTCGGTGATACAATGAACTTAGAGCTTCCAAAATATGTAATATTAGTTTGAAAGTTGTGTAAAAAGTGTTTAAAAAAAATCCTGAAAGTTAAAATGCGAAATCATGAAAAACTCAATTTTTTCAGATGGAAACTACCATTTTTTATATCGTAACTAAGTTGGTTGTGACGGTTGCTAAGGACTCCACTGATATGTCAGTGTGAGTTGATTCAGTATAATAATATTGATTTAAACGATACTTCTTAGTGTATTAAATCTGAAAAAAATGCCAGGACGTCCAAACTATAGAAACTAAGATTATTTAATGAGAACGGAGGTTCATCTGGCAACATTTCAACAAAATAAATCATTTACATTATCAAATAATAAAATTCCAGGAACGTATACGAAATTTCATCACAATCATAAAATGATCCCATTAAGTGCCTCCTACCCTTCTTTTACCTGAAAATTTCGGGGGGCCATTTATTATTTCTTCCTATCTATTAGAATTGTACATCATTGTGATAAGTTGAATAAAAAAGTTTTGAAGTGTTCGTGAGAAAAAGATGAAATGAATGGAGTAGCCGCAAGGTAAGTAATATTGGTGAACAATGATTCTAAACTTACAATGATATGGCCTGGAGGTAAGATAAAATTGTTATATAATCAGCAAAGGTCCTCAATGTAGTATTGGTTATTTTTGTCATATGCTTTATTTAGAATGTCCACTAACAGACTGGCAATTCCAGAGACGGGGGAGTTTATTGACCAGACAATGGGAGGTAAGCACAGTGTAGGTTTGTGAATCTTTGGGAGGGCATAAAATTTATTTAGTGCCCTTTATAAAATAAAAAATGTTGGCTACTTTCCCATTGTTTTTTGGAAATTCCAAAATTCTATCCAGATTGTTAGCCGTTAATTGCTACGTTATATATATATATATATATATATATATATATATATATATAATTTATTTTTTTGGAATTTAGAGAAAAGATTCCATTCTAACTTTTCGACATTTTTCAATCAATTAAACGCAAAACAATATAATGTTTCTAGACGAAAACCTTCATCAGCTAGATTTTCCTGAAACTCTTGGATGTCGAAATTCATTTCGTGATAAAATATTAAATTCAGTTATATGTACTATATACATAAATAATTTTTCTAAAATTCAGTCAGTTAAGGGGAGCACAACTGATGAAGGTTCTCGACTAGAAACAATGTATTGAAAAATCTCGAAAAGTTAGTATCGTAATTTCTTTGACAGGTTTTAGTAAATGTCGAAATATTAAAGATTCCTTTATCTAAGAAACCAATTCATGAAGTTGGGCGTATTATAGCTCATTTTGTAGGCTTTTCATTTCTTTTCAACATTGCCCATAGTAGCAAAGAGGGTTTCAGAGGTGGATTTTGTGTAAAAGGTAAACTGTTACCTATTTTTCGTGTTTTTGTTTGTTATGTATTATAAAACAAAAACGCACCGATAAAACATGTTGAATGTTATGTCAAGTTGTCATGTTAGCATTAGAACAAGTTGATGTCTCTTTTGCTCTACTATTAATTATGTCACGTATTTTCGTAAGTGACCTGGACTCAATGACTACTAATATAAATGAACCCGGCACTCTCACATAGGACCAAAGGAAAAATGGGTTGAAACATGAGACACTCCAACAGTAGCGTCCAAAGTACATTAAATCAAAGTTCATGTTATTCTTATTCAAAATAATAGAACTACGTACCTAATCCACAAATATAAATATATTAAAAGATGTGCACAATAACAAAAACAATTAGTGAGTTACTTACTAATATGTAATAGTAATTATTAAAACATTTATTTCTTCACGTAAAATGTAGTATTATTTACTGCTTAAATGACCTTTTGTAAAATTCAGTTAACACGTTTATGATCTGACACTTACCGGTGAGAAGATAATTCGGAAAACGAATATGCCGTTTTCCTGCATGTAAAACACTGAAATAACACTTTATTATTGTTTTTTACAATTATACAACATAATCACTAATTTTAAAAAGTTTCAAACCCAAAACACTTTAAGAATATAAATTACGAAGTTAACCTCAAATCATAATGTAAAATGTAAATAAGCAAACTATTGCCTGCTGGACATAAACGGCGTAAAGTATCGCTGTTCAGTCAATGCGTACATATACGTAGATTTACGTCTCTAGTGGTTACAATGGAAAGAAGTTTGGCATTATTTACTATTTTCCGGCAACCATCTTTCACCTCGTTTTTAATGTAAACAGGCAAGTCCATTTATATTAGTAGTCATTGCGTGGGCTCATATTATATATCTTATGTAGTTACGGAGAGTACCTATAAAACATCGAATTCTTGCCTCCCTCTACACAAATTTTAATTAAAGAATGTATTGAGATTTATTAAGGTATTGGAAATATTTGTTTTAAATTATCTCGGAATGGTAACCTTCAATTCCTTTCGCTACAATATTTACAAAGCAGAACGCAATACATTTATGGAGTTCTTTGATCATGAATAATTAAGTTATAGCTCGATGTTGTTATTCGATGCCACGCAATGCAAGTAACACACAGTGTACAATGAAACCCTTTAAACTTTCGCAATACCGCTAATGGAATTGTTAATTGAATGCGAAATTCATAAGGATTATTTTTTGGATGATATTTTCGAGAGAAAACTAATTAATTTTCATGGAGACTTAGTGGGGGTTTTTATAAAAGCGAATAAATGGAATTTTATTTACGGCGGCATTACGAAAGTTAATTTGAAATGTGATATGAATTTAGAGCATTATAAAATGAGGGAATTGCAAAAATTAAAAGTATTAGAGAAAAATTTTATTACGCAGAAAGAGTTAAGTTTTTTTTTAAGTTGATGAGACAGTTCATGAATTTATGAATAGAGAGCTGTGAGGTTTTATTACAGAGTAAAAGTTAGCACCATGACATTCTCTAATATTAAGCTATAAAATAATTATGATTGTGAAAGAAGATATAACCTTCTTACTTGTTGAAAAAATTGAATTTACTGTTTAAAGTTTATTCTTCATTTGAATTTATTGTGTATTTTATTGTGTGAAAATCTAAAAATCAAAAATTTCATATTATTTTGAAAATTCACTTGATTTGCATTAATATCCTAAGGATTTTTTTTTTCGAGATAAAGACAGACTGTATTCAAAAAATAAGACTTAAGGCTTAAAAGAGAAAAAAAGTGCTATATCAATCCCAATCAGGTTGTAATGTCTCCGATGGCACATTACTGGTTGCCGCTGATTAGGGAAGAAATTGCTAATGGCCATGTAATTATGAACAACCCAATTACGGAATACTTCATGAGGTTTTTCCTAGGTTTACCTTTAAGATTTTAATGGGATCACTGAATCAACAATATTCTTTGATCGCATTTTTGGTAAATGCACTATCTAATAATAAAGTCACACCTAGGAGCGTCATATAAAATTCTGAAGATCACACCTTCTGCAAATTTGAAAGAACTTTATTATTATATTATCTCTAGAAGTTTCCGTGCTACCCTGTATATTATCAAATTTAATTCTCTTAGTTAAGTCTAATAATAGGTATTGTCAAACATTTTAATTTTAAAGTTGTGCCTTTTTCATAGTTTCTTTGCCATTGACAACGGAGTCTGACCTAGACTCCGAGACCTATGGAAATTTCGTGAGTTGTGGTGATATTTCCCAGAAAGTGCTTAAACATTATTGTAGAAATCGGAAATATTTGCTAACGAATTCTACAAATAAATTATTCTCTTTATAACTGCAATCTGGGTGGTACATAAAATGAGCTTGACCGAGATACATATTCTCCACATGCTGCTGACATATTCAAATCATGTCAGACAACGTAAATTCGTGGATGTCTTTGTACGATTTTTGATGTCATAAGATAAATCTTCAGACAACAAATGTTGTGAAACAACATTTTCCCCGCAGTAATATTGCAAAGAATAGACAACATATTGCAAAGAAAAACTATATGACCGGTTAAATGATATGAATCCCAAGATAAAAAAAACTTTTATTTATATGAATCAATTAACTTTAGAGTCTCTAAATTGTGTACTTACATAAAACTTTTGATCTGGATTCTTCTGTAAATGCGCAAACTTCGTATAAACACATTCTATTTGGTCACTTAAGTAATTGCTGTTGTCAACGTTATTGTAAAAAATTAACGTCAAAAATTAATAGAAAAGAAGGCTTTTTATATCTTACATCTTTATAAGTAATAGTCGATTATGAGGAATACAAATCTATATTTTCATATTTTTAAAATTAATTGTTTACAAGATATTAACACAAATATATAAAAAATTCTCATTTCCCCATTTTATTCCGAAACTACATAACCTAAAATTTTGAAAATAACTAGGGGAACAGGGGCTTACTTGAAATTTATTAGAAAACCCCAATATTAATTTTGGGTGACAAATTATAGAATTAAATGGAAAATAAAAATAAAATTTCAAACGCATCATGTAATATATCAATAAAAGGCTCATTATGAGAATTACAAATATATATCTTTTCATATTTTTAAATCAGTTGTTTAAAAAATATTAACAAAAATATTAAACATCGACTTATTCCCCAGTTCGAAACTACACTATCTAAATTTTTCAAAAATACATTTTATTTGTATTTTTAATAATTGGTCAAAAAGATTTAATTATTTAAAGCTTGATCTGTTTTCCCCTTTATCTTCCAATCTTGAGAGCCTAAAATTCAAACAGTAGATTATAAAAGGCTATAATGTTAATTTTGTGGACGAAATTAGAAAATTAAATATACAATTTTATAAAAATCAAGCGAATCATGTAGCTGATAAAATAAAAAGTCTATGTGTGGAAAATAAAAGTCAATATTTTTTATAAACTTAAAACGCTTCCTTTAAAAGATACTAGGGTAAATATAAGCAAATGAACTCATTCCGTACTTGTCTGAAACTAGAATATTAGAAAAAGATATACTTTGATTCACCTACATTGTATCAAATTTTTGAAGATTGTACAAACCCTTAGTATGCAAGTTCAACTCGCACGTGACCAAATTATTTTAATACTGTCGTCTACCTAAAGGTAACTAGTAAGTAGTAGATTTTTTTTTCTTATTTTCTATAGAACAGTGTAATTATGTCCCTGAAAAAAATAGTGGACCACTTCAGGATCCCCCTGAACAGAATCCATTATCCATAAGCTGATATCAGTTTTATGGTGAATCGAAAATTCAGATTACCCTCACGATTTTCAAGTTTACATTCCCAGCATTTTTTGGGAATTCTACTGAAAACATATAAGTTCTGGCAAACAAACAGCTTCCAGCGGTGCATTCTCAAACAGCGTTCTTAATGATCAGAATTTCCGATAAAATTTTGTTCAATAAGGCGAATTGAAAATAAAAGGAGAGCCATACGTGATTTCCCTTTGTGAATAGATTTGGTAAATTGGACCTTTCATCCTCTACGGTCTCCGGAGACCGACGACGAAAGGCCTTTCCACAGGTGTTCCGGACTTTATTGGCCATATCAGATTGTAATTTACGATCCCGCTCTACCTTCATAAACTCGGTGGTAATTTACTGACTCTTTATTTTTTGAAAGATAAAAAGTGGAACATAATTTCTGTTTTCAATTTTCCCGTTGCTGGATTTTGTCTACAAAATGAGAAACTATAAATTGAGTTTGATAGTATAAATAAACGGCTTAGACTTGCCCGATTAAAGGCAATAAAATTACGATAAGAAAAGGAAAGTTTCCGAGCTGATATTTATTGGAAAATCGAAGCAGCCGGTTTATTCATGAAGACAAAAATAAGCAATTTTACAGTAAGCAATTTTTAAATCAATAACATCTCGAGATGTTTTTCTTATTTCATTTTATGAAATGTTTAGTTCATTTATTTTATGAAAAATTAAATATTTTTTAAATAATTTGAAGAGTGCAGTAGCCATGGTGGCTAGTTCTTGAATTGAAACAAAACAAACAAAAAAAGTAAAAGGTTCTCAATTTGGCTGTATTTTCCTTAATGTTCGTTACTTCAGTACTATGTCAGTTATAAACCAATTCGGATAATTCAATTTTTACTTGTAAGAACGTATTGGTCCCATGTTTTTTCTACGATGTGAATAGTACCGCATTTCAAATTAAATCAGAAAAACTAAGAACCTTGTTTCTTGGAGATACAGTTTGGAGAAGGAGCGCGTATTAATTGAATGTATTTAAAGTTATTTTATTTCTTACATGAAATTAACGCAAAATTGGATAAAACTAAAGAAAACTAAATGTTAATTAAGCCACAATAGTCTGTTTATATAAATTGGAAATATAAGAAAAACTTTCATATTATTATTAAAAAGGAAAAAATGATATCTCCCTTTTTTTAGAAACTATGCCATTGCTTTCTAAGATTCTTTCACCTAGATAATCTACAGTGTGGAACAGCTAAATGGAATAAATTCGATAACGAAGAAAGGAATGCGTGTTGAAAAAAACACTTGGACACGTGGATTTCTATTTTTAAATTCGTATTTTTTCAACAAAACATATATAGGGTGTGTCATGTGACAGTGGCCAATACCAAGTTTCCTATTTTAAATGCAAGCCCTTGTATATTATTTATTTTTTGAATTTATCAGGAAATTCTAGATATAATTTATGTACAATGTCCTACACCTATCTTCAACTGTTTCGGAAATATTAAGTGTTTTCAGATTTATTACAAAAATAAACATTAAAATAAAACATTTAAAAAATATAACCGACTTCTATATATATACCTAAAAAGCTAAAAATACTTATAACAAAATACAACTCTAGCAAATAAATAACACATTCAATGTTTTTAGGTACCTACCCAGGAAGTAAAAAATGTAAACATTGAAAGGTGCTCATTCTGTACAAATTAATTACCTACCAATCTAGTATATTTTGAAGACGGTGCCAAGCAAATCTAAAATCCTTCATTGCGTAATTAACTACTAATTCATCAAACTTGATTGTTGCTTGGCACCGACTCCAAAAATATACTAGATTGGTAAGTAATTAATTTGTATAGAATGAGCACCTTTTTTTACTTCCTGGGTTCTATATTCCAACCATCCTGTATATACGGCTGCCTACGGACCACTATCATTCTAGTCCGTCCTATATTTCAATCTTCATATAAATGCAACTCCTTCTATCACTTTACTTTGTGATTTTGTTTGCTATAACTAAACACCCTGTCTATAAACGTACCAAATAGCAGTTTAAAGTTTGACATGTGTTGTCACTGAATTTTCTGTTAGGCCGGGAGAATGAGACAACCAAAAGCACCGTCTTCGCAAAATGGAAAAATTTGCATTTAAATAGGTATTTGCCTGGTATACAAACAAAACGAGCTTGGTACTCATTGATTTAAGGAGCCCAAAATACTATGCCTTACTACCTATATGCTTCAGATGTACATAGACAATTTTCAAATTCGCAATTAAAACTTCCAGTGCCTAAAATTACCGCACCATTACGTTGGAATTAAAACATTTATGAGGAAATGTCCGTTATGTCATTTAGATGAAATTTTTGATAAGAATTTTGGAATTTTCGGCGATTTTCTGCAAAACTGCAAGTTTCACGTCGCAGAAAAGTATATGAGATCACTTAGAGATCTTCCTCAATAGATTAAACGTTAAAAAACTATACACATCCATAAGGACTAAAATATTAGGGATCCATGCACGCATGTGTTCAGTCACAAATTTTATCACTTTACCAATAGAATTCTGTTTCAAAATTTTAAGTTTCACCAATCCGGATATATACTCTATTAAACAAGACCATATTCATTCAAAACGGTGCACCACAGGAGAAGAAATCAGGTAACATACATACAAAAAAGCGAAAAAAATACGCGACGAATTGATAACCTCCTCCTTTTTGGAAGTCGGTTAAAAAGAAAATTATTTTATTTCACAAACTAGCTAAATCACAATAAAATCCTAATAAGTAATTCTGATTATTTATTAATAATATCAAAAAATTAAAAAACCATTAATGTTAATGTAAAAAATGTTCAAACAAAACAAAACATGCTAATCTGTATAGAAATTTCTTCTAACGTCCCTCAACATCCTAGGCGTGAGTGATCTAATAGCAAGCGTATTACGTCTTTTTAGGTCATCTAAGTTGAGGGATTTTGAGATATTCCCACAAAAGGTAGTCCAATGGCGTCAAATAACGAGATCGTGCTGGCCATTCTATAGATGCGCGCCTCCCAATGCACCGATTTGGAAAAATTGGATTCAGGTACTGCCGGACATTGATTTCGTAATGGGTTGCTCTATCTTGCTGGCACCATATTGTATTCGCAGGAACTTGCGGGTTTACTGGATCAGGATATAAGTTTGTCAAAATTGGCATGACATTATTTTGGAGCAGTTCTAAATATGTATCTCCATTCAAGTTGCCATCAATGAAAAAGGGACCTACGATATGATTTTCAATACTTCCGGCTTAAACATTAACTTTTTCAGGATATTGGGTATGTTTCTCTGTCATCTAGTGAATATTCTCATTATACCAATAGCCGCAATTTTGACGATTAACATGACCGTGAAGGATAAATGTGCTCACATCAGAAAACAAAACATCTTCTAATTGGATCACATTGATATCTACCCCAACCATCAGTGCTCAGAGAAATCGAAATCGTCTTCGATGAGCTCCTGACTCGACATTATTTTATAGGGATGCATTTTACTTTACTTTGATACACGAAAAATTGATCTGTGGCCAACGTTGAACTGTAGGGCTACTTTTCGACCAGAATTATGTGGGTTTTCTTGAAACTCTAGCATAATATCCTATTTCTAGACCAATCAACAGAGTAAAAATTAACTGATAATGTGTAAAATCAGGATACCGACTGTGCCATCACATTAACAAAGATTCCTAGCGATATTTTACTATGTTTTCCACTCCCAACTATGTTTTTTTAATTTGTTATAAACAATTGAAGGAAGAAAATTACTTTTTTTTTCTTAGCATGTTTATAAAATCAAAAATAATAAACTGATCTCAATGGTGTCAACAGGTCAATTGTAAAGTATGAAAATACCAATGAAATGAGCCCCTGCTCGATCAGATTGGATCATTAGTAACAGGGAAAAACAAAAAATACTGAAATATGTAGGATTTTTTTTAAAAAATCGTATCTTCGTCACTTTAGAAGGGGTAGAACTGGGCTTGTAGGAACTAATAGTATTTTACATCTATTTTATGTATGCCAAAACCAGGCGCTACCGGTTTATTAGTTTTTGAACAATTGTGATATAAAGTTTTCTGTTCACTATTTTTGCATTGTGCCCCCATGCGTCATAGATAATCAAATTTCAATTTTGAAAACAGTTGTTGAAAGTAGAGGTGCCATTCTACAAAGCCTCTATTCTCATTTTTCACAAAATGTCTATGGAATATGTGAAAAATGTTAGCAAACATGACAAAAAATGGGCTAGCTTATCAATGTATCCAAGGAGTGGGGGAAACACGGTTGTTGAGGGGAAGTGTAATATATAGTAGAGGCACATACATAGATCGTTTTAATATTTAAAATCCTCACAAGTAAGATTTTTTTTAATGACCGCTCTCCTTCGATGTTCCGTAAACCCAAAATCCACAAATTAAAGCAAAAACGTTTTCGAGAAACCATTTACATATAAATATATTAATAAACAAACAGTTCTCATTTGATATAATAAAATCGAACAAATCACTCTGTATAGAAGTTTTTTAACGATTAAATTCTTTCACCATCTGTCAGAGTGACAGTTACTATCGATAATAATTATTGTTAGCAGTTCCCCTCAACAACCGTGTTCCCCCCACTACTCGAACACATTCATACGCTCACCAAATTTTGGTCATTTTTGCTAACATTTTTCGTATATTTCACAGACATTTAATGAAAAATTAAAATAGAGGCGTTGTAGAATAATACCTCTACTTTCAACATCTTTATTCTGAATTGATATTTGACGATCCATGTCGCATGGAGACACACTGCAAGAATAGTGGACTAAAAACTTCAGATAGCAATTATTCAAAAACTAATAAACCGATAGCGCATGGTTTAGTCACGCATAAGGTAGATATCAATTACTATGAATTCCCACAAGCCAAGTTCTACAACTTCGATAATGACGGAGTTAAAATAATATAAAGAAAACCGCTAAATTTTCCAGTATTTTTTGTTTTTCTCTGTTACTAAAGATCTTATCGGATCGATCCTGGGCTCATTTCATTGGTATTTCCATGCTTTACAATTCACCTATTGACACCATTGAGATTACTTTATTATTTTTCATTTTATAAACATGCAACGAAAAAAACGCAATTTTCTTGTTTCAATTGTTTATAATAAAGTAAAAAACCATAGTTGCGAATGGAAAAGGAAGCAAAATATCACTACAAATCATTATTAATGTGATGTCCCTTGGGGTACAGACAGCAAATTTGGAAAATTTTCGTGAAATAAGCGAGAAACTTCCATTTGTGTCCGTGTGTTATCATCCTAACCACTCATTTGTAGAATGGTTATTTTGTGCATTTCTGTTAAATGAACCATTTTTACTAATATTATTACGTACAGTTAACGAAATTCAAACGACAATAACACTGGGACTGATTACCACTGTTAAGGGTCCCACAGACTACGTTTATTTTTATCCATTTGTAATTTCTAGTTTCCTTGAATCCAGTGCAGTATTATTTATGTTTCATCTGGCTCAGCTAAAGAAATACAACGAAATGTTAGCCACGTCTTTTGTGTCACAATAAAAAAGCACTGTATAGGCTTAACTAATTTGTGAAAATTGAAAACCTGATGGTGAGGGACCTAACACAGAGGTTATCCTTAGATATTTATATTTACTAGTTTTCACTGTGTGATCCTAGCGGTCGATTTATTGTTATTCATGCAATTTTCGCCTTTTATATATGTTCATTCTTTAGGAGCATCGCTCTATTTAGAAATCTTGCTTAGGGAGCATACAACTGAAGTAAAAAAAAACAACAAATTGATTCCAATATCCTGCTCCTTCCAAAAGAGCAAACTCAATCCGGCAAACTTTTCTAGCGATACAAAAAAAAAACGACGAAACCCGATAAAACTAACATTGATTGATATTGAAAGATTGGATAAGAACCAACCCAATACACATTCATACTCGATTCCCAATTTTTCATCCGATATTTCTTTGGAAGTGAAATTTCCCCCGTAAGCGCGAATCTTTCCAAATTGCCGTCGCACAAACAACGAACAAAAAATCATCTCCATTCGTTACACAATATTATCTCGTCCTTATCCAAATATTGACGGCGGATCTGCGGAGCGGTTGTTCCAAAGACTCGGTCGGAAAGACGAGTCGCAGATTCTGAATGTGAGGCGGCTGAGGCATCGTTGGAGGCAATCTAAACATATTCACTACACGATAGAGAAGAAGCGTGTTCCTGTTCTATTGTAAGCGGTTCACTAAAGGATCTATACGACAAAATGTTTGCTAGAAAAGAGAGCGGATTTGGTTAAGGCATTGTGTTGGTATAGAGGCATAAGCTGTGAATAAAACGTTTGGAATGCAGCTATGGTTGGTGTGCCCGCAGAAATAAGGGCAATTTTTAATTTACACACAGTGCTGCATTAGTGCGATAAAGGACGATATCACCGTTATTATACAGTGTGAGTTTTTTTTGATGATCAGTATGGGGATCTCGGAAACTACTGGAGATAGAGCAAAGGTTAAATTGGGAAAGATTTGCAGTTTTACTGGCCCAATTTTTGTAAAAACTCATGGCTTACTAGATATTTTGAAAAAAAGAAATTCTGTCGATTTGGTCAAATCCCTCTAGCTCCTTTGTTTTTGATTTTATAAAAAAATATAAATATCAAAATTGAAGGGAATTGTATCCCGAATATGATTGTCATGTCCTCGTTTGCGTGACAGCTCTCGTTTTCGAGATATGATACAAACTTATCTTTTTTTGAATGGAAACCATAGTTGACTATGACTTCAAAAAATCACACATTTTTAGAGTTTTTCAACGATATAATACTCGATATAGTTATTCATAAAAATAACGGAGTTATGGATGCTTTTCACTCTTATTTTCACTTTTAACGTAGTTAGCCATGAAATAGATTGATTTATTAATAACTATTCCAAAAAATATTGAACGATTTTTTTATTAGGTATATAACATTTAACGAAAAAACTAAATAAGTAGGTACTTACTAAAAACTTAACTTAGAAATTAAAGTACATAATAATGGTTACAATTTATGTTGTTTTAAGATTGACATTACCGCTTTCCGCACAGACCGTCTATCAATACCACCTCCCTTGGGTCACCAACTGCCTCATACTTTCTTTTGGATACTTTGTTTTTTAATGTACCCCATAAATAGAAGCCTTCCCCTTCGTGGAGACACATAAATGACGTTAACCAAGGCTAAACAAACAGTTCAGCGACGAACCACTGGTTGATCTCTGGTCATAGGTTTCCTGAAACGGAAGGCTTTATACTGCCAATCCTAGATCAAGTAATTCCAACCAAGAACTATCTAATGTAGATCGTTAAAGACCCTTCTATCAATAACAATAGATGCAGATATGGTTTCCAAACATTTAAAACAATCCCAGAGGTTGTTAAGCATTTGCTGCAACTGAATGCAAAAATGATACTTTGGCAAATATACTGCACCATGAACTAGCACTGAAACTGCTCCCATGGTCCCCTTCGGGAGTCCCAAGGTCAGTGAGTGCGACTGTAAATGTAAAAAACCTTACTTCCAAGAGTTTAAAATTAATTAAAACAGAAGATCGAGTATTTTTAGTCCAATACTCCAGTAAATACACTGTACTCAAAGAGAAAAATCCCTCATTATTTAGGTAAATATTATATGAAATCTGTTATAAGGGGCACATTATAAAATTTAATGGAAAATAGGAAAAATATTTTTTAAGCGCATCATGTAATATATGAAACGTAGAATAGTTAAAAAGATCTTAAGGAAAATATACAATGATCGTCTCCTTTATACAAAAAAAAAATACATGTAAAGATCTAATATTAATACAAAGAAAATTTTAAAATAAAACGTTTTTATCAAGCGCTTTTGTAATGTATCAAATAAAAGGGATTGTCTCGGAAAATATGAATATATTATAGTAGTATTTTTAAAATAATATTTTTAAAAGATTTAATATTTTATTCATTATCCTCATTTTTGCTCTTGGTACATAGATAGTCCAATCCTCAGCCAGCTTCGATTCGTAGATGACATTGTCCTTACAACCAACAATCTAGGATAAATAAAGCACCACGACCTTACCAGTGTGTGTCTTGAGATTGGTTTGAAGACACACAAATCCAAGACATAGATAGAGGCAATGAAATTCGCATCTCAAGTAATGATCAGACTTGAGAGCTGCACAGAAGGATCAACCTCGGATAAACTGCACATGGAAATCCCAGGTATGCACCCTACATAACATCTTCGGAACTTGCATTCAAAACACTCTGTTGGCGACTCAATAGGTATATAGTCTCCTTCTCAGCCAGCTACTATGCGTCGATGACATTGTCCTCACAGCCGACAATCTAGAAGAGATAAAGCACCCGTGGTGGTAACAGTATGTTTCTTGAGATTGGTTTGAAGACACCCAAATTAAAGAGATAGATATAGGCCATGAAATTCGCATCTTCACTTGGTCAAACTTGAGATCTGCATAGGAAGATCAACCTCGGATGAACTATACATGGAAATCTCAGATATGCTTACACCCATCATAACTGCTTGGGAATCGGCATTCAAAAAGCTCTATTGGAAAATCAAGAGTTAATTCCATAGATAGTTCCAATATCAGCTACGATTCGTAGATGATATTGTCCACACAACCGCCAATCTAGGAGAAATAAAGCACCATGGGCTTAACAGTGTGTTTGAGATTGGTTTGGAGACACTCACATTCAAGAGATAGATAGAGTCCATGAAATTCGCATCTCAAGTGATGATCAGACTTGAGAGCTGCACAGGAGGATCAACCTCAGATGAATTACACATAGACATTTCAAATATGCTAACACTCATTATAAATGCTTTGGAACCTGCATTTGAAAAGCTTCATTGGGTACTTAAGAGTTAATTCTATAGATAGTTCCAATATCATCTACGATTCATAGATGATATTGTCCACACAACCGACAATCTAGGAGAGATAAAGCACCAAGAGCTTCAGTACGTTCTAGGTACCATCTGTGATACATTAGGTCAGACTAAAATTGACTGAGGAATCCAAATTCGCAATAATATACAGGATGTTTCATTAAAAAATGTAGCCTCAATTAAAATATATGTCTTGGAGTGTCATTGAAATAATTTTAAGTTTGTGGTTGTCATTATCCTCTAGCCTCAGATTTTTAAATACTTATTAGAATAGACACAATCTTTCATCCATCCACCCACTATTCGCCCACTTTGTACATTGATTTTGTTTTATGTATGTACAGTTCTCCCGCAATATCTGAACCGTTATTCAAATATATTTTTATGCATAAAAAAGCTAGATCCAAAGTATATCTACAACTTGAAATATAACAGCTTAAAAAAGACTAAAAGAAATTTAAAACCTTTTCCCCTTCATTTCCTTATTAAAACCCAAATAATGGTCCCTATCATATTTTGATTACATTGATTAATTTTCATCGCACGAGTATTGTTGTTCGGCTCATACCCTCAAAGCATTCTATCTATTTTCAATTTCCGAATTTTGTCGGACGATTGTTGTTAAATTAATTGCTCTTTGTATGTTGCTGTAATGACATGCACGAGCCAATTCTATGGAAGTACCCTAGTCGTTTTACCTGCTGACAAACCGTTACAATGTAGCCGTAATTTAATACAAATGCTAACAGTTCATGTAATTAAAATCTACTCTAAACCTGAAATTATGATTGAAAAAGCAATTGGTTAGAAAACAACAATTTGTTGCTAATTATATGAAAGCCGTTAACTATGAGTATACAGTTCCAAATTGTAATATTGTAATGACATTAGTTTGCAAGGTCTTAGAATATATTTACCATCAATTTTAGTTGTGACAAATACTTTTCAAAGGCCTTCGATAAAATTGATCACCGGATTTGATATTAAAACTTAGAAATTTTGGTTTTCGTCAAGAAATGGACGCACGCATGCGGTTAATAATTCAATTTGTTGTAATGTTGAGCATGCCACAGGGATCTAATCTAGGCCCGTTTTGTTTCAGTTATCCTTTAAGGGTATTTTACTTTTACTGCACTGTTAGAGGCTAACATTCTCAGATTACCTAAGAATACAAGATGTGTCACATATGAAGGGATAACTATCTTACAAACGCTGAGAGATTCAAACACGATTAAATGAAGAAAAAGTTGTATCTTACCATTCTCAAGTTATACGAGGGAAACCAAAAATGCCACTTTTTATTTTTTGCATCTACAACTTTTATTTAAAAAAATGCCTAAAACGAAAAATGGAACTTTTTCTGGATACATTTCATTACAAACTAAGGTGTCATCAAATCTACACTACTACGTTTTGATTCTTTTGAGCCATTAGTAACTACGTTTTTTAAATACGGGTTTGTAAAAATATAGATAAAGCACTAAAATAGCAACAATTTAATGTATCATACGTTAAGTTTTACAAAAGGTTTTGGTAAAAAAATCATCACAGGTAAAAGCTTTGATATGGTTCTGCTTATTGCCTAAATGCCCAGTTTTATTTTTTTTTTCATGGCAAGGAAACCTATATTTTTTTCGCCATGAAAAAACTCTATTTATAGGGTTATTTAGTCTATAAGCAGTACGGTACTATTTTTTTACTCAATTTATTATTTTTTTCTCAAAAAACGTTCATTGAATTTAACATTGATGTGTCAATATATTGAGCTTTTAATGCTTTATCGATATTTTAACAAAAAGTAGGTCGACATTTAAAAATTAATGTTGATAATTGTTAAAAAAAAATGTTTCCTTTTGAAAGGGTTAAATAACCTCGGGTACCTAAGATAGCTGCGTAGTGGCGCACTCTAACGGCTGGTTAGTTAACAGCGTAACCTGGCATTAACATCAAAACTTTTAGACAATGAACCCACAAATTGCAGGTGGTAGCAATGTTATATTTTAATCTCGAATCCAAATAAAGTAGTTTTGAAACCAGAACTAGTGTAGTATTAGTAAATAATTTGGTCAAGTCCGAGTTGGACTCGCATACTAAGGGTTCCGTACCACCTTCAAGATTCGCTGTATTTAGTTTTCTAATTTGGCCCCCAAAAATTAACATTACAGTTTTATTTTACTAATAAACTTTCAGGGAAGCTTTTAATAATCTACTGTCTGAATTTTGAGGCTCTATAGATTGGAAGATAAAGGGCAAAATAAGTCAAGTTTTAAATTATAAATTATTAAATCTGTTATTCAAATTATTTAAAAATACAAATAAAATATATTTTTCAAAATTTAAATACTGTAGTTTCTAAAATGGGAATTAAGTCGATGTTTAATATCTTTGCTAATATCTTTTAAACAAATGATTTAAAAATATGATATATTTGTAATTCACATAATGAGCCTTTTATTTGGTATATCAAATGATGCGTTTGAAAATTGAATTTTTATTTTCCATTTAATTGTATAATTTGTCCCTAAAATTACCATGGAGGTATTCTAATAATTTTTCTTATAAATTTCAAGTGAGCCCCAGTACCCCTAATTATTTTTAAAATTTTAGGTAGTATGGTTTCTGCAATGAAGCGAGAAATGAAATTTTTTATATCTTTGTGTTAATATCTTGTAAACAATTAACTTTAAAAATATGAAAAATATATATTTGAATTCCTCATAATGAGCCCCTTCATTTGATATATTGCATGACACGTTAGAAAAATATTTTTTATTTTCCGTTTATTTCTATAATTTGGCCCCCAATATTAATTTTAAAGATTTCTTTGTATTTTTCCTGTAATTAAAAATAAATAGTTCTTATAGTTTGGGGAATAAAGGGGGAATGGGTAATTTTTTAAATATTTTTTTAAATATATTTTAAAATATTTATTTTAAAAAATTTAAAAAAATATATTTGTATTAGTCATAATGAGCCCTGTGATTTGATATATTACATGATACGTTAGAAACAAGTTTAATTTTTGATTTTCCATTTAATTCTATAATTTACCCCCCAAATTGAATATTAGGGGTTTCTCCTTATTTTTCCAGTAAAGTTCAGGTGAGGCGCTACACCTACATTTTTTCAAAATTTTATAGCTTATGGTTTCGGAGATAAGGGGGAGGGGATGGGTAATTTTTTTATATTTTTGTTAATATATTTTAATCAATTCAATTTAAAAATATGAGCCCTTTCATTTGATATATAACATGATGCGTTAAAAACAAATTTAATTTTATATTTTCCATTTTATTCTGTAATCTGCCCCCCAAAATTAAAAGTACCAATTTCTCCTTATTTTACCAGTAAACTTCAGGTCAGACTCTATACCTCTATTTTTTTTTCTTCAAAACTTTACGTTTTATAGTTTCGGAGATAGGGGGGGGATGGATAAATTTTGGTATATTTTCGTTAATATCTTTTTAATTAATTTTTTTTAAATATGAAAAAAATATATTTGTGTTCCTCAGAATGATACCTTTCATTTGATGTATTAAATGATGCGTTTTAAAAATTTTTAATTTTTAAATTTTCATTTAATTCTATAATTTGCCCCCCAAAATTTATATTAACGGATTCTAATTATTTTTCCTGTAAAGTTCGGGCAACGTTCTATATTTCCTATTTTTTTTTTCAAAATTTTAGGTTGAGTAGTTTCGGAGATCAGGGGGGAACGGTCGATTTTTTTAGTTTTTCCCCCCAGAAGTACCCCTAAAATCAAAATTTCTTCTTTGATTTTATTATCCTAAATTTAATCAATTCTAATGCCAGTAAGCAATATTTTTGTTATTGAGCATTTTTCAAATGAATATTCTGGGGTTTTGGAGCTGTATGAAAAGTTATGTATAATCAGAAAAAAATACCCCTTTAGTTTTCTTATAAAGTGAATAAATGGAATTTTGCCAAAGCACATTAAAATATTTTGCAAACAAAAACATTGGCGCATAAGATTTTTCGATTTACAGATGAATATTCATTCAGTGCTCGTTGGATTAGAAGGAAATATTGAACACAAACAAAGGAATAAATGCCAACAATATTCCGCTATAAAAAATAATGAATATTCAATTTTTGTGTACGACTATTTTCCACTAAATTAAATGACGTACAGATCCATTCACAGTGAAAAATATTTCGTCCGTACGATGACTGAAGAGCTCTCGTTTGAAATGAAATAGCTGACTGTTTTCAGGAACAAAAGTAAACAAAACAAATTCGGTATCGGCAAAATCGTATTACCTCTAGTCTGTTCAGTAAACAAAATATTTTGAGGTGTGCAATATTATTTGACTTTTCCAAGACATAGATCAGTATTTTCTATATTAGGTACATAAACTCAAGTTGAGTCCAGTTATAACTTCCAGCGAACAGCGAACTATATAAGAATCCTTTGTTTTTAATATGTACATATAATAGAAAATGCGGTGGTGCCAATTATACCAGAAAGCTTTGGCGATCTTGACAGAACAAAAGTCATACACTTTATGTTATTGCATTTTCGGATTCTATTCAAAAGCAGATGTCATTTTTGTTCATTTTTCTCCACCAACTGTTTTTGTCGAAAAACACATATTTTAAATTTATTTGGAAAATACACATTTTATTAAAAATTTAACATATTCGTACAAGCTAGATATCTATTGAAAGCTTATGCAAGTATCTAAAATATTTTCCTGTAACAATGTAATATTCTGAAGCTTCATTGTGACATCACCTAGTTTCCTTTAAGGATTTTCTGTTTTACATGCTAGGGATGTAGGCCATGAACTACAATTGGGAACAATACTACACAAAGAAGAATACAACGGGTAGTCAAATCCACTTCCCAGTGACTACCGCTAAATTTTTCGGAGTCACGGCAGCCTTTAACACAATTAGACGTCAAGGTTTTCTTTCGAGAATGGGGCCTCCAAGATGTCTAACAGCGAAAACTAGCCCTGTGATCCAGTTTGTGGAAATACCATTGTAGTAAAGCAAACATAGAAGAGTAGGTAACCAAGTCTACATAGAGAAACCACTGATTTACTCTTGATCGAACGGGCACTGCATACGAGCGCGGAAATACAATAACAAATTTCAATAATAACACAGTTTACTTTTATGCTTTTTTGGGCAATAACTCCACAATAGAAATAAAACAACGTATATTGCAGGAATACCAAACGTTTCAAAGTCTATTCTGACTTCGTTGTCAATGGCTTTATATTTATTGATGTAGATTGCGAAATGAAAATTTGATTTATGACATTTAAAATTGACATATAAAAATTTATTGTTTTTAGATATATAGGTAGCACAAAAAATTCTACAGATCATGAATTATAGTTAACCAGCTTTCAAATTAGAAGAATTTGAAAGAGTTGTCTTTAGAATTTATAACAGGCGTTCCTAGGTACGACTTTATTATAAGATAGCGCATTCGCCAAAAATGCGATCAAAGAATTCTATTGTTTTAGTGATCCCATTAACGTCATAAGGGAAAACCTAGGAAAAACCTTATGAACTATCCCGATATGGGGTTGTTCAAAAGGAGGTTACCATTAATAATTTCTTCCTTAATTGTCGGTATCCAGATACGATTAAATTCTACAGAAGTAGAAGCGATACAATCTTATAACAAAGACGTACCTAGGAACGCCTCTTATAAATTCTAAAGACAACTCTTTCAAATTTTTCTAATTTGAAAGCTGGTTAACTATAATTCATGATCTTTAGAATTTTTTGTGCTACCTGTATATCTAAAAACAACAAATTTTCTAATGTCAATTTTAAATGTCATATATCAAATTTTCAATTTGCAATCTACATCAATAAATATAAAGCCATTGACAACGAAGTCAGAATGGACTTTGAAACGTTTGGTATTCCTGCAATATACGTCGTTTTATTTCTATTATGGTGTTATTGCCCAAAAAAAAAGTAATCAAGAATATGCCACAAACAACGTTTAGAAGACAATAACACAGTTTATTCAATTTCAACAATAACATTTTTTTCCATACAACATTGTTTGAGTCTTAATAAGTTCTGTAACAGTACTCGTTTCACTAATGTTCACAAACTACAATGGCCAACTGACGCCATTTGTAATTTTGTATTCCAAGAAAATTCTAGCTTGCTCGGGCTGGGACCTATCTGCGCTAAATAAACCTTGAACAGACGCGGTCAGGAGAAGTACGATCGGAGGGGTCGTATTGGTAAGACTAAGGAGAGAGAGAGGGCAATAGAGAGGGCAAAAGGGTATTTCACTCATTTAGGAGCTGCGTCCAATGAAATAGGTTCGGCCTGTTGTTCATTGGCTGCTTCCACCCACTAAGTGAAATAGCCTCTTACTGTCTCTATTGCCCTCTCTCTAGCATTGCCACGATTTTATGCTTGACAGGCTATATCTAGATGGTAAATGATCTAAGTATCTAGAAGGTACATGATCTAAGATTCGAAATGATAACGACAACGTCGTTTGAGTATTGATAAAACATTCGATATGTTTTAAAGTTGCACTACATACTTGCCAAACTGAACTGTTAATCGCTAATTGGGCGATTTGGGCTACAAATAGCAGTTTAGCCACTTTTTATTGACAGTCTTCGCAATTAATTTGAAGTCTTTTACTAAGATTATTTAGAAAACTCAAACAATAATCATTATTCGGAGGTGTAGTTGAGTAGTATTTGTTACCATCTCACTAGCCTTGAATTAAAAAAAAATGTAGGAACGGGATATTCTCAACTTTTTATCCACAGATTTTAAATGTTGCGCCATGGTAGGTACATAAGAAAGAAGTGTGCTTATTTATTACTTTAGGGCATACATGGGACTTAGACGAAAATCTTCTGGCAACCCTGTCGTACATAACGACAGTCGATATTCATATCGAAACGTTGCAAAGATAACGAGTTACAGAATACGGCTACTGGGCGGGCATGTGTAAAGTCCGGGTCTTATTCATGTGAATGCCCTTGAGAGTGGGGGATAGACAACGGCCGTTTAAGGTGTCGGGCGTTGGGCTCCTGCCCTGGAAAGGGCTTCACGCCTGTCTAGAATCCGAGGCAAATCCTATTCCCATCCGCGCCTAGACACCCAACCCAACCGCTGTATGGTGCTCCGGGTCCGCTCATGGACCGGTAATATAGACTTTGGGTTGACTGGGATCTCCTGTCCAGATATGCGCTTTCCTGGTCGCCTGTAATCTTCGTATGTGGTATTAAAAGCTGTAATGGACAAACTCCGCGGTGCATATATCGAGACCGGAGACTAAGCACTCGATCGCTCCAACCCAGCGGTGTATCCAGACACAGATCGTCGCTTGAGGCGTCGGACCAGCTTACAAATCCTTTTTTGCTGGCACTAGAATCCGAGTTGATTGCTACTCTACGAGTCGCTCGACACAAGACGAGTCCTTCAGGAACCGCTGCGGTCGTAACTATGCCTGTCTTAAGCTGACAGTCTTATTTCTTTTAAACGAGGAATCAGAACAAGACTTTGAAATGTTGGGGTTTTCTAAATATACAGTTTTCTCAGTGTGGTGTTACTTCCCAAAAACACAACATTAAGAGAAAATAATTGTCTTCCAGCAAGCTGACATGACATGTTCATATACTCATATCTTTAACCGTATTTTAAAACCAAACTATTTCATTTGCTTGGCCGGTATTTTCTGGTGAGTGGATGATTTAAATAGAAAAATACCTATCCGTATTCGGATTATTTAGAAAATTAATCACAGCTGTGTACACACTAGGAAAATTCATCTTTTTAGTTGCAAAATTCCACAGGTATTGTTTGGTTATTCTGCATAATTGCATAACCCATGCAATTTGTTATTATACAGAATGTTACAAAACTATTAAATTTATTTCAAGAATTCACACTTTTAAGAGAAACTATGAAATATCGGTAATGTTACATGAAGATGTTTTAAGTTATTGTATTAGCTAACACATCCCGAATATTAACTGAATAATTTGAATAAGCATCAAAATATTAACAGTAAAAGTAATTAAAAGATAAGTTTCAACCAACTACAGATATGCAAAATGAAAGAGCTCTCTTTAATAGGTAGCTAGGAAAGTTGCATTGAGAACTACCCTCTATAGATTTTATTAAAGCTGTTCAAGAATCTAGAAAATCTCCTAAATGTAAAACTTTTATAACATAAGGGTTCTATAGCAGCTGTAAAGTTGCCGTATTGTAGACTTTTAGGAGAATTATATAGCCCCTCGACTCAAAAGCTGATCATAAATAAACAATAAAGGGTGGATAGTTTATTACAATTGCGTAATATAATCCTTACTTTAGCATTAGATTCATTAGAAATTATGGGCTATCAAATCTAACTGTTTATTGTTAAAGCCGTTGGCGTTATTTTGGAATGAAGCTCACTCAGCATTTATTTCTCTGATGGTTGGAGCAAAAATATTTGTAGGAATAAAATTTATTGTCTCCATGAATTCTTACAATGCGGTATTTATTTAAATTTGGTCATATCCTCAGAACGTCACAGACATATTATAAAAATTACAAGTGCGATATTTAAGCTCTTGTAAAATACGAAACAACAAAAATCTTTAAAATTTCAGTTGTAAAACGTATTTTATTTGTTTTCTATTACTTCAATACCTAATATACTTGGACTTTACTAATTTATAGAAACATGTAAAAAGATAAATGAAAGACTGATATGATGTAATTTTAAAAAATGAGATTATGTCGAAAAATGAAAAAATTTCAATATTACCTGATAAGGTTTCTGAATGATACTTGTGGCATATTTTTCAATGTCTCAGTGCTTCTTGGGAAATAACACCACAGTTAAAGAAAATTGCTGTATATTCCAAACGTTTCGGGGTCTAGATCAGACCCCGTTGTCAATCGTTAAGAAACTACGGATTAAAAAGGCACAATTCTAAGATGTAAATTAAAATATTTGACAATGTGTATTATTTGATTTTTGACGTAACTAAGAGAATTTTATTTGTAATATACAGGGTAGCACAGAAATTTCTAAAGGTCATATAATCACAAAGTTCCTTTCAAATTGGAAGAATTTAAAAGGGAAATCTTCAGAATTTTATGTGGCGCTCCTAGGTGCGACTTTGTTATAAGATAATGCATTCGCCAAAAATGCGACCAAAGTACTTTGTTGATTCAGTGATCCCATTAAAATCATAAGGGAAAACCTAGGAAAAACCTTATGAACTATCCCAATATTGGGTTGTTCACAAGGACATGACCATTAGCAATTTCTTCCTTAATCATCGGCAACCAGGAACGACTGAATTCTACGGAGGTAGTAGCGATACAATCGTTTTCATTTAACAAAATTAAAGCAGACTCTTTTAGTTTTGTTTTGGTGTTGTGTTCTTCTTTGTGTAATATAACTGAATTTTGAAACGGTATTTTATGACCAAGGTCCAAACCATGTTCACAAATTTTGGATTTTTCAAATTGTCGTTTTTTTATGTAATTTTTGTGTTCGTTTATTCGAACATTCAGAGGTCTAGAGGTTTCTCCAATATGGAATTTATTACATTCACACGGGATTTTATAAATGCAATTTTTTGTATTTTGAGATGTGTTATTTGGTTTGGTTTTTGAAATAATTAACTTTAGTGTATTTCTTGTTTTAAATGATGTTTTGATATTATATCTGTTTCCCACTCTTTTTAGTCTTTCTGATAGATCCTGTATGTATGGTATAGTTATTGTATTAATGTGATTATCTTGGGAGTCAGTGTTGCTTGGTGAAGTTTGATGTTGGTTGTTAGGGATTGTTAGGTATTCCATTTTGTTTAACTCGTTATTAATAAATTTATTTGGGTAATGATTGGCAGAAAGTATATTTTTTATAAACGTTTTTTCTTCATTGAATTTATTGATATTAGAACAGTTGGTTTTTGCTCTGTCATATAGAGATTTAATGATACCTCTTTTTACTGAACTTGGATGATTAGAGCTAAAGTTGAGATACCTGTTAGTATGAGTTGGTTTTCTGTAAACTTCTGTTTCAAATGTCGATTGTGTTTTAGTTATTAAAATGTCTAAGAATGGTAATTTGTTATTCTGTTCAAGCTCTAGTGTAAACTGAATAGTTGGTTCTCTGTTGTTTATGCCGTTAAGTAATGCATGTAAATCCTCAAGATTATGTCCCCAAATAACGAATATGTCATCAACATAACGCCACCAAACCAAAGGTTTAATCTATTTTGAGAAAATTGTGGTGTTATTTCCCAAGAAGCACTTAGACATAACCTGATAATTTAAATTAAAAGTTTGATGCAGATGGTATATTTCAGAAAACACTCTAACAACTCAGCAATAATCATCGCATTCGTGTATTTTCTACACTGGCTACTTAAGACGACCTTTGTACAAGTTGAGCAGTTTAAAATCTGCGATGTGCCATGAATCGATAGCGAAAGAAGTGAACAGCTGTAGTATTACTCTTTGTGTTTATAAACAGTGAATTTATTTTGATAAACATAAATTTAAAAGTCCAAGCGAATTTTTTAAAATTTTTTAACCCACAGAATCTATTGCAATAGTAGTTCCGATTTTTATTTGTTTATAAACAATTTTCCACAATTTTCTGACATAACACACAGAGATACTTATTAAACATACTGTTTTTCATGCAGAACATAGGTCTATTCCTTTTTTGCAAAAAAATCATTGATATAATCTACTTGGACTTATGAAGAAGTTTTTAGTTGAACTAAACAATATTAATAATACAGGTTAACATTTGACCTACACAAATGCTTGAATGGCTACTGGTCCTAGTCGGTTTTTTGGGTCGCTGATTACGATGAGTGGGTCGGTTAAGCTCCGTCACATCAGGTTTAAGGTCATTTAAAGGTCAATTAGAGAAATAACCTTGGAAAAGATCTGAAAAAATTCATGGGTGCGTTTTTAAGATTCCCGAACCCGACTCCGTAGTTTGTTTGAGCCTACCACCTCTCCTACTCCTAGAGGTCATTCAAGGTCATTTTGAGGTCATTCGAATGCCAAGTTGCGAAATAACTGGAAACCCGAATCCGTAGTTTGTTTAAACCTAGCACCTCTCCTACAAGTCATTCAAGGTCATTTTAAGGTCACTCGAAGTCCAAGTTGTGAAACAATCGTGGAAAAATCTGAAAAAATTCATCGATACGTTTTTTAGATCCCCAATTCCGTAGTTTGTTTGAACCTAGCAACTCTCCTAGAAGTCATTCAAGGTCATTTTAAGGTCACTCGAAGTCCAAGTTGTGAAACAATCGTGGAAAAATCTGAAAAAATTCATCGGTACGTTTTTGAGATCCCCAATTCCGTAGTTTGTTTTAACCTAGCAACTCTCCTAGAAGTCATTCAAGGTCATTTTAAGGTCACTCGAAGTCCAAGTTGTGAAACAATCGTGGAAAAATCTGAAAAAATTCATCGGTACGTTTTTTAGATCCCCAATTCCGTAGTTTGTTTGAACCTAGCAACTCTCCTAGAAGTCATTCAAGGTCATTTTAAGGTCACTCGAAGTCCAAGTTGTGAAACAATCGTGGAAAAATCTGAAAAAATTCATCGGTACGTTTTTGAGATCCCCAATTCCGTAGTTTGTTTTAACCTAGCAACTCTCCTAGAAGTCATTCAAGGTCATTTTAAGGTCACTCGAAGTCCAAGTTGCGAAATAATTGTGGAAAAAATCTGAAAAAATTCATCGGTACGTTTTTGAGATCCCTGAACCCAAATCCGTAGTTTGTTTGAACCTATCACCTCTTCGAGAGGACATTCGAAGGTCAAGTTGCGAAATAACCGTGGAAAAAATCTGAAGAAAATCACAGCT
This sequence comes from Octodonta nipae, assembly GCA_034190945.1. Classification (NCBI taxonomy): domain Eukaryota; kingdom Metazoa; phylum Arthropoda; class Insecta; order Coleoptera; family Chrysomelidae; genus Octodonta; species Octodonta nipae. Next base: position 11,205,974 of record CM067222.1, read on the forward strand.
CCGTTTTTGTAACTGACCGTTCAAGTATCTGAATTTAAATTCATAGTTTGCTTAAACTCGGGACCCCTAAGCATCATTGAAAAATATTTCAAGGCTGTTTGTCAGTCAAATCAAGAAGTAATCGTAGATAAAATTTGAAAAAAAATCATGTAATTGTACCAGGTTGGCCAAGAAATCCGCTACCTTCCTTACTGGCTAGCTTGCGCCTCTATCACCTCTGTGCATCCAACACCTCTGGGTGTACTCCCTGAGTTGGACCTTATGCAGCTTTTTCTTTTTTCTGTTATAACCTTTCACGTTAGTTAAACAGAAGTAACAGTCGCTAGTATTATCTGTTTGGGATCTCCATATCACTGGTTTAGAAAATACCTGCTTGTTACTTTTATTAAGGACACTGTGGCATCCCGTACACATACTTTTGGGAGTGTATGAGTTATCCAATGAGCTTGTATCAATATTATACAGTTGGTTTTATTTCATTTTCAAAGAATCTCATAATAAAAAGTTTTGCTTTTGTGGAAGAAACTTCCCACAAGCAACACAAAAATTGTTCACGTCAACACGACATGAATTTCTTGTAGGATTTGACTTTATAGAAGCCAAGTTTTCTCTGTAAAGCTACGGTTGCTTGATGATGGCGCCAGCAGGCTCGCTTTCCCACCCTGACCAGCTACTTATTTTGGGTTTCTGGAACCCTGTCTCGTAATTTTCTTCTGCTTACTTACTTTGAAGTCTGTATTCAAATGAAGTCTGTATTCAAATGACTTCGATATGACCTTGAATGACCTCTAGGAGAAATGGTAGGTTCAAACAACCTACGGATTCGGGTTCGGAGATCTTAAAAACGTACCCATTTGACGTTCAGTGCATTTACGTAGGTCAAATGTTGACCCGTATAATTAATACTCAGTTTCTTTTACCTCTAGCCTAATTTAATCCAAATTGACGAGAGATAACAAGATACAACTTGGGTAATTTGTTTGAAAGTTTAGTGCACTCCTCATTTATTAAATCGCTTCTAAGATATATTTCAATAAAACACTGTCAGCACCTATTTCACCACAATGCGATGATGATTGTTCACAATTGTTCCGTGTTATAATGCAACATGCTGTAGAATAACGGTCCTTCCAGAATATAATATGTGTAACGTCTCAGCTATCTTTGTAACTAAAACGAAGTTCTTGCTAACTAAACAGAGTTGCGGGAGTTTCTTGAATGATGCAACTTAAGGATTTACGAGAAGCCAAACTTTCCACGTTCATAAACATATTATGTAATGTTATGGGAACAGCATTACCGGAGTGTCAAACAGACCACGGCTATAGTAATGGTCCCTGAAAGCAAATAGAAGTTCTTGTTTGTGAAAAAACTTCCATCTAGATGTAACTCAAAGATAAATAAAATAAACATAGTTATTATAATGTATATACGAGTTTGTAGGAAACAGTCATTGTGTTGAATTACCCTCAGTTTTCGACTCGCTGTTCTTAATGCCAACTCATCTAGGTTCTCCATAAAAATGCACACGCTACTCTTGGAGAAAGAGCCCACAGCTTCAAAAATTCATCAAATGTTCGAATAAGTCGAAGTATTCTGTGAACACAGAGTCATTTCTTTTTGTCGTTTTCCGATAATCTGATATAATCTTCTACTTACACAGAGTCTGCATATCGAAAGCTCATTTTCTTTCGTTCGAAAACTCTTTTAAATTCCTTGCATTTCCTTCATTTTGCACAATACGATGTAGATGTTTTTTCATGCATCTGACTGGGTTTTGAATACAGTTCTGCTAATATAGTAATCTTTGTTGAACATTTCGCATTAACTGATTTCATTTAAGATGTTAGGGTATTTCTCTATGGAACTGTTTTTGTGATAAAAACTGATTTTTGTAAATAAATAAATGACATATTCTTACCTATTCTCGCAATATTAGACTTCGTAATTTTATCGCAACTGAAAATACAAAAAATTGCATTTATAAAATCCCTTGTGAATGTAATAAATTCTATATTGGAGAAACCTCTAGACCTCTAAATGTTCGCATAAACGAACACAATAATTACATAAAAAAACGACAATTTGAAAAATCCAAAATTTTTGAACATGCTTGGGACCTTGGTCATAAAATACAGTTTCAAAATTCAGTTATATTACACAAAGAAGAACCCAACACCAAAAGAAAATTAAAAGAGTCTGCTTTAATTTTGTTAAATGAAAACGATTGTATCGTTACTACCTCCGTACAATTCAGTCGTTCCTGGTTGCTAATGATTAAGGAAGAAATTGCTAATGGTCATGTCCTTGTGAACAACCCAATATCGGGATAGTTCATAAGGTTTTTCCTATGTTATTCCTTATAATTTTAAGGGCATCACTGAATCAACAAAATTCTTTGGTCGCATTTTTGGCTAATGCAATTATGTTATAACAAAGTCGCACCTAGGAGCGCCACATCAAATTCTGAAGATCTCCCTTTCAAATTCTTCCAATTTGAAAGGAACTTTATGATTATATGATCTTTAGAAGTTTCTGTACCACCCTGTATATTAAAAATAAAATTCTCTTAGTTATGTCAAAAATCAAATAATACATATTGTCAATTATTTTAATTTTACATCTTAGAATTGTGCCTTTTATATCCATAGTTTCTTAATCTGACCCAGACCCCGAAACGTTTGGAATATACAGCAATTTTCTTAACTGTGGTGTTATTTCCCAAGAAGTACTTAGACATGGATTTTGGCATCTAGTAGTTTTACGGAAAACAAGGTAGCAGAAAGCCCAAATCGGGAGTCATACAGTGTGTAACACCGTTTCCCTGTGATTCCCAGGACCGAATCCACAAGAAAAATTTTTAAGTTAACTAAAACCAAATATAATATATACTTTCTTTTCTATATTTTACAATCCATTGAACACAAGACAATATATTGTTTCTAATCGAGAACCTTCTACAGTTCAGCTCGAGAAATTATTTAAATATTTACATTTAACTGAATTAAATATTTTATGTAGTGAACTGTATAATGATGTAAAGGAATTTCAGGAAAAACTAGCTCAAAGGAAACCCAAATGGGGGTCTTACTTGAAAACACTTGAACAATTTTTATGTTAACTAAAACTTCTCAAAACAATTCTGATACTATCTTTCCGAGATTTTACATTCTAATGAACGTAAAACAATATATTGGTTCTAGTCGAGAAACTTCATCAGTGGCACTTCCCTCACCTCACTGAAAATTCGAATAAATATTTATGTTGAAATGAATGTCGATATTTAGCAGTTTCAGGGAACAGTAGCTCACAGTGACTCCAAATGTGGAGTCTTACTGTACTTTCGTGTGAGTTCTATCCTAGGGGTCACAAGGAGACGGTGTTACACACAGTAACACCTGATTTGGGTGTCTACCTACCATTGATTTTCAATTATCTAACTTAACATTGTGAGGAGAGAAAATCCAGCTGATCAATCTAAATAAATGAAACTACATACTATTTTGACATTTACAATGGTTCTCGATTTTAGAAGTTTGTTATATTTGTCATTTCTGATATTTTTGTCAATTTTGATACTTTTATATTTTTTAACGGTTTGAACATGATCCTTCATCAGCAAAAAATACATAGCAACATCTAATGCTGCTGGTACACACGTCCCTCGTCCGCAAGATGCCAGGTACAATTCGGGGATACTTTACAACCTTCCACTTACATAAATAATGTATCGGGAGCACCATTTTGTAACACACACAAACACGTTCCTATGCGTCCGTCGTCCCAGAAGACGACCACCAACGTTGAAAATTATTAAGATTCAATCCACCAGTGAAAAGGGCAAATTTAAGGGCATTTCAGTATACAAATTTTAACGGTTGTTAGGTATTATATCACTTAAAAAGCTCCAGTAGCTGAACTATGTGGTAAGCTTTCTTTCTTTCGGCATTTGCAGATTTATATTTTATTACTTTATTGCACTTTGAATATTTTGGCCTGTCAGTTATTGAAATTTCCTACAAGGAAATGACCCGAAACCATCGATCCTTTGCATCGAGTCCCGCTTTTGTAGTTACCGACTTTTGGCGGATAGGATTGAGGGATAGGACTGACGGATCGAGAAACTCCTGCATGAATAAAATTAATACCGAAGGCAAGCAAAAAAGGGTGCAAAATGGTCGAAATATCTGTTATCCTTTTATCCTTGCAAAATGTTTGGGTAGTTGAAGGAATAGAATGAATATATCCATTCATAAAAAAATAATAAAGAAGGGTATGAAACCAACGTGTGTGGTCATGTTTTGCGGACTACGGACGTGTGTACGGCCAGCCTTATGTTCCGGGGTTTCTAAAACCCCTAAAAGTGCAGTATTTTGATATTTTTCAAATCTGATATTATTATTATCTCAGATATTTGTTTTCTTATGTTTCGACTATGTGCTTTTACACACTTTCTCTTCTAGTATTTTAAATGTTTTTTAGGCTTTCCGTTTTTGTTGTGAATTTCGCATTTAAGAACATCTTCCGTATTTTTTAAATTCGCTTTTACGAACATCTTAGGTGTTTTTGATTTATATATCAGCTTTAACATTTTTTGCATTTTGAAATTCAGATCTTTAATATTTTTGGCATCATTATTTAGAATTTTATTAATGTATTTGAGAATTTGGATAATTTAGACCAAGTTTTAAGGTTTTTAGCATTTTGGTTGGTGTTGACATTTTTTGTTAGTTTTGATATTATTGTGATTTTTGGCATTTTCAACTCGAACATATTATGAGGTATTAGGGCCCCATTCCTAAGCTCTGAAGATGTTTTCAGTAATTTGATGATAAAACGTCGGAAGAAGTTACTCAATATGATGATATTTTACTCCAAATAAGATTGTCGTTTTTGAGAAACAAGTTTTTACATACTTACCAGTTAAACATTTCAATTATCAAGTTGTCTTACCTGAAACAGAATGTAAATTATCAAAATAAGTATAAAAAGATAAGCTGTGCAAAGAACAAATATTTGTATGTAGTTTTGTAGTATAAAATAACATACGAAAGTTTTAAAACGTTTTAGACTAACAAATACAAACGATATTTCAGTCAGTTATTCAGCAGCAGCCACAAGGGCCACTGATTATATGGACGACAATGATGGTGATGACAAGTTAGAAGACTTAAAATGCAAAGAAACAAGTTTATTCTTGGTGGCAAGAAATGATCTTACGCGAATACACGTAACAGAGTTAACAATAGATGAAAACATTAATGAGCTAATACAGATAATCTGCAAAGTTGTAGTGTTTTTTGAAAAGAAAAAAGAAACAACACTTCAAAAAAAATATCTGTAGTCTGAACATGTATAAGAGCTTTCACTTCTTTTGGTATATAAGGCCAGATGGAATATATACTAACCATGCTGGAGACATTTTCTCTTATAGTATGCACAACTGATGCCGCTTTGAAATTTCTCATATAACAATTGCCTAGAACATACTTCGCAATCGTCAATAAAATGAAAACATCTTTAACGGAACGTATAAAGCAATGACGAGATGATGATTTAACTGGGAATATCGGTCATTATCGGATGTGTATTCTCTAGTTTCTACAAAGACTTTAGTGAGGAAGTAAATAAATAGAATTAAATTAAAAGGCTAAATAGTCGAGATGACAAGCAAGAAGAACAAAGATCAAGATCATAAACAAATGACGAGCTAAGGCAATAAAAAATTTACAGCCGGTCAAAAAGTACAAAATGAATTGTGGTTGGTAAACAGAATTAGAGCTGAATGGTGCCCGTTTGAAAATGGAGTTGTTCATAGATTATAATTATCATAACCGAATATCAATTCCTCCAAACAGTATAAAACCTGAGCAAACGTTTTCAGCTGCTGCTTATGTTAGCAATCAACTGCGAAGCTGTCGAGGAATTCAAACATGGCTGCGCTGATGTTTCTGCGATTTTATTTCTGAAATTCTTGGTACCTCTTATTTTTTGTCTTTTGTTCCTTATATTAACACAATGTGTTGTGTAACAATATTAATAAGCAATTTTTAAGAAATTATTGAATTTTGTTTTCATTTCCCGTAAACCCGGGATCAAAAACACGTTCGAAATTGAATTCTCTAGTTCTAACCTAAACCTTATTTCCCAGCCGTTTTGAAGGGTCTGATGGATCAGTTTCCCGAAACTTCTATAAGTGGCTAAATAAATTTCCTGCTTCAACATTTTGAGGGTACTGCTATCGACAATGAATCCTGTGCATAAACAATATTTTGTTTGGCGCTTGTAAAATCCTGAAAATTATGTTTGTATATATCAAATCGCTTTGTTGTTAGTTTTAATTATTTTGTCGTACATACTGTAATTTTTATCCCAAATCACGTTTATAAATCTAATAAGTAATGACAAATAAGTGGTCAGCTTGTTTTAACAGAAGTATTTTAATATTCCCCAAATACTGGATCTATATGTCCCTCGATGTTAACTTAATTCACCTCAATTCACTAATTGGTTTACTTCTGAATTAATAAAAAATATAAAATTTAAGGAACAATTTCATAGAAGCTATAAGAAATTTGGTGATATCTACAATCGGGAGAAATTTTGCAGATTCTTACCAAAGAGCAAATTAAATTGGCATACTGTGACTATGTTGGAGCAATAGAGTCTGAAATACCCAACAATACTCAGAGATTTTCGTCTTTTATAAAGACAAAAAATAATTCTTCCAAGATTCTTAGCAATATGCTATACAATGGAATATCCCATGAACACCCACAAGACATAGTAAACGCTTTCGCAGAATTCTTTATGAATTCTTACTCACCACCCAATCTGGAGCAAAATGAGGTACTACAGGAGAATGATCTGATGGTATTGCATAATATCGATTTCAATAACATATTTGAGGCAGAAATTTTTGAAGCAGTTAAGAAATTAAACAACAAAATGTCCTCAGGTCCAGACGGGATTCCATCTTTTCTTGTTAAAGATTGTATTGGCGAACTCTGTACACCATTGAAGACATTATGTAATCTATCAGTAAACAGGCAAATGTTCCCTACTATTTAGAACACTACCAGAGTCAGCCCTATTTTGTAGAGTGGAGATAAATCCCATGTAGTTTATTATTGGGCCATATCAATGTTATCCAATTTCGCGAAGCTCTTTGAAATCGTTCTTTATAACCGGATATATCCATGTGTTTCTATATATATTTCAGTTGATCAACATGGCTTCAGTGCTAAAAAATCGACCATGATAGTCCAGTGTTAGATGATTAGCAGCAAGCGGATGTAGTTTATCCAGATTTTTTAAAGGCGTTTGATAGAATTGATCATGCAATGTTAATTAATAAGCTGTCGCTGTTTGGATTCAATAACAAAGCGATAACTTTTATGCAATCACATCTCCAAAACAGAACTCAGTTTGTTTCATATAATAGATACAATTCTTACTATTTCGTTCCCCAAGGGTCAAATTTGGGACCCCATCTATTTCTACTATTTGTAAATGACTTAAGTGATGTCATAACCTCAGGTAAACTATTTTTTGCTATCTCACAATATGTTTAGTCATTAACAGTTACAGAGATTGACAAATTTTGCAAAATGATTTAGATGTTATTCAAATGTGGTGTAATCATAATAACTTATAACTAAACATCGGGAAAAGTAAAGTTATCAGTTTCACTAGTATACATACTCTCGTTAAATTCTCATATAGTATTAACAACAATCTCATTGAGAGATTTCAAAAAATTAAGGGATCTAGGTCTTATTTTTGATGACAAACTGACTTTTACAAAACATATTGTGTATATAACATCTAATGCTGTTCGAATGTATGGGTTCATTGTAAGAAGTTGTCAAAGTTTTTCAAATGTTGACACTTTAAAAATATTGTATTGTAACAAAATTTCCCCAAGCCGGCCCTGGTTTCATTCCAGTACGACATCGATCGCTTTTAGGACAAAAAATTGTTCTCGAAATGGCTCGGCAGCTGTAGAATTGATGATGGATTTTACGAGAGTTTTCGATGCTGGTTTTAAAAGGAGCGGCAGTTAGTTAGTGCAGCGAAGAGCTTATATACAATTGTTATGGTGATCAGCTGTTGTATATATTTGATGTAAATAAAACTTCTAAAAAGTGGCAGTGAATATTAGTTTTACAATTTTAATTGAACCCACGGAATATATAACAGTTTTATACTTTTGTACGTTCTCGGCTTGAATACGGAGCTATAATATGGCATCCCTTTTATGAGTGTCACAAAGTTTCTGTTAAGCGTATTCAAAGATGGTTTCTGAAATATTTGTACTTCAAAACGCTATCCATTACAGGGTACGGAATATGGCAGATTATTAAATCAGTTTTCATTTGTCAGCCTTAATGTGGGAAGAGTATGTGCCTTCTTAAAATTTTTGTTCAACCTAATTCATAATAATATTCATTCACTGACACTACTTAACAAAATCAACTTTCTGGTACGTCGATCTCAAGCCAGAAGCTTAATATTTTTGTGCTCTAGGGCTCGAACAAACGTTTTGCTCAAATCTCCAATGCATAATATGTGTTACTATTACAGCAATAACTGCAAGCATTGTGACATTCATTTTGTCATGTTGGATATTTGGTTCAAGCTGTGAATGAATCAACGGTGAAATATTTACGTTAATTGAGTTATTTTTCTTTTTTTTGTCTGTTTCTTTTTATGTTTTATTTATTACTAGCCGTTACCCGCGGTTTCACCCGCGCACGGAAAGTTCAATCCTTCGCAAAAAGAAATAACTTATGAAACATATGGGTTATCCTATATTCTAACTTCTTTGAACCACCCTACTTAACCATTAATCCACCAATCCCGAATATATTTCACCCAAACTGCAAGTACTTATGGGCCACCCAATATAACAATTTTATTCGACATTTTTTGAATCACCTTGAATAACTGTAACTCTACTCCACCCTATATTGCAACCATCCTGTAAGCTGCTGTTTATTTGTCACCCAATATAACACCTGACTATAACTCTTCTCAGCTATACACGTGCTTATGGTCTGCGTTGTATACAATTATTTCTTTTTTTTTGAACGACTGTTTAAATTACAATTTCTCTTTACTCTATAATTTAATCAACCTTTATATGCAACTTTTTCTAACATTGTGTTAAACACAGTCTAAAACTATAATCTTGCTTCTCCCCATATTTCAGATATTTCATATAGTAGAATGCAATTGTTTATGGTCTACCCTATATAACAATTTTTGTTAAACTTTTTTTATCCATCCTAACGGAAATGATGTGGAACCTTTCGTGAGTCAATATAAAAACACAGTTTTGCACCATACCACCAAACTTTTATTTAAACCCTCACCCAAACAGCAACTGCTTATTGGCCACCCTATAAAACAATTTTATCCAAAAAGACCCTGTATAACCATCATTTTACTCTACAAAATATTTCAACCACCCTGTATGTGCATTTGCTTAGGGGCAACAAAATATAAAATTTTTAAATACTTCTAATCACACTGTATGAACTATAATTTTACTTCGATCCATGTTTCAGATATTGCATATATGCAACAGCTCATGTTCTATCCTACAAAAAAGTTATCCAACCTGTTTGACTATAAATCTACCTCACCCGCTATTTCAACCACCTTGTATTTGCAACTCCTTATCGGTCACCCAATATAACATTTTTTCTACCACACTGTATAACTATAAATCCTTCAATGCCAAATATATTTTACCAGAACCGCAACTGCTTATGTGGCTCCGAAAATAATAATTTTGTTCAACATGTTTTTGAATCACCTTGTATGTATTACAACTACCTTGCTTACGCTACTGCTTATTGGTCAACTAAAATAAATTTCCTTAATAATTATTATAACACGTCTTCACCTTATGTTTCAACTATCTTATCTTTGCAACTTATTTTGAACTACGCTATTTCACATTTTTTCCTTATATTTTTTCAAGATAGATTTAAACCATCCTTCATTTACAACTTTTTCTAAACTTGTTTGAATTACACTTTATAACTATAACTTTACTGGGCACCATACTTGAGGTACTCTATATATGCAAGTGCTATATAACAAAATTTTTCTAGCATTTTGTACCCACCCTGTGTAATTCTTACTGTAAGCCACCCTATATTTCAACAACCTTCTATATGCAACTACTTATTTGCCACCAAATATAAAATTTTGTACGACCCTGTAGCTTGTAGATCATACCATTACTTTACAATATTTTTTAACCCATCTGTATAGCTATAATTTTACTCCGTTACGTATTTCAACCATCCTATATATATATATATATATATATATATATATATATATATATATATATATATATATATATATATATATATATATATATATATATATATATATATATATATATATATATATGTTCTGAGAGGCTTCCGCGGTCATTATTATGAACTAAGCTAGGTTCCGGGTGAGAACCGCGTCTGAATTTATTGAATACTCGACGTTTCGACTCCTGCTTCGGAGCCATTATCAAGAGACAAAAGTGAAAAAGAGTTTCAGAGTCTAGATCGAACTCGGGGCCTCAATCTGCCTACTCCCCAAGAGTCACTAGGTAACTGAACTGAATTTGAGTCTGCTCTGCTTCTTTTATTTATAGGTAGCTCTGGGTTAGAAGAAGATGTCACGTGATGAGGCTGTGTTTTGATTGGTTGGGTATTGGTGGGCGTGTCTGCTTTGTTTAATCTGGCAATTACGGAGGTCCAAGCTGTGGGAAGGCGAGTACTGTCATCGCGTCTATTTAGACAGAGAGGTCTTTTTTCTATTTCGATAGCTTCGCGAATAGTGGATGCCCTAAGAGAATTGAGAGATATGATAGTCCTACTGTCCTCGAAGTTGATAGAGTGCCCTGTTTGGATATGGTGATGCGCGAGAGCTGAAGTCGGATCTTTTTTACGAACTGACAGAGAGTGTTCATATACTCGATGGTTAACGCGCCTGTTGGTACGACCGATGTAGCTTTGTGGGCAATCGCGACATGAGATTTCGTAAACTCCTCGATCCTCGTTAGGTACTTTGTCTTTGGGGTTACCGTTAAGTTGCCTATAGTTTGAGTGGTGTTGAAGATAGTCTTTATTTGATGTCTTTGTAAAATCCGTGCAATTTTGTCAGTGACTCCTCGAATGTATGGAAGTACGGCTTTTTTGATGTTGTTGTTCTGTTTCTGACGGGGTTGGTGTGATTGGGGGTTGTTGAGATTGATGAATTATACGCGCAATGTGGTCCGGATGATAACCGTTTTGTCGAAGGATTTGTTGAAGATTATTAAGTTCGTTTTGTCTATTGTCAATATCTGTTAAACGAATAGATCTGAGAGTCAAAGATTTCATTACAGAACTCAATTGGGCAGGGTGGTGGTGTGATTGGGCATTTAAGTATCGATTGGTATGGGTTGGTTTTCTATAGACGGTATGTGAGAATCTGTCATTGTTGGTTTTTGTTATGAGGACATCAGGAATTGAGGTGTTGTAGGAAGAAGTCTAATGAATCTCTGCCATGAGGCCAAATGACAAAAGTATCATCTACATATCTAAGCCAACAGGAAGGTTTTAAATTAGACGAGTTTAGGGCCTGGGTTTCGATTTGTTCCATGAAAATGTTGTATCTAATACTTTGTGCGTGCGGTGGAGTCAATTGAGTAATTGAATTACCCAACATGGTAGAAGTTTTTTCGCTATATCTACCGTTTCTGTCAATTTAGGGAAATAAAATGTCTACCAGATTTTAAGTCAAACTATAGGCTTCTCAACAAAAAAAGATTAAGCAAAATCAGTTAAGTAGTTCTTACGTGATGCCTGAACAAACAAACAAACAAACAGACAAACTTACAATTTTATAATAGTATAGATGATAGATTTAATTAGTTACAACGTATTTTTATTTAGTTTTATATATACTTGCTCTGTTAGTGGTTTATACTGTTGGGCAATAAAGCTTCAATAAATAAATAAATAAGAACCGTCGCATCACTCTATTTTCTGACTAAAATTCTTCATAACAATGACTACGATATTTTTTTGAATCAAGTAATCTATTGTACGGTTTTGGTAACAAACTCTATATTTTTGAAAAAAGAAACGAAATATCCATAACCTTTCAAATTGCATTTTATTGAAATATTGTTCTGTTTTGCTCAATAACTCTTGATAAATTTTAACGCAATAAGTCTTTCTCTGACTGTAAATTTCTAAACTGAATGATCGTTGACCTATTGGCCCACGGAAATTATGCATATTTCATTTTTATGCGATTTTTTTCATTGCCGCTGATGTGACGGACGATGCACCGTTTCCATGCTGATTGTGACAAGGGACTGAATTTTATTGGTAGCCGGACAATTTTGATTGGCGTTTGTTCGGATCGTATATTTTGAAATGGTAAAACGGGTTTAAATGCTTTTCTGCTGTAGCATCTCGTCAGACTTAATGGTATTTTTATGTTACGTGGGGAATTATTTAGGGACGTCATGTCAGTAATGTCATCATCGTCACTATAATTGATTTGGGATAAATTTTATCATTTAAAATTACTAGAAATATATTTAAATATTTAGATAATGACACGGGATGAAATTTTTCATTTGATGATAATGTAATTTCAAAAATGTTTTCCGATAAGGTCCTTGATTATTCTGTCTATTTATTTGGGGTTTTTTTATATCCTCACTTTTTTCGGTAACAGGCAAGTATTTAAAAATTGTAATAGTGACAAAATGTAGTTGGAGCTATTTCGAAAAATTGGCGTGAATACTGATTGTTCTTTGCAAAAAATTTTCCACGCAGACTTCCTGAATGAAAGAAATCTCTACCAATAATCGACCAGTCTTCATGTATAGATATGACAGAACGACTCCAGACTTAGAGTTGAAATTTTTGAACAGTAAATAAGAGCCTTCTCGTTTGGTCCACCGTTGGGATAAGTTTCGTTCTTCCAATCTTCCATTCCACCTTGAAGACCTGCTTTCTTAGGAGCTCATTGTACACCCTCAAGATCATTTCCGTTCTCACTCCATCCATTCCCGGGGCATTCAGATTTTTCAGTCGTCACCTCTACAGTACTGAAATCCCTAACGCATACAATTTCTCCTACCGCGAGCTCTCTCTCCCCTCTCACATTCAGGAATAACTCATCCACCAATCTATACTTTACATCCACATGCATGCCATATGAAGCACAAAACTCCTTCTTCCCCCGGGTGGCTATTCTGTACCCCTGCCTCCATATATCCTTACCGACCAGCTTTTCCCAGCTTTTTTCCTTCGCTCTTTTCATCTTCATACTAAGAACTTTTTTTGCCTTTTCGTACTCCGTTCTCCTCAACTCTATGAGTTCTAGGTCCCCTCTCGCTCTACTGCTAGTTAGCAGTCTTCTGCATATAATACACTCCTTTCTCATATTCCCCAAGTTACATTCCACCAATACGTATTCACTATTCTATTTCGTGCATTTGGTAGGTAATCGGCTCAGCAGGAGCATTCAATTCATCAAAGAAGTTGGAGGCCCTCACGTCTTACCTTGCTACTGTTTCCGCCAAATTCGAAATATATGTATTTATGGAGGCTTAAGAACTCCTCGTCCATCACCTCCCGATCTTTCATCCTTCCGCTCAAACCCCTAGAGTAGATCGTTACTCTATAAAGGATCTGGAGACCCCTCTTTCGAGAGTAGGTTTATCTCCTATATTCCAAACCAACATGTGCTTACTTGCAATCCACTTTTTCCAGTGAAAGCCTTTTCCATCTGTAACTATTGACCCTCACTGAATGCACCTAACGTCAATAAAATCTCATTTTAAATCAAGAACATGTTTTCTCCATATACAAAGCGAATAAATTCGGTACGTTGACAGATATACTGACTGAACAAAACGGTAATGAATTCGGAGCACGACACGCACACAAACACACACACACACACACAGAGATGAGAACAACCACGGAACAAATTTATTCCCGAAACATGTATGTCCGTCATTTCCGGGCCACCGAGCCAATCAGTGGTCTATAAGCTGATTACCTTTTACTCGTAAACTGCTGACAAATCAATGAATTCCATATCGCTTATTCGTCACAATTTGGCAGTGTCGAAAGCTTTCGGTGATTAATATCCCTCTATATTTTCATATATTTTTAATTGGATGGATTTTATGGTCGTATTCAGAAATAAATCATTGGAAAATATTACTAAAACATACCCACAACTTTGATTTTATTAACCGACTTCCAAAAAGGTTATCAATTCGTCTACACTATATATATATATATATATATATATATATATATATATGTTTTTAAGTTTTCGCGGCACTAAATGTTTTAGGTGGTTTCCGGGAATTCATCCGCGTAGTTGATAACTGATCCCTGCCGGGATCGATGGTAAAATGACGACGTTTCGGCAGAGTCACATCTGCCCTCTTCAGGTCGGTTCGCATAATTCTCGTAGCCTTCTGCTTTCACTTCTAGTTACTCGAATACTAATACCTTAGCAGAATGCAACAAAATAAAATTCCTTTTTATTGGAGCATTCCTAAAATAAGAAATTTCCAAATTTTAATAGTGTACTCCAAAGAAGAACAATCTATACATATATATACATACACACATATATATATATATATATATATATATATATATATATATATATATATATATATACATATATATATATATATATATATATATATATATATATATATATATATATATATATATACATATATATATATATATATATATATATATATATATATATATATATATATATATATATATATATATATATATATATATATGAGTAGCGATTATTCAAAAACGGCTGAGGCACTTTTGACCATTTAAACTACTACATTATATTAAGGAACATTACGGTCCCATATAATTGTCTATAACATGAGAATTACGGTTTTAATACGGTATTATAAATTGTATTATACAAAGACAAATACAGATACAAATCTTTTAGCATGAGGTGTTACAGCTTGATTCCGTACATTTCTCTATAACGTAAAACATACCATTTTTCTGAAAATCGGAAAAATATATCCACAAAAACTGTAAACATCATGGAAAATGTCAAAATTTCATCATAAATATCTACTTTAAATGTCAAGATATGCTTTTGAAGTCAGATTATTTTAGAGACGAAAGTAAGTTACAGTCACGTAACGTAGTTAACTTATTAAAGCGAAAATTTATTATTCCGGCCATCTCTTCTGTGTGGAATATAGTTGAAGGTGTGTGCGTGCGTGCATGCAATATTAGGTGGTACATAAGCAGTTGTATCATAGGATGGTTAAAATATAAGTTAGAATTGAATTAGTTATACAGGGTGGTTCTAAAAATATATTGTATTGGGTAGCACATAAGTAGTTGCGTATACAAGGTGGTTGAAATAAGAGTGGAGCAAAACTATAGTTATACAGAGTAGATATTTGCGTTATAGAACGGATAATAATTACAGTTATACAAATGCTTTAAAAATTGTCAGAAGCAGTTGAGTATACAGGATGGTTGAAATATAAGGTGGAGTATAGTTACAGTTATACAGGGTAGTTTAAAAAAGTTATATAGTTTGGAACATAATTAGTTGCTTAGACAAGGTGTTTGAAGTAATACCCATTCAACTTAGTATTCTGTGTAAGAAACATCGACCAGTTTATTTATTAAGAGTCTCTTCGTCTATAGAAAAACAATAAAATACGTAAATAAATAATATAATATCCAATTAATATACAATACCAGAACAAAATTTTCGTTCTAATAAATATTTAATTTTAAATTAGACAAGGTATACGTCACAAGTCAGCACGGCAAAAAAGGGCAAGTATAAATGGTAGTGACGAGGATGACAAACTAAATCTCCAAAAATTTTCATTGTTACCAAGTTTATAGATGGTAGAAACAAGGATGACAAACCTGTCCAGCTGAAATCATTAAATCACAAGCTCAAAAAGTCACCAGAATGGCGCTGGTGTAGAAAGAGGGTATGATGTGAATTGCTAAACATAAAATAATGTCAATGTCTTTTTTTAACCAAGGTATGTTAAAAATATATTTGATCCTAAATATCAATGAGATGTTCTAAAATCTTTTAGCATGAGGTTTGAAATCCAGCACTTTTTTAATACCTATTAGATGAAACAATAATACAAACTATTTTGAAGGATAGTCTGGAAATGCTGTGATATTTAAAATAATTTGGTCAAGTGCGAGTTGGACTCGCATACTAAGGTTTCCGTACTATGTTTGAAATTTGATTCAATGTAGGTGAATCAAAGTACAATTTTTTCTAGTATTCCAGTTTCAGACAAGCAGGGAATGAGTGGATTTTATTATATTTGCCTTAATATCTTTTAAACTAAGTGATTTAAGTTGATGATGATTTGCTTGATTTCTATAAAAAGATACGTTTAATTTGCTAATTGCGCACAAAATTAATAATAGGATTTTCGCTTTATTTACCAATAAGTTTTTAGGGAACCCTATATAATTTTAGGAAGACAAATGGGAGAATGGGACAAAGTGTAAATAATAAATTATTAAATCATTTATACAAATTATTTAAAAAATACAAATAAAATATATTTGTATTTTTATGATCATTCTTTTCATCTGATATATACGTTACGGGTGTACTTTATGAAATAAAATTGTATTCTCCATTCAACTTTATTAATTACTATACTAACTTTTTGAGATTTTTCTATCCATTAAACGCAAGACAATATATTGTTTCTAGTGGAGAACCTTCATCAGTTGCGCTTCTCTCAACTGACTGAAATCTCGAATAATTATTTATGTATATAGTACATATAACTTAATATTTTATCGTGAAAAAGTTTCAGGAAAATCTAGCTCACAGAGACTCCAAATCAGAAGTCGTACTGTGTGTAACGCCGTTTCCTAGGACATAAATCACATGAAAAATTCCTAGGTTTACTAAAACCTCTTTTAGTAAACGGAGTTACACACAGTACAACTCCCGAATTGGAGTCTCTGTGAGCTAGATTTTCCTGAAACTCCTGGATGTCGGAATTCATTTCACGATAAAATATTTAATTCAGTTATATGTACTATATACATAAATAATTATTCGAGAATTCAATCAGTTGAGGGGAGCGCAACTGATGAAGGTTCTCGACTAGGAACAATATATTGTCCTGCGTTCAATGGATTGAAAAATCTCGAAAAGTTAGTATCTTAATTTCATTGACAGGTTTCAGTAAACCTACAAATATTTCGTGGGATTTCTATCCTAGGAATCTCAGGGAAACGGCGTTACACACAGTACGACTCCCGAATTGGAGTCTCTGTTAGCTAGATTTTCCTGAAACTCCTGGATGTTGAAATTTATTTCGCGATAAAATATTTTATTAATTACTGTTAGAATTTGTGTTTTACTTTTCTTGCACGGTCGAATTTCGTATATTTTTTAATAACTTTTTAACAAATTATTTAAAAAATATGAAAAAATATACTTGTGTTTCTCATTCACTCAATTTAGTTTTTCATTTAATTCTGTAATTTAGACCACAAACTTAATATCAGAGTTGTATCCTTATTTTTCCTGTAATGTTCAAGTGTCACTCTAAATTACTTAATTTTTCCAAAATTTTAGGTGGTGTAATTTCTATGATAAAGGGAGAAATAGCTGATATTTAATATTTTTGTTAATATCTTTTCGAAATGAGCCCTTTCATGTAATATATTACACGATGCGATAAAAAAAATTATTATTTTCAATTTAATTATATAATTTATTTTAAAATATATTTATTTATTTAAACTATAAAATTCAAGTGCGGCCAAATAGCCCTAATTTTCTTCGAAATTTTAGGACCTCTGGTTTTGGAAATAAAAGGGAAATGGATATTTTTTAAATATTTCTGTTAATATTTTGTAAAGAATTTATTATAAAAATATCATACAAATATATTTTTATTCCTCATAATGAGCCCTTTCATTTTCCGTTGAATTCTAGAATTTGACACCAAAAATTAATATTAGCGATTCTTCCTTATTTTGCCTGTCAAATTCAAATAGGTCCACATATGCCTAATTTTTTTCAATATTTTATGTCTCAGTTTCGGAGATAAGAGGGAATGGGTATTTTTTATATTTTTGTTAGTATCTCTTAAATAATTTATTTTAAAAATTTGAAAAAAATATGTTTGTTTGATATATTACATGATACCTTAGAAACAATTTCAATTTTACATTTTTCCCTTAATTCTGTAATTTGCCCCCCAAAATTAGTATTAAGAGTTACTTCGTATTTTTCCGTTAAAATTCAGGTGAGACCCTATATCTCTATTTTTTTCACAATTTTACATAAAATTGTTTCGGAGATAAGATGGGAGGAATGGGTAAATTTTTCTATACTTTAGTTAATACCTTTTAAATTAATTATTTTTCAAATACGAAAAAAATATATTTGTGTTATTCAGAATGAACCCTTTGATTTGAGATATTACATGATGCGTTTGCAACAATTTTAATTTCATATTTTTGATTTAATTATGTAATTATGTAAAATTAATAATAGGGGTTTCTCCTTATTTTCCCGGTAAAACTCAGTTAAGGAACTATATCTCTAATGTAAATTTTTACGTCTTATAGTTTCGGAGATAAGGTGGGGGGAATGGGTAAATTTTAACTTATGTTCCTTTGCAGTTATATTTATATGAAGAACTATATTACATTAGGATTAATACTTGAACCATAATAAAATAGTGACAATTATTTTAATTCTCCTGAAATTTGTTTCCATTACTAAGAATGACACAAAGAAAGAAAAATAGAGACATGAAGATAACGAGAGATGGGAAGTATGTTTCGTAAGAAGCTTTCTCTGTCATCATTCAGTCTCAAATCAAATCTTTAAAACTCTCATTTGTGGTCTTAGATAAATAAATGATACCTGGGGAATAGTATTATTTATTTCATGAAATTGTAAGAAGTAAATTTTTATAAGAAACAGAGTTGTGGAGAAACCGGGGAAGTAGATGCAATGACCAAAATTGTTCACTCATATTGACAAATCTATTGAAATAAAAAGAAAATAAAAATTTAATCAAAAACATTTATTCGAAATATTTTTGGGAAATGAATGACCTCCCCATATGTTCTTTGCAACTTAAAAGTTTTCGCCATTTGCGGTTTCAATCGAGTTGAATATTAAAGAAAAGGAATGCCCAACAACACTATGAGAACTTCAATTTTTAATACATTCTCTCTTGTCCGCTGAAAAGCGATCGAAAAATCAATACTGATCTACTACATTGACTATTTTACCACTAAACAATAATAACGCTCTATGCTGTCACTGTCAATCAATCTAATCATAGAGCGTTTACTTCTGGCGGTAGCCAGCAATGCACAAATATCGTGCCAAGGCAGAAGGCTATTTGACTCGATTAAGTGCTGCGTCCAAAGACTTATATGCAGTATGTAGTTCATTGACTGCATCTCCGAATTGAGTGAGATAGCCTCTTGCTCTCTCTATTGCCCTCTTTTTTTACTCTTGGTACGATATTTGTGTATTGCATGCTACCTCCAGAATTATTATCTAAAAAGATAACAACATCTAACGCTCGCTCGCTCCATATATAATTACTTAATATTTTGAGTTTTGACCGTCGGCGTCTGTTATTTGTTTGGCGTTGACAATATGGACGTAAATAATGATTTTTTTATTATATTTTATTTAATGAATGAACCAATATTATAAATTAATATTAGCATTCTGCATTGAAGGTCATCAGTAGCTACTAAATAAAACAAAAATAAAGCAAATCGGTTGAGGAACAGAGGAGAAAATGGTACCCGACTGTTTAGTCTTTGCCTATTCATATATAGATATCTTAGATATAAATAAAATTTTGATTAATCAGTCGAAACAAAAAACGGACTAATTAATGAAAATATGAGTTGAAATTATTATCATTAGCGGTGGAAATTTGAACCTTATTGAGGTTATTTTGTTAAACAGTAGTAGTAGTAAACACTGAAATTTATTGCTTAATTAAGAAATCACAATTTGACATTAAGAAGCATTAATGTCAAATTGTAAGTTACTATATTTGTCAATACGAATCCTTTTAATATTTTATTTCTTGTTCATTTGTGTTAAGTTAAATACTATTGAAAACGAGGTTTGATTTAGGTCTTGAAACGTCTGGACTTTATATATATATATATATATATATATATATATATATA
The DNA here is from genome assembly GCA_034190945.1 of Octodonta nipae. NCBI lineage: Eukaryota > Metazoa > Arthropoda > Insecta > Coleoptera > Chrysomelidae > Octodonta > Octodonta nipae. The sequence goes on from CM067222.1 coordinate 11,226,262, forward strand.
TATATATATATATATATATATTAAATATATTGGGTTTCAAGGTTTATGTAGTGTTATTGATTAAAAAAATGATAACCAGAGATGTCAACAGATATCTTTCAGAAAAGAATGTTAATATAACGACTAGTTCCTGTTCGTTACACAGAAAACTAAAGTGTAAAGGTATTTTAAGAACACGCTAAATTGATGTCAGTTAGAAAGTATCTCATCAAATGGAATTTTTTTTTCTCTAACATACTAGTATTTTTTAAGTGCAGGAATAATCGGTCTTTCAGCATCGTCCAGGCAAAGAACACTGTTTAATCATTGTGTACTAATAGCTTAGTCCGCCGTTTTATCTGAAAAAATCTGAAAAGAATGCTTAAAAATATCAAATGAAAAAACCATATATGTTTACTACATAGGAAAAATTCTTTTATCCCGATATTCTTAACAATAGAGCCCAACTAACAGCTATTCTTCTGTCAGGTGCGAGCAAAGCCATTAATAACATCCTGGTAAATAGTAAATAGCCAGGCCTTCGCTACAATGCACATAACAAAACCGCCGCCCACTTGCCTTTTTACGGAAAGAATTGTGTGGTGCTTTTCCCGGGCCTTCTTCCGAACAGAATGTGCCCAATAAAATGGGGAATTAAACGCGGAAAATAGTTCGTGGAAAAAGAAAGCAATTGGCCTCGGGGTGCAATTAAAATTCAGTCGTGATATATCTTACCTCATTTAGTTGCTTAATAAGGAAACTTGCAGCGTTATGTTTACTTCGTTGCTATCTACCATAAAATGGAAATAAAAGTTGTATTAAAAAAGAAAATGAGGGTATTAATTTTCACTGCGTTTATTCTTGTTTAAAAATTACTGGAACAATAATTTAAAAATGGCGTAGAGAGATTCGACTAGAAAAACTTCCTACAATGTTGCTCTACCAGATGGTAATTGAAAATGTAATACAAGTTCCAATGGTATATAATGTTAGTTCAAAAGCATAAAAATTATAACAATTGTTTTTAATTCTTCTGTTTTCTGACGACTTAAAGCATTGCTATTACATAATAGTTTTAGTTAATAGGTTAATCAGAAAATATTTAAAGAATGTCTTCTTATTCATCTACAGTGTGGAACAATCAAATGGAACAAATTAGATAACGAATAAAGGGGGGCTTATAAAGAAAAACTTTTGGATACGTCGATTTGTATTTTAAAATGCGTATTTTTTTCAACAAAAAAATTATATAGGGTATGTCATGTGTCAGTGGCCAATACCAACTTTCTTATTTTAAATGCAAGCCCCTGTATATTATTTATTTTTGAATTCTCGAGAAAATTCTAGACATAATTCATGTACAATGTCCTACACTTATCTTCAACTGTTTTGGAAAGGTTAAGTGTTTTCAGATTTATTACAAAAATTATATTAAAAAAAGAAAATTATTTTATTTCACAAATTCGCTACATTACACTCAATACTTAATTTCTATTTAGTTCTTGATATTGTTGTCTGCCTGCAAGGTGATCAGTGCCAGTGCTATTGCCATGTGAATTTCGTTAACTGTACGTAATAATAACAGAAAATGGTTCATTTAACAGAAATGCACAAAAGAACCATTCTCCAAATCGAAGTTTTTCGCTTATTTCACGAAATTCTTCCAAATTTGGCACCTGCATCCTAAGGAGCAATTAGCAAAATAGAAAAACAGTTTCGCGAGCTTGGTCATATAAGACAGATAAAAAAGTAGCTGCCAATGCTCTAAATGACAATACGAAATTGGATATTATGCTTGAGTTTCAAGAAAACCCACATAATTCTGGTCGAAAAGCAGCCCCATTGTTCCCTGTTAGCCACACATAATTTTTTTTGTTCACAGAAATACGTTCTACTATCGAAATCATGATATAAATGATACCGACCCAGGAGCTCATGGAAGATGATTTCGATAGTAGAACGTATTTCTGTGAACAAATGATAGTAAAGTTAGATAACAATGTGATCCAATTGCACATTTACACTTCAAGGTCATGTTAATCGTCAAAATTGGCGCTATTGGTCTAACGACAACTCTCACTGGATGACAGAGAAACATACGCAAAATCTTGAAAAGTTAATATTTGGGCAGGAAATCTTGGAAATCATATCGTAGGTCCCGTTTTCATTAATGGCAACTTGAATGGAGGTAAATATTTAAAACTGCTCCAAAATAATGTCGTGTCAACTTAGACAAACCTATATCCTGATCCAAACCCACAATTTCTGCCAATACAATATAGTTTCAGCAAGATGGAGCACCGACCGATTACGAAATCAATGTCCCGCAGTATCTGATTGGTAGGCGCGGATCGATAGAATGGCCAGCACGATATCCTGATTTGACGCCATCGGACTACTTTTTGTGGGGATTTGTCAAAAGTACTGTATACAAAACTAAACCCCTCAACTTAGATGACCTAAAAAGACGAATCACGCTTGCGATTAGATAGATATTTCTATACCAGACAAAAAATAAAGAATATACGGGGGCTGGCATTTAAAATAAGAAAGTTGATATTGGCCACTGTCAAATGACATGACCCATCGCACGTCGATACTTTAGCTGAATACAGAGATAATCACAACAAGACATGAAAAAAGATAAAGAGACTCAAACAACAAGAGAAAATAAAGAAAACAACACCATCAGGCGCATCTTGTCCAATTCACAATCTTTCAAAAAGAACACTAACCTTAGCGAAAATAGCGGTTGTGTCAAAAGGTTTCAACTATGCAAAACCTCCCTCACAAATACCAGTGGAAGATATTATTTGTGCGGTAGAAACAGCAGTAAGCAAAAACAGGAGGTAACAAATATCTTATGGAAAACAAAAACTCCTGAGTGAAATCCCAGAGAAATATTTTCAAGAAGCTCCAAGCTGCTACCGAAAATTCAGAAACCAGAAGCTCCACTGCTACCAATAATGAGCTCAATTGGTCTCTGACACAAGTTCTGGCGAAATTCCTAAACAAATACCTACAACTCCACTCTACATGAAAAATTCTAAATATCTTCCGAAAATAATCTAGGGTATCCAGTTTAGATGTAATTTCAGTAGTTACAAAAGTTCCTCTAACAGAAGTAAATCATTGTCTAAGAATCACATATTTTACACACGTATGGCAAAATTACAAAAAAACGAAAGAAGTAAACTTTTTTATGGATAAGGTTGAAACACGAGCTGTTCAAACAACAGAATACAAAGCTAAAATCTGGTTGCGATAAGCAGACGACACGTTCAGAATACGGCCACATGTGGAAAACCAACTACAGTTATTCTTAGAGCTGATAAATAAAATACATCTAAACTTTAGTTTTACCATGGAAATAGAACAAAACAACCAATTATCATTCCTCAACCAACTCAAAAAGAGAACAGATGATGTTTAAAACTGGCTTTCTATTTGCCGGTCTATAGAATGGGGTCGCTGAAGTAATATTTCTTGGTAGTGCATAAAATATGTAGCTTCGAAAAAAATTGTAGGAGGGAGATCCAAAAACTTAAAGAATGCTTACTTTTATATCCCCATGCGAACATATTTTATTAAACATTTTCAAATTCACTGCTAATATAGACTTGCTTCTTGAAGTCCTTTTCCAGAATGGCTGGTGGGGACTCTATTTTGAGGCATGGTAATATCTCAAGTGAATTAGAATATTTCGAAAAAAGTTTCAGGTTTCAGTAGAAAGTTCTGATAAGAAGTAACCCTTTTCCGAAAAGAAGGGTTATTTTACTGAAAAAAGGACCCAAGTTTTACCGTTGAAAATAAGACATATGTTTTGTACTTATTAGTTTTTCAATTGGATCCATATTCTGGCTAGAAATTAGTCTTTTATCTGGAATAAGAAAATATCCTTTAATTCGAAAAAAGTTTCTTACAAAACTTGTAGGGTGTCTAGTGGGCCATGAGATGGCTCATCCCATAATTTCCTATTTAAACCATAAACTACGTTTTATCACGGAGTTAGGACAAAGGACAAACAAACAAAAACCTGGTGATAATTTGGTTCATACAGAATGTCAGGAACCACAAGTGCTTGTTCTCTATTTTTCCCCCAGAATAAAAATTGGATGCTTCAATTCCAAAAAGCACCCCAGGTCTGAAAATGTCATTTCCTGTCTACCGGAACTCGTAATATTGATCAGTTGATGGCTTAATTGAAACCCTACAACATTTGCCAGAGACTTTGTTTTCGAAATAATCGTGAGATATTATTCTTAAAATAAAACATTCAAAATTATTTATATCAAATTTCTGGCCAAAATATCAACAACAATATTTGTGTTTCTTTTATTTTTTCGAAATTCATGATAAAAATTCGGTACTTAAAAACACTTTAGATCAGGGTCGTTTACTATTCAGACTGGAGGTCACAATATAGATCATTTGGTAGCAAACTTTTTGTCTGAAACTTTTTCCTTGTCTCAAGATAAATACCATAGCTTGACACAGTTAATCCCAAAGGTAACTTCGTTAACCGTTAATTCGTTAGTTAAAAAGTTAATTTCGATAATCGGTAGAGCGTTAAATTTTCGAAAAATTAATGCAAGTTTTTTTCCATTTGACAAAGGGGCATACAAATGCACTTGATGGCTAAGATCTTGCAGTTTGAACGCTGTTGTCGCAATGGTTTGTAGTAGAATCCCAAGATATGCTTGAGCTTCACCCTGAATTGAGGCTAGCGCCCTAGCCAGTGGTGACATTACCTACAGAGAATTTATAATAAAATTATAACATGATATGTACTTACTAGTAGTTTACAGTAGGTAAAGTAACTGATCGGCTAAATAAAAATAAAATGTTAGGTACGTTAAATACATTATATTTACCTTCACACACTCCTGCATGTCAGCCACATTTTGAGCATTCAAGGCCTGTAAGTTTATCTGGGTCATAACTCAATGAAGAGCAGGTCTTTGTGTTTCCAAAACTGTGTTAAGGGCTACAAGAACATCATAGGTGGAGTTCCATCTTGTTGTATTCGCATATATCATCGACATGATATCGTTCACCATTCAACTCGCCTGGCGTGGCGGGTTGAATGGTGAATTCAAACAAACAAAATGACAGCATGTCAACAAACGACTAATGTAATGGACTAACATTAAGTTCAATTCAACGGAAGTTAACAAGAGCGTTAACATTAATTTAAAAGTTAATCTGTTCACCAGATTGTTAACTTCGTTAATTAACGAATATCGGATTAACGAGTTAATGCCCACCTTTGATAAATACCCCACCCGGTATATTAAAATATAGTTAGATTTAGTTCCTGTATTAATTCTGAATTTTGGGCTAACATTTTTGTTGCATTTCTTCTTAAGGAGCAGAATTAATTTCATGAAGAAGAATTTAACATAATTTATACATTCACTCAATTTATTTTACTCTTGGCTACATACATATTCAAACCTAGTCTCCCAATTCAAAGCTTTTCCAAAACGAAAAATCTCTCAATTCATGCCCCAACCCGTCCAACTACACCAGACGCGACGTCACGATTGACGATGCCTCTTGGTCTAAACAGCTCTGTTGACCTCATCGTTCGCTGCCTCTTAATACCACTCGATGCCCCGTGCTGGCTGGCGGGCTGACTGGCTGGCTGGCTGCTCAGCTAGCCTTTCCATCGCTGTCCTTTAGGATGCGTTTCACAGATCGCTTTCCAGGAAATTCCTCTTTTCATTTATGCACTCGTGACGATGCAACTACTTCATTCTCTAAAAGAGCTTAATACGTTTCGGCATTGCAATGCTAATTTTGAAATGTCGTTAAAGTTTAGTGAGCTCATTTGAAACTTCTGTTTGTGTAGTTCTATAGAGAGCCGTAAATATCTGAATAATTAAATGATGTGAATTATTTAATTTGTATTTGGATAGTTTTCAATAATTTGGATGAATGACCAATTATGAATGTGACTTCGTATACAGTGTGGCAAGCCAAATTGAATACATTCGATGACGAATAAAGGAGGGCGTGTTGGGAAAAACGCTTGGACACGTCGATTTGTACTTTTAAATGCGCATTTTTTCAACTAAAACAAAATTATTGGGTGTGTCATGTGACAGTGGCCAATACCAACTTACTTATTTTAAATGCAGGTACACGTATATTATCTATTTTTTGGATTCTCCAGAAAACGCTAGACATAATTCATGTACAATGTCCTACAACTATTTTTAACTCTTTCGGAAATATTAAGTATTTTCAGATTTATAGCAAAATTTAACATTAAAAAAGAAAATTCTCTTATTTCACAAATTCGCTGCATTACACTAAAATCCGAATAAATAATACTGATTATTTTTTAATAATATAAAAAAACAAAAAACCATTAATGTCAATGTAGGAAATGTTCAAAATGCTCGCCGCGAACGTATTGTCAACATACTAATCTGGTATAGAAATGTGCTCTAAGGTTACTCAATATCTCCGGCTTGATTGATCTAATCGCAAGCATGATGTCTTTTTAGCTAATCTAAGTTGAGGCGTTTAGTTTTGTATACAGTACTTTTGAGATATCGCCACAAAAAGGAGTTCAATGACGTCAAATCAGGAGATAGTTCTGGCCATTCTATCGATCCGTACCACCCAATCGACCGATTTGGTAAAATTTGGTTCAAGTACTGCAGGACATTGATTTTGTAATGTGGAGGTGCTTCATCTTACTGAAATTACATTGTATTAACAGGAGCTTGTGGGTTTACTGGATCAGGATATAAGATTGTCAAAGTTGGCACGATATTATTTTAGAGCAGTTCTGAATATTTATCTACATTCGAGTTGCCATCAATGAAAAAGGGACCTATGATATGATTTCCAGCAATTCCTGCCCAAACAATAACTTTTTCAGTCTATTCCGTATGTTTCTCTGTCAGCTAGTTAGGATTCTCATTAGACCGAGGTAATTTTGACGATTAACATGACCGTGAAATGTAAATGTGCTCTCATCAGAAAACAAAACATCTCCTAATTGGATCAATGAGTTCCTGATTCGGAATCATTTTATAGGGATGCATTTTAGTTTCCTTTAATATTCGAAAAAATTATGTGTGTATCGTTGAACACTGGGGCTGCTTTTCGACCAGAATTATGTGGGTTTTCTTAACACTCAAGCATAATATCCAATTTCGTATAATCACTTAGAGCACCGGCTGCTGCTTTTTTTATTTGTCTTACACGACCAAGCTCGCGAAACTGCTTTTCTATTTTGCTAATTGTTCCTTGGGAACCCCTATATAACTTATTGGTCTATCATTTCCTGAATCACCCTGTACAACTATAATTCAACTCAACACAAAATTACAACGGTCCTGTATAAGAATAAATCCTCTCCACACTATTGACTTTTTCTATTTTTCTATGGTTTAAATTATTCCTGTATACCAATGATTTTACTTCGCCCCATATGTCTACTATTCCATTTTTGCAACTGCTCATGGTCTACCATATATAACAAAATTCACCTTTTTGAACCACATTTTATGACTATAGTTTTACTCTATCATTTATTTCAATCATCCGGTATATGCAACTGCTTCTAAAATTTTTGAACCCATGTCTATTATTATACCCATTCCTACGTCCTATAATTTAAATATGATTATGCTTATATAACAAATTTTTGATAAACCCTGAATAACAATAATTTTACTCCACCCTTACCTCAAACACCTTGTGTAAGCAACTATCCTGTATACCTGTAATTCTGCTCCACCTTATATTTCAACCATCCTTTATATTCAACTGCTTCTGACAATTTTTAAAGCCTTTTGTATAACTGTAATTATTCGACGTCCTTCCTATAAGGCAAGTATCCACTCTGTATAACTATAGTTTTGCTCCACTCTTATTTCAACCATCTTGTATACGCAACTACTTATATACCACTCAATACAATATTTTTAGAACCACTCTGTATAACTAATTGAAAATTTCAACCATCCTATGTATACAACTGCTTATGTACCATCTAATATCACATGTACGCACGCACACACCTACAACCGTATACGATATAGAAAAGTTCACCAACATAACAAATTTTCGTGTCGATAAACTAACGGAATATTTTCTGCTATTTCACGCGGCAATAAGCCCCCTAATTTAACTTCGTCTCTAAAGGAAACTTACTTCAAACGAATAAAAATGAAAACCCTGTACGATATATTGTCATGGCATATCTTGACATTTGAACTAGATATTTATGACTAAAATTCAACATTTATATCTAGATGCATACAGTTTTTTTGCATATATTTTACGTTATAGCGAACTGAACGATAGTCTCTTATTTACTTTTTTCTGATTTACTGGAAAACCCTAAATCTCATGTCATAGACAATTTTATATGCGACATTTCTGTAATGTTACTTAATATAAAAAGAATTGCAGACGAATTAATAACCTCCTCCTTTTTGGAAGTCGGTTAAAAAAATACAACCGAATTGAAAGCCTACTATTTTTTTTGAAGTTGGTTAAAAATACCAACTCATACGTTTACTTTTTGGGATAGTGAATATGAACCGAATGCTATTTCATTGGATTCTTGATGAATTAGTAATGATAATTATGTCAGTTTAAAACACTATTGAAAAAAATTAACATTAAAAAAATAATTCTCTATAATTACTTCAAGTTTGTTGTTTTAGACATATTGATTCAATTCTTGAAGAAGTCGCATTTTATAATTTTTAGAAGTGATACCAAAGACGGTCGGTTTATTTAACACGTTATAAATGAGTTATTTTCCGCTTTAGATGCACCTCTAATCTTTGATCTTATACATTAAAATTATTTTGCACAACTCTCCTCAGACATATTCGCATTATAAGCGAAAATCCAAAAAGAAAGCTGCCAAACCAGAACTTGGATAACACATTGTTCATCGTGTTTCCCCTAACAGCACATTCTGTTTTGTTTTATTGTGTTTCATTGTTCTATTGCGTTTCTGAAATATGGACACGAATAACCGAGAAGCTTCCTATGTTTTCGATAAATTGCTTTATATCGCAATGGACATTGCTGAGAAATTGGGTTCTTGAGCAAGCAACTTGGAACAATAAAAGAGAATAATAAGGTACATTTGTCGTGAAAACGAAATTAATTTCAGAATTGGATTCGAAAGATTAATACAAATCGCATTAAAAATAAGCTTTTAGATGATTTTTGTATATCGTAATATAACATCCGGGCATTTTCCCAAATAAAAGAAATAAATTAATAATATTTATAGTTCCAGGAAGTATTTAAGAATTTATCCCCTTTTCTAGTCGTTTATTTAATAATTAGGAAACACAAACTTCGAGTATATCACGATATAAAAGTTTCGACAATCCGTTGACAGCTGACAGTTACGCCAATTTTTAGGGTTCCGTATATACGGGGGCTGCCTTTTAAATTTCGGGATTGGACAACCCTAGTGTTGCAATCTGACAACTGACAGCTCTATCATAAAGTTTGACATTTGTGAGGTTATACGTACTCAGAACGTTTTGACATACAAGCGCTATGTGTTGTTTACAGTAACTTAAAGGATTCATCTCGGCCAAAAAATGGAATTAAATCGTGAACATTTTCGTGCGATTATTTTTTAAAACTTTCGAGGTGGATTAAGTCAGCAAGAGTGCATGGATGAACTTAATTTAATTTTTGGCGATGAAATTCCATCAAGGACTACTGTTTATCGATGGTATGGTGAATTCAATCGAGGTCGTAGTTCACTCCAAGATTTATTTCGTGAAGGTCGTCCAAAAACAGTTGTTGTTCCGGAACCCATTGATGCTGTGCGCGAACTGATATTGCAAGATCGTCATGTGACCTATCGCGAGATTGTGTCAACCTTACACATTAGTGCATACAGCATACATTCAATATTGCATAAACATTTGAATGTCAAAAAAAATTGTTCGCGTTGGATCCCACAAAAGTTGTCAATCATTCAAAAAAAGGCTCGTGTCGATTGGTCCAAAGAAAAGCTCAAAAAATACGATCGCGGTGCTTCAAAACACATTTATGACATAGTGACAGGTGATGAATCGTGGATTTACGCGTATGAGCCCGAAAGTAAACAGCAGTCGACAGTATGGGTGTTTCAAGATGAGCCGAATCTAACAAAAGTTGTTCGCGCACGAAGCACTTCCAAGCAAATGATCGTCTGTTTTTTCGGATAAACTGGACATGTCGCAACCGTACCACTAGAACAACGCAGAACAGTCAATTCTGAGTGGTACACAACCATTTGTTTGCTAGTTGTCTTCCAAGAAATGAGGAAAACCAACTGCCGAAGACGGATTACTCTTCACCACGACAATGCGAGCACTCACACATGGGCCCAACTGCATACTACCTAAAATTTTGAAAATAATTAGGCGTACTGAGGCTCATTTGGAATTTATAAGAAAAAATATTAGAAAACCCCAATAGTTACTTTAGGGACAAATTATACAATTAAATGGAAAATAAAAATTCAATTTTCAAACGCATTATGTAATATATCAGATAAAAGGCTCATTATATAATAATAATTAACAAATATATCATATTTTTAAATCATTTGTTTAAAAGATATTAACATCGACTTAATTCCCATTTTAGAAACTACACTATTTAAATTTTGAAAAATATAGTTTATTTGTATTTTTAAATAATTTGAATAACAGATTTAATAATTTATAATTTAAAACTTGACCTATTTTGCCTTTTATCTTTCAATCTACAGAGCCTCAAAACTCAGACAGTAGATTATAAAAGGCTTCTCTGAAAGTTTATTAGTGAAATAAAACTCTGTTAATTTTTGGGGGCCAAATTAGAAAATTAAATACATATGTATTCTGATAAAAATCAAGCGAATCCTGAAGCAGTTAAAATAAAAAGTCTATGTGTGAAAAAAAGTGTATATTTTTTATAAATTCCTGTAAAAGATATTAGGGTAAATATAAGAATACGTACTCATTCCCTGCTTGTCTAAAACTGGAATATTAGAATCTTGAAGGTGGAACGGAACCCTTAGTATGCGAGTCCAACTCGCACTTGACCAAATTATTTAATAGTGGAGGGGGTCACACTGCTTTTAGTGTCAAAGGATATAATAATTAAATGTCAAGAATAGATTACAATAATAGTTTACGCTAAAGGTGTTAGAGTTTAAAACATGTTTAAAATGTTCATAGTTAACCAGATGTATATAGTAACACCAATTTCGTGCTTTATCTTCAAAGTACTGATCCCTAGATTCCTCCACAATTCACTAGCGTGAGTCATCAATTGTGGGTGATTTCATCTGATACACCTTCGATTTAAAGTTACCCCACAGGATACAATATAATGGGGTAAAATCAGTTAATTTCGCTGGCGCTTCTACAGACTCACGTGGTATACACATTTTTGATGGAAAATTATATATTCATAAGATCAGAGTGTTATTTAAATCTCGAACATATTGTGTTTTATATGGCCTTTACGATACAATAACGGATTTTCGTCAGACCAATACCTAAGATATTGGCGGTAAAAGACGCCATTCAAATAAAATAAGCTGAATTTCTAAACCAAGTAAGTCAATTTTAAAATGATTGTTGAGGAGATCCTTAGTTATTCTGTTTTTTTTTTCTCCTCATTTCTTCTCTTTAACTTAAGAGAATATAAAAGTTTTAATGAAAATAAAGTGTAGTGGGTAATTTCAAAAAATTGTGTGGATTATTGGTTGTCCTTTACTGAGTCTTCTTCACAGTTGATCTGGGATACAAAACGTCTCTAGAATGGAATGTAGAGCTTAATAATTCTGGCGTTATAAACCAGAACTCAACACGACAATGCTTTAAATAACATTATAATGTAGAAAGCCATAACAATATAAGGTAAAATAGAACAATATAACTTAGAATATAACAATTCTACAATAAAAATCCATAACTTTATGACATCTAGTAGAAATAGGGGATATAATTCAAATGCTAACGACAATGAATCCATATTAAAAGCAGCCGTAGATCTTAGTTATTATACCGTAATAGAAATAAGAGAAGGTATGATGTTTGTGGTAAAATATTCATCCTAACTGGAGCATTTCTCAAAAATTTGTATTTGTAAATGCAAACAAAAGAAATACGTCAGTCAAACTTACCATTGCATTGATTTTGTAATGTGAATATAGTTCCGAATCTGAGAGTTATCTTAAAAAGCATACCACAAGAGCATGCATGGTACTTGGAATGATTTAGATTTTGTACCAACCAAAATGATTACTGTTATTGAGCGATTCTCGGGCAGGTTTCTCAGTTCACGATTTTTTCTGGAACTGATAGTTCATTCATTGACTTTTCCAATTTGAAGTAAACGAAATCATTATCATCAGTCTCTACATGAAGTTTTTGCTAAATTTATTGCATAAATCCGTTCTTATCCTAGAAATATAAACAAGAGCCAGGGTAACATTTAAATTCGCAATTCGAATGGACTCATTCACTTGGACACCTTCTGAATGACCAAATATCTTCAATACGTATAGATAAAAATACAATTCTTTTGTTATCTAATGTTAGTTTATTCATAATAATAGGGTCATCCGGTGAGGCAGAAAAAATCTTTAAACAAAAAGATCTTCCACAAGTTCCACTGAATTTTTTCAAAACCTACCGTGACTACTTTTCTTATATTTAGGACACAGATTGGTAAGAGATAATCTACATTTTCAGTTATTAAGAATGTTTTATAGTTAAAACATTCTTCTATAAAATTTGAAAAAATATACGAAAAATATATATATATTTTTTGTAATTTAGAGTTTGTTTCTATATCTATGAAAAAAATTAACGAAGTTGCGCAATAGCTCACTTTATTGCTTTTGCATTACTCTACATTATTTCAGACACAATTTCACGGGTAGATTTCGTGTAAAAAGCAAAAAGTGAATTTTTGGGGTTATTTTGTTAAAAAAACATAAACGCATCGCTACAAAATGTTGAATTTTATGCCAGTTAGTAATGTTTTTTGCTTAGAACACGTTTAGTTCTACTATTAATTTTGTCATAAACGCTCAGTTTCTAAAACATTGCAATCCCCTTCCCGAATTTAAAAAATCTAATATTTATTCTAACTTATTGCAATAGATTCTGTAGGTTCAATTTCATACATTTGTACACTCATTTTCAAACGTCTTTATTTACCAACTAATTCACATGTTTACAAAACACAATGACTAAAACTAATAGGGCAGCTGATCACTTCTTTGACCTCTCGATTCAATACAGCAGAAACCGGTAAAACTGTCCAACTCGAAGGAAACTCGCCTTTTATAAGTTAAGTAGAAAATACTAGATTTCAATGTTTAATTCTGATTTGTCACAGTATATCCAGAAACTTGTCGAAAGTCGCTTTTTACATCCATCGAAATTGCAGGATACTCGTTGTGTTTCTCTCGTTGTTCTTGTTGTTTTTGCGGGAACAATTAATTTAGAAGTTTTCTTATTTTTTCTTGTCGCGTAAAATTAAAATAAATATTAACTATGCACACTGTATAATTTTAGATGTAAGAAAATTCATATTTAAAAACGAACCGACAACTGGCTTAAAATATAAACAGTTTAGAAACCGTTTGCAATCAATAACTATTTCTGGCAAAAATTTTTATCTGATTTAAGGACAATTTTATTGATTATTTTAGCGAATTCTTATCTCTCTTTCTCTAATTTGTATATTTTTTTATATTATCAATATATTTTTTAACTTTTTTATTTGTTTTATTATTTGGTTCACTTTCTATAAGTGTTACTCTAATTCAACCTATATTGCAACAACCCCGTAGATGTGTAACGCAAAATAAATTATTTGTCACCCAATATAAATTATTTGTCTATCATTTTCTGAATCACCCTGTACAACTATAATTCAACTCTATATGATGTTGCAACCTCCCTGTATAAATATTAATCCTTTCCACCCTATTGACTTTCTATTTTTCTATTGTTTAAATCACTCTGTGTACCTATAATTTTACTTCGCCCAATATGCCAAGTATAAGCAACTACTTATGTTCCAAACTATATAACATTTTTTGGACCACCCTGTATAACAATAATTCCACTCCACCTTATATTGCAATCATCCTGTATATGTCAGTGCTTCCAATATTTTTTTTGATCCCTCCGCCCTATAACTCGAATATCCTTACTGCATATGCTTATTAACCATTTTTATCCACTCTGTATAACTATAGTTTTACTTCACTCTTATCTCAACCACCTTTTATACGAAACTACTTATGTAACACTCAATACAACATTTTTTGACCCACCCTGTATAACTTTAATTCTATTTCACCTTATATTTCAACCATCCTATATATGAAACTGCTTATGTATCATCCAATATCACATTTGTTTGTAAGATTTTTGAACCCATCTGTGTAATTGTAATTTTACTTAGCCCTTTCAACTGCTCACATTGCTTGCTGCTTGAATTTCGATGCACCCACACACCTAACTCTGCATGCCATATAGAAAACATCACTCATCTATTTTTTTTTTTGATACACTCATGCCATTTCACTCGACTGCAATGAAAACTGTTGCTAACACCCTGTACGATATACTTTCATGGCATATCTTGACATTTAAGGATATTTACGAAAATTTGACATTTACATTAATGTTTACCGTGTTTTTGCAAATATTTTTACGATTTTCGGAAAAATGGTATCTGTTACGTTATAGATAATTATACGGAATCAAGCTGGATCACCTCTTTATAGAATACAATTTAAAATAATCAAATTGGTTGAGCCGTGTTAGAGAAAACAGTGAAGATTTATTGAAATTACTGTTTTTTTTCAGATTTTCTGGAAAACTGTAAATCTCACGTTATAGCAAATTATATGATACCTTTCTGCAATATTCCTTGATACAATGCCGTTTAAATCATCTTTGTCCAAGCAGTTTTTAAATAATCACTGAGCATACATGACGACAAAGTGATAACCTCCTTCTTTTTTGGAAGTCGGTATAAAAGTTTTTTTTTATTGTAATTTTAAAGAAAACTGAATTTCAATAATGAGAGTTATTTTACTACTCGCTGTTTGGTACGTGGTTACACTGCCAAATGCCAGAATTTGAGTTGTCCAAGTTTATAAGAGGCATAATTATTGTTTTGTGGCAAGAAGACATATGTCGTCACCAGATAGCGAATAGACTGAACATTACTAGTTTCACAGTAAAGAGAACAATAAGTCGGTACGAAAAAACGGGTGAAGTTCAAAGACGACCTCGAAGTGGTGTAGGTCAATCACTGTTCCGACCCTAACTTCACAGTTTCTATGTCATCTGATATCTAATCTAACATGTGTGAGACTACTTTAGGATGGCCATTTTTAACAGAATTAACTCACCCAGAACGACACAAGAGCTGGTTGTTGCTGCTACAGAGGAGTGGGAAAATTTATCTCAAGAGAAGATTAATAACTTGATTATAGACATAAGCAGACGTGTGGTTCCAATACCCACTATCGATATGCTTTGTTTAGTTATAAGATTACTTAAAAACAACAAACACTTGTTTAAATTTTCACTTTTTATTTCTTTAAATTTGACATATGTTTCGCCAAGTCTGGCTTCATCAGAAATTGGAAATAGAATTAATGCTAAATTTATATTCCATACCAAGGAACTACAGATAAGGTAATAAAATGATTAAAAGGTTTTAATTCTTGGGAATTTCGGAAGAAGTGGGCTGGATATAGGTCAGTTAAATTATACATTTATGAAATTGTTTACAATAGATGTTAATAATATAAATTAATATTATTTAAAGATGGATTTTAAGATTAAGTAATGGAGATGAATTGGTATCAGTTTGGTCGTTTAATAGATTAGGAGAATTTTTGTTTTTATTAATTTCTAGTGATTCCAGCAGATATAATTTTTTACTTTTGTTTTCTAAATGTAAAATTTCAAGTGCATTCTGAGGTACATGGTTTTCTTTCAATAAGTGGTCCGCAAAAGTGGATTTGTTTTGTTGTTGATTTTCAAAAGTTCTAGTGTGTTCACGCCATCTTGAATTGAAAGATCTTCCAGTGTGACCAATATAGAAATTGGGGCAACTCCCACAGTTCAACCCATAGACACCCGAGTTAGAATTTTTGTCATAAACCATCATACTCTGACCTTACCATCCACAATAGTTCACACCACCCCATACAACATAAACTTGCTGCATATCACTGTATGTTACACAGACTCGTGACAATGCCACTTAACAAAACCGACTTTGATACGGAACTTAAAAGAATCAAACTCATGGCAGTCGACAATGGTTACACCACTCAACTTATTGACAACTTATTAAACAGAAAATTGAAGAAAATTGCTATTAAAGAAGTCTATCCCACTGACCCCAATCCCATACTTAAATTATACCGTACTCTCACATTCAATGGAACCCCCTCACAAAAAATCTCCCAATTTTTACAGAACAGGAACATATGTACAGTCTTCACAACAAACAACGATTTATCTCGAAATATAAGAAACAACAAAGAAAAGACTGACAAAAATTCTAACCTGGGTGTCTATAGGTTATACTGTGGCAGTTGCCCCAATTTCTATGTTGGTCACACTGGAAGATCTTTCAATTCAAGATGGCGTGAACACACTAGAGCTTTCGAAAATCAACAACAAAACAAATCCACTTTTGCGGACCACTTATTGAAAGAAAACCATGTACCTCAGAATGCACTTGAAATTTTACATTTAGAAAACAAAAGTAAAAAATTATATCTGCTGGAATCACTAAAAATTAATAAAAACAAAAATTCTCCTAATCTATTAAACGACCAAACTGATACCAATTCATCTCCATTACTTAATCTTAAAATCCATTTTTAAATAATATTACTTTATAATATTAACATCTATTGTAAACAATTTCATAAATGTATAATTTAACTGACCTATATCCAGCCCACTTCTTCTGAAATTCCCCAGAATTAAAACCTTTTAATCATTTTATTACCTTACCTGTTCCTTGGTATGAAATATAAATTTAGCATTCATTGTATTTCGAATTTCTGATGAAGACTTGGCGAAACGTATGTCAAATTTAAAGAAATAAAAAGTGAAAATTTAAACAAGTGTTTGTTGTTTTTAAGTAATCTTAAAAATGAATGTTCATCAAGTGAAGACTGAAACAATATCATTGTTTAGTTATCTTTGAGAAAATTTTGTTTAAAATGATTAGCGAAAAACGTTTGAAAGTCTTTTCGTAAATAACCTGGCTCAATGTACGAAATCACCAATAGGAAAGTTTTTCCACGCTCCATGCCTCCATAGTTGACAAGTTCTGACATTCTTAACATTATAAAAATTAAAATACGTATTTCTTATTAAAGCAGGTCGTAAACCGCTGAAATATTGACACGAATCACATCAGAATGGGCAATTCCACACCACTTTATACTAACTTGAAATCCTCGGTATGCTGAAGGAAGGCGAATGGGTCGTTGAAAATAATTGGAGTGCATTTGTGCACTTGCCTGCAGGCGGAAGCCGCAAAATATTTCGCGGAGTGCCGACGAGGACTCGGCTTGCGACATTCTCATTGCCATCCTGTGTGTTTATTTAGACGAAAGAAAAACAGACACAGTAACTCTGCTTCTGTCTCAGGAATTCGTAAATTAAGAGAATGACGCAAATCCTTTCAATCTGTCTGTCTATCTGTGTCTGACTTGAGGCGATCGAATTTCGCCAGAGGATCGAGTTCCCTTCCTAATACTTAATGGAGCGGAGAATCTTTTTATAAATTGTACTGTCGTAGAGGAAAAGGGTAATAATAGATTTGCAAACATGTCTATTTTAAAATGTAATGAATCGCTTAGTTGAAAGTGTTCCATTTAATTTTTTTGGAGCGAAAGCTTTTTAGTGGAGATCTTCACTTACAGTCGCGAGAATAGGCGAGATGATTTTTTAACCGACTTCCAAAAAGGAGGAGGATATCAATTCGTCGCGTATTTTTTTGTGTGTATGTTACCTGATTTCATCTCCTGTAGTGAACCGTTTTGTAAAAATATGGTCTTGTTTAATATATAATATATATCCGAATTGTTGAAACTTTAAATTTTGCAAAAGAATTCTATTGGTAAAATGATGAAATTTGTGAATGAACACATGCGTGCATGGAAATCGACCAATATCCCTAACATATTGGTCGATTTTTCGATAACTCCTTATAGATGTATATAGATTTTGAACGTTTAATCTATTAAGGAAGATCCCTAGGTGATCTTATATAGTTTTCTGCGATGTGAAACTTGTATTTTTGCAGAAAATCGCCGAAAATTCCAAAATTCTTATCAAAAATTTCATCAAAATGACATTTCCTCATAAACATTTTAATTCCAACGTAATAGTGCGGGAATTTTAGGCACTGGAACTTTTAATTGCAAATTTGAAAATTTTCTATGTACACCTCAAGCATATAGGTAGTAAAGCATAGTATTTTCGGCTTCTTAAATCAATGAGTGCCAAGCTCGTTTTGTTTGTATACCAGACAAATACCTATTTAAATGAAAATTTTCCCATTTTGCGCAGACGGTGCTTTTGGTTGTCACATTCTCCCGGCCTAATAGAAAATTCAGTGACAACACATGTCAAATTCTAAACTGCTCTTTGGTGCGTTTATACACAGGATGTTTAAACTAAAGTGCATTTGGAATGTTCCCCTAAAAGGATACTTACAACACGCACGAAACTAAAACACATAAAACAGTTTTAAAAAATATATAAGCGACTTCCACCTATAACTAAAAAGCTAAAAATAATTATAACAAATTACAACTCTAGCAAATCAATACCACATTCAATGTTGTTAGGTACCTACCCAGGAAGTAAAAAATGTAAACATTAAAAGGTGCTCATTCTGTCCAAATTAATTACCTAACAATCTAGTATATTTTTGTAGTCGGTGCCAAGCAAATCTAAAATCCTTCATTGCGTACTTATCTACTACTTCATCAAACTTTATTGTTGCTTAGTACCGACTTCAAAAATATACTAGATTGGTAGGTAATTAATTTGTACAGAATGAGTACCTTTTAATGTTTACATGTTTTACTTCCTGGGTAGGTACCTAACAACATGGAACGTGTTATTTATTTGCTAGAGTTGTATTTTGTTATAATTATTTTTAGCTTTTTAGTTATAGGTGGAAGTCGGTTATATATTTTTTTTAAATGTTTTATTTTTAACTTTTTAGTTTTTTGAACTCAGGTAGTTTGCATTCTTTATTTTTTATTTTGTATGGATAACCTTAATAGACAGGACCAGTTAACTACGAAAGCCTCAACATTACACAATGATACATTTTCATTTAAGTTGACAGGTGAATGTTTACATATAAAATGTACTAGTACGCGTTGACTTAATAAGCCCAAAATATATTTATGCCTTATGGACCACGCCATGTAACCTTTTTTCAACTTTTTTTGACAACTCTGTATAACTATTTAAATTCCACTCCACCCTGTGTACCAACCATCCTGTACATACGACTGCCCATGGACAAGCATAAATTTATTAGCTGCCTTCTGTAAACTATAGGACGGAGTAGAATCCGTCCCATATTTACGGAGTCAAATCCGTCCTATATTTCAACCATTGTATATAACTCCTTGTGGCCTACCCCATAAATTATTTCATTTTTCACATTTTATATTATCGCCCTGTGTAACATTAATTCCTCTCCACACTTTATGCAACTTCTTATGTGATATAAAATAAATAATTTTTTAATCCACTGTATAAATATAATTTAATTTCAGCATATATTTCAGCCATCCTGCATATGATTTGTTTACGTACATATCACATAACAGTAATCACTCTATATAAGTTTAATTTCACATTTTTTCCAACATTTTTATTCCACCAATAGTCCTCCACTCCACCCTATATGCCATACATCTTGTATATACAGCTAAACGGTCTAACTTATATTTGAACCATCATATAAATGCAACTCCTTCTATCACTTTACTTTGTGATTTTGTTTGCTATAACTAAACATCCTGTGTATAAACGCACCAAATAGCAGTTTAGATTGACGTGTTTTCTATTAGGCCGG
The DNA here is from genome assembly GCA_034190945.1 of Octodonta nipae. Lineage (NCBI taxonomy): Eukaryota > Metazoa > Arthropoda > Insecta > Coleoptera > Chrysomelidae > Octodonta > Octodonta nipae. The sequence goes on from CM067222.1 coordinate 11,246,392, forward strand.
GAGAATGTGACAACCAAAAGCACTGTCTTCGCAAAATGGAAAAATTTTCATTTAAATAGGTATACAAACAAAACGAGCTTAGTACTCATTGACTTAAGGAGTCGAAAATACTATGGTTTATTACCTATATGCTTGAGATGTACATAGAAAATTTTCAAACTTGCAATCAAAACTTTCAGTGCCTAAAATTCCAGCACTATTACGTTGGAATTAAAATATTTATGAGGAAATGTCCGTTATGTCAATTCGATGAAATTTTAGATAAGTTTTTTGGAATTTTAGAAGATTTTCTGTAAAACTGCAAGTTGCACGTCGCAGAAAAGTATATGAGATCACCTAGGAATTTTCTTTAATAGATTAAACGTTAAAAAACTATACACATCCATAAGGAGTTTTCGAAAAAACGACCAATATGTTAGGGATATTGGTCGATTTCCATGCACGCATTAGTTCATTGACAAATTTCTTCACTTTACCAATAGAATTCTTTTCCCAAATTTGAAGTTTCACCAATCCGGATATATATATTATATAAAACAAGACCATATTCATACAAAACGGTTCACCACAGGAGAAGAATTCAGGTAACATACATACAAAAAAAAAAAATAATAGGAGACGAATTGATAACCTCCTCCTTTTTGGAAGTCGGTTAAAAACGAACCACCTACAAAAAAATATAAGAAAGAACAAACTTTTCTATTTACATGAACTCACAGATTTGACTAGCCTTCGAATTCACAAACCAGTCAATTTAATTGAGAGAAATTTTATAACCTACATATTTAAGCAAAGCTTTTCTGTGCATATCGGTAATAAAAAGAACGAATTAAATAAATACATACCCATTAATTTATTCTTGAAAACTATAAATACAACATAACTATAACATCTCGGAATTTCATTGCCAAACGTTATTTAATTCTGGTTGTTAGATTAGCTGAAGCTTCGTCTGGTTTTTAGCCGAAAATAGCCGAAAACGAAGCTTCGGTCGGTCAGTAATTTTAGATAAATTCGACATTTTTAAGGATCTTGACATTTTAGTTGATGTTGAAATTTTTTGTCAGTTATATTATAGTGATTTTTGGCATTTTCGACTCGCGAATATTGTACACCGTTAAATTTGAAACTATAATAGGGGAATTCTCACGAAATTAATAAAAACTAATTTACCGAACAAAGAAACCATTTAGCAAAGAACAATTCTAGTATTTACGACTGCGCATATAACAATTACCGAAAGGGTCATTTCTTTCGAGAGCTCGTCATCACATACGTTAGACAGACAAGGATACTACGAGAACAATCGAGAGTAACTGGAATAGGGTAAAGATGTGAACACACAGCAGGAGCGAGGCAGTACTGGATCAGCTAATGTCCCTTTGACCCTCTGTCTTAGTGTAAGAAAAGTAGTGTGAAATTTTTTTGTATGGAAATAAACATTATTTTCGGTGTAAAAATTGTTTTGGACCCAAAAAAATGTATAACAATATATTGTTTCTAATAGGGACCGTCCTTCATTTGCTCTTTCCTAGCAATAACAGAGAAACGACGTTACACACTGCACGACACCCGATTTGACGTTACTTTGGTCTAGTTTACCCTGAATCTCCTAGATATCAACATTAATTTTGAGTTAAAATATTAACTGACGAAGGTATCCGTCTAGAATCAATATATTGTCTTCCTTTGAATAGATTTCAAATCTTGAAAAGTTAGTATAATAATTCCTTTCGTATGTTTTAGTTCACCTACGAAATATTTCTTGTGATTTCTACCCTAGAAGTCAAAGGATAACGACGTTACAAACTGCACAACTTCCGAATCGGGGTCTCGGTGGGCTAGTTATCCTTGAATGACCTAGACGTCGATATTCAGTTCTCGTTAAAATATTAAATTCACTTGCTTGTACAAAATAGAAGAATAATTATTATAAAATTAAAGCAGTTGAAGGAAGCGCAACTTAAGAAATTTCCCGACTAGAAACAATACATTGTCTTGCGTTCAATGGATTTCAAAATCACAAATTGAGAAACGGTGGTATCATAATTGCTTCAATATGTTTTAGTTCACCTACGAAGTCTTACCAAGGAATCACAGACGTTTCGGTGGCTAGTATGTATACCTTACATGAAAAAAGTATTAATACGTATTTAAATATAACAACATCACCTGTATTCCTTATGGTAATAATTCATCTGACAGGTATTAACAGCCTAGACATTAATAATTTCCTGAAAAGAATATAATAGTGCGAGTCCACAATACAAAAGCCAATTTACGTGAAATATAAAGATTCCGCTATAGAACGGAACAACTGTTGTGTCGCTCATTTTGCCATTACGAGTTGAAACATTGCAGGCTAAAACTGGCGACTTTTTATTTTCAGAGTTTTTGCCAACATTTACTGCTAATTGATGGAAAATTGTTAAAACTGCACAAATATGTTACTAATTGCATATGTGTTTGTGATTAAGCATACAATGAATATGGAAAATCGTACAATCAAAAAGTCACATATCGATAAAAGCCGGAAAGAAAATCAAATAATAGTATATAAAGATATTTCTGAGAGATCAGTAAAGGAAATCATATTCAATAATATGAAATTAGAAAACGAAGATGGTAATGACTTGAACCAATTCTGTAATAATATTCTAATATAATTACAAATAAAACAACAAAAGTGGACAAGTGGTTAATTATGTTTATTTAATATATGATACAAATTGGGAAACGGAATCAAAAAATATTTTTTAATCCTTGAGGCGTTTTGAGATTTATATATCCTCGATTTTAATATCAGCATATATAGAAATTTGTCCTTTATTAGAATTTATAGCTTTAAGAGTCCAAGATATTAATTCGGCAGGATTTTATAATTCTTTTGTGATAAGAAAAGCTACAATAAACACGAAGCTTTTAATAAATTGGTAAAAAAGTCAGATGCCTCATTTTTACCTTCGTGCAAAGCAGAATAGGATCCACATTTTGCGTTTCTCAAATTCATTAAGACCGGACAGAAGCAGATGACGACAAAGTGAAAATAGTTTAGAATTCTATTTGTCCTTAATGAAAACATTCAAAATGTAACGGCAAGTGAGTTTTAACTTTTTTTTTCATTTTTTAATCCATACATTTGCTTCGCTGTTCACAGGTAATTCAAATGAAGCGGAAGGATAGTATTCACGCTCAAATGTGTCATTTGAAGTTTTTTCTGACCATGAATAACAAAAAAATATTTGTGTGGAGCAGCCGCCATTTCTTCCTCGAATTGGTGAGAGTTTCTAGGGAAGTTTATTTATTCTCGAGCCTTTTTTTTTAACGATCATGGTGTCAACATAAACGTCTGACAATTCCGAAAATTCAGAAGATGGAGTTTTGTGCCCCGGCAGTTCTATTCAAATGTTTCTGAAAGATGTGAACAGAACATTTCGTATTACTTTTATCAATAACGAACAAATCATGAAAAGCATGTCAAATTTAGTTTAGAAATATAAACAGTAACTTCCCTCTTTTCAACTTAGAAGAAAAAAGAGTGAAGAGAGAAGAGTGAAGAGAGGAGAGTGAAGAGAGAAGAGAGAAGAGAGAAGAGAGAAGAGAGAAGAGAGAAGAGAGAAGAGAGAAGAGAGAAGAGAGAAGAGAGAAGAGAGAAGAGAGAAGAGAGAAGAGAGAAGAGAGAAGAGAGAAGAGAGAAGAGAGAAGAGAGAAGAGAGAAGAGAGAAGAGAGAAGAGAGAAGAGAGAAGAGAGAAGAGAGAAGAGAGAAGAGAGAAGAGAGAAGAGAGAAGAGAGAAGAGAGAAGAGAGAAGAGAGAAGAGAGAAGAGAGAAGAGAGAAGAGAGAAGAGAGAAGAGAGAAGAGAGAAGAGAGAAGAGAGAAGAGAGAAGAGAGAAGAGAGAAGAGAGAAGAGAGAGAGAGACGAGAGAATAGAGAAGAGAGAAGAGAGAAGAGAGAAGAGAGAAGAGAGAAGAGAGAAGAGAGAAGAGAGAAGAGAGAAGAGAGAAGAGAGAGAGAGAGAGAGAGAGAAGAGAGAAGAGAGAAGAGAGAAGAGAGAAGAGAGAAGAGAGAAGAGAGAAGAGAGAAGAGAGAAGAGAGAAGAGAGAAGAGAGAAGAGAGAAGAGAGAAGAGAGAAGAGAGAAGAGAGAAGAGAGAAGAGAGAAGAGAGAAGAGAGAAGAGAGAAGAGAGAGAGAGAAGAGAGAAGAGAGAAGAGAGAAGAGAGAAGAGAGAAGAGAGAAGAGAGAAGAGAGAAGAGAGAAGAGAGAAGAGAGAAGAGAGAAGAGAGAAGAGAGAAGAGAGAAGAGAGAAGAGAGAAGAGAGAAGAGAGAAGAGAGAAGAGAGAAGAGAGAAGAGAAGAGAAGAGAAGAGAGAAGAGAGAAGAGAGAAGAGAGAAGAGAGAAGAGAGAAGAGAGAAGAGAGAAGAGAGAAGAGAGAAGAGCAGATTTTAAGAAAGCATAGTGAAATTTGATTCAATATTTGTACCCAGTTCATTTTTCAATTAGTTATATTCCATTAAAATTAATCAAAATTACATGGAGTGTCCTGCGAGCGAGATATCAATATATGCCTTGTTTCGCTCCATTACTTAGCTATACATAGCGCTGTTCACTCACATTCATGGATGACAGCCTCGATCATCTGGCAGGTAGAACAATCCACCAAACTGATCTAGCTTTTTGTAACTATTAATTTTTAATGACAAAGAATGCTATGTCAGAATTTCAAAGAGCCTAAAATATATTTTTTTTATTCTTTTTCATAATAATTTTGCAAACACCTTAGTGAATGCTAAATCCGTTAAAATAATCTGGCTTTTGTATTTTTGAACTTCTCAAATATTAAAAAATTTAAAAATCAGAAGTTTTTAAAATAGGGGGTTGGCAACCCTTTAGCCAGTGTAGTTAGCTGTCACAAGAAAAATATTTGATAAAGTTTCAAGCTACCTCAGAAATGTCACTCAGCTCTTATAGTATAAGTGGTTAGCAGTTAAATTTTAAAACAAAATCTGTATTGTCTACAATTATTTCAGCTGTGAAAAGATTTCTGCACAGTGTTCCATTCGTCTTCATTTTGAATCGCGTTCCTGAAGAGTATACACATTTCCGTTTTTCGGAGACATAAGTATAAATCTCAAACATTCACCTTAAAGGCATCACATTATGATAACAAATAGCAAAGTGGAAACATTGTAAGGACCACATTGTATATAACAATAAGCTCACCTAACGTTATACACACCGCAGATAAAACCTTGGGAACACATGATGTCATAAATCTTTCATACTTCATACAACGGTTCCGTCCCTTTTTCATCGTTCTTGTTTATTTTTCGCCCTCTCTGAGGATAATCCCAAGACAAGTAGGAATCCGCATTGGCGTAGATTAGCTGTGCCACATTAAAAATTGAATACTCGCAAGAAATCCCCACTTCGCCATTGTTTTATCGCCTCGGCTCGATTGTTTTTCGAATTTTCGCAAAAGGTTTATAGCCTTACACTGCTCGCGGTATAGCTTGTTTTGAATTATTCACCACATGTTTTTCGCAAACGGAAGACGACAATAATGTGGGATGTCGAAAGCGATAAGTCTCTCATATCTCCGGAGGTTCATAAACAAAAAAATATATAAATATTCCGTGTCGGAATATACATATAAAGTATTTCTTATATTTAAAACAAAGTGAACAAAAAAATTGATAATGGTCCGTGTTTATTTAATTTACACCGAAAAAAAATCTGCCTTATTTTCACCAAACAATTCACAATTCACTAGACAGTACACCAATACATTAAATATTACACCCATAAGTCAAACGTATCGGCTATTCCAGTACTACTCTCCAACGGCTATTGTCGTACAGTATTTATTTTTGTCCACCTCATTCTCGATTATTCAAGTAGCCTCTTTGTCTATCTAGCGCGCATGAGGAACGACATAGTTGATAAAATACTAGAATTAATATTTGCTAAATGTTTTGTTTGTCGGTGTTGGATTTTACTACTCTCCACTCCCCCTTAATCATGGTCATCCTGATCAGAGTCGTCTTCGCAATGATATTGAACCAGTCGATCCAAACGGGCCACCTTCAACTTGGCCCTCGTATTCCGGCGAATGCAATAGGCCACGTCGTTGGTTCATTTAAATACTTCCCAAGCTGGTGTGAGCTTTAAAAACCTCCCATTACTCCTTTGGGTATTGTATAGTCAGACCCCATCTCTATCTTTAGACCCGACTATATTTCCCTTGAGATCGTAGCGTGTCTTCATTCCATCGTTGTCAGAATCAGCGTTCGGGCTAGTTCCTTTGTGGTCGACATGCTTTGTCGGAGTTGGTCAGCATAATCATTGACTTTATGGAATGGTTTTTCTCGTGATCCAATGTCCACCGTGGTTGCCTCTTGAATAGGTATGGCATATGCCTCGGGACATTTGTTGAAATAATCTTTTGCGACTATGTATTTGTTCCCCTCTCGGACCATGGAAATGGACTGACGACATCCTTGCCCTTGGTCCGGGCTTTCGACCTCTTACTGGCTGCACTGGTCTCACATATCCGGCACCAGGCTCTGACGTCTTCGAAGTAATTTAGCCAGTAATATCCAGAGTTTTATTCATGCCCAGATGACCTCCGGTAGTTCCATTGTGTACTTCGGTCAAGACAGAGGGTACCTTTTCCCTTGGGACTACCAGTTCTCTGTCACCACTGCTTTCCCAATTTTTTTAACGTTCCATTCTCTACTCGTAAATAATCCCCTTGGGCCCACAATGAATTCAGGACACCCGAGTATCTAGCTACCTCTTCCGATCGTGGCCTGGGTGCCTTTTTCTTCTTGAGTGATAGGTTGTTCCCCTGCACATTATTCTGTCGTCCAATCTTCATTCGCCTGAACACGAACCTCTTGTTGGCCAATTCCTACTAATGATCTGTCTGATAACCTCACTCTGCAGACACGATGGAAACGCCCTCCATATTTACAACTATAACATACACCACTAGAGGCTAGCAGTCGACCTTGTTATATTTACTGTTAAATTATTTGAAATATTGTAGTCCAAGATCCCAGGCTCGCCAGTCAATACTTATTTTCTCAAAGATGAAATATATTGAACAAAGTAGTGTTAGTAGGTACTTTTAGGGTTTGCATACTTGCTAGCTTGACTTGTTGGTCCCTTTCGAGGAACCAGGTACTTAGGGTCGGTAAAAATTACTTCTACTTTTTTTAAATTCTCAGGGCTGATTTTTATGTATGTTTCAAAGGATATGACAGAAATTAATAATCCAAATCGCCAGACACTTCCCGTAGGGCGTAACTTTTGCTGGACGCTTTAATGCTCCCGATAATATTATGGAACATTACCTATATTCTTATTACTGAATTTATATATGCTACTCAGGGAACTATTTGAATGTGTTTTGTAACCAGCCAGGCGAGATGCGTCCGGCAAAAGTTACGCCCTACGGGAAGTGTCTGGCGATTTGTATTATTAATTTCTGTCATATACTTTGAAACATACATAAAAATCACTCCTGAGAATTAAAAAAAAAGTAGGATTAAGTTATACCGACCCTATGTACCGGATACCCCGAAAGAGATCAACAAGTCAAGCTAACAAGCATGCATACCCTGGGAGGACCTATTAACACTAGGTTGTCCAATACATTTCATCTTTGCGAAAATAAGTAACGTCTGGTGGCCTTGGGATCTTACTCTATTGTATGAACCCAAAATAATGAGGATTAAAGACTTTGCGTTTTCGCATTCTCGCCGAAAACTTATTGTTAAATTTGTGGTATTTATTTAGTTGACATAGACACCAGATTACCTTCTTTTGTGTCATAACTAACTAATAGGCTTCAAATGATAATGTTTTAAGACAATTGTCGATTTCCATCAAGATTACGTAACAAATACCTGGTTGTTGGACATCAAATTTTATTACATTACAATGTTTTTGGTATTTTTGGAATTGGTAAAGCAAATTATTCATTCGAATAAGCTAATTAGTAACCCTTGGCTCCGGCATTGTTGTGGAACATTTCGTAACTCAATAAGCGAATTACAATACGTATAAAGCATCTCCGACGGTTCACAACGCTTTGAACTTTCGTATCAAACTAGTTATTAATTATTCAGTTAAGGCTGTTGTAGTTTTTTCTCTCTTTGACTTGTTAATTTCATCTTTTATCCCACCAAGACAAAGGCTCGAGAGATCCCGACCAAGTCTTGCAAAGCGTTTTTACGGGGAACTTTTTAGACGACTATTTCGTCCCAAGTTTCCTGCAATTTGTATAGACGGAGTGTTGGTAGCAGGGAAGAAACTGTGATTTTCACACTGATCAGAGCAAAGTCGTTTAGGTTTTAACATTAAAGTATATACTGAATTGATTCGGCCGATACTTGTTGGAAAAGTCATTATAATAATTAACTGATACTACAATTGCAATTTCCACAAATTACGTTTTTTGAAAACTGTCCGACGCGTTTCGACTAATGTCTTTGTCAAGGAACTAGACTAACTGGGTATTTCTTGAGGAAGTTGTATTTATATTCGAGAAGTGATATAATTACCAGGTACTTAGTTTTAAACAGGATTATTTAATTTTATTACAGGTAAAAGGATTAACTAAAGAGGTTTATTAAGGGAGAATTATTTATTTCTGTCTGGTCGTTTAACAAATTACCGGTATTTTTAAGTTTATTAATCTCCAATGATTCTAAAAGGTTTAATTTATTGTCTTTATTTTCTGAATGTAATAATTTAAAATTTTCGTCGAAAAGATGATTTTCTGTTACTAAATGTTCAGCATAATTGGAATCTGTTTTTTGATTAATGAAAGAATTACGGTGTTCATAGATACGTTATTTACACGCTCTGCCGCTTTGACTGATATAGGCTTTAGGGCATGACCCACATGATAATTTATAGACTCCAGATTTATTTTTTGGATCGATTTTTGATTTGTTATTTTTGATAAATTTTCCAAGACTATTGTTTGTTTTGAATGCAATGTTAATATTCTGTTTTCTTAAAAAGGATGCTATTTTTGAACTTGGTTTGCCAAAATAGGTTATACTATTATATGAATCAATATTGGTTTTGTTGTCAGGGTAAACTTCTCTTAATGCCTTTTTGTGTTTTTGATTTCTAAGAATATTTTCTATTAATTCGGCCTCAAACCCGTTATTTACTGCTATCTGTTTGATTATGTTTAATTCTTTCTGAAAATTATCTGGTGATTGTTTTATGGAAAGTAATCTATGAACCATACTATTGTAAGCGGAAAGTTTTTGTTGATATGAATGTATAGAAGTGTGGTGAATCGTTAGATCGGTTTGAGATGGTTTGTGAAATATTGAAAACTCGTGTTTGCCATTTACCTTGTTAACTGTTAGATCTAGGAAATTGATTTTGTCATCTTGTTCACACTCTATAGTAAATTTAATATTTGGATGGATATTGTTTATAAAATTGAGAAACGTTTCTAATTGTCTATTCGTCCCTACGAAACAAGCTAAAATATCGTCTACATATCTATACCAATAAATAAAATTTTTAGCCAATACGTTTTGGTGAATTTTGTTTTCAATATTAGCCATACTCGCAGAAATTTTCATTTTCATTTCTGGAGTCTATAAATTATCATGTGGGTCATGCCCTAAAGCCTATATCGGTCAAAGCGGCAGAGCGTGTAAAAAACGTATCTATGAACACCGTAATTCTTTCATTAATCAAAAAACAGATTCCAATTATGCTGAACATTTAGTAACAGAAAATCATCTTTTCGACTAAAATTTTAAATTATTACATTCAGAAAATAAAGGCAATAAATTAAACCTTTTAGAATCATTGGAGATTAATAAACTTAAAAATACCGGTAATTTGTTAAACGACCAGACAGAAATAAATAATTCTCCCTTAATAAACCTCTTTAGTTAATCCTTTTACCTGTAATAAAATTAAATAATTCTGTTTAAAACTAAGTACCTGGTAATTATATCACTTCTCGAATATAAATACAACTTCCTCAAGAAATACCCAGTTAGTCTAGTTCCTTGACAAAGACATTAGTCGAAACGCGTCCGACAGTTTTCAAAAAACGTAATTTGTGGAAATTGCAATTGTAGTATCAGTTAATTATTAAAGTATATGGTTAATTAGTATTAACTTTTTATTTCTTGCTCCAAAAATTTACTAATTTTGATTATCCTCAATTCAAAATTTCTTCTTGACATTTCACAAAATAATTCAAACAGCGAAAGCTTCTTAAGTAAAGTATCATCTTCCTCCCTCTATCTGTCTCTCACCCCCTCCCCCACATCTTTCCCACTCTCACTCTAACTGTCTCTAATTTCTAAAAATGTATAATCTAAAGAAATTAGCCACTAGTGATGTTTAGTTTTACTCATGTTGATAACAATAATAAATACATTTTAAAAAAACGTGCACCCTTGGATAAATGAGTAAGTAAAGATTTTAAATTTGTACAAGTCTGATTTATGATTCATATTATATAAATAACTAAACTGGGTAACTGTGTTTTTAATATTGTTTTAATTTAAGATTTAGTTTATTTTGTCTTGTTATTTGTGCAATCAAATGTATATAAAATATATGATTTTCTTCCTTTGTTAAAGTATAATAAAGTGTACTAAATACCTGTCTTAGACGCTCGCAACATCGTTTGTGATTGAACTCTGACAATTCCAATATTCAATAGAAACATCAAAAAGAACTGAATTTGTTATTGAATTTAGTATACAAATAAGACTATTATTATGAACACAATATATTTTAAATCTACGGAACAAAGTAAGTACTTACGTCATCAGTGATCTTAAAAAAAATACTTCTAGGATTCAAGCAGATGGATTTTAGACCTCGCAAAGTCGCGCCGGTATGAAAGACGTATTTCACAATGTGGTACTGGGTTACCATAACTCCCTATACTTTATAAAATTCACATTTACTTATTTATTTATTTATTCTTATACGGGTTACCCCATTTACATAAAATACCAAAAAGAAAACAAAAAAATTAATGTAAATAACATATAAACCTAAAGTTGACATGTCTAACATTGGACTGAAATTTTAGAAACAATACGTAATACAGAATAAAATATAGCTAATTGAAATTAAAATTAAAATACATGTTGTCGCGAAGAAAAGAAAAGAACACATCAAAACAAAACAAAAGGCATCCTTAAATATTATAATATAACGAGCACTTGATTACATTGACGGAGTTATAAAACATATCATTGTGTGAGGAGTACTGATTGGCTGTACGCATTAACCTAGTCATTGCTGAACAAAATCCATAGTTAGTTCTATAAAATGAAACATGGAAGAGTTCTGAAGAAGGAGTTCTTATTGTCGTATTCAAAGAAATTCTGTCTAGTAAGGAAGGGCAGTAAAATATCACTATATTGATAATTGTCCCTGCTCAAACCCATTTTAAATACTACTATACGAAGAAATTTATTTTGAACTTTCTCAATATTAATTATATGTGTGTTATAGTGGGGGTTCCATATAATTGTACTAGTGAACAATATAGTAAACGAATCATATTATGTGAAAATGTTTTAGATGACCGATTTTTAAAACCCAAAACCTTGTAACCCTTGGAAACAAATAGCTCAATGTGTCTACGAAAAGTCAGAGGATTATCGAAAACAACACCAAGGTCACGAATTTCACTTACTCGCTGTATCGTTTGTGAATTAATAGCATATGAAATGATTATAGGTTGTCAAATTTTTGCAAAAGTAATTATAAAACATTTATTGATATTCATGTCAAGATCTTTGCTAATACACCAGACAAATAAAGAGTTTAAATCGGATTGGAGTAACATAGCATCATTGCAAGTTGCAATTTCTTTAAACAGTTTAAAATCATCAGCATACATTAAGATATTACAGTGATTAATTATTTTGCCAATATCATTAATAAATAAATTAAAAAGAAATGGTCCCGAGTAAGAGATTTGTGGAACTCCCGAAGACACGCCTATAATACAGAAAATAATACCCCCCACTTTAACATTATGGTACCGGTCTGAGAGAACTCTTTGTCCACTCTAAAAGTGGCCCATTCAATCCTAGAGCATGAGGTTTGGCCAAAAGTATTCTATGGTTAACTCTATCAAAGGCTTTAGCGAAATCCGTATAAACGGAGTCAACTTGTAGTCTATTCTCCAAAGGTTTTACTATAAATGAGTCATAGATGGCCAAATTGGTTAAAGTAGATCTACCAGAAAAAAAATTCAAGTTGTTCGTTAACAAAAATGTGTTTAAATTGCCTTAAGAATTGAGAGAAAAAGTAGTCCAATAATTTCGGGATCTCTGGTTGCAAGCATGCAGCTCGGTAATTCTCAATGTTTTCTTTAGATCCACCTTTATGGATTGCTATGTTGAAAATTGTTTTCAGAGAAAGCCCTAGAGTGTGGACACAGTTTATTAAAAAATGCGAGGGAATACCATCAGGGTCACACGAGCGCTTTATCTGAAGTTCATTAATTCTGCTAATGATGTCTGCTACAGTTACACAAAAGGAAGATAAATGAAGAAAGTTTTCATAATGAAAATGAGGCACATTAATGTTCTGATCCAATTTATAAACGGTAGGTAGCAAAAAGACCTGCAGTTTCCTCAGCCCCGTTGCTTATTTCATCCTTATAAAACATGGATTTCGGAAGATTAAAAGACTTTTTCATGCCATTAATATACCCCCAAAAACTTCTTGGATTGTGATTTAAAGTATTTTTAAAATTATTAATTTACAATCTGTATCAATTATTACTGACATCTTTACAAATGCCTCTGATATCTAAAAAAACTAAATAATCATCATAACGATTAGTTGACTTAAACTTTTTATGCGCTACCTGATAACGCAGAAAATAACATTGCTCTATTATTGTTTAGTGATTACTGTTAACAAACATATAAACTTGTATAACGAAACCTCAAGAGCAGGAGACAATTATTTTGGCGTAAATTGTAAACATAAAATTGAAGTCTCCTTTTTTCCTGCCATAATTATCATTTTTTTGGAAATAGTTGATATTTCAAGAATTATTTAAACGGTTTGTAAAAGTGGCCATCATGCTTGTTGTCGTAAAAATCAGAATAAGTTAAGTACTTAACAACGGGTAAAGATTTGGATCGATAATAATAATCTTTATGGACAAATTAGTATAAACCACCTTACAAATTAAGAACAAAACATCCATGTTCAAAAATAAACGCCCCACGTAACCACAACACAAGCTCCACTGAAATGATATATTTACGTTCCTTCCTACTCTAAAACAATGTTGACGGTTGCTCTAAGACTTATTAATAAGAGAGTCGGAACTATTTGCACAACCAGATGTTCTGCTTGGCTGAGCGAATTATGTCAACTCCAGCTGTAGAAGGCACAGGCGGACGTTACTCCACTCCAGATTCAATGGCGTGTTAACATGGGAACGGGAAAAACGTGAGAACTCATTGAATGTTTTGGAAATGTTGGAAAATGGACGTTAGATATAAAAACTATCGATTATTTGATGAAAAATGATTGAAATTGTTAGGAATAATGTATGGTGTAACCCGTAATGTAGCTGAAATTAAAGTTACACATTTTACATCATTTTTAACCGACTTCAATAAAGGAGGTTATCAATTCGTATGCAATTTTTTTTTTATGTATGTGGGGCGATTATTCAAAAACGGCTAGGGTAATTTTGATGATTTAAACTGCATTATATTAAGAAACATTACAGAAAGGTCCCATATCATCAGAAATCAGAAAAAAAAAGTAAATAAGGGAATAGATTTCAGCGACTTACAATGAATCTTCACGGTTTTCTCTAAAACAATTCAAGAAATTTGAATATTATAAATTGTATTCTACAAAGATATGTTCCAGCTCGATTTCGTATACTTTTCAATAATGTAAAACTCAACATTTTTCTGAAAATGGGAAAAATATATGCAAAAAAAACTGTAAACATCATGGTAAATGTCAAATTTTTATAATAAATATCTAATTTATATGTCAAGATTTGTCATGATTTTCACTTTGATGACTTTGAAGTCAGTTTATTTTAGAAGCGAAGTTAACTAACCGTCTCGTGAAATTGCAGAAAATATTCCATTAGCGTATTAAAACAAAAATTTGTTATTCCGGCGATCTCTTCCGTATGGAATACGGTTGAAGGTGCGTGCGTGCGTGCATGTGATATTAGGTGGTACATAAGCAGTTATATACATAGGATGGTTGAACTATAAGTTGGAATTGAATTAGTTATACAGGGTTGTTCTAAAAATATTGTATGGGGTAGCACATATGTAGTTGACATAAGAGTCGAGCAAAACTATAGTTTTACAGAGGATATTTGCGTAATAGACAGGAGAATAATGACAGTTATACAAAAGTCTTTAAAAATTGTCAGAAGCAGTTGAGTATACAGTATGGCTGAAATATGAGGTGGAGTATAATTACAGTTATACAGCGCGGTTTAAAAAGTTATATAGTTTGGAACATAAGTAGTTGCTTAGACAATGTGTTTGAAGTAAGGGTGGGGTAAAATTATTGTTGATCTAGTTGGTGCCAATATTTTATGCATATGGTCACGTGCAAATATTTCAGGCTTGCAAAATTTACAAAATACTCGTTACTTTACATGTAAATCGCATTTCCAGCGCGTAAAGTGTTCGGCCAAAATTTCCACGCGCTGGAAATGCGATTTACATGTAAAGTAACGAGCATTTTGTAAATTCCGCAAGCCTGAAATATTTGTACGCGAGAATATGCATAAACTAATGGCACCAACTAGAAGATCAATTCTAAAAATATGCAACAGACATCATGGCGATGTGTCGCCTCCAAAAAAAAAACAAGAAAAACCACATGCGGATGCCACGTCAAACAAACTGCAGGAGAAAATTTAAAATTATTGTTATTGAGGGTGTATCAAAAATTTGTTATATACGCAGTTAGGATATTTGAATTATAGGACGTAGGACGGGGTATAATTATAGACATGGGTTAAAAAAATATACCGGGTAATTGAAATAATTGATAGAGTAAATATATAGTCATAAAATGTGGTTCAAAAAGATAAATTTTGTTATATAAGGTAGAGCATGAACAATTGGATAGATGGAATACTAAACATATGGGGCGAAGTAAAATCATTGATATACCGGAATAATTTAAACAATAGAAAAATAGATAGTGTGGAGAGGATTTGTACTTATACAGGGTGGTTTTAAAGAAATCAGGACCGTTGTAATATTGTGTTGAGTTGAATTATAGTTCTATAGGGTGATTCAGAAAATTCAGACCAATAAGATAGATAGGAGTGACCACTACACAGAAGCATATAGAGTGTGGATGCAATATAGAGTGACTTAGTTACATTTATAGAAAGTGGTCCAAATAACAAAACAAATAGATAAGTTAAAATATATTTGGAAAATATAAACAAAGAATAAAAATTAGAGAGGGAGAAATAGAGAGGGCGAAAAAGTGAGAGAGATAAGAATACGCTAAAATTTTCAATTTAATTGTACCTTAATTAAATTAGATGTCTGAAAATAGTAATTGATAGCACACGCTTTGTAAACTGTTTTTAATTTAAGTCAGCTGAAGTCGGTTCTTTTTTAAATATAAATTATTTTATCAAATATTTATATTTAGGAGTTTAATAGGAGACGTTAAAGTATAGAAAATTTATCTAGTCGGATATTTCTTTTCAGGGCAAATTTGATCATAATAAATAGTTTTTCAAGCGGCAGAAGCTAGAGAGTAGTTTGCTACAATGTTTCCTAGCTGAAAGCTGTATTTTAAATTAAAAACCAGTTACATTTGTGTGCTGAGCAAGTTCATATTGTAAAGTAAACATTTTACTTTAACACTTCTGTATAATATGAGACTTCAGAGAGTTTAAAGCATATACTTCTGGAAGTAGCATGCAACGCACATTAATAACTGACTTTAGTGCATATACTTTATATGACTTCATAAATAATAAAATATTGTTTAATGGTAATAAATAAAATATTTTTAGTGGTATTAGGTATTGTCAAAAAATACTTTAAATTTGAAACAAAGGAGGAGTTAATTTCTTTGCAGGTTTGTCCTGTGTGTCAAATATTATATACGAGATCATGTTTGAGTACCTTGTGAATGTTCACACTTGTTAATTATTATTATTTAAATCATTGTCAAAAATTTGAAGATAATATACCTATACTAGAAAAACTGTGGAAATATAAATTATTAGGGTTCCGTATATACAATATATGGATACACATCACAGCAATTTTCTCCACTGGACGGAAAAGGTTGAAATTTGGTATCAGTAGTTTGGTGACCCGATGAGGAGATATATATCTTAAATGAAAAAAATTTGATTTTAGGGCAAGGGGGAAAAACTAAAAAAAATGGACCGTTCCCCTCCCCCTTATCTCCGAAATTATAAGAAGTAAAATTTTGTAAAAAGTTAGACATAGGGCGTCACCGGAATTTTACTGCAAAAATAAGGAGAAACCTCTACTATTAATTTTGGGGAGCAAATTACAGAAGCAAATGGAAAATATAAAATTAAAATTGTTTCTAACACGTCATGTAACATATCAAATGAAAGGGCTCATTATGGCGAAAACAAATTATTTTTTTCATATTTTTAAAATAAATTATTTTAAAAATATTAACAAAAATATAAAAAATTATACCCATTCCTCCTACCTTATCCCCGAAACCGAATAATCTTGAACTAAAACTTCCACCCCGCAACCCGAATACTATATTTCTAACACCAACAAATGAATTAGAAATATTAGACATTATTAAAAATATGAAAATTAAGTAGTGGTGTCGATGATTAACACCAAAACTGTATTCGCATTAGCCAACTTTATTGCAGAACCTCTCGCACATATAATTAATGTGTCCATAGAAAGATCGATTTGGTCTGATGTACTAAAACGAGCTGATATAAAGCCAATTCACAAAAGCAAAGAAAAGCATATCATGTCAAATTACAGACCCACCTCATTGATATCTAATGTAGCTAAAATCTTGGGAAAAAATTATTTACAATAGAATTTTAAAATTTGTGAACAAGCATAAAATAATTAAAAAAATTGTATGACTTCATGAAGAAAATAGGTACAAAGGACGCCTTAAATTTTCTAACAAATGTAATTTGTGAAAAGTTTGATAAGAGTACCCCAATTAAAGCTACATTTCTAGACTTAGCGAAAGCATTTGGTACTGTCAATCACAACATATTATTCGAAAAATTATACTGTTATGGAATAAGAGTAAATGAGGTTGTAAGTGAATATTGTGAAGTTCGAACAGGTGTTCCGCAAGGAACAGTACTGGGGTCATTGTTATTCATTATGTACGTTAATGACTTACTAACTACTATGCCTGTTGATATAATAATATAATTTGCGGATGACACAGCGGTTATATCTATAGGAAAAAGTTGGGCTGAAGTATAGATCAAGATGAATAACTATCTTAAAGCTATAAGTAACTGGCTAGCTTTAAATATTTTGAAATATGGACAAAACTGTTTACATGACATTCGGAAATTGCAACATTAGTGTTCCTGTAAACCTAAACATTTCAGTTAATGGAAAAAACCTGAATAGGGTGGAATCATGTAAATATTTGGGAATCATCTTTGATTATAGAATGAAGTGGGATATTGCAAGATCGTCATGTGACCTATCTTGAGATTGAGTCCACCTTACACATTAGTGGGACCAGCATACATTCAATATTGCATAAACATTTGAATGTCAAAAAAATTTGTTCTCGTCGGATCCCACACAATTTGTCAATCGTTCAAAAAAAGGCTCGTGTCGATTGGTCGAAAGAGAAGCTCAAAAAATACGATCGCGGTGCTTCAAAACACGTTTATGACATAGTGACAGGTGATGAATCGTGGATTTCCGCGTATGACCCCGGAAGTAAACAGCAGTCGAATGTAAAGGTGTTTCAAGATGAGCCGAATCCAACAAAAGTTGTTCGCGCACAAAGCACTTCCAAGCAAATAATCGCCTGTTTTTTTCGGAAAAACTGGATATGTCGCAACCGTACCACTAGAACAACGCAGAGCAGTCAATTCTGAGTGGTACACAACCATTTGTTTGTCAGTTGTCTTCCAAGAAATAAAGAAAACCAACCATCGAACACGGATCACTCTTCACCACGACAATGCGAGCTCTCACAAATCGGCACTCAAAACATCGATTTGATGAGTCATCCGCCGTATAGTCCTGACTTGTCACCAAATGACTTCTTCTTATTCCCGTACCTAAAAAAAACAAACTGAGAGGTCAACGTTTTTCGACACCTGAAGAAGCGGTTGCTGCGTTCAGAATTCATGTTTTGGAGATACCTCAATCAGAAGGGAAAAAGTGCTTCAACAATTGGTTCAAACGCATGCAAAAGTCTATATATATCTTCATGGGGAATATTTTGAAAAACAATAAAGCGATTTTCGATGATTAATATTTGTTTTTGTTCTCTAATCTCGAAATATAAAAGGCAGCCCTCGTAAAAGAATCAGATAGACAATAGACAAAAAGTCACCATTGTTATAGAAACTTCCTGAAAATATATAAATATATAAATATTTTCCTTTATGTTAAGTATATATTTTCGATAGGATAGGTTTATCTATTATTAGTTTTAGGTATTATACCAAGACCACGAACAGGTGACTCCGATTAACTCTGTGGAGATTATGTAATAATGTTCTGATATTATTGTGTATATCTATTGGTTAAATAAATAAATAAAAATAAATAAATAAATAAATAATAGTGTCTATTCTGAAGTTTTTTTTGTAAACCTGTTAAAAAAATATAAACTTGTGTTGGAACGTTTATGGTAAAATTAAAACGCAGGTAAAAAATGCATTTTTGAAAAAGTTAACATTTTCATTTATGTTTAAATGATAACGCCCTCATTTAAAACAAATACTTCACAGGTAAAATCACTTATTCACATCTAAACTTTGATGTTGAAAATGCCCCAATTAGAAATGGAATTCATTAAGATATATTTTTTTAAATTAGTTGACCGTGTAACGAGAGAGATTGGCACGTGAGATGGCCGGACTTTGGAAGGCAGAACAAATATGATAACCATTTTTGATGCCCTTTCAAGTTACCGCGATATAGTCGAATGGAAATTTTCACATACACGCCCTGTATATTGGGCTTTAATGTTTATATCAGCTGTTTAAAAGTGAAAATAATTCATATGCGCCATTGTTACAGATTAATATTGTTTTGAGTTTTCATCTAACAGGAAAAAAACAATAATAAATTAAAATTGCATTCACTATCTTCACAACTAATTAGGTAGACGTAAACAAAATATTATCAAATCCCGTGATTGAAAATGATTTATTTTTGCCAGTCATTGAACAGCACCAGACAGAATGATGTTGAATTCGCATGTTATTTATTTAATAGTATCGATCACATTTGCATCGACAGATTTAACTTTTAAAGAAGTGAACGTTACAATAGTTGTTATAAGAGGTATTAAAGGAGGCTATGACGAACGAGACAGAGTAACAAAAACATTGCGAGATTCCAACAATCTAATGGAAGTTCTGAAGGGTCGAGATCTGGCAGTTTTCAATTCACTTAGAATAACAAATCAACAAATGCCCATAATTTACGAAGGCGCTTTCGAGGATCTGAACCTCATGAAGTTGTCCATATTAAATGGTGATACAGAAGCAATAGAAAGAAAAGCTTTCAAGAATGTCGTCAAAATTGATCATTTTGTTATGAGAAACACGAGATTAGAAGTTGTTCTTAGGGGAGTTTTTCAAGATTTACCATTGATGACTCTTGACTTGAGCCATAACGAGATCAGAATCATCGAATCGGGTGCGTTTGTCGGTTTGGAAAACCTTCAAGAAATTAATCTGAGTGGAAATAAAATGGCAGAAGTAAAGCATGGGATTTTCGCTAATATGTCTAAATTAAAAATGCTTAATTTGGAAGGAAACCGAATAAGAGAAATCGATAGGGGTGCTTTTTTGAATTTGCTTGAACTTAAATTGCTTTGGTTGCAAAATAATTTGTTGAAATCTATAGACGTTGGAGTTTTTGGTAAGTGAGATCAAGAAATGCATCAGTATTAAGAATACTACATTATAAAACTCAGTAGTTGGGTGATTTTTAAATAACTGTGATTTTTAAAAATCAATATTTAAAAAAATCAAAAATGATTTATAACTTGTATCCTGGGTGCTATTGGTGTTTTATTATGATCAAAATTAGGCATGAAACGTAGTGCAACTACAATTTTGTCTTGTCTTTGTCTTTGTAAGTTATATATAACTGTAATGTCGACGGTAAAATACTATCAAATTTATCATATTTGTAATTTTCTGAAGAAAAGAAATCATGTTGAAAAATAAATAAAGTACTAGACAAAAAAATGACAGTTAGCTAAGAATCACCCAGTTAGTAGTAATATACTGAATGACAAACAAAGCATGTATAACTTGATATTTTTTTTTCTCTAAAATGCATATAGGGAAAATTCTGACATTATGTCTTTTTCTTCTTGTGCTAGTGTTATAATGGCTTAATCGGATGCAGTTTTGAAATCTAATTATCGTTTTCGATATGGCCGAATATAAGGTGTTTTATATGTAAACAACATTCATATTTTTGACCAACCTCGTTTGCTATTGAATAGAATAACGTCTTTTTTAAATAATAATATAATAATAACTTAACTGGACTTATTACATATTTAGACGAACCTTAATTTTTAGAGTTCCGTATATACAATATACGGATACCCTTATAATATCACTCCGCATTTCTGCCTCTGTCACATCCCAGCAAAAAAAAGCAGAAATTTTGATTTTAGGGGTAATTCTGGGGGGGAAAACGTCCCCCCTGATCTCCAAAACTACTGAGCCCAAAATTTTGAAAAAAATGGGAAATATAAAACGTTGTCCAAACTTTACAGGAAAAATGAGGATAAACCATTAATATTAATTTTGGGGGGCAAATTATAGAATTAAATAAAAATTTAATTTTTTTTTCAAAAGCATGATGTAATATATCAAATGAAAGGTCCCATTCAGAGGAACACAAAGATATTTTTTCATATTAAAAAAATAGTTAAAAAGATATTAACGAAAATATACCAAAATTTACCCATTCCCCCCTATCCCCGAAAACTATAAAACGTAAGGTTTTGAAAAAAATTGGAGGTATAGGGTCTACCTGAAGTTTACTGGAAAATAAGGAGAAACCTCTACTTTTAATTTTGGGGGGCAAATTACAGAATTAAATAAAAAATATAAAATTAAAATTGTTTCTAAAGCATCAAGTAATATATCCAATCAAAGGGCTCATTGAGACGAACACAAATATATTTTTTTTTAATTTTTTTAAAATGAATTTTTTTAAATATATTAAAAAATATATTTAAAAAATTACCCATTCCTCCCTTTATTCCCCAAATTATAAGATATAAATAAAATATTTTTTAAAGCATCATGCAGTACACCAAATGAAAGGGCTTATTATGAGGAATACAAATATATATTTTTCATATTATTAAAATTAATTGCTTACAAGATATTAACATAAAGCTATAAAAAATCTCATTTCTCGGTTTATTTCCGAAACTTCCCTAAAATTTTGAAAATAATTAAGCGTACTGGGGCTCACTTGAAATTTATATGAAAAATTATTAGAAAACCACCATAGCAATTTTAGGGACAAATTTTTCAATTAAATGGAAAATAAAAAATCAATTTTCAAAAGCATCATGTAATATATCAGATAAAAGGTTCATTATGTGAATTAAAAATATATCATATTTTTAAATCATTTATTAACAAAAATATTAAATATCGACTTAATTCTCACTTTAGAAACTACAATATTTAAATTTTGAAAAATATATTTTATTTGTATTTTTAAATAATTTGAATAACAGATTTAATAATTTATAATATAAAACTTGACCTATTTTGCCCTTTATCTTCCAACCTCCAGAGCCTCAAAATTCAGACAATAGATTATAGAAGGCTTCCCTGAAAGTTTATTAGTAAAATAAAACTCTAATGTAAACTTTTGTGTGCCAAATTAGAAAATTAAATACATATGTATTCTTATAAAAATCAAGCGAATCCTCAATCAGATAAAATATGTGTGGAAAATGAAAGTGTATATTTTTATTAATTTAAAACGCTTCCTTTGAAAGATATTAGTGTAAGTATAAGAAAATGCACTTATTCCCTGCTTGTCTCAAACTGGAACATTAGAATCTTGAAGGTGGTACGGAACACTTAGTATGCGCACTTGACCAAACTCGCACTTGACCAAATTATTTATAAGTAGTATAATCGTCGCTTATTTTAATTTAATACCAATTACATTTATTTAATACCTTCGCCTCTTCTGAAATTCATCATATCATTTTTTTCCGAAAAAAAATTTTTTGATTAAGAACAATTTTCCTTATGAAGAAAAAAAAAGGTCACTTTTGAGCAAAATTCATACTTTATGGCAAACCTTCATATTAGATTTCAGACTACGAAGATCTGTTTACGAATAATAACATTTTTCTATAATATTAGTCATAACAGACAGAGTTTTCCAAATTATTCCATCTCATTTAAACACACTGTATGTACAAACGAGCTAAAAACCTCATGAAATCGGTTCAGTAAGATTTATTAAGATTTAATTCCAATTTGTTTTGAAGAAATTGCACCCCAGGTTTCAAACAACGGCAGTTAGTTTCATTTAATGCTTTCGCCTTCGCCATATATTTCACGAGAACAAGTTTTTTCAAAATTTCAGAAAAATTTTTGAGCCACATCATTTGAGAAGAATACGGGACTAGTTAGATTACCAGTATTCGCCGAACATACATAAAATCGAGTAAAAACACAATACGTTATAAACCATCTATTCCATAAATCTTCTTTATAAGATCATTATACAGTTTTCACTTTTTCCGTGTATCTTTGTAAACACTATAGAAAAATCACATTATCTCCTCTACAAATATGACCAAGCATATTAACATATATGCTATCCATTTACATATTCAGCGAAGAATGAATGTTGAGGGGGTCCTTGATGATTCTGCCTGCTCATAGCGATTTTCTCTCCTCATTTTTTCTCTTTATCACAGATGTTCTAAGAGAAAGAGATTTCTACAGTATTATCATCTAGACCTCCTTTATACAACTAGGTGTATTGCATAATTTGTGTAATTTTTTGCTCTGCGGATATTTCAACTCCATGTTCGGACATTTACTGACCATAGTCTGTACATAGCATCGGTAATTTCTGTAGCAGATTTCTTTTTAGGAAAAGTTTTTCTGGCAGGAAAGAAGCCTTCCGAAAATACATCCAATTCTATTTCTCTTTCCGGACTATAAATAAAAGTAGTGCAGTAACGAATAATTCTGCTGAGATCACTAATTCATTTATAGGTACAAATTTAATCAATTTGATAGATGGACCAAATGTCAGCTTTATGATTTCTTGAAGTATTAAAATGATATTTTTTTAATTACAATTCGTTCCTTCTTAAAAAATCTTTCAGGTCCAAAACCTTCGTGTTTTCCTCAACGAGTCTTATAATCACTATATCAGTTCGAATCTTATTTTATACATATGTTAGGTCTATTTCAGTCTCTACCTATTCGACATTCAATCGTCTTAATTACCTCTTTTACAGCAACATTCTTGAGTTAAATCTCGCTGAAGCCATACCTTTGTTAGTTATGCTGGGTAATACAAGTATCTCCTATATGGTACGTGAACCCTTGCTGTTTAATGGAATCGATATCTAGTATCGATACTGGCTATCGTTTAATGTGGTACTACCTCTGTCTTGTTATGTAAAAGAATTGATCTGCAGGTTAATGTGCACAACCTGACATCTTAAGCAATTGGGTGGATCACTGTTAATCTGAATATCCTGGGTCTGCAGCCACACCATTGTCAGTTATGAGTCTTTCCTTGCCATTAATATATTATGAATAAAGAAACTCTCGCAGTATTCGCAGAATCCCCGTCTGATTACTGCTCTGAGCCTGACGCATGAGCAGGTTTAAATTAGGTTTAAATTAAATTAATTGTGACAGCTTAACCCAGTAGATTTTTTTAACTGGCTAGTATAACCTGGTCACATCTGTCTTAAGTCAGACTAAACGTACCTGCTACCTAATTGGTTCCTTGAGTACTCATGGTCTTATGAGACAGCTCTCATACTTCGTCTGAAGATAGTATCACGGCCTGTGCTTCCAACACACTGGATTTGATTTTCGTCATTGCTTACACTACTATACTGCAGACTAAACTCTGCATGCACACCTATGATGACTAGATGAAAGAAAATGTAGAACTTCAGTCACGATTTCCTTAAAATTTACCCCAAATTTTTAAGATGAGGATCGGTGTTGCATTTGGTAAATTTGGCTGATACATTACGTCCTATGATTTCCTTACAGGACTAAAATTAATTCAGTGTCTGTCACAGAATTAGTATCAATACGATCTTCCTTCGTTATACCATGCGTTTGCTATAGCAACTGTTTCAAAGTGCCTTTTATTCATGGACAAGAATCACCTGCAATCGAAATTGAGTTTTACAGTAGAACTTTTCCGATTTCAGCCTGGACCTAGTTATTTTTTGAAGTTTCAGTTTGTATTTGTCCTCGATATAGTTGATTTTGGTTTCAGCAATATCAAATTTTATAAGATCGATTTCTGGTTTGATTTCAACTTTGTTTTGGTTTTTATTTTTATTTTGAATTTGATATTTTACCTCCACTTTGTCTGATTCCAATTTAGCTTTTATATTATAAAGTAATTCATTACATTGTCTTATTATCTGGAATATTATTTGAAAATAACTTCGTTGAGTTTTTAAATGTTATTCTCAACGGTTTTCCTTGAATGTTTTCATTCAATTATCTTGATCTTCTTATCGACTGTGTGTAATCTTTTTATTTATTTTTTGTTTTTCTCATCTAAACTTGTGATTAAATTAAACAATTTTTTTTAAATTTTATAAACGTCTTGACACGTTTGGTCTATATTTTCGGCAGATTTAGGATTTTATCAATTCAACTTTTAGATGTAAATTGTACTGTCTACATTTTAAAATATTTAATGCAAAAATAAAAATTACCTTTAACATAACAAAATTGAGGGTTTTATGATTGCGAAAAAAATTCTTGTAGAGTACCATACATTGATTTTTTTACAATCCTTTTAGATCAGATAAGCTCATTAAATAAACTTTGGTTGAGCCGAAATCATATTCAAGTAATCCGAATTGAATCATTGAAAAACTTGGAGTCTCTTAACCTATTGGATTTGGAACACAATAATTTAACCAACATTACAAAGGGTATTTTTAATGCACTTAAGTGCTTGGAATATCTACATCTTAAAAACAACAGCATTCATTTAATTGAAGTAGGCTCTTTTGATGATATGGTTTTGAGATCCTGTAAATATATTAACCGGAGAATTGATTTGAGCTATAATTTTCTTACAAATGTATCAAGAGGGATTTTTAATGGAAAGGTAATAAGAGGTAAGTTATCTTTTAATTAAAGTGCTATAAATTATAATAGCTGAAACAAATTTCTGTAAAAATAGTACACATGTGATCTGTCAGTCCCCCTGCCAATCAATTAAATTTTAACTCATTTATATTCAAAATAGAATTATTTTACTTTCCTTAAATTCGTGGTCTAGACGAAATCACCTTGGAATTACATAAAAACAGTAGTTTATTAATAATAAATGATTTAAAAATAAAAAATAGACTTTTCCTATCACATTTACTTAAAAAATATATTAAAAATAAATACAAATAATTTAATTTTACACAAATAACAAAAACTTGAATATGTATTTAATATTTTTAGCTGAATCGTCGCATCATGAATCTTTATGTCTATGAATTATGTGGAAACAATCACTACTATACTTCCAAAACGGTCTAAAAATTTTTAAAAACTCCTACAGAGACTGTGCTATAATTGTGGTGATAATTCCAAAAAAACTCATGCATATAATGTAAAGATGCCACAAATAGGTACATTACTAAGACAATTATAGATCTTTTTAGCAACAATGTTCAGTAACTTATCTTCGACACACTCAGAGACACCGAAAAGCTAAGATAGAAGTGAAAGTGTCGCTGTATTAACATCTTTTTCCATCTAAAATTCAACTAGTAAAAGAATTAAAACCTACAGATTATCCGCAAAGACTAAGCTATACTGTGTGATTTCAATGACTAAGAAGCAAAAAAACGCGTTTATTGAATATTTCGTTATTTGTGAGGAGGCTCATAGTCATTTAAATGGGCGTGTTCATAAACAACACTTTAAATTTTAGAGTACACAAGTTCGTTTAGTATCACACAGTACACCTACTCAATATAGCTTAGGTCATTTAAAGATGAAAACATTTTGCTGACAAAATTAGTAGTAGAATGAAATTAACAACAACGCGTTCTGAAGAAAAAACAGACTAATTGCCATAAAATTCAACAATTTTTATGTGCTTTTTTTAAAAAATAAAACTCAAAAAATGGGTAACAATTTACTTTTTACCTTTTATCCAAAATGTTTCCATGAAAACGTGTTTAATACTATAGCCAATTAAAATTTGCTACAAGATTATTTATTATAAAAATAAAGTCTTACATGTACTACCCCTTAGCAATTTCTCGAATGGGCTCGTCCAGAGGGATTAGTTCAGAATGGCATAATATTTTCAATTATGATATGTATATATACTTTAAATTTTGGAAAACTGAGATGAGGAGTCTCTAGATTAACTCTCCTGCTTTCCAACCCTGGTTTATTCATAAAGGTAGGGTCATCAGGTGAAATAATATGACCCTTTAAAAAAGTTTTTCTATGGGTTTCACTGAAATTTTGCAAAAACTACCAGGGCTTCCATATTTATTTTTAGAACATACATTGAGTATGAGAACATCTACATATTCAGTTAATAAATATGTTGCAAACTATGTTTTTTGTAGTTGTAAAAAAATAAAAACGCATCAATAAAAAACTTGAATTTTATGTCAACTAGTCATGTTTTATAATTAGAACACGTTGATACCGGTTTTGTTCTACAATTAATCTTGTCACGTATTTTCATAAATGACCTGGCCCATTATCATTTTCGCCTTAGGTGGCATAACCCATCATAATCGTAAATGATTCAGTGAAACTAATTCAAGATCAATACCGAGCCAAGCTTGAAAACTTGGAGAAGCTCACAGTGGAAAATAGACCTGTAAGATGATTTACACAAGGTACTTTAACTTTATACAACTGTACAGTTTTAATAACTATTTTGGGTGAATAAAAAATTTTAAGAAAATGTGCACTAAATTAGCCACGGCAGTGTCCACACCTAACGATGTCGGAGTTCGTTCATCGAAATACGTAAATAAAAGAGTGTTCTTAACTACCTTAGACACTTACTCAAACACAGAAAAACATTAGTGCAGAAATCAAAGCATTTCATCCACACACACTAAGAGCTGGTATGGAAAATGCAATCGAAAGAACTCGTTAGTGCGAAACTGAAAATGCCGACAATTCGGTCATAACCTTCAAAGTGCATTCTGGTTTATAAAAAATATTGGTTAAAGTCAAGAATCAAATAAATATTAATTGTCAAATAAATGAGGCAACATTGAAATCTTACAAAACCCTAGGCGTTATAATATTGGTTAAATGAGGGAAACGTTACACTATGTAAATACATTTTATATAGTGTTTATAATCTATAACCAATTTTATTTTGGTATCCATTCTCAAGTTTTGGTCCGTAATCTGTCATTGTTCATTCGTCTCATGTGTCCGTACCAAGACAGTTGTTCAAATTATGGAATGTGTTCAATGGCACATTCCATAGAATATCAAAAAAAATGTATGATTTAGATGTTGCGGTTTTAGTTCAATGCTGGTTCAATGCAAGTATATAATTGACGAAGGACCTTTAGCGGAACAATCAATAAACACGTGCCGTCACGTAAATTAATTCACCAAATAAAGTTAATCACTAACCTCTTACGTCGAAGCTTTGCAAATGGTGTTTTCTTGGTTCTTCTTTCTTCAGAGGCTAGCCCCGTAACATCAGGAACAGTTTTTTAGAGCTTCGTCTGGACAACACGTTACACAAAAAATAGCGACGTAATGTTCATTGATTGAGCAAACAAAAACGCGGGTTTAACAACAAATGATGCGCTTTTGTAAACACAAAAGAAACAAAATGAAAGCGGTTTAGCGGCTGCCACGATCGGAACTAATTACTCGCGGAATCGTAACACAATAACAACAAAAAGCGGCCGTCTCTTCAGACGGAATCCAAAGCGTCCGAACAGTTCGGAGTACAATACACGACTCTCTCTGTTTAATTGTGTGTTCATACATGGTCGTGAAGTGTTAGTCTGTGTCATCTTCGCCAAAAATTATTTTCTACAGCGTTAACTCGGTTTTGCATTTTCTTATTTATTGTCCAGACTGAGCCGAAGCTAAGTGGGCTTTCCACCACTGTTGTATATAATAATTTTTTCTCGAATGTCTTTACTCTATAGTATTGAGTATAACTGACTAGTGATGACTCGCTCTGTCTACCTATTTTTTGTAATTTGTACTTTTCATCATATCTGTTTTATGTATAACATAAGACTTTATTTTTCTTTATTATTTTTTATAATTTTTGCAAATATATATTTCATGCAGCTCATATTGTCATATATTTAGTTGTGTCTGTATTTTGTTCCACACCCCACATATGGTAGCCCGCAAATAGTAAGGTAGTAAGGTAGCAATGTTACTTTTATCTATTTGTAATCCCATATTCTACATTTTTTAAACCGTTGTTTTAAAGAGATTTTGAAGATTGTTGGGGGTCAGCAGCATCTTTGTCTCAGACCTCTATTAACTTGAAAATATTCTGAGTATGCATGTTCCCTGAGTTTATTATTATATTATATTATTATAGACCTTTCTAAATATACTAGTGGTCGCCCAGTGATCGAAATTCGACCCTATTGCATCAAATTGTGAACATTATTCAGGTTCGTTTGTCAAAAGTATATGTCTATCAGAAATAAAGTGGAGGAGAAACAGGAGAAGAAGGCGTCAAATATAGGTATTACAAATAATTTTGTAAAATGAGTGACCTCCCAGTTTTTGGTGGAATTACACTTTGTAACCTAAAAGTCATTTGCAGTTTCAATCGAGTTCGTAAAATAAAAAAAATATATGACCAACAACCTTATAAAAACTAAAATCTTTAATGTATTTTCAGTTGTCCACTGATTGTCAATTTGTTCACCCACACTTTCTCAAAATTGTAAAAATAATGTAGTAATAAAATAATTCAAATCACAACCAAAACTTACAGAATAATTAAAACGAAAGTTACTGCTACTTGTCCGAAAAACCAATACTGTAAACTAAATTGATTACTTTACTACTGAACTATAAACAATGCTTGATGCTAAACTATCAAACATGGTCTTCACATGATTTAACAGCAGGTAACGCTTCCTCCATATATAATAACTCAATAGTGTGACCGTTTTCGAAGGAAAAATATCTTCAATAAAGATATATTTCTTTGTAGAATAGACGTATGTACCTAACTTACCATAACAAAAATCAGTAAATGCATTGAATATCTTTAAATTTTTAGTACACATCGTTAAAATGTCAATTACATGTTTATTTTAGGTAAAAGTCGGTTAACTTGTAATAAATCCAGAATTTTGCAGGAATGGAACCATGTAATAATAATTAAATTGTTTTAGATAAAATGCATGAACACAAAAAAAGTAATTAACTGATTCCCTACCTAAAAATAATTGAAAGATTCAGCCTTTAAATAAATTTTTAACATGAGAAATAAATCACTTTAAAAATATTATATTAAATAATAAATTAATATTAAATGTAATATTTAAAACATTAATTTATACCTGCATTTTTCAAAAATATTTTTTGATTTGCAAAATTTTAATAGTAAGAAATAAAAGGAAACCGAACATTTCACAGTTAACGATTTCAGCTCGTAAGCAGCAAAAAATGAAATCAACTAGCTCAAATTTAATATAACGTTATTATACCTACTATTACATTCCAAATAACTACAAAACATAAGTACATATTAATAAACCTTCAACCAAAAACTTAATATTTATTATTATTGCATTAACTTTAATGAAACACATAGTAAGCATGACTATTTCTGTTTTGTATGGAAAATATAAATAAATATAATACACCTGCTGTTAATTAATGATAAATAAGTAATACTCACATTTGTTAAAAGCTTTTCGCAGTGAATGAAGCTGAAATCTTGAACTTTATACATTGAATTTACAACTTACCTTTACCATCCGTGCTATAATAATCTTACACCAAACAATATTTTGAAATGTCAATATTGAAATCAAGGCGCTACATCAAAGTTCAGGGCTGCCAGATCTAACAATTTGTATTACAATCAGTGCATTAATTCCTATTTTTGTAATCTTATTCTAATTTTATGAAATTTTTACGGTAAAAATTAAAAGAATCTTTAAATTAAAAGTATAACATTAAAGTTAATAAAATATTATCAGAAATAAATTCATCAATTGCAACATAATTTTTATTTTAGTTGACAAACCATATTTACAAAGCAATGAAAGTTGCAAACTTGCGAGAACCCAGTGAATGGCCATTCTTATGTAATATAAATTTTCCTGGGTTCTATTTCAATAGCATGACTATGTAGAATAACTTTAGGAACGGGTCAAAATGTGTTACTTTTTAGTTTAATTTAATTCGTCATTCACATTCGAGTCAATACATCTTATGATTTTCTCTCCAAGAAATCAGGCGGCACTATTACTATTAGTTGTTTGGCATTGTCAGTATGGACGTAAATATTGAATTTTTTATTATATTTTATTTCATGAATGAACCAATATTATAAATAAATTTATATTTATTTATTAGGTCGTCAATTGCTACTAAACAAAACAAAAATAAAGAAAATCGGTTGAGCGACAGAGGAGAAAATGGTACCTAACCGTTTTGTCCTTGCCTATTTATATATAGATAAATATTGTGTGCAATTGACTTCCATATGCTAGTCAAAAAATAAATAAATTAAAGTTAGAAACAAACATATTAATATCTACCAGAATGGTAGAATTTATAAATACCCTTATTGAAAAATAGCTGTGCTTTTCACTCAAGAAATAACTTGCAAAAAACTTTAAATTTGTCTTATTTTCAGAATTATTTCTCCAAAATAATCACATCAAGAACCTCGAACCTGGAGCATTCGAAAACAGTGACATATTTAGCCTTAATCTAAAAAACAACCAACTGGACGAACTTCGGAAAGGTACATTTGCCAATATGAGTGTTTGGAGATTTTTGGACCTCAGCAATAACTCTGTCACGAACCTTGAAGCAGACGTATTCAAAAATTCTACTTTTACACAAATTATGTTGAACAACAATAAGCTGCAGACAATAAAAAATAACGTTTTCAACGGAATAAAAATTCAGGCAATAGACATAAAAAATAACAAGATTACACTGTTGGAAGACCACTGCTTCAACAATTTGCCTTACACATACCAAATTGATTTAAGAGGAAATCAACTTTACGAACTCGACAAAAACTGTTTCAAAGATACGCGCAACCTTTTTTTCATATTCTTGGAGGGAAATCCCGCAATGAACAATACCGATCTCCAAGATTTTAAAAATGTAGTTCCCTTTTTGGTAACATTTAAACAATTAGCGCCTGGCTATTGAAGACAATAATTGAAAATTTATGTATCAGTATTTTTATGCAATTATTTCAGTTGTGTATATACCGTTAGCGAATTTAATTTATTGTAACATTCTGTAATTTATATAAATACTTTTTAATAACCACAACATTTAGTTACACTATTACAACAAAAAATAGTTGACAAATTAAGAAAAAGTTGTTCTTACAAATTAATAAGAGTTTTTATTCTTCAAAATCACCAGAAAATCTATAATTAATTACCAAAAATAAACAATATTTGATGGCAGAGGGTCAGCAACATTTTTGGCCGCGGGTTACAAGATAATTTTAGAGATCTACAAGTACTACTCAAATTAGTGTAATGTTGGTTGCATAATTTTCGGAACTATCAAATGGGTCACTCGGTGACCCGCAGGTCATATGTCATATGTCAAATTAATAATTAAGATAATTCAATTTTCGGTGTTCAATAAAATAAGGCACAAAATAAGTTTTGTGAACTTAAAAGATGGACTAGACAAAAAAAAATCAAGTCTTTATGTTATATCCATCATCTTCTCTATTCTTAGGACTTATAGTCCAGTTTATTTTAGCAATAGTAGTAGCCTCTTGTCCCCTATTCCTTGGATGCTGAGATCCAGCTTTCGTACCATATCTTTAGTGGCCATCTTCAGGGTCTTATCGTTTTGGTTACATGGTATTGACTATTTAGGTTAATCTGTCCTCCCTCATTCTGTCTACATGATTCCTTCAATTTCTTCTTGCTCCTTTTATAAATATTCTACTACTTATGTGCCACCAAAGAAACATTTGATTTCTAAAATATCTGGAATCACCCTGTATAATTATAATCTACAACGCCTTATATCTCAGTCAATTTAGAACATGAGAACACATAACTTTTTACCCATGCAAAAATCGCCTAAGCAGTAATTTTTACTCTAAAGGGTTTAGCTGTAAAAATGTAATGTTAGAAAACTATCAAATAGTGATAAAGTTCTTATAAGATCCTACACATCAATTTGTATTGAAAATTTTTTCAAGACCAGTTTCAATCTCAAGTAGGTTACCAAATCACCCTGTATTGGAACTCTTGTAATTTCAAAACTCAGTTGTCATAATTATTGTCACAGTCTCGTTCTTTCTCGGTAATAAGATTTTTCCCGAGTAATCGATTTGTAGATAAATAAGTAAAAATATATATGCAGCAAATCACATCGCGTTAAAAGAACATTTAACTATTTTTAGACGACATGATAAAATTCATTTAAAAGATCACCTTATATCAAATAAAACATATTACTAATACTAATTCAAGTTTCATTTGGACATGGCATAAAATCAAAAACATACTCAACTTGTAAGGATCTGAAATCAAATGTATAATTTAGATTATTTTTGTGTAAATTGCAAAATGAAAATTTGAATTACATCAGTAAATATAAAGCCATTGACAACGAAGTCAGAATAGACTTTGAAACGTTTGGTATTCCTGCAATATACGTAGTTTTATTTCTATTGTGGTGTTATTCCCCAAAGAAACACAAAAATAATCAAGAACATGCCACAAACAACGTTTAGAAGACAATGTATAATTTAGCTTTATATTCTCTAAATGGTTAGTTTACTGACGTAAAAGTTTTCATGGGGATTATATCAAAAGAGTTTGCTGTTAATTTATGTTAAATAATACCTTTATTTGTTGACAATTTTTTAAATTCATTAACATTGAAATTTTAATCTAGGGGCTAACATTGTTATGAAATGTCAAATTGAAATTAAATCCGCTACAATGAGGTTGGCCGTGAACTGGCCGTGAACATTAGAATTATTGCAATGATGTCAGATCTAACTATTTATATTCATTTTCACTATTTGTATTTGTTTTCTTAGTTAAATTGTATAAAACTATCAGCCTTTAAAATATAAACAATATAAATTAAAAGTATAATGTTCAAATAATATTATCGGAAAAACATTAATCAGTTGCAACGCTATACAAATTTCTGATTTGAGTTTGACAAACCATAATTAGAAAAATAAATTATCATTATCATATAATACAAATTTTTGTGGATGAGATCTCAATAACTTTCACTACCAAAAAAAAATTGTTAGTTTTTCGTTTAATTTAGTTTGTTGTTCTTATTCGAGTCAATCCATCTTATTATTTTCTCTCCAAGAAATCTGGCGGCACTTTTGGCATTGGCAGTGTGGACTTAAATTATGATTTTTTTATTTTATTTTATTTTATTTAATGGATTAACCAATATTACAAATAAATGTTTGCATTCTTTACTGAAGCAGCTACTAAACAAAAGAAAAATAAACAAAATCGGTTGAGGGACATATGAGAAAATGGTACCGAACCGCTTTGTCTTTGCCTTTTTATATATAGATATGCGACGTATTCTTGCTAAGTCGTCCTTACTGTTTGAAATGGGAAGCACATTATCCCACGAAACACACATTTTTTTTAAAGCTACGTTCTCACCAATAGAATGTTAGGGATTTTATGTTGTTGTTGCTTGTTTCCAAAAATGTGAATGTTGTCATCCAATGCCAACTGGTTCTATTTGTTATCGGTTTCCAATTTGAATGGGTAAACTTCAAAAGAACTTTGCCAACATTTAGAAACATTTGTGTGTTGTTCCTGCTCTGAAAATGGTTAGTCAGCGTGAGACGAATTTTAGGTTACTTTTATAGTTTGTATTAGTGTAACTAGGTTTTGATTTAGATTAATGTTATAAAATATGTAATGGAACTGCCAAAAACTCCTTTAATATTTAAATTTTTGTTCAATCGAGTATTGACTTAAACTATAAGGTATAATGAATGCGCAAGATATGCACCCGTTAAAATAAAACAATATTAATGTTTACCTTTGCATTATTTTAGTTCAACTATTGTTAGTTATGCAACAATATTTTTCTCAAAAAGTGCTGAATACAACACACTGTTCCATTATTCAGTTATGCAGCACACAACAAACCTAAACTAACAATGAATTATTCGGTTTAAGATGATCGGTAAACAGATGGCCCTCCTTAATAGGCTATTATAAGTTCCAGGATATTTGGTTTTGGATTTACAAATGTTTATGTACGTTCTTGCCACCTTCACCAAAGTAAATATTTAATTTTGGCAATAATTATAACTGTCGGCATCAGTTATTTTCAATGGTTTAGTTTTAATATTATTGCAATATTTGCACGGGATCCTATTGAATGAAACATTTATACAAAATATTTTACATCAGGTTGTTAAACAAACCTAACTAACCTATTTGCTTATTGTTGGTTATAACTGGTGATATACAATATTAATAATAGTTACTTTTATGTTTTTTTGGGCAATAACACCACAATAGAAATAAAACGACGTATATTGCAGGAACCAAACGTTTCAAAGTCTATTCTGACTTCGTTGTCAATGGCTTTATATTTATTGATGTAGATTGCAAACTGAAAATTTGATTTGCAATCTACATCAATAAATATAAAGCCATTGACAACGAAGTCAGAATATACTTTGAAACGTTTGTTATTGCCCAAAAAACCATAAAAGTAATCAAGAATATGCAACAAACAACGTTTAGAAGACAATTAATAATAGTATTGGGCTTCGTCTCCTGTATGAACCCGCATTTTCTATAAATATGACAAAATTTAACAAACCAAGGAGACAAATGAAAACGAGTAAATATAATATCCAATGAAAAATATAATCATATTTGTACATAGAGTACAGGGTAAATGAGAGATTTGAATTTTCATAATTGATTGTCTTCTAAACGTTGTTTGTGGCATATTCTTGATTACTTTTATGTTTTTTTTTTGGGAATAACACCACAATAGAAATAAAACTACGTATATTGCAGGAATACCAAACGTTTCAAAGTCTATTCTGACTTCGTTGTCAATGGCTTTATATTTAGTGATGTAGACTGCAAAATGAAAATTTGATTTATTTCTATTGTGGTGTTATTCCCAAAAAAAACATAAAAGTATTCATAATTGGTTTCACAGGACAATAATTATTTATATATATAAATGTTTATTGGTGCAGAAAATAGGAAAGAAATCATTTATTTAAGAAAAAAGAGGACATTCATGACTGTACCTAACCTTAAAATTTTTTAAATAATTTTTTGGTATAATTGTATAATATTCTACGAAGAAAATGAAACATTGATTTCTGTTGATTATAGAATTGTAAAATTCATAAAATTTTTGAAATTTATAGGTATTTGCCTATTGTAAAATGTCAGACAAAGGTGTTTGACTTAAATCTCGAATTCCACAAATTCATTAACAACCAACAGTAAATTAAAAAAGATAATAGTAATGCTAAATTAATAAAACAATGAAGAAAGTTTTGTTCAAGTAATCAATAATTGTAAATTGTTATGCAACTTTTCCATATTATTAATTAATAAAAATTCCATTGTTAAATTTCGGTATTGTTAGTTTTTTTCCGTGAAAAATCAAATAAAAATACAAATTATTGTTAACTTCATAGTAACAAAATTCTCACCAAAACCTGAGGCCTTACAAATATTATTCGAAATCACCTATTGACTACTGTTGGAAGTTATGCCAAAAACAATTTATTGAGACTTCAATAGTATTTTAAATACGTAAAACTTATATTTAACCCCAGGAATATACAGCCTAACAGAGAGTCACTCCAATGAAAAATATTAAGAGTGAATATAGTCTAATCCTAAGAATACATACTAAACTTAAGAGATATAAACGATACTATCGAGAAATGTAGTTCTGTTGAATAATACAAGGTCAATCCTACAAATTAAAGGTCCCGTTGTAATGTAATTAACCCCTGAGTATAACTAAAGTTGCTGCAAATGTAGTTTTACCTAAATATCGCGTTGAATTCAACTTCTATCAAGGAGGTACCACTCAAATGTAACAAATTACTACCCATCGGTTCATATTCGAACTTTCAACGTTGCCAAAAAATAAGCGTACTGAATTGTTGAACTAAAAACCCACAACAAGCAGGACGACGTGCTCAACTTGACCGCAGCCAAATCGAAATTTTCTCTTCTCTGCTTATCACAGAACGTTAGCAGAAAACTAAGCATTTCTGTCCCCACGACATTTTTATGAAAATCACAAGCTAGTCAGTTCTATTTATTTTTTTCCGTAGATGGAGAAATTAGTTCCTATCATTATAAATCTTATAGTTGTAAACAAATAACTATAACGATAAGCATAAATATTAAACTATATGATACGTTTTAATTCAAACATTTTTCAGATATATGAAAATAAACATTGTTGCTACGAATTTTCGAACAACATATAGGCAAATAGAAATTCGATCAAGTTCTATCATTAAGCCTTAAAAACACTAACAAGACAGCAGGATAGAAGGTGCTTAGGAGCTACAAACACCAAACTTAAGTCACTAAGCCTACAAAAAACAACTCCAGCCATAAAACTTTAACACATTTTGTAATGGCATTATACAATAATTAAAATTATCTCATTGATCTATCCTGCTTTAATTTTTTACATGCTACAAAACATAGTTTTGCTCTGGATCTTGGCTGAGGGAAAATAACATTTCAATATGTGATTATTTATAGTCTTTTAGCTTTCGCCTTTCGTTAAAAAAGTATTTAAAAGTTCTTTCAAAAATCCGTAAATCATCCGTGAATTTTTTTTTTTTTCGAACTAAACAAAACTTGTTTTGCCTGCCTAAAAACAGAGCCATCAATAAAATTGCTTTAGACATTGAGAAACTTATTTGGAACACTCTACCAAATCCACTGTGTTGGTTAAAAAGTTTTTTAAGAAAATTATGAACGTGTCACCATTAAGAGACTTCGGTTTAGATATTAATCAATACGTTCACATGTAGGGATAATAGTGTTTTTGATGTATTCGAATTTTCCAATCCCCATTCACCTAAAGCACATAAACCAAAGCACTACTGCGTTAAAAGATTTATTCCGGCAGAATAACACCTGATACCGTCGTTTACGTGACATACGACAGGATAAAGGGAATCTTATGCAAACTGTGCCTTTGGAAAATTTGTCAATGTCGTTCTACCCTAACCACATACCATTAACTGATACGTATGTGTTGTCTGTCCAGACATGATGAGGTATGTTGGAGAGTCCTTACTCGAAACACTGTGAATTCTAATTAACAAATCCCTAATTAAAGGTCTGACTTGTTTTGTCATGGGA
Organism: Octodonta nipae; assembly: GCA_034190945.1. Classification (NCBI taxonomy): domain Eukaryota; kingdom Metazoa; phylum Arthropoda; class Insecta; order Coleoptera; family Chrysomelidae; genus Octodonta; species Octodonta nipae. The sequence goes on from CM067222.1 coordinate 11,284,486, forward strand.
GTATTCCAGGTATTTTTTTAGCCCAACATGCTGTTTTTTTCGTTATTTTACAATCTGAAAACGTCATTCGCCTTTGACTTTATTAATAGACAGGACTGAATAGCAAAAATTTAGAGATTTAGTGAATTTCTTGTACTAACACAAATATTAGTGTGTTTAGAGTTTAGTTTTCAATACATATAGACTACAGAGAAATCTTGACAGGCATCTGTTATATTATTCGAACTATCACATTTAAATTCCTTAATAACTCAAAATCTATTTAACAATAAAAACAAAATTTAGTTTTTTCACGAAAATAGATCTAAAAATTTCATAAATAATGCTCAAACTATTATCGAGATATTACATTTGTTAACTAATTGAGTGACTCATTAACATATAGAACCAACCTAAGTTAATATTTCTCGTCCAGCTGGGTTACTTTGTGTAAACAAAGGAAAAAATTAAAACAGTGGGTTTTAACCAGAATATTAAAATTTGCAGACAAAATCGGCAAAACATACAAGTAAATGTCAAAAAATGTCGAAAATGTCCAAAATGTCGAAAACGTCAAAAAATTTAAAAATGTCAAAAATGCCAAAAATGTCAAAAATGTCAAAACTCTCAAAATTGTCAAAAATGCCAAAAATGAAAAAAATGTCAAAAATGCCAAGGGTCTCAAAAATGTAACATACGTCGAAAACACCAGAAATATTAAAAATATATCTAGAAATGCCAAAAAATGTCAAATGTGTCAAAAATACCATAATTTTTAACAATGACAATGAAATTTTCAGAAAAAAACGTCGAAACACAAATAAATGTCACAACTGTCAAAAATGTCGAAAATGTCAAAAATGTCTAAAATTTAAAAAATGTCAAAAATGCCAATAATGTCCACTGTCACAAATGTCATAAATGCCAAAAATTTCAATCAAATGCATCGAAAATAACAGATATATTAAAAATATATCTAAAAATGCCACAAAATGTCAAATGTGTCAAAAATACCATAGTTTTCAAAAATTTCGAAAAACATAAAAAATTATAAAAAATTTCAAAAATTTACAAAAATTTCATCATGTGAAAAAATGTTTAAAAAGGGAACAATAAGAAACAGTGTATTTTATAAAAATGGTAAAACTTTCAAAGAAGACAAGAACGCCAAAACATACCAAATAATGTCGAAAATATCAAAAAATGACTAAAATATCACAAAGGTCCTCCAATATTTAAAAAACGGTAAAAAATGTCAAATAACGCCGAAAATTTCAAAAAACACAAAAAAATATCGAAAATATATATAAAAGTGCCAAAAATGTCCAAGAAGCTGGGTCACAGTGTGCTTAAGGAAAAATATAAGATTTTTACGATCTAAATTGTAAAAATGCCAAAACATTACAAATACCGACAATGGTAAAATTGCTAAAGGTCAAATAACATCAAAACTGTCAAAAACACAAAAGATATTAAAAATATGTCTAAAAATGTTAAAAAAATACCAATATTTTCAAAAATGTCAAAAACTGTTGTATGTGAAAAAATCTCGGAAAAGCTGGTGTGTAATAAAGAAACATACAAAGAAACTTTGGCTTTGCGATTTAAATAACAAAAATGTTAAAATTTGCAAACAAGACAAGAACGTCAAAATTTATTTACCAATGTTTAAAATGTCAAAGAAGTGTCAAAAATCCCAAAACAAGCCAAAAATGCTAAAGGTATCAAAAAACGTAAATGTCGGTGAAAACCTCAAAATGTCAAAAAAATCCAGTAAAATAAAGATCAAAAATGTCCAAAAGACTTCAAATAATTTCAAAAATGTTTAAAAAATCCATATATTACTTTTATGTTTTTTTGGGCAATAACACCACTATCAAAATAAAACGACGCATATTGAAGGAAAACCAAACGTTTCAAAGTCTATTCTGGCTTGGTTGTCAATGGCTTTATATTAATTGATGTAAATTGCAATTTACATCAATAAATAACGTTTAAAGAATATGCCACAAACAATGTCTAAGAACGTCAAAAATAACAAAATATTCAAAAAATTTCAAAAAGGATAAAATTTAAAAAATGTCAAAAAAACATTTCAAAGAGGGCAAAACTGGTAAAATATATCAAAAATGTCAAATATAGACTACTTGTCGATTGTAATGGATTAGTGTTAGTTCCGTGCTAAGTTTGACACTATCTCTTTCCTCACAGACCGCCTATCAATTTCTTCAGTTGCTTGTAATACCGCCTCCCTTAGGTCACCAACTGTCTCATACTTTCTTTCGTATACTTTGTTTTTCAGCACACCTCATAAATAGAAGTCTATAACTGCTCAATCGGGAGACCGGGGTGGCTATTCGCGTGGGCCATTGCTTCCTATCCAAGAGTTTGGATAGATATTATCTAAGTGTTGTCTTACTAACAACGAGCAGGTGCTCCATCATGTTGGAACCACTGAATTTCTAAACGAGTTCTCACATTCAAATTATTCAACATGTCTTGAATAGTGTATCGCAAGAAATGCAAGTAGCGCTCCCCAGTAAGTGATTCGTTATAGAGAAAAGGCCCCAGAATAGTAGATCCTATGATGCCACACTAAACATTAAAACCAAATTTTATCAGGGGTCGTCTTTGTTCTACATCTTTACCCCAGATATTCTCATTGTGTCTATTGAACATAGCGCAGTTAGTAAATCTAGTTTCATCTGACCATAACACGTTTAATGAAAACTGTGAAGTGTCAAGGCACATGTCTCTAAACCATGTACAAAACAAAATACGTCGATGTTCGTCACCAGCATGCAAAGTTTGAGAAACTGAAAGTTTGTACGGGTGGAACTTGTGCGCTTTCAGTACCTTAACTACAGTTCGTTGAGATGTGCCAGCTTCTGCCGCAATCGAGTTGATGTAGATGAATTTTGATTTACCATTGCCAAAACATTTATTTGTGCTGCTTCGTTAATTTCATTACGTTCCTTTGGTGGTTTAGTAAAAGTTCCAAATCTGCATAAACTGTCGTAAAGCCTGTTAAATGTACATAGAGCAGGTTAACGACGATTAAAATATCTATGAAAGTATTCGTCAGCTGCACGAACTGAATTTTTATAGCATATGATATAACATTCCACCATATTCAGTTTTTTTGCTAGAATATTTTATCACGAAAACTTGTCAATATCGACTGTCAGTTCAGCACTACTAATGAAGTTACTCTCAAATGAGGAAAGGTCAATCTTTTTCATGGCTACCTACGTTAAAAGTGAAAATAAGAGAGAAAAGCATCCATCCATAACTCCGTTATTTTTATGAATAACTATATCTAGTATTATATAGTTAAAAAGCTCTAAAAATGTCCGATTTTTTGAGGTCATAGCGTATTAGCGTATTATGAGTTCGGAGATCACAGAATGTCGTTAAATTGCAGTGAAATTTTAAAAGTGTTTTTATTGAACCCAAGTAGTTAAAACCATTAAATTACAATAAAAATTGCCTTAGTATGTTATTTATAAGCCCAAGGAAAAACGTATAGTTACAGAAACGACTCCCACTGAGAGAAACAACTCTAATGCACGTCAACAAATTTGCGACCGCCCTTGGCGAATTTATATGTTGGCGACATCGATATCAATAAGTAAATTCATGTGGCGCGTGCAAAATCGAACTTATCCCCCAGTCGACTGAATAAAAACGAAACGATAAATAACTCAAGAGATCGAGAGATGGTGTGCCGCGTTCTGTAGCTGTACCCGAGTCGACCAGAGAGGAGATTCACTCGAATTTCGAGCTGACATCTCTATTGACGTCTCTGTTGAACGTGATGCTGAATTTAGATGAATCAATTTACGTGAATGCTGATTTGACTCGAATATGCTGTTTCTGTCTAGACATAAATTAAACATTAATTTGAAGATCAATACTTTAGGGGGAGATTTGAGTAAGCGAAATGTTTGCTACTATTTCTGTTCGGTCTCTTGCAATACTGTGTGTGTGTAGAAACACCTGAAGTTTGTGACATATTTCATCATCAAATCCCCCTGGTAAGTTTCAGCTACCAAGTTGTTTGATTAGTTACATTGCCAACGTAATAAGCTCTTCCACAATGGTGAATTAAAGCCAAAATCCACACCTTTAATATAAACAGTTCATAATATGTTGACATTAACTTACATAAACGGTTTCGGGGATTTATTTATTAACTCTGATTAAATATAACTTTACTACAGCTTCACTTTCTAGTTACTACTTCTAAACACGAACTATTAGGTGATTGCTTTAAAATCCTTAATTAAATTAGCTACAAAACAAATCAAAAAGAGCCTTGATTATTAATTTACAACTTTCATTTCAAAGTATCGCATCCGGACTAAACGCATATTTTATTGCTGATTTGTGCTACCGACTTAGTTTCCCGTGCAACAATTTAATACGAATCCTGGCTCTTAGATTTGGATGTAAATACAAGAGTCAACATACTAACAACATTTTTCTACAGTGCGGTTTTATCAAAAATTGCCTTAAGAATCCAATAATGTCATAAATGGGAGACTGTTTTTGATTTATTCCATGATAATGATAGCTTCTTTTGTACACAAGAATGACACCTCGAAGAGAGTATTCAATATCTCTGACAGGTGAAGTTAACCTGAAAATTTCATAGTGACATTCTAACCTAGGAATTACGGGTAACAGCAATTACATGGAACGGCTATAGATTCGGAACCTCTATGTGCTAGTTTCCCCGAAAATCCCAGATGTCGGTCTTACATCTCGCGTCTTCAAATTTAACGAATGTATCAAATACATCAAGAAGTGTTCGAGAGGACATTCAATTGTGGGATGCGCAACTGATGAAGGTTCCCTAACCACAAACAATATATATTATATATATTGTCTTGCGTACAAAAGAATGACACCTCGAAGAGAGTACACCAAAGATTCCACAGTGTTTCCAGTATAGGTATAATCTTCAAATTTTTGACAATGATTTTAATAATAATAATTAACAAGTGTCTATTTTCACAAGTTACTCAAACATGATCTCGTATATAATATTTGACACACAGGACAAACCTGCAAAGCAACTAACTCCTCGTTTGTTTCAAATTTAAAGTATTTTTTTGACAATACCTAATACCACTAAACAATTTTTTTTGCATATCTATAGTCTTATGAAGTCATATGAACTACATGCTCTAAAGTCAGTTATTAATGTGCGTTGCACGCTACTTCCAGAAGTATATGCTCCATTATTAAGAAATATATAAATAGGATATACTCTCTTCGAGATGTCATTCCTTTGTACACAAGACAATATATATAATATATATTGTTTCGGGATAGGGAACCTTCATCAGTTGCGCTTCCCACAATTGAATGTCCTATCGAACACTTCTTTATGTATTTGATACTTTTCGTTAAATTTGAAGACGCGGGATGTAAGACATAAAGAAATGTTCGAGAGGACATTCAATTGTGGGAAGCGCAACTGATGAAAGTTCCCTAACCAGAAACAATATATATTGTCTTGCGTACAAAGGAATGACACTCCGAAGAGAGAATTCAATATCTCCAGCAGGTGACGTAACCTGAAAATTTTATAGTGACATTCTGTCCTAGGAGTTAAGGGAAAACAGCAATTACACGGAACGGCTATAGATTCGGAACCTCTGATGTCGGTCTTACATCTCGCGTCTTCAAATAAATAAGATATTCTCTGAAGTCTCATATTATACAGAATTGTTAATGTAAAATGTTTACTTTCCAATATGAACTTGCGCAGCACGCAAATGTTACTGGTCTTTAATTTAAAATACGGCTTTCAGCTAGGGAACATTGTGGGATATTCAGTAGGAAACTACTCTCTAGCTTCCGCCTTTTGAAAAACAATTTATTATGATCAAATGTGCCCTGAAAAGCAATATCCGACTAGATAAATTCTCTATACTTGAACGTCCCGTATTAAACTAAATATAAACATTTTGATAGAATAATTTATATTTAAAAAAGAACCGACTTCAGCTGACTTAATATAAAAACCGTTTAGAAACCATGTGCAATCAATCAATATTTTCAGACGTATGTTCTTTTTTATCTGATTTAAGGTACAATTTAATTGAAAATTGTACCGTATTCTTATCTCTCTCTCTCACTCTCTTTTTTTCTGCCTCTCTCTTTCTCCCTCCCAAATTTTTACTCTTTGTCTATATTTTCCAAATATATTTTAACTTTTTTATTTATTTTATTATTTGGACCACTTTCTATAAATGTAACTCTAAATCACTCTATATTGCATCCATACTGTATATGCTTCTGTGTATTGGTCACCCCTATATAATTTATTGGTGTATCATTTTCTGAATCACATTGTACAACTATAATTCAACTCAACACAATATTACAACGATCATAATATCTTTAAAACCACCCCGTGTAAGTATAAATTCTCTCCACACGATTGACTCTTTCTATTTTTATATAGTTTACATTATTCCTGTATCCCAATGATTTTACTTTTCCCATTTATCTAGTATTCCATTTATATAACTGCTCATGATTTACCCTAAATAACAAAATTCACCTTTTTGAACCACATTTTACCACTATAATTTTACTCTTCCATTTATTTCAACCACCCGGTATATGCAACTGCTTCTAACATTTTTTGAACCCATGTCTGTAATTATATCCCGGCCTACATCTTATAATTCAAATATCCTACTGCTTATGCTTATATAACACATTTTTGATACACCCTGAATAACAATAATTTTACCCCACTTTTATTTCAAACACCTTGTATAAGCAACTACTTAAGTTCCAAACTGTATAACTATTTTAAACTTTTTCAACTGAAATTCTACTCCACCTTATATTTCAACTATCCTGTTCTATTGCTTCTGACAATTTTTATAACCTTTTGTGTAACTGTAATTATTCTCCGTCCTATAACGCAAATATCCACTCTGTATAATTATCTAGTTTTGCTCCACTCTTATTTCAACCACCTTGTATACGCAACTACTTATATGTCACCCAACATAGTATATTTTAGAACCACCCTGTATAACTAATTCAATTCCAACTTATATTTCAACCATCGTATGTATACAACTGCTTATGCACCACCTAATATCACATGCACGCACGCGCACACCTGCAATCGTATACCATATAGAAGAGTTCGCTAACATAACAAATTTTCATTTCGATAAACTAACGGAATATTTTCTGCCATTTCACGCGACTATAAGCCCCCTAACTTAACTTCGTCTCTAAAAGAAACTTACTTCAAACGAATTAAAATTAAAACCATTACAAACACTTTCATAGCATAGCATGACATTTAAACTAGATATTTCTGATGACATTTACCATGATGTTTACAGTATTTTTTGCATATATTTTTTCCATTTTCAGAAAAATGGTAACTTTTACGTTATAGAAAAATATACGGAATCAAGCTGGAACATAGTTTTGTAGAATACAATTTATAATATTCAAATTTCTTGACCGGTTTTAGAGAAAACATTGAAGATTCTTTGAGATTCAGTCAAATCTAGTCCCTCATTTACTTTTTTTCTAATTTTCTTATATGGGACCTTTCTGTAATGTTCCTTAATGTAATGCAGTTTAAATCATCAAAATTGCTCAAGCTCTTTTTGAATAATGTCTCGTCATACATAAAAAAAGTTGCAGACGAATTGATAACCTCCTCCTTTTTGGAAGTCGGTTAAAAATAAAGACGGAATGCTTGACAAATTCAATTTTCTAAGTAACTGTGCGAAACGACAAAAAGAATCGGTGGCATCAAACTGTTCAAATCAGTTCGTAAAGTTTCAGGGAAACCTTTCGGAAATTCGACAAATACCTGAAATCGGTTCATTAGATTGAAATATCTTTTCCATTACTCGATAATATACTACGAATGGATAACAGGGAAAATCTCATTTTGGTAAATGTTGTTCGAGAATAACAACATTTTCCGCTTAGAGTTCAGAAGTTTTAGGTGAATCGAATCGGGTAAAAGTCCAAAACGGCATTTGTCTTTCTATTTGATTTCGAAGCACCAAACCAAACCCAACCGAGGATCTTGTTGAACACAAATAACAGGAAATTTCAATAAACATTGTGGCTTTACAGGACAATTTCATTTCAGCTATATGTACCAATGTGTTTTCGATCTTGAGGCTAGGGAATAAACGACTATAAGCTGCTAAAATAAGATGAAATGAAAATGTGGATTTTGTAAAAAATTCGTTTAAAGCTGAATAATGTATTCTATGAACAGTCGTAGAGAAAATTTTTGACATTAACAAAGAAGTCAGATTAACTACAACACGTTTGGATTTTTTTGGGAGAATATAGGGGATTTTTCTATTATTTCTGTTATTTCCCAGTGAAAAACCTTTAAAGAACTTCTGGATGGAAATTGATAACATTTTATGTCATAGTGCATCCAAGGGGTGGGGGGGGCGATCGCCTTCACCGAGAGCCTCAAAGTTAGTAAATGAATATTAAGACTAGGTAATCCTCGAGGAGCCTAGAAAAAGGTAACTTCTATGGGTTTAAAACTCAGAACGACTATTTTTAATGTAATAATCCAAAAAATCTGTGTTTAAAATTTTATTTAGGTAAATTTAGTGCAGGATTGCCCCCTGAAGCATGTGACTGGATCCGCTTCTGTTTTGTGTGAAGGTACTTTATTAGTACTGAAATAGGTTATCAAAGTTTGTATGGAAAAACTCAATATATAAAGAGAAAAAAATTATTTGGTTATTTGTATAATTGTAAAATGTAAAAAATAACAAAACTTTCAAAAATTAAAGAAAAATCAGACATAAATGAAATTGTGTAAAAAATGCCAAATATCTGAAATATCAAAAACATCTAAACTGTCAAACATATCATGTCAAATATGTCAAAAAATTACAAAAATGTCAAAAACGTCAAAATTGGCAAAAAGATCAAAAATGTCAAAATGTCAAGAAAGGCAAATTGCTATAGTGATCGCTTCCTGCTTGGGAATGTCGAAAGCTTGGGGTTATTTACTGACAATAGTCCAACTAGGTCTATAGCAGTTGGTTAAAAAGGGACGGCTAGGATATACTGCTTCATCTTGCTCACTGTCAGAGTCTTTGGGCTTTGCTGTCACATTGGGAACACCCCACTGGGATATCTTTATAGTGATGCATCCAGTAGAATAGTTGTCGTACTTTGTCGACTCTTTTATTTGAACTCCGATTTCCTATAATGTACTTTCATGAATATGGCGGGTACCCTACTTATATACATATCATCACCCAGATTTCCTTAAGATATTCATTTTATTCAAAAAGGGTGCCATTGAGCACATAGTTAGTTCAAAATCATCGTCTGGCTAGATCAACCAATTAGTCTATTTTCTATTGCTCATAGTTGCAATCTTCACTTACCACTATTTTAACATTACGCTGGGGAGTACTTCTAAGAATTTTTTGAGTACGGTAAATTAAAAGCAATCCGCAAATAAGTAAACTGTTGACAAGATCACTTAGGATAGTAGTAACGAAAGATAGACTGAACTTAAAGTATTAAGAAATGAAATAGGTCTAACAATAAATATGAAAAAACTAAAAATACCTACAACTATACCAGACATTGGTGAAGGATATATATGCATGGGTTCATTAATATATACATAAGTATCAAACACTCGCAAAAAACTCAATAAAGTTACTTTAAGGTAAAATAATGTGATCATTGGTTGCTATCACAACAGATATACTGTTGTAAGACCTGAATTCTGAAGGCAGAAATACGAAAAACAACTTCAGTAACACAAAAGTTCATGAAGACAACATCATTTTCTTGTTCTGTGGCCTGACAAACCATCGTGAGTCTTAGCCGCGCCCACTATGCTACTCCAGTGGGATCTGTTTTGAGTTTATATTGCCACTACCTTATTCTTATCTTTTTCAGGTATTCTGTGACAGCATCTTCTTGGTCGGTTTATAGATCTTCTGTCCTATGGTCTTTCCTAGAACACCATATGAATGGGATGGTCACACCTTCTGCCTACGTGCCCAGCAGACCTCAGGCAATTTGCTTTAATATATCTAAGGATATTATAAATTCAGTTTCTACGTAATTATGAATTTACACGGGAAATCCTGAAACAGGTTTAATTTTTACATATGAAACTACACTTACCCCTTCAACTCACAATTACAGCGAACATTATTTTAAATGAAAAGGGGTAGCTCATGTTATCGTATTTAATTCTCTATTCTTTTTTATTCTTGGACGTTGTTAATAAGAAAAGTCAAAAAATTTTTAATTGTACAATTAATTAATGATGACATAGAAAGAAATAAAATTTAAAAAAATTAACAATTATGTACAATAATTGATGTGTAAGTCATATCCTCAAACTGAGCACCGTTCATTTCTTGACAAAAAAATAGAGGGTGTTGAAATATTTCGACAACGTTTTGCAATATCTGCCCGCTGACTTGATTTAATCCCAGGTGAAATGCTAAACGAAGAAAATACTCTAATGTAATAAATTTAATTATGATATCAAAATATAAATTGGCCTTCAAAATCTGCTGAAACAGAAGCGCATCTAAAGAAATCACAAAAATAAATACATCATAAATTGTACAATATTTTTTCAAGGAAATTTATGTTGGTTGAATTGTCAACAATTTCAATGAAATATCAGCTGAACTGGGATTAAAAATATAATTCAAATTGATATCTGTGGAACTGCATACACCAATTTTAAATTATTATCACACTCGTCTGTTTACAAACCTCCAAGTACACACATACATTATAAATAAATTTCAAATACCATTAATAGCGTTTTAACTCCATAATATATAATGGTTGTTTATGTAAATCGAGTCCAAAATATCATTAATTTGGTAGAAAATTACCCTACATTATTTATACAAACAATCAATAAATATATTACTAATTTGAAATTTATTTCATGTACATTTTTAATACTCAATAATCAGTTATATTTGCATTTACATAAATTTAATTATGAATGTCCGATATGTGTAATTGTTTCTGTTTAGATTAAAATTTAAGTTTATATAGTAGTTTTTGTCTAATTGTTTAGAATCTTTTCACGGGTCGGGAATAAGGATTCTTGTAAAATGAGTTAGTAACAAAAATTAAATTTCCAAGTTTTAATATTTTTAATGTTTCCAGACTTAAGTAGATGCCCTTATATAATTAAGCTGCTGTGCTAAAACTTAGATTGCTGATATATTAATAATTTATTTATCTAAACAAGAATCAATCCACTTTATATGGAAATAAATCGAAATGGCAACTTCGCTAACACCCTGTGTGATCATTAATTATTATTTCCTGGTAGATCTTAATATTTAAATTTAGATGTTTGTGAAGAAATTTTATGTGACAATCATTTGACGGTTACCAATTTGTGTATTCATTTTTCAGATTTTCTGAAAAACGGGACTGAAACTTCGGAATATTTAAGTTTTCCTTCTTTTATAAATTAAACACTAAAAATTAGAAGTATGTGTGTCTGATAGAGGTGAAACTAATAATATAACAAACTATAGGTGTAGGGGACGGACGGGCAAGAAGGAGAGGACGGGCATGAAGAATACCTACTCTAGTTCACCGCTTGTTTAATAGAAAGAGACAAGTATTGTTTTACTAGACGCGTCACACATAAGCGGCTACCGGACAGTGTGCGCCGTGACTGCGCGAGTAATAAACAAGTTTTTACAAGCACGGAAAGGATTTTCGTTAAAAAATTGTGATAAAACAGCCGTAAGTACAATCAGTTTGTTTTATTGTGTTCAGGGCTATCCCTATTTTACTATTTTTAAGTTAGTTTGTTGTAATTTGAGGTGTAAGTAACATTGTCATCTTAAGTTTTCGTCTCACGGTTTTTATTTGAAATTTAGGTTATGTCGAAATATACCTGACGGGCAAGACGGAGCCGGGTAAAAAGGATAGTGTCCGTCTTGCCCTTCTTCTTTAATATTAATCGATTATTTAGATGTGTGTTTTCATTTATGTTAATAAAGAATAATATTTGTTGCAGATGGTGTATAAGTATAAGCGGAAGACGGACCGGGCCAGTTGGTCCGAAGAAAATTTGGCGAAGGCAATTGAAGAAGTCAAACTGACTTCAAAATTAAGTGCAAGTAAGAAGTATGGAATTCCATATGCAACATTACATAGACATATTAAGAGTGGTTCTACTCAAAAGAAATTGGGCCGGTTTGAAACTGTTTTTACGCTGGAGGAGGAAGAAGAACTCTTGAAGTATGTTCAAAAGATGGACAGTTTATTCTACGGCGTCACGCGGAGCGAGTTTCTGCAAATTGCTGGAGAGTTTGCTAAAAAGAAAGGAAAATCTGGATTTTTTTCCGGAAATATAGCTGGAAAGGGGTGGTTCAAAAATTTCAGGCTTCGCCATCCAACACTGTCTTTGAGATCACCTGAACCCACATCTATTGCTCGAGTCAGAGGGTTTAATCGCGAAGCTGTTAATAGATTTTATTCTTTGTTGGAAGAAGTCGAAAAAAAATACAATTTCGCACCGGATATGATTTTTAACATGGATGAAACTGGAGTGAGGACTTCTTCAACAAGACCACCTAAAGTTCTGTCAACTTATGGAAAAAAGCAGGTTGGAATAGTTTCCAGCAACGAAAAAGGAGTCTTAACGACCGTAGTTTGTTGCTGCAGTGCATCGGGAACATTTATCCCACCATTTTTCATTTTCAAGAGGAAAAGGCTCAATCCGAGACTCTTAGACGGTGCTCCACCTGGTGCTGAAGCAACGACCACCGACAGTGGATGGATTAACTCTCAGAAGTTTCTGGATTGGTTGCATATTTTTGTGCAAAAAGTACGTCCCAATCATGATCACAAAGCACTTTTGATCCTAGACGGTCATGAATCACATAAAAGTTACGAAGCACTTGATTTGCAACAAAAAATAATGTCATATTTTTGACTATTCCTCCTCATACGTCTCACAAATTACAACCTTTGGACGTTGCAGTATACGGACCAATAAAAAAATACTTCGAGATCGAAGTCAACACTTTCCAAAAACAACACCCAAGAAGAATTATTAGCCAGTATGACATTGCAAAAATCTTCTCTGGGGCGTATTTGAAAGGAGCTACACCTGGAAACGCAATCAGTGGATTCCGTGCCAGCGGTATCTATCCATTCGATAGTCACATTATTGGTGATGAAAATTTTGCGCCGTCTGAGGTTTATCAGGGGAATGCTCCAAACATCATATCCGAAACAAATACCATTAGTCCTAATAGAGGAGATCAGCACAATATACCAATAAATAACAACGCAATAGAGAATGATACATCATCATCAGCCAATCGCCGTCCAACACCGGATACAGACTCCATCCAAGGTGTGCCACGTAACCCTGTTCCCGGATCTCCGCAGCCAGTCGCTTCCGTCAATGAAAAAATAAATGAAAACACACACAATATTCAGCAAGATTCTAATATTTTGCAAGAAATTCGCCCCATACCCATTGAGGTAAAAAAGAGAAATGTGCCAAGGCGCAAACAACAAAGATCAGAAATATTAACGAGTACACCTATAAAGATGGTACAAAAAGAAAAACATGATGCTGCTGCAGCGAAAAAGAAAGTTTCCTTCGATTCCCCTGGTTCATCAAAAGTTAAAAAAAGGAAGACACGGGCTAAAACAAGTCTATCGAAAGGCAAAGAAAATAAAAAAAGAGACTTCTTTTGCACTGTATGCAAAGAACAATATATACATCCCCCGATCGAAGATTGGATACAGTGTGATGTTTGTCGAGAATGGACCCATGAAGCCTGCTCGTCATATTCTGGAAGAGGGTCTTATTTCTGTGATGATTGCTTTGATTAGTTTACATTATTCGTTTTGCCCGATTGGTGTATTCATTTTGCCCGCTATGGGTGGGCAAAACGGATAATGGGCCAAATTTAAAAAAAAGGGTATTACATTAAAGACGATGTTTTTTTTATTACTTTTTAAGTTTCAAATCATAATTTAGTTACCAAAGATTGTAACCAGAATAGTCAATTACATGTGTGATTTCGATAAATATTTTTTTCTGATTTTTTAAATTAACATGTCCTTCTTGCCCGTCCCTTTATTTATTAATTTGATTATAGCTTTGTGGTCTCTGAACATTCAAATTTCTAGCTTTATCCACAATGAAGTTAGAGGGGACGGAAAGTGCCTTCAAATTCTCCTTGACAGGGTACACCCAGATATACAAAAATACGTTTTACATACAAAAAGTACAAATATAAACTGAAGTCAAAGTAGCCAAAATAAAATCCAACATACGACATATTGCAGACACCGGAGAAGACAGGGGCTATTAAAAAAATACAACTTATTCTAAAGGACAAATAATACATTGCGTTTAAAACAAAACTGACTTCATAAAAATCTAAATGAAAGCAGTTATAATTACTTTCTGACATTGATGCGCCTATTCCCAAAATTTGCTTGCGAAAAAAAAATTTTTCTACAAAATTTCTGTGGTCCCCAAATTTATTGGAGGAATTTTCTTTTCGTCCCCAAAATTTTGTGGTCCCAAAATTTGTTGATAAATAATAATTGTGGATCTAAAAATTTGTTAGTGAAAAAATATATCTCCTAAATTTTTGTGGTACCAAAATTTAATAATAAAAAACTATATCTATATTTTTATTCGAATCAATGTAAAATAAATTTATTTATGAATTTTAGTTTTTTTTTAATATCTATTTGTTGGGAAAGACTTTATAAAACATGTGTTTGATTCTCAAGTAGGTCATCGAATGACCAGTATTGAAACGTCTGCAAATTTCCATAGGTCATAATTTTTACAATTTGACAAATATTGCATCCTTTTTCTAATACTTTTCAGGTAAACAAATTTTCCTAAAAATGATACCTGCACCAGTCAATCACTAGATTTTGAAACTCTTAAATGCATAGATTTCATCAAAATCATAACAGCGGTTTATGAAAACTCATTTATATACAAACAAACATACATTGGTCATATAAAAATATCAGAGCAAATTTGTTTAAGGAGAAGGAGTTAAGATGAAAGTAACTACTAGGGTGGAACAGTTTACATGTTTAATACTACAAGAACTTGAATAATATCGAATAAATGGAATTATAAGTTCAGCAAGATACTATCGCAAGGAAGTGATGACCAACATCCCATTTCGCATTTTAGTGACTTACATGGGATAGTAAGTGTTGTTCTGTCGTTATGTAAAGCAAAATAATTTTTTGTCAAAATCAACTGTGTACTTTAATTTAAAAAACGCAATTGTTGACGGATCACCCCGTCTAAGTATACTACTATACCAATAAAAATATATGTTTTTCCTTTGATATTTATGTTTGTTATATGAGAATATATATTTTTACTAATAACAAAAATAACCTTTTATAACATTCTAAGACAACTGAAATTCTCCCTGTTCCAATTATATGACATGGAATGTAATTAACATCTTGGCCTAAAACCTCAGGCTCTTCCAATATTGCCCGCATAATTAAATTTGTTTCTACAATTAATAAAATTAAGTTTATATATAATGTTAAGTATTTCGCAGTTAAGTAGGATAAATAATCTTCGAAAATTATGTTTTCAATCAATAAAAATTCGTAAACCAATAAATTTTATAGAAAGATGATAAAAGTTCTTTAATAATTCCATAACAGCAGCTCTCTTATCTATCGCATAGTTCAATTATAAAAAGTTTTTAAACAAGCGCTATAGACTTATTATCATCTCCGTAAAACCAACAAAACTCGACCGAAGCGGTGGTGCAAAGTAGAATCTTTTTTCCAAGTTAAATATTTAACATGAATCAATTGGGCAAGATAAAAATGTTTTTGTTATAAAAGTGTGCATAGCTCACTGCCTTACTTTGATGTTTCCAGACATTCTCGGCAATGCCATGCCGTAGGGCAGAATATGTTATTCACAGAGGTGCGTTTTTGAATTTATAGTCTGCGACACACTCGCTTGAAGAAAATGCTTTACACCTAAAATTACATCCCCCCAGGTATGTCACATGTCTCTATAGATTACTATGACAACCACTGTTTTTGGTAAACAGTAAAGTAATTACAGATATTTTCTTTTAAATTAATTGTTAAAATCCTGTGTCGTCGTTTATCAACTAGAACTTACACAGCGATTTTGTTGTTAAACTGGATATCTCTCTTGATTTGTATTAAAATAATATCCCTAATAAAAGCTGAAATGAGGGTAAACCATCTTGAGAACTAAATTCCGAATTGAGGGGAAATATAATCGGATGAGAAACCTTCCAGCATGAACCGGACGAATCAAACAATAGGATCCCAAATAGATTTACGAGGGAAAAATGGTGCAAATCATTCAAAGATGGTAATGTGTCGGTCAAAGAAAGATTCAAGGAGGCCTCTTGGATAATGGGTCAGACATACTCCTCGAGCATGCTTCAGAAAAGCAAGGGTGAAAATCGAATCTCTATTGATTGGAGAATATCATATATGACTAATTTTTCGGTCCCATTTTGTTGAAAAGTCTCAAGAAGAAATTCCCTCAAAATTTGAGACCAAGACGTGTAATGATTTCTCATTGAAAATACAAAAAAAAAATCTGATTTTTAATCGACTTCCAAAAAGGAGGAGGTTATCAATTCGTCGCGTATCTTTCACTTTTTTTTGTATGTATGTTACCTGATTTCTTCTCCTGTGGTGCACCGTTTTAAATGAATATGGTTTTGTTTAATAGAGTATATATCCAGATTGGTGAAACTTCAAATTTTGGAAAAGAATTCTATTGGTAAAGTGATAAAATTTGTTTCGATTTTTCGATAACTCCTTATGGATGTGTATAGTTTTTTAACGTTGAATATTTTAAGGACGATCCTTAGGTGATCTCATATACTTTTCTGCGACGTGCAACTTGCAGTTTTGCAGAAAATCGCCGAAAATTCCAAAACTCTTATCAAAAATTTCGTCGAAATGATATAACGGACATTTCCTGATAAATATTTTAATTCCAACGTAATAGTGCGGTAATTTTAGGCACTGGAAGTTTTAATTGCGATTTTGAAAAATTTCTATGTAAATCTCAAGCATATAGGTAGTAAAGCATAGTATTTTCGGCTCCTTAAATCAATGAGTGCCAAGCTCGTTTTGTTTGTATACCAGGCAAATAACTATTTAAATGCAAATTTTTCCATTTTGTGAAGATGGTGCTTTTGGTTGTCACATTCTCCCGGCCTAATAGAAAATTCAGTGTCAACACATGTCAAACTTTAAACTGCTATTTGGTACGTTTATAGACAGCGTGTTTAGTTATAGCAAACAAAATCACAAAGTAAAGTGATAGGAGTTGCATTTATATGAAGATTGAAATATAGGACGGACTAGAATGATAGTGGTCCGTAGGCAGCCGTATATACAGGATGGTTGGAATATAGGGTGAACTGGACGTTTGGTGGTATCAAAATGTTGGAAAAAATGTGAAATTAAAATTATATAGGGTGATTAAAAAACTGTTATATGATGTGGACATAAGCAAATCATATACAGGATGGTTGAAATATATGCTGCAGTTGAATTATATTTATACAGTGTGATTAAAAAATTATTTCTTTTATAGCCCATAAGAAGTTGCATAAAGTGTGAAGAGGAATTAATGTTACACAGGACGATAATATAAAATGTAAAAAATGAACTAATTTATGGGCTAGCCCACAAGGAGTTATATACTATGGTTGAAATATAGGACGGATTTGACTCCATAAATATGGGATGGATTCTACTCCGTCCTATAGAAGGCAGCTAACAAATTTATGCTTGTCCGTGGGCAGTCGTATGTCGAATTATATATAGTTGTCAAAAAAAGTTAAAAAAAGGTTACATGGCGTAGTCCATAAGGCATAAATATATTTTGGGCTTATTAAGTCAACGCGTACTAGTACATTTGGTTCGTAAAGATTTACCTGTCAATTTAAATGAGAAAGTATCATTGTGTAATGTTGAGGCTTTCGATGTTACCTGGTTCTGTCTATTAAGGTTATACATATAAAATAAAAAGTAAAGAATAAAAACTTCTAAAAAGTTGATAATAAAACATTTAAAAAATATATATATAACCGACTTCTACCTATAACTAAAAAGCTAAAAATAATTATAACAAAATACAACTCTAGCAAATAAATAACACATTTAATGTTGTTAGGTACCTACCCAGGAAGTAAAAAATGTAAACATTAAAAGGTGCTCATTCTGTACAAATTAATTACCTACCAATCTAGTATATTTTTGAAGTCGGTGCCAAGCAACAATCAAGAATTAGTAGACTTGCTTGGCACCGGCTTCAAAATATACTGGATTGGTAGGTAATTAATTTTTTACTTCCTGGGTAGGTACCTAACAACATTGAATGTGTTATTTATTTGCTAGAGTTGTATTTTGTTATAATTATTTTTAGCTTTTTAGTTATAGGTAGAAGTCGATTATATTTTTTTAAATTTTTATAGCTCAGCGGCATTCCATCGCATCACTTTGACTATAGACAGATATTTTTCAAAATTGAACGCTCTACAAAAGTGCCCATTGCGGCCAAGTCGTAACTCACAGGCGTAGTTACTGGCTACTAAACCTGATTTTTAAGGAAAATCGCAATTATCTCATAAATGACAAGATCTACAGGAAAGAAAGTTGTAGTATATTCAATTTCCTATAAAAAAGGTTTTATGAACCGAATCGCTAACATCAATATTTATCGAGATATTAAGCCTTGAATTGATTTTTCTGTGAATTTTTTTTAAATACGTTTGAATCAACTATTGGCGACAATGATTCGATTAGGCTTAGTATCTCTTAATATTTTTAAAGAAAACTGAATATACTACAACTTCCTCATTTACATTTTTCCTGTAAAAGTATCGATTTTTCAACCAAAAAAACTTCTTGGATACGGTTTTTCGTAAACGATTTTCAAAATATGCACTTTAAAAACAAAATCATTTTAATAAAAAATGTAGGTTACAAAAAAATAAATTTGGGTTTATGGTTTCTGCAGAACCAATACAAACGGAGTTACAGCTTGCTGAAATTTTTTTTGTCAAAACAAAAATTGAAAGGTCTATCGTGAACCAACTCAAAAACAATGCATTTTTCGGGAAAAGTTTATAAATACTCTTTTTAAAGTTTCCTTAATTTGGTTTTTTATGAAAGCCTCTAGCATGAAATTTAAGCGAGTTATGACATAAATATATTATTTTGTTTTTTTGACAAAAAAAGTACAAATTTTCCCCTAAAGATCACCCCAGTTGAAATTAACCACTTCAGAAATCACCAATTTGTAGTTTTTTTATAAGCTAAACGCTCATGTAAATTGAAAATGTATTTAACCCTTATTTTTGAAAGGCTTGAGCTGAAAGGGTCGCCTAATAGTACTATTTACGAACATATACAAACTTTAAATTTAATTTTTATCCTAGGAAAAAAACATAAATTAAAAAAAAACGAAACGTACAATTGTGTACTCTACAAAATTTTGCCTACCTCTCATAGTTTTTAAGTTATTTTGAAAAGTAGATAATTTTTTGCTAAATTATAAAAATACAATATTTCCTTATGTCATAACTCGTTAATTTTGATGCTAGAGACTTATAAAAAAATCAATTAAAGGATTTTTTAAGAACTTTTCCCGAGAAATTCATTGTTTTTCAGTTATTGCACGATAAACCTTTCCAATTTTTTTTTTGTTTTTTTTTATAAGCTACATTTTTGATCTAAATGATTTTTTCTTGAAGTGCATATTTTTAAAATTATCTTCGAAAAACCGTAAAAAACATGTTTTTTTTTTCGATTTTTGATTCGAAAAGAAGAAGAAGTAGTACTCAAATCCAAATTTTTAGGAAAATTCGTGCTGCTTGGACAAATTGTCCGGAAAATGGTTATTGGTTGGACTAGCTCCTGAAAACGTTAATCACTAAACCTCCACAGCCAACAAGATTGGGATAACAGGATAACAAAGTATTCATATAACGGCTCCTGAAGGAGAAAGATTTCAACCTCATATATCTGACAAAAAAACGAAAAGGAAAAACCCATAGAAAACCTTTCAGTCACTCACTGAATCAATTCAAGTTTACATATTTTTCGGTATGGAAAATATGTCTGAATTATTGATGAAGTTCTCTGAAGTTCGAGCGGAGCGAAACGATTTAAATTTATTAGAAAATTGAAAAAGTTATACTATGCTGTAAGTACGTTGTTACCTCGTTGGTAGGAATTACTTGCCGTCGTGTTTTTTTGCTATTTTGACGTCTTATTGAGCATGAGAAATTTTTGTTGTCGTGTATTTGAATTAAAAGTTTTGAAGGGATTCTCATACTTCCTTTTCCTTCCGTCAAGTAATATTAGTAATTGTTTGGCAAGCTTATAAAATTATATTAGTTTAGAACCGAGTTGTGGAAGTTTATCAATTACTACAAGATAGTAAGTTTTAATGAAAACTCTGAAGTGTGGTACAGAAATTGTGCCATTAATTCAAACTAAGATTATGATCAACGTGCTCTAAATAACAAAGACATCTTGTCGATTTTTAAATTTATAACAATAAGAAAATTAATTAAATTATTATGAAGCGGCTTGATTTAGTGTATTCCAAGGTTGTATTAATAAATTTTATTCGCAGGGGGCTAAATCATCATACAAGAAACAGAAGAACTCTGGCCAGCAGTTTTTTCGATTCAGCCAACTATGTGAAAAGTCTAAGAATATCAAGAATAAATAAAAGTTGTGGTCTTTTTAAGTGGCTCATCAAATTGCCCAAATTAAAACTTCCAGTTGAGACAGGAAAGGCCGACAGGAAGTGTTTTTTCAATATAGGTACCCAATTTTTACCGTGGGCTTCGGAAATAAACGAAACGCAACCCAAAACGTCGAATATGAATTAAATGGACATCCTGGCAAGGTTCATAAATGTTTTTTAACAGACTTCCAAAAAGAAGGAGGTTATCAATTCATCGCTACGCTTTTTTTGTGTATGCTCACTGATTATTTATAAAGGGCATTATTGTATTAAGAAATATTACAGAAAGGTCGCATAATTTTCTATAAAGTAAGATTTACGGTTTTCAAGAAAATCAGATCAGCAGTAATTAAGGGACTACTTTTCAGTGAATTTCAATGAATCTACACGGTTTTCTCTAAAACGGCTCAATCAATTTGAATATTTTAAATAGTATTGTACAAAGAGATGTTCCAGCTTGATATAATTTAAAAAATCAAGGTAAATGTCAAATTTTCATCATAAATATCTATCTTAAAAATGTCAAGATATACCCTGAAAGTGTATCGTACAGGGTGTTTGTAACGATTTTAATTTTTCTTAAATCGAGTGAAATGTATCGAAAAGAAAAATTGTTATTTAAGCGACCTTTTCTTTGTGGTATACGGCGTGCGTGCAAACAAGGGCGAAGTAAAATTACAGTTATACAAGTAAATGTGATATTGGGTGGTACATAAGCAGTTGCATATATAAGATGGTTGAAACATGAGGTGGAATAGAATTACTCTACAGGGCGGCTCAAAAAATGTTGTATTAGGTTGCACATAAGTAGTTACATATACTAGGTGATTGAAATAAGAGCGAACCAAAACTACTGTTATACAGAGTGGATCAAAAAACGTTAAAAAATGTCAATTAAGCATCTGCAGTAAAGATATTGAGTTATAGTGCGAAGGGTTAAAAAAATGTTAGAAACAGTTACATATACAGGGTTATTGAAATATAATGGTTAGAAAAAATTCATGTGGAACATTAAATAGTTACTTTTACTTGAGATAAAATTACAAGTATACAGGGTGATTTAAACAATTGAAAAATAGAAAGAGTCAATAGGGTGGAGAGGATTACTACTTATACAGGACGGTTGCAGCACAGTGTTGAATTATAGTTGTACAGGATGATTCAGAAAATGACAAATAATTTATTTTGGGGGACGTATTGACGTATTGAAAGTGGTCCAAAAATAAAACCAATGAAAAAGTTAAAAAACTTGTCGAAAATATAGAACAAAAATACAAATTAGAGAGGGGGGGAAGAGAGAGAGAGAGAGAGATAAGAATACGCTAACATAATCAACAGAACTGTACTTAAAAAAAAATCGTTTACTTATTTGCAAATCTTTACTTTTCTCATCAGCATAAGCTGCACTGAATTCATTAAGCAATTTGAGGTACAAAATACTTTTTATGCATTTTAAAAGTATTTCATAACTAAAGTTCTTCTTCTTCTTCCAAAGTTGGCCTTACGGCCGGTATTGGTCTTTATCTTTCGATCTTATTGACCATTAACAAGTGTTTTTATGTTGTAGATAAAAAATTTATAGGTTACTTTTCTAACTTATATACAAGCATATAATCGGAAAATATTGAAAATAAAGAATTCCTTAAACTTCACGTAACACTTATTTCTGATCCTATCCTAGCTCCCGTAAATGATTGATGAAATATTAACGAAACTTTATTTACACGGCGTGGTGCCTAGACTCCCGGCATTTCACTATTCTAAACACTTATATCACTTCCAGAGCGTCTATCACTTTATCAGTGTCTTTAAGGGCGACGAAGATATTGTTAACGAAATTAAAATTATAAGGGTAGGAGTGTTAATTATTAAACTATTACAGTTTGCTTAACCTAAGACGCGCACAAACGACCGATCACCATGCCATTTTGGCCGGAAGTCATAAGTAAAGTTTAACTCAGAAAACTGCGACCATCACTCGGCGAATGTCAATTGTTAAGTGGCAATTGGAACGTATTAAAGTTACTTGGACTTCAACCGACATAAATCTTTTCAAAATAAATCGAGTTTGAAATATTTTCATGTTTCTTATTCATAAATAAATTTTGCCTTTTAATATTTTATATTTTAACATGTGAAGTCACATTTTTGGCGGCTC
The DNA here is from genome assembly GCA_034190945.1 of Octodonta nipae. Classification (NCBI taxonomy): domain Eukaryota; kingdom Metazoa; phylum Arthropoda; class Insecta; order Coleoptera; family Chrysomelidae; genus Octodonta; species Octodonta nipae. The sequence continues at coordinate 11,307,468 of CM067222.1, forward strand.
CTCCCCTGGTCCTTTTTACACGACGTCAATTTTTGTTGACTCTCTCTCTCTCTCTCCCCTTAACGTGTAACGTAATTTATGGGTGCCTCCAGAGGTAATACTTAAGATAGAGTGCGTGATATCAATGCGCCTGAACAAGTGGAAGTCAGGATGAGACAGCAATGAAGTGTGCCTCTTTAGTGGTGTAAGTAATGGCTAGATGTCATTTGCCTAACACAATTACACACCAATCAAAAGGGAGCTTATACAGAGTTAGGTACGTCCACTGCTTTTCTTTCCCCCTCTGGGCGTGTTTACTTAAGACCTAACGTGCTCTATATTATTATTACCTCTATAGTGACACTTCTATTTTTTATTTGAAATATTCAACAAGAAGATTAATAATCTAGGTACATAAACTGAAATAATATCAATAAAATAGTCCATATAATGATCATTAGTAATGAGATACTGCAATTTATAAATCAAATTTTGTAAGGTGTTATTAATTGATTATGTGAGCTCAAAATTGGAGAGAAGGAATCCGGAAAAATTTCACCAACTCCCATATAAAGGCAGGCTAGTCAGTGAAAATATTACTTAATGTTTTTAATTTAACAAATTTACATGATTTTATCATAATATAGGCTACATCTCACCAAATCTTACGAAATTTTAGCAACAAGGCGGGAATTTCCAATTTTACAAAAGACCCAGATATAAACAATGGATGTCACTAATCTTTCAAATGAGGTGACATATCATATATAAAAATAATGAGGATCTAAAAGGGTGCCGAAACTTTTATATCATTAGGTAGTATCACTTTGAAAATAGTACTACTACTACTACTCAACAGGTTTCTTTACTTTTTAAAAGAAAGGAACTGGAATGGGGGTGAAGTTTAATCACAGTAGAAGCTAGACAAAATTTGAATTGTATTTTTGTTAGTCTACTAAGAGGTTTATCAGCTGTATATCTTGTTTCACTTATCAGTTTATTACACAATTAAAAAGGATATGCGCCACTCGTCTCTACCGAAAGACCATATTTCGTTACTGTTAATTTATTTCTGTTCACTAATCTTCGACTGAAAGGGACCTTTAGCATAAAAACCTTTGCTTTCAGAAATCTAACAATAAAATTAAAAATGTCTAACTCGAACTATCCCCTATTCCAAAACTTCATACTATTCCTGCAAAATCTGTACATCAATTATACTGTTGTATCAACTGACGAAGAGGAACAGGACATGGACGTTTCGCTGAAATACTGCCATCTGTTACGGCTTATCGAATCACAACGTCGAGATAGATTTTCCGCGATTATGATGTTCGATTGTTCGAGTGATTCATGCTTATGAACTCATTGAGAGATTACATGCTTGTCTGATCGTTAGATCGACTATATTGTAGGAATTGATAGCTTTGTTATGTCATGTGTGATGCAAACAGTTCTGATATCCCGCAAAAAGCCGAAATTCTGTTTTTGATATAAAAGGGACATTCTGTAACACTTGGAGATGTTTGAGCAAAACACATATATGGGGTATGTCTAACAATTTTGACAACAAATGGGTAATGTTATAATTTTGTAAAAAAGTCCATGTTGCAATGTTCTGCATTAAATATATACATCAAATTAAGAAATTTTAACAAGTATTTAATGACATAGAGGGAAAATCAAAAATATGGATTTGCATTGAACTGTAATTTTAAATACAGAACAAAATACCATTTGTAATGTTGGTTAGATATAAAATTATCTCCAAGTTTGGACTCATGATCTTCTAATAATTCATTAATTAATTCAAAATACCAACAGAAATAGTCATCAAGTGCGAGTTTGTATCGCAATTAAGGGTTCAGTACCACGTTTAACATTTGTTAAAATCTCGGTAAATCATAACATATATTTTTCTAATTTTCTAATTTGAGATAAGCTGGGGATTAATGGATTATAAGAAGTCTTAAAAGGCTCTTGATTTAATCTTCTACAAAATGGGCTTGATATTTATATAAATGTTTATTTAATTTTCTAATTTGGCCCCACAAATAATGATTAGGATATTTCTTTATTTTACCAATAAACTTTCCGTGACACTATTTTGTTTCTAAATTTTTGACTTGGTAATTTCGGAGATCAAAGATAGGATGAGGCAAATTTTAAATAAAAAAAAAATAAAATCTATCAAATTGTTTTTAAAATATAAGTAAAATATATTTGTATTTTTTATGACGATCTCTTTCATTTGGATCATTACGCATTCGCTTGAAAAAATTAAATGTTTGATTTTTAATGTAATTTTATAATTTGCCTTCCCCCAAAATTAATAAATTAGAATTACTTTTTTGTAAACTTTGTAAAATAATAATATAGGGCCTCCTATATTATTATTTTATTCTAAACTTTAAGCTCAGTAGGTTCAGAGATAAAGGACGACATGATTGGAATTTTTGAAACTTTCCTTATTATCTTTTAAACCAAATTAAAAAACAGAAAAAATAGTTCAATTTCTCATAAAAAGACCTTTCATTTGCTATGTTACAAGAAAAAAAATGAAAAAATTGGATTTTTTAAAATAATTTTATTTATTTTATTGGGATGTGTCGATTTTTGTAAATTTACAAAAACATCTTTTGAACAAACTATTTTGTAGATACGAAAAAATTAAATTTATATTCCTCGTTAGGACCACTTTCCACCTGGTATATTACATGATGCGATTTAAAAAAATTATTCATGAAACTTTATAATTTTCTCCTAAAAAATACAGGATTTTCATTTTATTTTCTTGTTTGAACAGTTTAAATGAGGCTCTATGTACTTAACTTTTTTGAAAAAAATATCTCAAAACTTTAGCAGATAAGAAGGGAGAATTAGTTGATTTTCGAGAATAGTAGTTAATATCCTTTAAACAAAAGAATTTTAAAATATGAACAAAATATTTGCATGCGTCCTAACGGGCCCTTCATTTCATATATCAGAGATCCATTTAAAAATAATTTGGTCAAGTGCGAGTTGGACTCGCATACTTAGGGTTCCGTACCACCTTCAAGATTCTAATATTCCAGTTTCAGACAAGCAGGGAATGAGTGCATTTTCTTATATTTACCCTAATATCTTTTAAAGGAAGCGTTTTAAATATATAAAAAATATACACTTTGATTTTCCACACATAGACTTTTTATTTTATCTGCTTTAGGATTCGCTTGATTTTTATCAGAATACATATATATGTATTTAATTTTCTAATTTGGCCCCCAAAAAGTAACATTAGAGTTTTATTTTACTGATAAACTTTCAGAGATGCCTTTTATAATCTACTGTCTGAGTTTTGAGGCTCTGTAGATTGGAAGAAAAACGGCAAAATAGGTCAAAGTTTAAATTATAAATTATTAAATCTTATTCAAATTATTTAAAAATATATATACGAAATCTCATGTCGCGATTGCCCACAAAGCTACATCGGTCGTACCAACAGGCGCGTTAACCATCGAGTATATGAACACTCTCTGTCAGTTCGTAAAAAAGATCCGACTTCAGCTCTCGCGCATCACCATATCCAAACAGGGCACTCTATCAACTTCGAGGACAGTAGGACTATCATATCTCTCAATTCTCTTAGGGCATCCACTATTCGCGAAGCTATCGAAATAGAAAAAAGACCTCTCTGTCTAAATAGACGCGATGACAGTACTCGCCTTCCCACAGCTTGGACCTCCGTAATTGCCAGATTAAACAAAGCAGACACGCCCACCAATACCCAACCAATCACAACACAGCCTCATCACGTGACATCTTCTTCTAACCCAGCGCTACCTATAAATAAAAGAAGCAGAGCAGACTCAAATTCAGTTCAGTTACCTAGTGACTCTTGGGGAGTAGGCAGATTGAGGCCCCGAGTTCGATCTAGACTCTGAAACTCTTTTTCACTTTTGTCTCTTGATAATGGCTCCGAAGCAGGAGTCGAAACGTCGAGTATTCAATAAATTCAGACGCGGTTCTCACCCGGAACCTAGCTTAGTTCATAATAATGACCGCGGAAGCCTCTCAGAACATTTCATTCGCCTCTACGGGGAGGATTTCTTCCAACTCACCAAAACATACAGCAAACTTCTTATTCGAAAATCTCTGCTTCTTTGTGATCTTGTTTTCCTCAAATCTTGTAGAACTTATAACGTCATTCCAAATACTTTCAAACTAAAACATCACACCTCTTCACGTTCAGTTTCCAGTATTCTTAACAAAGCAAGTTTGGCCCTCTTACGAAATTCCATCCATTCAATCAGATATCAACTTGACCAAACCAACCGAAATTTGTATCACTGTTATTCATCATTACATACTTTCAATCCTCATCCAATTCTGTGGGACAATTTTAATCGCATTTCGAGCGATAAAGCCGAACACCTGGCCCAAAAGAAAACAGTCACTCAAAAACTTAAGCTAACACGACTTATTACAAAACAACAAACCATTGTCACCTCACCCCCTCAGACGACCGTCCATAACTTTTCTGACTTCCCCTTAGACTCTACCAGTTTACACGTCCTATCCAAAGGTTTCAATTTCGCAGTGACGCCGAAAACTATCCCAACTGAAAGAATCATTTCTCAAGTTGAGGTAGCTTTGGTTGAACTAACAGATATTGAGGCTGAAGATACTCGTCAAGACATTGCTAGAGTACTCCGCACATCAAAGCCACCAAAATCAAACCTAACTTCTAACGAAAGACATGCACTAAAACAACTACGTAACAACGATGACATAACTATTCTTCCTGCCGACAAAGGTAACGCGACTGTTCTTCTCAATACTAAGGACTATGTTCACAAGATGAATTCCCTACTCCACACTGCAGACTACGAAATAATAAGCAATAATCCTACTACTTACTTAGAGAAAAAGACTAAGGAAATCATCAACAGGACACAACTTCCTCTTGACATTAAAAAGATCATCATTCCTCGTGAAAAGTCTTCTAAAATTCCGAAAATTTACGGACTACCCAAAATTCATAAGCCGGACATTCCTCTTAGACCCATTGTCAGTTCGGTACAATCCCCGATCCAAGAATTAGCCCGGTACTTAGCCAAAACCCTTCAACCTCTAGCCGAGCAAGCATCCTCGTACGTAAAGAACTCTTCTTCCTTCCTAGATATCCTAAGTGGTTACAGAATTTCAGAAAATGACATCCTAGTTAGCTTCGATGTTGTATCTCTTTTCACCAATGTCCCCAATTCAGAAACGTTAGATATTCTAAAAACAAAATACAATATCTCTTCTGACATTATCAAACTTGTACAACACTGTTCCTCTAACACTTATTTTTCATTTCAAAACACTCTGTTCAAACAAGTCCGTGGGGCCCCCATGGGTTCACCTCTTTCTCCAGTGCTTGCTAACATTTTCATGGAACAAATCGAAACCCAGGCCCTAAACTCGTCTAATTTAAAACCTTCCTGTTGGCTTAGATATGTAGATGATACTTTTGTCATTTGGCCTCATGGCAGAGATTCATTAGACTTCTTCCTACAACACCTCAATGGTATACATTCTAATATACAATTTACAATGGAAATCGAATCCGATTCTTCTCTCCCGTTTCTTGATGTCCTCATAACAAAAACCAACAATGACAGATTCTCACATACCGTCTATAGAAAACCAACCCATACCAATCGATACTTAAATGCCCAATCACACCACCACCCTGCCCAATTGAGTTCTGTAATGAAATCTTTGACTCTCAGATCTATTCGTTTAACAGATATTGACAATAGACAAAATGAACTTAATAATCTTCAACAAATCCTTCGACAAAACGGTTATCATCCGGACCACATTGCGCGTATAATTCATCAATCTCAACAACCCCCAATCACACCAACCCCGTCAGAAACAGAACAACAACATCAAAAAGCCGTACTTCCATACATTCGAGGAGTCACTGACAAAATTGCACGGATTTTACAAAGACATCAAATAAAGACTATCTTCAACACCACTCAAACTATAGGCAACTTAACCGGTAACCCCAAAGACAAAGTACCTAACGAGGATCGAGTAGTTTACGAAATCTCATGTCGCGATTGCCCACAAAGCTACATCGGTCGTACCAACAGGCGCGTTAACCATCGAGTATATGAACACTCTCTGTCAGTTCGTAAAAAAGATCCGACTTCAGCTCTCGCGCATCACCATATCCAAACAGGGCACTCTATCAACTTCGAGGACAGTAGGACTATCATATCTCTCAATTCTCTTAAGGCATCCACTATTCGCGAAGCTATCGAAATAGAAAAAAGACCTCTCTGTCTAAATAGACGCGATGACAGTACTCGCCTTCCCACAGCTTGGACCTCCGTAATTGCCAGATTAAACAAAGCAGACACGCCCACCAATACCCAACCAATCACAACACAGCCTCATCACGTGACATCTTCTTCTAACCCAGCGCTACCTATAAATAAAAGAAGCAGAGCAGACTCAAATTCAGTTCAGTTACCTAGTGACTCTTGGGGAGTAGGCAGATTGAGGCCCCGAGTTCGATCTAGACTCTGAAACTCTTTTTCACTTTTGTCTCTTGATAATGGCTCCGAAGCAGGAGTCGAAACGTCGAGTATTCAATAAATTCAGACGCGGTTCTCACCCGGAACCTAGCTTAGTTCATATATATAGATATATATATATATATTTGTTAATATCTTTTAAACAAATGATTTAAAAATATGATATATTTGTAATTCACATAATGAGCCTTTTATCTGATATATTACATGATGCGTTTGAAAACTGTGGGGTTTTCTAATAATTTATTTTCCGTTAAATTTATTATTTGGGGGCCAAATAATAGAATTAGGGATTTTTTTCATATTTTTCCTATAAACAAAAAAAATGAGGTCTTATAGTTTGGGGAATAACGGGGAGATGGGTAATTTTTTTAAAATATTTTTTAATATATTTTAAAATATTCATTTTAAAAAAATTTAAAAAAATATATTTGTATTCGTCATAATGAGCCCTGTGATTTGATATATCACATGACCCGTTAGAAACAATTATATTTTTTTATTTTCTATTTAATTCTATAATTTGCCCCCAAAAAGAATATTAGGGGCTTCTCCTTATTTTTCCAGTAAAGTTCAGGTTAGGGGCTATCCTTCCATTTTTTTCAAAATTTTTCAGCTTATGGTATGGATAAGGGGGGGGAGAATGGGTAAAATTTTCTATATTTTTGTTAATATCTATTAAATAATTTATTTTATAAATATGAAAAAAATATATTTGTTTTCTTCATCATCAGCCCTTTCATTTGATATATAACATGATGGGTTAGAAACAATTTTAAATATATATTTTCCATTTAATTCTATAATTTGCCCCCCAAAATGAATATTAGGGGTTTTTCCTTATTTTTCCAGTAATGTTCAGGTGAGGCGCTATACCTACATTGTTTTTTCAAAATTTTCCAGCTTATTGTTTCGGAGATAGGGGGGGGGTAAAATTTTTTATATTTTTGTTAATATCTTTTAATTAATTTATTTTAAAAATATGAAAAAAATATATTTGTTTCGTCATAATGAGCCCTTTCATTTGATATATAACATGATGGGTTAGAAACAATTTTTATTTTATATCTTCCATTTAATTCTATAATTTGCGCCCCAAAATAAATATTAGGGGTTTCTCCTTATTTTTCCAGTAAAGTTCAGGTGAGGCGCTATACCTCCAATGGAATGGGTAAATTTTGGTATATTTTGGTTAATATCTTTTTAAATATTTTTTTAAATATGAAAAAAATATATTTGTGTTCCTCAGAATGATATATTACATAATGCGTTTGAAAATTTTTTTATTTTTAAATTTTTATTAAATTCTATAATTTGCCCCCCAAAATTAATATTAATGGTTTCTCCTTATTTTTCCTGTAAAGTTCGGGCAACATTCTATATTTGGTATTTTTTTAGGCTCAGTAGTTTTGGAGATCAGGGGGGAAACGGTCGATTTTTTAGTTTTTCCCCCCATAAGTACCCCTAAAATCATTTTTTTTCTTTTACGATACGTACTCCTGATCGGATCACCAAACTATACATTGATACCAAATTTCAACCTCTTCCGTCCAGTAGTTTAAGAGAAAATTGCTGTGATGTGACAGAGGCAGAAATCCGGAGTGATATTATAAGGGTATCTGTATATTGTATATACGGAACCCTAAAAATTGATTTCTATTTTTCATTTAATTTTATAATTTGCTGCCCAAAATTAAATATAGGTTTTTTGGTTTATTTCTCCTTCCAAAGTCCAAGAGAGAAAGATCCTGTATTTATATTTTCTTCAAAATTTTTGCTCTTATAGATTCGGGGACAAGGGAAGGAATGGATAATTTTTTGTATATTTTGTTAATATATTTTAAACAAATTAATTTAAAATATGAAAAAGCTACATCTCTATTCCTCATAATGAACTATTGATATGTTTTTAAAAAATATATTTTTTAAATTTAATTCTATGATATACCCCAAAAATTAATGCAAGGATTTTCACTTTTTTCCTGTAAAGTTTGGTCTAGGCCCTATATTCTTTATTTTTTTCTAAATTTTAGGCAAAATAGTTTTGGGATAAGAGGGGGATAGTCAATTTTTGTAAATTTTCTCCCCAGAGGTATTGGGGAATTTCTTCCTTCAGGCTCTGTACTCCAGATCAGTTCGCCAAACATTGAGCTCACGCCAAAACATTTTCTCTGTGACAGACAGATAGACACAAAAGAGATGGTATAAGGGTTTCCATGCGTTGAATAAAACTATCCATTTCCAAGAAATCAGTTGACATAAAAAACATGAACGTCGAATATAAAACCTTCTTTCTCAGTCAGTAAAATTGCCAGCTGTTCAAATATGTTTTGTAATTTATTGCATCAAAAAACAATATTATCTCTATAATGATACTAAAAAAAAAATCTTAATAAAATAAACAACAACGGAAAGGAATCGGAAATCCATTAGTTTGGCGTTTCTGCTTTGCTCGCGTGCACAAAACACCCCACGAATATAAACGATATGTGCCCTAAAACAAGAAAAAAAATCACAATCTTTGCGATTTTTAGAGTGGGTTTTAGAGCGTTTTGATTGCTCAATGCCGATTTGGCGAGCATTTTCAGTCAAATTGAAAGAAGGTGATTTGGAATGAGGGCTCTTCTGTTTGCTCTTGTTGCTGGAAACTCTCGTTCGTTCATAAATCACGGAAGTTTTGGAATATTTTCCTGACAGATCTCGTTGTATGAATGTATGGGTATGGCTCTGTAGTCAATCGGATGAATTATGGGATTTTTATATTAGCTGACGTTGATTTACACAGTACCTACCTATATGTCAAGGGTAATATAAGGATGGCTGATAATAATGGACGGAATATTGTGATTTTACGAATTTGCTCCTTGATATTTTTCAAACCGATTGAATTTCTAAAAATCCTAAGAGATATGGCAGCTACAAAAAAAATCATATCAAGAAACATAAAATATCTCTCGGTTTGAGTATGGTATGTATGTAAATATTACAGCAATAAATGGTAGATCTGTAAAGTGGACAATTGTAACTGTATTTTATTGCTTTGAGTCGAACAAGGAACTTAAAATCTTTTACAGGAGTCAGTTATTTTGCAATTTTATATGACAGAATTGTTGGCGACCAGATTAAAGACTGTAATTGGAATGAGAAAATAAGAACAGTTATTGTTTATGGTACACAAAAACAATATTTTGCGGTTCACAGCGAAAGGCAATTTAGAGCATTCTACTTACTTATGCCATTTACGAAAATACATGACCAAATAAGTAGTAGATCAAGACCAATATCAACGTGTTCTAATGATTAAACATGACTAATTGACAAAAAATTGAAAGTTTTTTATCAACGCGTTTTTATTTTTTAACAACCAAAATCGGTAACAATTTAGTTTTTACCATTCACACAAAATCTACCGAAAATACAAGTTTGCTAGTCTGGGCATTGCTGCAGAGAAATGAAAAACCTACAAAATAAGCTACTATACGCTCAATTTCGTTAATTGGTTGCTTAGATACCTTTAGTCGAAATTACAAAAAAAATAATCGTTTATATTTTTATTTTATTTTATAATTAAAACATTCTTTTTAACTAAAGGGGTGCACCTTCCCATGGCCAGTTTATATTCTAAATATAAATTTTGTAAGCCCTATAGTTTTTGCAAAATCTCAATCAAACCTATGGAAGAACTCTTTTTAAATGAGCATATTTCCTCACCAGAAGACCCTATCATTATGATTAAACCTTGGTTGGAAATTAGAAGAGTTGATTTAGAGATCCCTCTTCTCAGTTTTCCAAAATTTAATTATATATTATAATTTTCAGATCGAACGCATATTGTTCAAAAATACAGTTGATATTTATCTTCTTTAGTAAAATGTTCTCTTCAGTATTTTTCATATAAACATAGGCAATGAGATTTTTATTACCCGTATAAACAGCTTGCATTATATATAGTAACTAGTTTGGCAATGAGTAGAAAAAACGGCCTTTAATTTTAATGTAAATATTGTAAAAAAATCCTACAATCAGTTCGTAGCGCTCCTTCCGGGTCCAATCTAAACTTTACAGGTACAAATTCGAAAAAAAAAATCATAAAAATCAGGCTAACCGTTTAGAAATGTAAACAAACTTCTACCTGATTAAGGTCCGTCCTCCTTCGGAAATCTGACCCACTCAATTGCACACAAAAAGTTTATTCTAAATCGGCCTAACCGTTTACGAGTAATTCAAACTCTACAACCCGATCGCAGCGCCATCTACTGGGTTAAATCGTAAATCTAACCTAACGCAAACACACACAAAAACTTTCATTACAATTGGCCCAACGTACGAATATACTTTCCTCTTAAATCAATATGTACATTAAAATGAATGGGCATTCTTTCTACTCATTGCCAAACTACTTACTATATATAACGCTATTTTTATACCGTAATAAGGAACTCATTGTTTATGTTTATATGAAAAACACTGACGAGATCATTTTACTATAGAAGATAAAACCAACTGTATTTTAGACCAATATGCATTCCATCCGAAAATTATAACATATGTGTTAAGTCTACAAAAACTTAATTATAAGTCAACTCACCTCGTATTCATATTTAGCAATCCTGGATAATATAATAATTCAAACATTAACTTTTTAGAAATAATTTCATTGGTTTGATGGACCATCTAACTACAATTTTAAGAACAAATATATGGACCATGCAAAATCTCTTTCTCTTTTTCTCTTTCTCAGCCTATAATCGTAGTCCTGTTCTAAAATTTTCCATTCATTTCTGTTTTCTTATTCTAATCCATTGCTTTCTCGCTATATTGTTCACATTGTGAGTCCACGTCTTTAATATAATAATATATATAATAATAATAATATATGTTTCCATTAGTTGTGTAGTTTCCGATTTAAGTTTTTTGTCTATTAGGTTTTATAGCTTTAAAACATCTTTTCGTACTTGTTCTCATTTCATTAATTATTTCTCGTTTACGTTTTTGGTGTTTAGTGCTGTTCTGAGTTTTAGTTTTTTCCTTGGCTTGTTTGGCACTGTTCATTAGAACCAAACTCGAAGTCTCCTACATTGCCCCAAAATATCAATTAATTGCCAACTTTGCAATTTCAATGTTCTCACTTTTTAAATAGATAGAATTCGAAAACGTTTATACAGGGTGGAAATGAATAAGTACGATTTCAAGTTGTGCTTCTTCGAGTCATTTTATGACAAAAAGTTCCTATGAACACACGCTTTTTTGTCGATGTACAAGGTTTTTTCTTCTTGAATAACCTGACATGAAACAATAATGCTGTTTCTTAAGTCTTCTATGTCTTGAATAGGAGTTCCACGATAAAACAACGTTTTAAAATGGCCCGAATTGAAAAGTCTATCAGATTTAAATCAGGTGAACGAGCTAGCCAAAATTAAGGTCCATATTGACCTATCCAGCGATCTGGATATGATTCGTTCAAATATAGACGTGCTATCATATTAAAATGGGCAGGCGCGCTATCGTGCATAAACCATATTCCACATCTGACACTTAAAGGAATCGGATCAATTAGAACTGGCAGCTCTTCGCTTAGAAACTAAGTGAAGGTGGAAGGAAATGTGAGCCACACGTTTAAAAAATATATTAATTGAATATGATAACCGCCTACAAGACAAATAAATAACAGAAGGATTGTTTGTTTCTACAGTACACCTGAAATTGATAATTTTTTTACACAAAAACAGTGGCAGATACGTAAATAAAGTGGTAGGGTCAGAAAGAACACGTGACCCCAGAAAAAGTAACAACTGTAGATTTTCATGACCGTTTCTGTGATCTTAATATTAAGACTTCATAGAGTCATTATTTCACTAAAATTGAACTAAATATCTCAAAAACTTTAGTACTCAGAAGAAAAAAACTGAAAAAATCTAAAGATTTCAACACTTTGTTCAGAGGTAAAGAATCGTTTGCGTACATATGTTGGTAAGAATATATCATATATTGACTCAAGGAAGAACATCTTGCAATCTTTCGCTCTTATACCTTCCCTCTATACATATATCTGACAATAATAAGTCACTCTTTCTGGAAGAATTGATAGCAATATTAATTATTAATTCTAAATATCCATCGTGGAGCATAGTTACTCACGAGAACCTTAGGTTAATGCTGCACATATCTAAATTATGGGAAAATGTTCGTCACTATTTGTGGTTTTTTAGGTTTTGTATTGAACTTTTCAAAATGTAAGTCAGCATAAGTTGTTATATTCCGCAGTACAGAATACCCTGGTACATTACTTAGGAATTACTCTATATGATAAATTCATACAGAAGCATCAAGCGATTTTAAAACCGGCGGCTATTTTCCTACTATTTAATTGCTATTGCTGTTCTTATTAAAGTTGAGTTCATTTATTTTTAAAGTTTCATTCAACGACGTATAAACTTTCAAGGTCTTCATTAAACTTATGATTTTCTGGCACTAAACTTGAAATGTAATCTGATTCGTTATCTTTCGCTTCATAGCTGCTTTAATGGTTTGATACACGTTAATAGAACTATTAAAGAGCGGCTATCTGAATATAAAATAAGCTATAAAATGAAAGATAACAAATCAAATTATGACTCAGATTAATTTTTAGCTACAGTATAGTAATATATGCGTTCTGTAAATTAGAAATAATGTCGCAAAATTTTGAATTATTCACATTTTGAATTTAGGTTAGGTTAGGTTAGGTTCCTATTTGAATCTCATTTATACCCATCTTGAATACATAAAAAATATCAGCGCATAAAATATTACTACTTACTAAATTATTTTGTATTAAGAAAACGAACTCCATTTAGGTACTCGGACTAAAGAAACTGAAGTTTGTTAAACGTATTCGCGTTCGTATATTGCTTAGCTTCGTATGTCTATTTTATGACTACTGAACAAAACATAATAAGAACTTTTACCCGATTTAAAAGCTTAGAAACTTAAAGCCAAAATCAAAACAAGAAGGCAGCCTAGAATTTCTTGCTTCACTATGTATTTGTAATAAAATTCAACGTCATGGGAATTAGGACATGAAGTCTCATTAAATACATTTTTAAAAAAAGAAAAACCGACTTCAACAAAAATTGCTACAACAATTAAATACTTTTTATGAAGTCGGTGCCAACCTAAAGTGAAAATATTTTGGGAAGTACAGTTATAAGTTATAATTCGCAACTTCGATGTTCTAATTGGCAGCGACTCCAGAAAAAGTAATTAATTGTTGTTATTATTTCATGCTTTTTAGTTAAGTTATTTTTTTTAAATGTTGTTATTTTTCAATTTTTAGTGATGCATTGGCTTAATTGGATGCAGTTTTTAAATCTATTCAACTTTATCGATATTACCTAATAAAATAAGGTATTTTACTTCTAAGCATCAATTACTAGTTTAACCAACCTCGTTTACTGCTGAATAAAATTAATTATTTTCTAAATATGTATATATATTAAGAAAATGTTGTATATGATTCTAACTTAGGTGGATCCACTATACTGTACATATATGATCTGAGTGTCATCATTTTTTAGGGGTGTTAATTATACTGACATTCATTTAATAGTCGTCTCTCCGCGGAATCAGATATTAAGTCCTTATACATAACATAATATGATGTAGTTTTCAATTCTAATAAACTTTGTCTGATAACAATTTGAGTAATTATTAAAAATGAAGGTACTTAACTTAAACAAAATTTATACTCTTTATCAAACCTAGTACACAATTTGGAAAAGTGACATGAAGATTTATTTCAGAAAATTGTTAGTATTCTTAGTGTCAATAAGCTAAAAAGACTAGTCGGAATAGGACAATCAAAATAAGCAGGTTATTAAATGCGTTTCGCTTTATTATATTCAAAGCAATAACAATAACAAATGCAAGCACTGGTGAAGCTTCCTTTCTATTTGATGAAAAACCTCGTCTACAGTTAAAAAAAGTTACATGGAATTATTACAGTGTACGTTTTAGACCATGCAAATCTGTTAATGAAGAATAACTTTTTCTCTTAAAATTATCAACAAAAAGAAATTGTTTGATTTATGAATATAAACTGTATACAGAGACTAATGGAAAATCTTCACTTTGAAGTTGATAAACCGACATTTATTTTGATTAGTACAATCTATTTACAATTTACCCCAAGTTCCGAACAGAAAAAATTTCCATATTTTTAATACTAACGACTCCACCAAAGTTTACTGTATCAGAAAGCCGGTAAAAAAGTTTCCCCCCGATTTTCTAAGAAACTGTACAAGCTCTGTTATTGAAAAAATTTGGGACTACTTCGGGTTATCCCGGAACTAATCCATTTTCTTTTCAATTTATCCCATGTTCTGAAAAGAAAAAAATCCATATTTCTAATCCAGCGACGCCACCAAAACTTACTGTATAAGAAAGTACCTGAACAGACATAAAAAAAACAGATACAGACGACTTGAGAACCTCCTTCTTTTTGAAGTAAGTTATCCCATGTTCCGAAATGAAAAATTTTCAGCGACTTCCCTATTTCTCTGAAACGGTGCAAGCCATGTATTGAAGAAAAATATGGGACCACTTCGCGATCCCCCGGAACAGTATCCAGTATAAACGATCGAAAGTCCTTGAGCCGTTTGCAAATAATCGCTGAACAAACATTAAAAAAAAACATAGATAGATACAGACCAATTGAGAACTACGGCTTTTTGAAGTTGTTAAAAAAAGGAAATGTCGCAATTAAAGATACAACGGTGATATTATTTTAATTTTAAATTCCCATGGCCTTCAGTCTAAAATTACCAAATGTAACAAATGGATAAACCTGGTACTATGAAGTTTCTTACTACCCGAATTATTCAGAACGTTCCAGCTCAAAAAAAATTAACAGCGAACTTAGTCAAAAATGTAAGGATACAAAAAAAATCAACACAAAGATGTATATTGGGAATTACAACTCCAAACTCAAGCGAGAATACAGTGTTTAAGAAACACTCCATCTAAGCAGTAAAGTACCTGAAATAGTAATAAACAATTTATTAGACGAGGAAACGACTAACAACAAAATTCATACGGGTTGTCAAAAAATATTTACATATATTGATATAACCAATATTTACATATATCAAGTCATTTCTAAATTTCAAATTATGTAGTTCCTTCTAATGAAAACATAAATTTATTAAAAATAACAGAGCTATATTTGTGTTCACAATAATCTCTCTTAAATTCTCATTGGACATTTCAATCTCAATTACGTCAATATATTTGGTTATGCTTTATAACGTAGTCATAAGACTAAATTTATAACCTTTTTTGCCACACCTCTAGAGAATAATCTCTAATCCAATTTATTAATACTTTTCACAAACAGTAACAAATGAACGCTGTAATTTCACCCCTTTGCTTAAAAACTTTGTGGACCCGAATTTATTTACATATAAAGGCTGTGGCAACAAATACAATAAAACTTGAATATTACATAATTAATTCGATGAAATAATAATTCTGAAACTATAGAGAACTTGAAAATGGAATGTACTAAATTGTTCTCATTAGTGGTATAACATAACGATTCTATTTTCACTGCCTCTGGTCTAAGTTCAACTTATGCTTAAAAGGCTATTCACATTTAGGTGCTACAATGTTTCTTGTCCCTTGTTCTTTAATCCAAAGTTTACTACCTACATAACCCTATACAATAAAGATCTGTCACGGTCCAATCAGGCGATCTTGGAGGAAAAAAGATACTGCCGCCATGTGAAATAATGAACGAGCTGTAGTCACGTCTTGTTGGTATCATATGTTACTTACCCTCGTCTTTATAATTCGTATTACTTGTCATATTGAAAACCATGGCATCACAAGCTTTTACTTCATGAATCTTTGGGAATCAATAAATTAGCTGTTCGGCATTGAAACAATTATTCTTTCTGCAACCACGCCGGTTATTATCACTTACCCAACTGCAGCTAATAATTTTCAATAAATTTTCAAGAATAATTTGATTTCCTGAACAAGTTTTATCAGTGAACTTTGCATGTATCTATCCAACAACGTGATCTTTTAAGCCCAGTCGCTGCTGAATCCTAACCTTGTAGTTGATAATAAGCTCTAAAACAGTGTTTTGCAGCTGGGGGAGAGTCGGAAGAAGTTTTCCCTATTTAAAACCGGATTTTGTAGTCGCGGTTACACCTTAGTTGATCTCAATTTTTTACATTTATTAATTGATGCTATCAGTTATGATCCATGCTTGGCAACTGTTACATGGTCAGCGGCACTTTGAAAAAAAAATAGCTAAGTTTGTTAAATCTGGATGACCTAATAATGCTTTTACAGTATTTCTTTTCCCTTTCCCTATAAAACAGGAAATTGTCACATCCAGACAAACAATGCAAAAGTGCAATGGACTGAAACTAATTCAAATTCCACCCATTTTATAAGTTAAAAAAAAGAATAAGACATTTAACTAAATTTAATTAACAAAAGATTTTTCAGGTTTTCTCATTTTCCAACCTAGTATTGAAGGTAAGGCTATACATATTTATATTCTTAAAGTACAAATACCAACGATGAAAATGAATACTAATGAAGTTGAAAAATCGTGACCTTAGGTATTTTTTTTTTAACTTTCAAAAAATAAGATAAAATTTCGTTAAAAAAATAAATATGTATATGTCGGTAACTATTCATTTTTGAGATTTCCGTAAAAAAACTTATTCCAGACACACTTAGCTACACTTTGTAAACATTTTATCAATTTAAAATCATTTTTACGAACATGAAAAATGAAAACCAATAAAAATACAGAAAAGCCGTATTTCTCTAAAATATGGAGGTTTGGTTCGCAAATGCCCTTAGATAAATTTGTACGTATTTCAATTCTCTACAAATTTTGTATTGTATGGTATCACTAGCAACACTGTATTTACGAAAATATTTTTAAAAGATAGACCACTAAATTTGAAATATTTTCTTAGTTCGCTAGTATAAACAAATATTTATTCATATTTACCGATTTAAACGACATTTGGAGGTAAAATCTTAAAAAACTATACATTATTTAAAATCAATTGTTTTTTATAAATAGTTTACATAAAACGGCATAAAGGGCCCTTTTATCCTCAACTCAAATTCACGGATATTATCCTCATAGAAACGGCGTAGCTTTAATCATAATATTGCTTTTTAGGCATGCCGCATTCACATAATTTTCTTAGAATATTTTAGAAAATTACTCTCCTCTGAATAAATTTAGCTTAAATTTCCATTAAGATGAACTCTCGGGTACCGAAAATGGCTCAAGGATTCGATAAATCATTTGGTAAATCCAGTTCTTGGCGTATGAAAATAATGGACAAAGATTGTTAACCTGGTTTTCGTATTATGGAAATTGCACAGTCCGAATTATTTTAGGAGATTTACCTGCTCTCAGTGAATCCGACCGGCTAGATTTACTATCTCAGGTGCAGATAACTTTGAATTACCGCAGTGCTTCGAAAATTGGGTGTTTAGGAATAAAGTTGGAACGCTAAAGCCTTAGCCAGAGTTTAACGGAAAAATGTTGATGGGAAACAGTAAGATATTTTGGTAATGATTTGGCATGTTACAATTATGATTATACTAGGCGTAGTTGGCGTATGTATTTACCTGGAACATTTTTTTCATTTTGTAAGTTTCACATCCCTTACACATTTTTAGATTTTTTTTGTGAAAACGATTTTAACTACATTAAGAGCCTATACATGGCAACAAACACCTCTAAAAATGTTTAATTTGGGATGAAGAGCTAGACATATTTGCAGTGTTGGAGATATTTGATATTGATATTGCGGTTTTCGGATGTCCCAAATCTGACTTTGAATTGCTTCTTGATAAACCAAAGGTACTTTTGCACCAATGAGCACTGGCTTCAGTCAGATGAATTTATTGAGTTAAAAATATAGGGTTTTACAGCTATAACTCCCTTTTGTATGTGGGGTGTGGGTATTTATGTCAGAGAGAACTTTCTTAAGAGTTGCAGTGTGAGGTAACAGAATATAGATCTCCAAAAGGAGATCTGAATAAGATGTCTAGAGTTCATGTCTCGTGTTCTGTGAAAAATTGATCATACAGAGATCAGCGTAGTCATTGACGACTGCAATGCGCATTGTGAACAGCGGATCTGCAAGGAGGTTGACTATCTCAACTTCTTTTTTAATTCCTATGATTTGTTTTCAACAGTTCTTCAAAACGAGAGGTGAAGCAACTTTGGATAATATATATTTTAACTTTATTACTGTTCAATACACCATTCAAACTCTCATATAATAACAGCACTAAAATTACTTTCAGACCAATCAGTGATGAAGGTCTTTCTTCTTTGTATAATCAACTACAATTTTGTAACTGGAAATCAATCAAGGAAGGTACCGAGAGTGTCGAGGATCAATTCTGCAATTTTTTTTAAGTCATGTCCAATGTTTTGGACAAAAGTCTGCCACAAAAGACGAAAATGGTTCAGAAAGTCAAACATGGCCCAAAAATTAACTAGTTTAAGGACAACCTTAGAGGTATGAAGGGGAGACTTCAATCTCGCAGTCTCCTTCATAACCAAAAACCATTTAGCAAATTCTAAAAAAGCTACCCATGACAATTCGATTGCTAATGCATCAAATAATAACGTGTCATCCATGTGGAGGCTCATAAAATCTCATAGAAATTCCGCTCCAGCCCACAAGGTCAGTCACCTTAAATGTCTAGATTTTGAACGATTCCTTTGTATCAATTGCAGACGAGCTGATTAAAAATTCGTTCTACTTCTAATAGCTCCTTCAATGACTATTCATCAAATCAATACATCGGAGATAGTTTCAAATTTCACTCTATAACAGAAAAAATAGTTTCAGATAAAATTCCCGACATTAAAAATAAATACCTCCTATATATAGTTAGCAAACCTCTGACTCACTTGTTTAATCTCTGCATCCGAGAAAACATATTTCCATCTGTTCTCAAGTTGGCAAAAGTTATTCTTGTTTTTAAAAAGAAAAGAGATCCAGAAGATGTAACGGATTATAGGCCCATATCTCTATTGCCACTAAAAAAAGGGCACAACTCTGGCTATTAATCGAATAAATGAGTTTGTGGCAGAGGGCTTTGAAAGTAAGTATCATACATATGGTACATTCCTGGACTTACCGAAGGCATTCGATTGTATAAGATTTGAAATCATCTAGAAAAAGCTATCTCACGACACCTTTGATTCGAGCAGTATTACCCTTGTACAATCCTACTTAGAAGCAAGAGAACAGCAGACGACGAATCGAAGGATTCGGTATGGCGTACCTCACGGCTCTGTGCTGGATCCTCCGAATCGAAGGATTCGGCATGGCGTACCTCACGGCTCTGTGCTGGATCCTCCTTATTCCTCATATACATAAATGACTTGCTAAACTTTAACAATCTATTGAATCTGCTAATAATCCTGTTTGCTCATGATACCAAAACACTGCTGCGCTATGAACTTTCAGATCCAATATTTCAGTGGACTCAAATCAAATAGACTGAAATAGAAAATTGGTTTTTAGCCAATATGTTTAGTCTCAACAATAGTAAGACCCAGAACTTAACTTTAAATCGCAATCGTCACCATGGACACTCGAAAGTGATGCATCAGTGAAGGTCTTAGGGGTCTACCATGATCCTGGGTTGACCCGGGAATCCCATGTCAATTTTCTTAGCTCCAAATTAAGCAAAATAACTTTCTTTATAAGGAGCGTGTCAAGCAATGTATCCAGGAACACATTACGGACAGTGTATCATGGATACTTTAGCTCTAATACATCCTATGCGATTTTAAAATGGGGTCATTCTCCGAGCTCTGCACAATTTTTTGTTAGAATTATTCCAAAGTAGTAATGCTGGACTTTCACATATTCAGTTATTGCCCAGATTTCCACGGATATCGAACAAGACAAACACATATTATTTTATATTTTGGCTTGCTCTTTGTCCTCTTCCAAGGCTCCTCTTGTTTAGTTTGTGGTCTAGTTAGCCCTTTATACATGAAAACCAAACTGAAAATCACATTTTAATGTTAGTGGTGAGCACTGTTGAATTATGTTAATAGAATTCTCGTAGCCGCCAAAATCTTGAGATTTGTCATCATTGGACTGTTTTTTTGGTCTATCTGAAACCGCAAATATACAGTAATAAACCAGGAACAATTCCTAAATTAACTGACAATTTATTTCAAATTATAATGTTAGTGAGTCAAAGTAATATAGGGATTACTTTAAACATTAACGTGTAATCTCCTTAAACCAATAACACTGGTCTAAAGACTTTTGCTTGTTGTGATTTGTCTATTGTCTGACAACAAGTAAAACAGAATACGCGACTATGTACTCGTGTGCAGTAAATTGATTGCCGCAAGCTACCAGCGGACAATCTATACAAATAATTTAGTTAATCGAAAGGGTATTTACGTTTGGCAATTGGTAGCTTCGGTTTGTAGCTTCTCAATGATCCGTTACGGAAGTAAAATAACTTAATGATTTCCCTTTAGATTTACAAATACTTAATGTTTCTATGTTCTGTTTGATCCATTTTATGTACTATCCTCCTATCCTCACATATAAAAACATGAGATTGGGTCTGTAGCAATTTAAAAAAACCGTTTTTTCTTTTAGGGGATACAGTCTTCCTCTTAGATGTTCCGGAAACTACAAATATGGTAAGTACTATTAATCACTTTTTGATTACTATTACTTTAATTCTTAAATTTTGTATGTTTGTTTAGGTTAGACAATTTTTAAGATTCCGTACATCTAATGAATGAAAACCTTTATAGGACCAGTTTATTGTTCCTCCGTTTACCCTTTTTCTCAAAACTGGTAGAGACGAAAGCTGAAATGTATAACAGATACTAAGGTAAAAACAAAGTTTTGCACACTAACAGCAAACCTTTATTTAAACACTCAACGCCGTGTCAACAATTCTAAGTTGTCGTCATCAAGGAACTTTACTCCTTGATGTTAGTACATATAACCAAATAATCGAACAGTTGCTGTATAAACTAATTTTTATGAAGATGAAATAATTCAGTTTAATTTAATTTCTCTAACATTTATTAAAATACAAAGTATAATAATTCCACTGCATAATATATTTCCACCACCCTTTATATGTAACTTCTAATGGACTACCCAATATAATTTTTTTTGTAAACATTTTTTAAACTCCCCTATGTAACGATAATGCAGTAGGATGGACTATATTTTAACTCCCCTGTATATGCAACTGCATCATATTTTTTAACATTTTTTGGGCTCCTGGTAAAACTATAATTCCACTCTAACCATTCTATATATGCGACGGCCTAAGAACTACCTTATTTAATCTTTTTGTTTCTAATTTTTTAAATTATCTTCTGTAACTATAATTTTACTCCGTCCTATATTTCAGTCATCATATATATGCTACTGATAGTGGGTTACCCAATAAATCCTTTCTTTTTCTTAACATTTTTTTATAATAACCCTGTATAATTATAATTCCTATCACCCTATAGTGCATCTGTCCTATATATGCATCTCCTTATGGGCTACGAAATGTTGCATTTTTATTATAATATTTTTTAAACCACACTGTATAAATATAGCTCTACTCAAGCACATATTTTCACTTTCTTGTATATACATAATGTATGTATACTGCGTTCTTTATACCAAGAATCTTATGGATTCAACCGCTAATGGGCTACTTCATATAATTATTTTTTCTAATGATTTATTATTATAATTGCACTCTACTATATTTATTAAACACTCTGTATATGCATCTGCTTATGGGCCACCCAATAAACATTTTGTTTCTAACTTATCTGCAATCACCCTGTATAATTATAATCTGCACCTCCCTATATCTCAGTAAATTTAAATATGCCTATGTTACAGCTGTGGGCTACATATAACATTTATGAACGTCCTGTATATTTTATAACAATATCGATTGACTATCAGGACAACTTTATTTTATGCCTCAAATTCACTTGAGAACACATCCAAAAATTACCTAACCAGCAGAGTAGTAGGTTTCCGTCTTTGCGTATTAATAATAGTATATGATATATGATTTGTACTTTAAATTTTAGAAAAGTGAGATGAGGGGTATCTAGGCCAACTATTCTACTTTCCAACGGTGGTTTACTCATAATGTTAGGGTAATCAACTGCGGTAATATGGCCTTTTAAAAAAGTATATCTTACATAGGATTAACTGAAATTTTTCAAAAACTTCTTGGAGTACAGTATTTATTTTTAGAACATAAATTGGATATTAGAAGATCTACCATTTCAGTTAATAAGTATGTTTTAAGTATAAAATAAAAAAATATATAAACGATTATTTTTTTGGAATTTCAGGTAATGGTTCTACCTATTATATAAGAAACCAATTAACGAAGTTGAGGGTAAGTAGTTAAAAAACAAAAACATTAGAATACGAGATTGAATCAAATATGAACCGGACTTTTGTTTTAAAAATTTTATTGGTACGATCAATACAAATTTTAATACATATTATTTTTCTACATAGTCTCCTCTCTTCTGTATACATTTTTCCCACCGAACCGGAAGTTTTTTAATACCTTTCTCAAAGAATGAGACTGCTCGTATCGATAACCAATTGCGCACAAACGTTTCTACACCTTCGTTGTCCTCAAAGTGGTGGCCTCCCAGTTCTTCTTTAAGTGGCCCAAACATGTGGTAGTCACATGGCGACAAATCAGGACTGTAAGGCGGGTGTTCAAGGGTTTCCCAATGCATTTTGTTCAATTTTCCTTGAGTCAATGCAGCTGTATGTGGCTGAGCGTTGTCATGCAACAGAATCACACTTCGGATAGACATATCCCGCCTCTTTTGCCGATAGGCAAGTTTCACTTGTTGGAGTAGTTCGCAGTAATACTCAGCATTAATTGTACGGCGTTCGTGCAGAAAATCCATCAGCAGTACGCCTTTCGAATCCCAAAAAACTGTTGCAAGAATTTTCCCTGCAGAAAGACGGGTCTTGGCTTTCCGCGGTGCTGCCTCTCCAGGTTTTCGCCAATCCATGCTTGCACGTTTGGACTCCGGGGTATAATGATGCACCCATGTCTCATCACAGGTGACAATATGTCTCAAAAACTCATCCCCCTCTGCTCGATATCTTGCTAACAGCCTTTCACATACGGCAAGACGGTTTGCTTTCTGATCTTCCCTTAGAAGGCGAGGAACCCATCTTGCACACACTTTTCGGTAACCCAACTCATCTGAAATGGTTGATTGAGCACTCCCGTATGATATTCCAACGTGTTCAGCAATTGCCAATACTGTAAGATGGCGGCCACCTTCAATCAGCTCACGAATTGCGTAGATATTCGCCTCATTGATGCTTGTCGTGGGACGGCGTACATGAGGCTCATTTTCCACTGTCTCTCGGCCATCTGAAAACTTTTTGTGCCAGTCGTACACTTGGGTCCTTGAAAGTGTTTCATTGCCGAACTGTGCAGATAGTCGACGCAAAATTTCAGACGGTCTAAGGCCCTCCCGCGCCAAAAATTTGATAACAACACGTTGCGCAACAGACGTATGCATCTCTTGCTCTGACATGATGCTACTAACAGCGCATCGACTACGCCTCGCCAAACCGACGAACTCCCCTCTTCTTAACATCCCTACCTAACATATATCGAAATGACACGCCACTCGAATTACCTACAGGGCGAGAAAGAGAAAAGTCCGGTTCATATTTGATTCACCCTCGTATATTGATGTTGGTTTTGTTCTAGTATTAATTTTGTCACCAAAAGGTCTTTTTCTCCGTAAATGATCTGAACTACTAGTATTTTTTTTATTTCGGTGCCCAGCAACAATCAAATTTGATAAAGTAAAAGGTACGAAAGTACCCTAGTGTTCTAGATTAGCTTGGCACCGTCTTCATTAATATACTAGGTGGTTGGGTAATTAGTTTTTACAAATTACCACATTCTATTGTTTACATTTTTAACTTTGTGCGTAGGTTCCTGACAACAGTGAATGTGCTATTTATTGTATAGTGTTGTTTTGTTAATAATTTTCTACTTTAGATCCATTTTGAAACCGGTTGGTTTTTTTACTTTATTGCCCTAATATATGTAGTAATTTAATTAAATTAAATAATTACCAACTCTAAAATCGAACAAAGCCAAGTGAAAGTTTATGGTCGCGAAATTGATTACGAACACCTTCCTCTAGAAACTACAAGCAAACGTTATAGTTCTCTGGAAACAGATGCGTTAAATGTGCGTGTTTCACATTATTTCGAATGTAATAAGTTCGTCTTTATTGTTTGGTTTTAATGTTTATTGGGGAATGAAATTGAAATTGTTATTGGGGCCATTAAGGGAATTAGTTTAAATTATGGTAGATACGTTTCGAAGGTTTTTTGAGTAATTTTAGATTTTGTCGCAGTCTGAAGCACTAAAAAGTATTTATGGCTAACGTAAGTAATATATTTACTTTATTGACTTATGTCTGTAGTAAAATAAACGAAAAATTGTATTTATAAATGTTAAATAACTCTAAATATTCTAACAACAATTCACTCTCTTAATAAATACTTATTACCAAAAGCCGGTACAAGTACCGTCCGTAATAAGCGATAAAACCTCTTACAAAATAATAAATAATAAAACCAAAATTCAACAGTTACATAGCATTGCTTTTTTTAAATTAATTAATCGTGCATAGTGAGTGTCCATTAGGTACCAGGGCGGCTGAATAACTTGACAAAATCGCATCAGAAGAAATGTGTTTAAGACAAAAAGTTTAAGATTTGTCCCTGGCTGTACTATGGCGACCTTGATTATGACCTTGAAGCTCATATTATTTTTTAAAGGGGTCTGCATTTTTACGGCACATTTGAAAAGAGCAAAAAATTCTACATCCAAACGCGACCTTGTCATAACCTTCAAAGTCATATTATGGTCAAAGCCAATTTCAAAATGAGAACTTTAATTTTACAGCGGGTTTAGGGAAGAGCGACACATTTAAATTCGAAAAGGTTCTGACTATAGAAATATGACCTAAGCATGACTTTGAAGGTCATTTCATAGTTAATTATTATTTTTTTAATATAAAACCCTTTTTGATATTGGAACTCTCAGTAGATCAGCAAAATTTGCCATCAAATATATACTCAAGTTAAAGGTCCTATTTAACATTAGAGGTCACCCTGGTGTTATTAGGACTTAATCAAGACCAAAACAGGGGTCATATTGAAAAAATAAAAATTGACATTTAAAGAACCTCCAAAGTCAAGCCCAGTAAAATTTTTAAATTGTAACCGAAATTAATGTTTTTTTTGTAAATGTTCATAATGAAATTGACAAAAATACGTTGAAGCTGAAAATCATCTTGTTTTATTAATTTTTTTTCGAAGACATTTTAGAAAAAATATTTCCATTTTTAAGCTACTAGCCTATGAAAACAATGCCTGTAATGCATGTAATGTATAACAACGCAATCATTTAACACCTTGATCGTAAGGACATATTTCAAGGTCATTCCAAGGTCATATACTAACTTATATCATACTTTCTATATAGAAAGCCATTTGAACTTCAGTTATATATATTATAAAATAGACTCTACGTTGTTGTATTTAATTCAACTAGCTGTCGCCCAGTGGTCGAAATTCGACCAATTGTGTCAATATCTCTGGCAGGTTAAATAACCTGAAAATTTTATCTTGACATTCTATCCTAGGACTTTAGGGAGAACAGCAATTACACGGAACGGATCCAGATTCGGAACCTCTGTGTGATAGTTTCCTCGACAATCCTAGATCCTACATCTCGCTTCTACAAATAAGTAACGAAATTCAAGGTTTTTTTTCAGATATAATTCATAGGACTTTATTTGTTTTCAAGTTCGTAATTCTTAATTGCACTCAATTCTCTAACATTTATTAAAATCCTTATTATAATAATTCCAACTCATTATATATTTCCACCACCCTGTATATGCAACTGCTCATGGACCACGCATAATAATTTTTAACATTTTTGAACCACCTGGTTCAGTTTCTAAACGAGTTCTCAAATTCAAATTATGCAACATGTCTTGAAAAGTGTATTGCAAGAAATGCAAGTAGCGCTCTCCAGTAAGTGATTCGTCATAGATAAAAGGCCCCAGAACATCTTTAATGGAAACTGTGGATTGTCAAAGCACATGTCTCTAAACCATGGAACAAAACAAAATAAGTCGATGTTCGTCACCAGCATGCAAAGTTTGAGTACTGAAAGTTTATATGGGTGGAACTTGTGGGCTTTCAGTATCTTAGCTACAATTTGTTGAGATATGCCAGCTTCTGCCGCAATCTCACGAGTTGATATAGATGGATTTTGATTTACCATTGCCAAAACATTTATTTGTGCTGCTTCGTTAATTTGATTACGTTCTTTTAGTAGTTGTAAAAGATACATATCTGCGTAAACTATCGTAAAGCCTCTTAAATGTACATAGAGGATATAACATTCCACCATATTCAGTTTTTCTTCGTTAGAATATTCCATTTTATCATGAAAACTTGTCAATATCGACTGTCAGTTCAGCACTACTAATGGAATTACTCTCAAATGAGGAAACGTCAAAGTGAAAACAATCTTTTTCATGGCTACCTACGTTAAAAGTGAAAATAAGAGAGAAAAGCATCCATAACTCCGTTATTTTTATGAATAACTATATCGAGTATTATATCGCTCAAAAGCTCTAAAAATGTCCGATTTTTTGAGGTCATAGCCAACTATGGTTTCCGTTCAAAAAAGATAAGTTTGTGTCATATCTCGAAAAAGAGAGCTCTCACGCAAATGAGGACATGACAATCGGGATACAATTCCCTTCAATTTTGATGTTTACACTTTTTTTATAAAATCAAAAACAAAGGAGCTAGAGGGATTTGACTAAATCGACAAAAATCCGAAATTGTCATTGAATTGGGCCAGTAAAACTGCAAATCTTTCCCAATTTAACCATTGCTCTATCTCCGCTAGTTTCCGAGATCCCCATACTGATCATCAAAAAAAACTCACACTATATACTTCTACAATTTTTGCATTTTCTTATTTCTAAATATGTGCCCGTATAGATTTTTTTGCCGTTAAATTTTATTTTTTTATTATAGAGGTTATTATTTCAAAATAAACGTCATGTTCCATACAAATCATAAATCATTTCACAATAACGAAAGCCAGCATAAAAACGACATTAGCTTTTGTGTATCTTTTATATGATTATCCGCATTTTTCGTAATATCCATGTAATTTCATATCAAATATTACATTTGTTCAACTCTAATTCCAGATATGAGTGGCTTCTATCCAATATCATTTCCAGCTATTCTGCAGTGTTCATTGTGTAATATAAAGGAACATTTAATAAAACCTTTATGTAATTTTTAGAATTTGCTCATAAAATCTGAGACAAGCTACATTATTAGATAAAATGTAGTAGCAATTTGACGTAACGAGGAGACTGTTTCTTAAGCTTAATTCTTGCTTAAGAGCATCTCAAAGAGCTCTATTAATTTTGAGTACAATAGTGTATAAAACTTAACATTTTGTTGAAAAGAAAGTGAACAATAACAAAATTTTGACATATATATTCTCATTTGTAAAGGATAAGACTTTTTGTAACATGTTAAAATTATCGTTCCAGATTTATGACAAGCTTCTAGTTATTCCAGAAACTATCTCACATAAGAAATTTTATTTCACTTTTGTGGTAACTATAATACAATCATAACAGATGTGAGTTCACCAAATCAGCCACGTGAGTAATTAAAAAGAAATCAGAAGATATTGAATACCAATTCATTCTCTGTTATTAAAACGCCTGATAACTTGAGATAATGGGTTCGAAGCTCAACAATTAACACTTTTCCCACTCCATATGAGCAAAGAGGAATGCTAACTTATTTGCAGGCTTGAAGATGATATCCTTCTGCGTAGACACTATTATAATTAATATTGCAGATGGCCACAATGGAGAATTTAAGATGCCTGGTTTTGGAAACTTACATTCACTTACTGAATTTATCTGCCATATCATTCTGGCACATTGAATCAGCTGTTATTCTTATTCAGTTTTTACTTACCAAAGTTTGGATGAAATTGGTGCAGACTAAATTTTCATTGGTTTGGGCCCATAAACAACATAGCTAATCAACCGAATGTCCTGTTTAACATTTTTTAAGTGCTTCCTGTTGATTAACTTTATTACGCTACTAGTGGTTTACAGTTATTTTTATTCCATTGTCACTAAATTTCTGAAGGGACCCATGCATCCTATGCCCCTTGACCCCTTGACTGGATTCGCCACTGAGAAAGTGCCATAGAAACTGTTTATTGTGTGCATGTTTATTATATCAAAGAAAGCAACAATATTGTAAAAATGATGAAAATTGAAAAGTTGGAAATCGACAACAATTAATACTAAGTTGAATCTCCTTGGTGTTATATACACTCATTAACGCGTCTAGGCTTACTTCTAATGCCGTTCTCGAATTTATCCTGATTGATCTCATGCCGTGCTATGTGCTACGTGTACCTGCTGGCAAAGTGTGGCTTGATTTTTTAATATAAATAAATAAATAATTTGCTCAAGTGCGAGTTGAACTCGCATAGTACCGTACCACCTTCAAGATTCTAATATTCCAGTTTCAGACAAGCAGGAAATGAGTGCATTTTCTTATATTTACCCTAAAATCTTTTAAAGGAAGCGTTTTAAATTTATAAAAAATATACACTTTCATTTTCCATACTTTTTATTTTATCTGCTTAAGGATTCCCTTGATTTTTATAAGAATACGTATGTATTTAATTTTCTAATTTGGCCCCCAAAAATTACAATTAGAGTTTTATTTTACTAATAAACTTTCAGGGAAGCCTTTCATAATCTACTGTCTGAATTTTGAGGCTCTGTAGATTGGAAGATGAAGGGCAAAATAGGTCAAGTTTTAAATTATAAATTATTAAAATACAAATAAAATATATTTTTCAAAATTTAAATAGTGTAGTTTCTAAACTGGGAATTAAGTCGATGTTTAATATTTTTATTAATATCTTTTAAACAAATGATTTAAAAATATGATATATTTGTAATTCACATAATATGCCTTTTACCTGATATATTACATGATGCGTTTGAAAATTGAATTTTTATTTTCCATTTAATTGTATATTTTGTACCTAAAATTATTATAGGGGTTTTCTTATAATTGTTCTTATAAATTTCAAGTGAGCCCCAGTATTCCTAATTATTTTCAAAATTTTAGGTAGTATGGTATCGGAAATAAAGCAAGAAATAATATTTTTTTATATTTTTATGTTAATATCTTGTAAACAATTAATTTTAAAAATATGAAAAATATATATTTGTATTACTCATATTGAGCTCTTGCATTTGATATATTGCATGATGCGTTAAAAAATATTTTATTATTTTCTGTTTAATTCTATAATTTGGCCGCCAATTTCTTCGTATTTTTCGTGTAAACAAAAAAAATAATATGGGGAATAGGGATTTCTGTTAATATCTTTTAAATAATTCATTTTAAAAATATTTAATAAATTAATTTGTATTCGTCATAATGAGTCCTTGATTTGATATATTACTCGATCCGTTAGAAACAATTATGATTTTTTATTTCCCATTTAATTCTAGAATTTGCCCCCCAAAATGAATATTAGCGGTTTCTCCTTATTTTTCCAGTAAAGTTCAGGTGAGGCGCTATACCTCTATTTTTTCAAAATTTTACAGTTTATGGTTTCGGAGATAAGGGGGGGAGAATGTGTTTTTTTTATTTTTGTTAATATCTTTTAATTAATTTATTTTAAAAATATGAAAAAAATATATTTGTTTTCGTCATAATGAGCCCTTTCATTTGATGTATAACATTATGCGTTAGAAACAATTTTAATTTTAATTTTCCGTTTAATTCTGTAATTTACCTTATTTTTCCAGTAAACTTCAGATTAGACCCTATACCTCTAATTTTTTTCAAAACTTTACGTTTTATAGTTTCGGGGATAAGAGGGGGAGGGGAAGGGTATATTTTGGTATATTTTCGTTAATATCTATTTAACTATTTTTTTTAAATAATAAAAAAATATATTTGTGTTCCTCAGAATGGGACGTTTCTTTGATGCTTTTGAAAAAAACAATATTTTAAAATTTTCATTTAATTCTATAATTTGCCCCCCAAAATTAATATTATTTGTTTCTCCTTATTTTTCCTGTAAAGTTCGGGCAACGTTCTATATTTCACTTTTTTTCCAAATTTTGGGCTCAGTAGTTTCGGAGATCAGGGGGGAAAGGTCGATTTTTTTAGTTTTTTCCCCCAGAAGTACCCCTAAAATCAAAATTTCTTCTTTTACGATATGTACTCCTGATCGGGTCACCAAACTATACATTGATACCAAATTTCAACCTCTTCCGTCCAGTAGTTTAGGAGAAAATTGCTGTGATGTGACAGAGGCAGAAATCCGGAGTGATATTATAACGGTATCCGTATATGGTATATACGGAACCCTAAAAAAGAATCCCACAGCTGTGCAAGAGCAGTTTGTGGAAACCACCCGAAATACTAGTTGCATTCTAACAGAGAAACACTCTCGCAGGATTTGCTGAGAGAAGGTAGGTCCACGGATTTGTCAACTAGTTTTCCTGTGTGTTTCGCTGTATTTTGTTTAATATTTATCTGTCTGTTGTGACGGTTCGAATCCTTATTAGGAATCTTTGACGAACAATGTTTTTTGAAGCGATTTGTACATTATTCGTAGGCTTGACTTTTCTCGCAATGTCAAGTGATTGATTAACTGACTGAAGTTTTTTTGATAGCCCTATCTCTAGGGAGGGTGTCCCAATTTCTTCATTGTATAACAACCTGCAGACACCTTCCTTAATTTTTGGTGTGTTCTTCTTTAAGTAATATCTTTATCATATGCCAGTCCATTTTGTGATACCATTATTCGTGAATCCATGGTTTGCCAATCTTGATTTATTTATACGTCTTCTTGAGACGTTGTATTGATATTCTTTTTTTCTAATTTGAAAAGGTCTAGTTGTTTCACCGGAGTATGTTTTTTACACAGGCACTGGTCCACTATACACACAAGTTTTGGAACTTTGAGTACCGTTTTAAGGCTTGTTTTTGTCCAATTTAATATTAGCATATTTTTTTTTCAAATTGTTTTTACTTTATTTTTTTCGGATAGATCATCAGCATCGGATATAAACTATAACTGAAGAGTAAATTTCAGCTTGTGCGTTTTTTTTTTTAATTAGAAGTAGATAATTTGGGTTGTTGAATGGTTTGTGGGTTTCTTTGTTTATTATCGATTTGGTAAATTGTTTTGAATATGAAACATTTTGGTTACTCCTTCGGTTCTAAAACTTCCTTCATCAAACATAACTCTTTCTCAAAAATTTCTCCTGTCGATGAAATTGTTTTGCTCTGTCATATAAGGATTAAATTACTCCTTTTTTACTTTGAAGGGGTAATTTGAATAGTAATTCAAGTAGCTATTAGCAGGGGCGACTGTCCCTTAAGTGCATTCGGGCGCTGAACCACCAAATTTAATAAGCTTTTAATAAAGTTAAAAATCAACACAAAATGTTTAATAAATATCATTTCAATACCAATGAATTTATCAAAAAAACAATTTAAGCTCTAATCCAAACTTATATTAAGACTTATATTCGCTTGAAAGAATATTTCACTGTGCATTTCGGCTAGCGCACGGTGAAACTTATATAGCTTCTATGATATACGATATAACACGCTTAGCGCGTGAGATAGAATATAGTTAATGCAAACTATATAAAGTAATGGACTGATTCGCGTACGCCGCACGGAGACACCGAGATGTGTTGATATTGACCGGACGTATCCGAACGTTTCAATAATTCAAATTTTTGTTTACGTAATTTACATAGTGGTTGCTTTGTTTTTGTCCTCGTAGTCTATGAAAGAATATTTAATATACAGAGTGTGTGTGTGTGTTTACATAACTGTGAAAATGAGTATCAACTTTAACATTGACTATGTTAAAAACAATAATAAATCGTTTCAAAACAAATTAGATATAAAATTGGCTGGTCCACCTAAGCCATATCTTAATTGAAAACAATAGTGCAAAATGACAAGTATTTACACCAAGTTTAAAAGTGAAATTTATAATAAAAAGAAATGGTTGTGTGGATGTGATCGCATCAATACATTATTTTGTTTTCCTTGCATTATTTATGGCGAGAAATCAAATTAGACGGAAACTGGAATGAAGGATTAAAACGTTTCTTAGAAGTACGATGTCTCAGGACTGGCTAAATCCTCTTTCTGTACTTAGTATTGAAAAAATATCTTCAATGAATGCTAGACTTTAATAAAAAGGTCATTGAACATTTCGCTTTCGAAAAAGTCAACGAATATTTTAATTAATAAAAAATAGATGCAGTATTAGCACAGCTATGGTTTGTTTTGTTGCATCTGTTGTTGAATTCCAATATTTGACCAGTAAAGTGCACCACCAGTTTTAATAATTCACCAGCCGCCACTGGCTATTAGTATCATGGTGAATGTTTGCAATAAAATTATTGTTTGGTCGCTCAACCAATACGTCCAAAAATGCAAGTTTATTGCCAGTCTCTATTCTAACAGTAAATTTAATTATGGATTCTTTACTGTTACTCGTGTTTAAAAAGGAGTATAAGTCGTTTAAGCTATTGTTATAAAATATATTGTTATAAAACCTTCCAAATTAATTGTTCCGGTAAAAACAACAAGCAAACATTAAAAAACGGCGGAAATAAAAACAAGAGAAGCACAACGGGTATCGTGAAATTTCGATCGATGTAAAAAGCGATTTTCGACAAGGTTCTGGATATACTGTGACAAATCAGAATTAACCATTGAAATCTAGTATCTTCGACCTTCTTTATAAAATGCAAGTTGGAGAGTTTACAGTTTTCAGATGTATTGAAGCGAGAAGCGAAACAAGTGATCAACTGTCTTATTAGTTTTAGTCATTCTGTTTTGTAAACACGTGAATTAGCTGGTAAATAAAGACATTTAAAAGTGAGTTTACAAATTTATGAAATTGAACCCACAGAATTTATTGCACTATTTTTTCATATTGCAAAAACATAGCCCCACCATATTTGGGTTTTTATGTAGACCTAAAGATAAAGGTTTCCTCAAAGTATTTCGTAAATATATGTGTGTTACTATGGGTGGCAAAGATCAATAACCTCACATACCAAATCTTCCCTGGTATGATGCTTTTCCAGAGAAAACAGATGATTACACCTGCCTTACAGTTGTTTTTGCATGCTTGCCCGAACATTTTGCATAACCCAATAGAATCAAGATCCATCACTAACGACAAACTTTCTTTCTGGTTCCACTGTGACCGCTTTCTGCACCACCTCAATCTCATAGTTCGACATTCTCTTTTATAATATTAGTTAGGATTATGGAATTAAACTTACTATTACTGGGTGTTTCAATTTTTATGTGAGTTAGTATAGTTCCACCCGGCTTTTCCAATAAACGACTTCAAGAAAAAAAACTCATTTTCAAAATCCTTCGTTCCCCTATGTAACTGAACAAGTATAAACACTTCTCTGCTCTTTCAATTACACCTCCGCTGAGATTCATCCAGGTGCTAGAATTTCAATCGTCGCATATTAAATCCAACAAATTAGTTTTTCCTTCCGCTTTCAAATAAAAAAAAATCTTTTACGAACATCCCCTGCCTTACAAAAAAACTGCGAACAAATTGTCTCGGCTTAGAAATACCTGTTCGTTTGCAACGATAGAATTTCATGCTGAATTTCATTCTTAAGGCAAACACGAATGATGGAAAATTCAATATAAGTATATTTTTTCAAATTAATGGCTTCTAACCGTACGAGGCGAGGGGCAAGCTCTGCGTTCGATGTTATTTATGTCAACAGACCGAAAACGATAAGGAATACATTTAACTATGAACTTCCGATACAATTTGTGCCTGGTTCCAGCTATGGTGAAAAGTGACTGCGTATAAATTCGCAAAGTCATTGGTATCGGAAATGATAGATCGCATTAGAAATATGCTCGGATCGTTTTTTTTTTGAGTTACGATTCACGCAAATGGAAGTTAGTTATTCGATGGAGATATTAATGGATTATGTAAACGTAGGTGACGTAAAATTTATCAAAAGAAATATTTAAATGATGTTAGTCTAATCAACATTTTGCTGAATGGGTACGTCCAGAGCAACTAAGAGACCTGTTTTTACAAATTCCAATTAGCTTTAAACATGATGGTTGAGCTTAGTATGGAGTTTGTAAGCAAAAATCTAATAACCGAGGCTTCCCTTGCGTTTATGTTGATTTTATTAACTAATTATGGTTGTTGGTCAATAGAGGTAGAGATTAAATAGTTACTAAAAGAAAAGAATTCACTATATAAGTTCTACCTCGCCGCTTACTAAAGACCCACCTCCACCTTACCAATTACCAATTAATTAACATCTCGTATTAATTTCTGATATCTATTAGTCTGATTATACAAAATCATATCGTGTTGTAAAAGGTGCTCAGCACCATCTATCGATTTGTTATAGTACTAAACGAAAAATCCTTACACTATACAATACCAAACTTGTTACAATTTTTTCAATTACCTTAAAGTGGTAAATGGACAAAGGAGAATTAGTTAAAAGTAATCATTATAACATAGAATTTTTAGGTGCGATTTTTTCATAATAAATAGTTTTATTTATTTATTTATCAGAATGTTTACAATACTTATACATTAAGTATAATGTAATAAACCCTGCAGAGGTAAACTCAGTTACCTGTTCGCAGGTCTGATAATCTTAACACTAACCTTAATGATAATTTCCTATAAAATCTTATTAATAATATCTTACAAATTTAGTGTTGTTGAAATATGTGATACTAATATATACTTTAAAGAATTAGAACTTGTATCGATTTCTCCCTATATAATTTACTATCCTGCTATTTGAAATTTTAAATATTAGCCAAGATCCATGGTTTTATTTTCTTTTTGACAGTGTTAAGGTTTTTTAGAGTTTTCAAATCATTTGGTAGGCTGTTGAAAACATTAATAGCTTTAACATAACTATTTTCACTGGTTATAGTTTTATTTCTTTTTGAAATCATAATACTTCTATTTATTGTAGAACTGCTGGATTTTATAAATCTTATTTTAAACGTGTCATAACAGTATTTAAGAGACTCAAAAGCAAAGATTTGTTTCAGATTTAGTGTTTTTTTTTCAATAAAAGTTTGGTTTTTATATATAGTTTTCAGGAGTTTATTTTTTAAACGTTGTAATAAAACTGTATGTTACCATAGCAGATAATACTATGGCAAAGTGCATAGTATAACATTATCAGCGAGTCTCTCAACATAATTTTGGCCATTTTCCGAAATCCAAAGACTAAGTATTTTGTTTTATTTATTAAATATTCTACATGCGTGTCCCATCGCATTCTATTGTCAAAACAAATTCCTAAGTATTTACAACTTTCTACCCTTATTTTTTTGGTATTTATCTTAATATTTATATGGCGGGGAACACTATTGCAGTAGTTTCCGAATGTCATGAAAACCGTTTTATCAACATTTAGAGACAATTTGTTTAAGGCAAGCCATCTATTTATCAAATTAAGGTAGTAATTCATTTGCGTTTCCACTGCGTTCCATGTTTTTCCTGTTGATATCACAGCCATATCATCAGCAAAAGATAATATAATTCCCTCTGGTATATCAACTAGTAGGTCATTTATATATAAAATAAATAGTAGGGGACCCAAGATGGTACCTTGTGGAACACCTGTGTTAATTTTACTGAAACCACTAGCTTGAAATGAGTTTGAACGCACTTCCTCTAATTCCATACCTGTATAATTTATCTAATAATATTGAATCGTTAACAGTATCAAAAGCTTTGGCTAGGTCAAGGAATGTAATATCAAGTTTTTCATAAATTGTATTAGTAATAAAATTTAGAGCCTCTTTTGTACCAGTATTCTTCATGAAGCCATATTGCATTTTTGATAAGATTTTATTCTTTTTAATGAAATCGAGTAGGTAGTCTGTGGTAGATAATTTTTTCAAAAATTTTTGCTAAGTTTGATATCAAGGATATTGGTCTATAATTTGCGATATTGTCCCTATTATTAGCCTTATAGATTGGTGTAACATCAGCTAGTTTGAGTGCCCCAGGCAAAATTGCTTTCTGTATACTTAAATTTATGATGTGAGCAAGTACTTCTATATTATCATTTTTAATTTCAAATTTCCTATAATATTTGTCACTTCATAATAGTTTGTGGGTGCTAAAAAACAGTATTTGTGTCGTTGTGGGTAACTTAATGTCCTCATTTTGTGGAATTTTGATTGCTTTGCTAAGCCAACATTACAAAAATATGAATTCATCGTATTTGCTATTTATTGCAAAATTTACTCCAACCCTACATAAGTTTTAAGAAAAAGTAGCATATCCAGAGTGCCATTTATGTTTATACCAAAGTGCAGGCGTGAAAACGTAAAAACAAACAAATAAAATCAATTTACTGTAATAAGCAAAAAATTTTTAAAAAATTAACCAACTTCCTAATTGAACTAAATAGCTAAAAATAGTTAAGATACATAGAACACTACACAATAAGCGGAGTGTGTCCCTGATGTTGTTTTAGTCCTATATTCATGGTCGGTGATTCTGTCCTATGTAAAAATTTTGCCTACCTTCTATTAATTTATTATTAATTTTGGCTCTTTCGTTAATATTCTTCATGATTTCTTTTATTGTTGCGTCCCGAGTTATTCTTGGCCTTCCTCTTCACCTTTAGCTTAACACACATTCTTGACTTGTCTTCTATTCTGTAGTACGTTCCTTGCAAGTCTCCCCACCAACTAATTACTTTCTACATAGTCATTTTTAGATTCTATATTTAATTTCTTTCTTATATCATCGTTTCTTATCCTCTCTTTAGTTGAAATATATAGTACTCATCTTAGTTATTTCATTTCTTCTGCTTTTTTATTTAGATTCCACATCCAAACCTAAGTCTTGGCCTATACAGGGAGTAAAAAAAAATTACGAAAGACTTCAAAGATGTGATTCCTCGAGTCATTTTATGACGAAAACTTCCTATGAACATATGTTCGCAATCGCTTCGTTACCAATGTAGAAGGCGTTGAAATGTTCAGACTTTTCCAGTTTTTTCTTCAATCTACTAAAGTTTTGGAGATATCTAGTTTAATTTTGGAGAATTAATGCCTCTATAAAGTCTTCATAATAAGATCATAGAAACGATCATGAAAATTTACAAGGTGGTACTTCTTCTCTTATCGCCTGTTCTTTCTGCCCCTAGAACTTTATTTAGTACGCCCCTGGCAATTGACTAAAATTGTAGAAAAATTTCTTGTGAATTTTCTTTTTTGTTTCTAGCCTTTTTAGGGTTCCGTATATACAATATACGGATACCCTTATAATATCACTCAGGATTTCTGCCTCTGTCACATCACAGCAATTCTCTCCTAAACTACTGGACGGATGAGGTTGAAATTTGGTATCAATGTATAGTTTGGGGACCCGATCAGGAGTACATATCGTAAATCAAGATATTTTAATTTTAGGGGTACTTCTGGGGGGAAAAACTAAAAAAATCTCCGAAACTACTGAGCCTAAAATTTTGAAAAAAAATAGGAAATATAGAACGTTGCCCGAACTTTACAGGAAAAATAAAGAGAAGCCATTAATATTAATTTTGGGGGGCAAATTATAGAATTAAATAAAAATTTTAAAATAAAAAAAAATTCAAACGCATCATGTAATATATCAAATGAAAGGTCGCATTCTGAGGAACACAAATATATTTTTTTCATAATAAAAAAAATTATTCAAAAAGATATTAACGAAAATATACCAAAATTTACCCATCCCCCCCTTTATCTCCGAAACTATGACACGTAAAGTTTTGAAAAAAATTAGAGGTATAGGTTCTGACCTGAAATTTACTCTACTTTTAATTTTGGGGGGCAAATTACAGAATTAAATGGAAAATATAAAATTAAAATCGTTTCTAACCCATCATGTTATATATCAAATGAAAGGGCTCATTACGA
Organism: Octodonta nipae; assembly: GCA_034190945.1. Lineage (NCBI taxonomy): Eukaryota > Metazoa > Arthropoda > Insecta > Coleoptera > Chrysomelidae > Octodonta > Octodonta nipae. Next base: position 11,346,226 of record CM067222.1, read on the forward strand.
AGAAAACAAATATATTTTTTTCATATTTTTAAAATAAATTAATTAAAAGATATTAACAAAAATATAACAAATTTTACTCATTGCCCCCCTTATCTCCGAAACCATAAGCTGAAATATTTTGAAAAAAAAATGGAGGTATAGCCCCTCACCTGAACTTTACTGGAAAAATAAGGAGAAACCCCTAATATTTATTTTGGGGGGCAAGTTATAGAATTAAATGGAAAATATAAAATTAAAATTGTTTCTAACCCATCATATTGTATATCAAATGAAAGGGCTCATGATGAAGAACAAATATATTGTTTTCATATTTTTAAAATAAATTAATTAAAAGAAATTAACAAAAATAATAAAAAATTTACCCATCCCCCCCCCCTTATCTGCGAAATCATAAGCTGAAAAATTTTGAAAAAATGAAAGTATAGCCCCTCACCTGAACTTTACTGGAAAAATAAGGAGAAACCCCTAATATTCATTTTGGGGGGCAAATTATAGAATTAAATGGAAAATAAAAAATTATAACTGTTTCTAAAGGGTCATGTAATATATGAAATCACAGGGCTCATTATGAAAAATACAAACATATTTTAAATTTTTTTTTAATGAATATTTTAAAATATATTAAAAAAATATTTTAAAAAATTACCCATTCTCCCCGTTATTCCCCAAACTATAAGACCTAATTTTTTTTTGTTTATAGGAAAAATATGAAAAAAATCCCTTATTCTATTATTTGACCCCCAAATAATAGAATTAAACGGAAAATAACTAATTAGAAAACCCCCATAGTAATTTAAGGGACAAATTATACAATTAAATGGAAAATAAAGATTCAAAGGCATCATGTAATATATCAGATATAAAAGGCTCATTATGTGAATTATAAATATATCATATTTTTAAATCATTTGTTTAAAAGATATTAACAAAAATAATAAACCTCGACTTAATACCCACTTTAGAAACTACACTATTTAAATTTTGAAAAATATATTTTATTTGTATTTTTTAATAATTTGAATAACAGATTTAATAATTTATAATTTAAAACTTGACCTATTTTGCCCTTTATCTTCCAATCTACAGAGCCTCAAAACTCAGACAGTAAATTATAAAAGACTTCTCTGAAAGTTTATTAATAAAGTAAAACTCTAATGTTAATTTTTGGGGGCCAAATTAGAAAATTAAATACATATGTATTCTGATAAAAATCAAGCGAATCCTGAAGCAGATAAAATAAAAAGTATATATGTGGAAAATCAAAGAGTATATTTTTTATAAATTTAAAACGCTTCAAATAGTTGATGGTGGAAGCCATTACTTTGTGATATACTATCATTATGATTGTAGAAAAATGAATTACTTTGTTTTATATAACTAATTTATTTATTTATTAATAAATAAATAAACATAAAAACCGTGACTAGTTTCGACAATACTATGTTATTTTCAAACGGAAACAAATTCATGAATGACGACAAAACATTTTGAAACAGACCGAAAGGGTCTTGTCTACAACAGTAGGTATGTGTTAAATTCTCGGAAGGATTACATAAATATGGCATTTTTGTGTATAAGAATATTGCATAGAAACAAAGTGGTAAACTAATTAAGAAAATTTAAATATATCTCTTTTGATTATTACTTATTAAAAATTTCAAATAGGATGCTATTTTTAAAATCTACCTGCTCGTTAAGTAGTAAATTGCAAGAAACGGAATTATTATGGCTTTTGTAAATTTCTATGTTCTCAAGTGTTTCAATAAATGGCTTAAAATTGTTATAGTGAATGATCTCTGTTTCTTGTAATTTAGGAAATGTATGCCCTGTATTAAGAAAATGATTTGCAAATGTTGAATCAGTTTTATTTAATCTAAAGGAACGTAAGTGTTCAAGATATCGAATATTGAAATTTCTACAGGTCATACCATTATACGCTTACTTTAAAAGATATTAGGGTAAATACAAGAAAATGCACTCATTCCCTGCTTGTCTGAAACTGGAATATTAGAATCTTGAAGGTGGTACGGAACCCTAAGTATGCAAGTCCAACTCGCACTTGACCAAATTATTTTCGTATCTGTCACTGCTATAAATATATGATCAATTTCATGTGCACAGTAAAAACAAACACTCCTTCTGTGATGCAAAATGGCTATTTTTATTTCAAAATCATTAAAAAAACAAGTTTATCTAACTTTGAAAACGGAGAGATCAAATTAGGTGCTCAAAATGTCCACATCCGGCCATTAGATATGAGTCAAGACGTCGATGCATAGATCTTCGTATTCTATTAAAAATCCCAGGAGAATCTTGAATAACTCTACAAGAAACAATAAGGTTGTGAACTAGCTGGCCGTAATTGGGTTCCACCCGACCTATCTAGAGATCTGGATACGTTTCGTTCACATATTGGCGTGCTCTCATACTAAAATGGGCAGGAGCGTCATCATACATAAGCCACCTAAAGGAATTGGAACAAGTAAAACTGGCAGCTATTCGGTTAGAAACTGAGTGTATGTATCTCCTTTTAATGTAGGTTGCAGGACATGTGGGCCAATTAAGTGATCTCCAATAATTCCAATCCACACGTTTAATGCAAATAGTTCCTGGTGGTAAGCTTCAACGATAGCATGAGGATTTTCTTCCGCCAATATATGTGGTTGAGGTAGTTATTAACAATGGCTTCCCTTAAAAAACTTGCTTCGTCCGTTAATAAAATATGCTTAAAAAATTCTGGGTCTGTCTAATCATATCTAGCATCCAAACTGTTCTTTTAAGATGGCAATTACATATCATATGATCAACATGTGGCTGTTAAGCAATTTTCTTAGTGCTGGTATCGGGTTGCTGGGCAAATAAATTAAGTACAGCTACTTCTAATGCTGGTCTTCTAATATCCCGTTGGCGACCACAATCAAGTTTTCTAGGTTTGAAGCTACCTGTCTCTCTTAGTTGTTCATAAAGTCGTCCAAACAAAGTGTGATGATAAGCTACACTATGAGGATACATTGCATCATATCTTCTCAACGCTACCAAGAGAGACCATAGACGAAATGCATATCAGCCATTGCTGCGTCTGAATAAACCGCCATATTTTGAAGATCATGTGAAATACCAAAGCTTCTTTCAAATTGGAAGAACTTGAAAGAAGCTTCGTTATTTCACATGATCTTTAGAATTTTTAGTGGTACCCTGTATATATCAAATTTGCGGTAAATTCCCTTAGTTACGTCAGTTTGTTTGTTAGACATTAATGTCAAATTGTGATTTACTAAATTTGTCATTACGAATTTTTAGTTTTTCTTGTTCATTTGTGTTGTTATACCATTGAAAACGGTGTCTGATTTAGACCTTGAAACGTTTGGACTATTTGAAATATATAGACTTTCAAGTATATTTGGTGTTATTCCCAAAGAACTTACAAAATATGACTGAGTAAGTATTTTCAATACTTTTCGAGTGAGCTATCACTTCCCTATTTAAAATTTTTTGGGCGTGTCACTGTTACCGTTACGTTTTCTGTTACGACTAGTAGCACTGGCGGAGGGGGGTGGGGGTGAGTGGCTCAAGCCCCCCAAAAAATCACTAAAACTATTTTAGTGTTTATTTTGTTAAAACTTCCTAAAGCTACCTTCAGCGGTGGGAAGTCACCTCCACACGAGGTCAAGTGCCCCCACATCAACGAAGTCAAGCCCCCGTACCAATTACAATCTAAGATCTCCACTACCTAGTATACAACCGTATTTTTACGAGATTTCATCCAATGGTTCGTGGAAGCGACATTCCTCCGATTTTACGGGGAATTCGGGATTTGGCTTAGCTTTGATGTATCTAGTCTTGTCTCGGCGGCTCTTTGACGGTCTGGAGAATTCCGAGATGAAATATATAAATACGGAGAGCTGAGGATTTATTCATTCAGTATTCGACTGCCGTATAGCTAAGTAGAGATAAATTGTAACTAGTTCTGTGAGTAGATAGGCTATACAGGTACGGGAACAAAATCGACCAAAAATACATGTAAATTCCCATAAGAGATTCTAAGGTCCCAAAACCACGAAATTGAACCAAATTTACCCCCTCCACTCCCACTTCGGCTGGGGGTGGTCTGCTCGCGGGTCCTTCAGGAGATTCGACGGGCGTCGTGTCGGGGGCGCGTTGTCGTGTGTCGGGGCACAGGGATGGCGTTGTGTCAGTTGGCGTCGGGTTGGAGGCGCGGGTAGCGTCCTGACGTGAGGTCGGGGAACGGGGAACGATCGGTCGAGCGCACTGGCAGGGAATGCAGGCTTGAAACCGGGGCGCCTGGTTGGTTTAACGAGCAGTTGCATCGGGATAGCGAAACAAATCGAGGGTAGTTCTCGGATTTTGTGACGTGTTCGAGTCGTAATTCGAAGACTGATCGGTAGCTGCGCAAGAATGGCAACTCGTTCGAGTCTCTGCTTTCGTCGGCTGAACCAGGGCCTCGAGGATGCCTAGTCCGGGCGTTAGATCTCTTAATATAGATAATTCGGCAATTTATCCAAAAAAAATGTTTGAAAATGGCATATTAAATAATCAATCAAATATTTGGTCATGATATTAAAATATATTTCTGCGAAGGCAATAACAACAAAGATAATAGAATTCGAACAAAACCGCAAGGACCGGATGTTGTCTTATAGTCAGTGTGATATAAAAATTAAATAATTTGTAAGAAACAATGCAATTATAGTGTTAAACGCAAAAACAAGGAAATTATATTATAAAATATCGCTGAGAACCGATAAGTGGATGCGGTTTGCCTGCATTGAAAAGACAATGTGTGTTGGTGATTGTAAAAAATAAATTAGAAAAAAATGAGCCTGATTTTGAACCGTTGGCTGTTCGTAGGATTTGTAACACCAAAATACGTTATCGAAAAAATAGGGTGTGATAGAACTTCACTTTGCTGACTGGGAAACATATAAAAAATTAATACCGTTGGGAATACTGTTACGGATATTCGTTGGAACAGGGACGCTACAAATGGGGTAATGATAGAAATGATAGAGGAATGCTAGAAACAGGAATGCTAGAAACGAGAATGGCAATGGTTAAGACTGGAGGGTAGTCAGCAGCATTGTTGGAATGATAAAAAGTTGCAATGTTGCAATATAAATGTTAAAGTAGTGGAAATAAATTAGAGTGAGCTGGACTGTGTTTATATATAAATCCAAGAACTGAACTGAACCCGTGTGCGAAAATAAAAACATAACAGTATTGTTACCCTCCGTTCAAAAAATACGAGGAAAAAGGATATTTTGACTGACACTGTAAAGATTTTACAGGGCCTTAGACCCGATAATCTTATAATTGAGTAAATAAATAAATCTGAAAAGCTAATATTTTGAAAAACAGTTTGTTTTTGTTTTAAAATATAAGGGATCTTACAGGCATCCCTCGTAAGCATATAAATTAAAACCCGCAACAACGAAACGACAGAGAATATTAGCAAAAGGGATTTTGAGTACTAAACGCTAAAACTTCTGAGCGGTAAGCTTGACTTATTCGATGCTCTAATGAGTCTTAGTTTCTCTAACGCGCCTGTTTTTTACGAGAGAGATGAGACAATAATTTACCCTTATTTGGGGGGTGAAATGTTTATTTATTTTAATGGAACGCCTTCTGGTGTTTCGCCTGAAGAAATATAATGAAGTAATTATTTTTTGTCACTGCTGTAATAGCTGTTATACATTTTGGTATTTCCTGAGACAGCTATTGCAGACTAAAGCACATCCACAAAATATGGGCTCCAGCGTTCCGCTGTCGGGACACATATTGATATAAATTACTTCTCACTGAAATATTAGTAAAAAAATGCGAGACTACAGTGAAAAAATGAATTGTATTCAAGAAAATCATACGTTTATATTCTTCAGTACTTGCGTAGAAATAAGAAATTATTTTAAATTAATTTCTGTTCATGACATCAGAAGAAAAAATATACAAATCTATGCTATAAAGGCCGCTGAGATTTAATAGTTTTTACTGATAACTATTGGATAGAGAATTATGAGACTTCAAGAATGGACTGGCATTGTTTGTGACGAAATATCGATACAATTATTCAGATCCCAGCAGCTTCCCAAAGCTTCTCACAATTGGTATATTCGTCGAAATACCTTGGAGAACAATACATCATCAGTTTTGCTATATAACCATATTTTTCCTGAGAAAATTACTTTTTAAAACCCTCTCATTTACCTAACGAATAATTTTATTTTTATAAATTTATTATTTTAATTATGTTAATAAGTATATAAATTCACAAGGTACTCAAACATGATTTAAAAAAAAATACATCAAACCAAAAATCTTTATTCGGTCTGTTAAGCAATAAGTGGTGCCACCTAGTTTGTCTAATTGTACTTTTTTAAATAAATAAATAAGCGGATATTTATAGATCGACCTGTTTCACCGATGTATACTACCCCACATGAGATGGAATAAACACCCTTGGATGAAAGAGGGTTTTGGATAGTGGTTTATAGACTATTAGACTTGAGAGGCTTTCCAGTTCTCCCTCCATAAGCACGAGGTGAAAACAGTCTTGAAACCAATATCCAAAATCTCACAAAGGATAAACAAAATCCTCTTTCATCCAAGGGTGTTTATTCCATCCCATGCTCGTGTGGGGCAGTATACATCAGTGAAACGGACCTTCTTTCAAACTATGCTGTAGCTGAACATCATAACGAAACGAGCCACCACATCCTCTTCGACAGCTCCTCTGGCGTGGCCAAATCTCACCAGAAAATTCCGAGAGGCCGTCAAAATCGCCAAAAATCCCAAGAATTTCATCCGAGACAAAGGTTTTGAACTTTCGCCAATATGGCAACCCTGCATTCACATTTCAAGACAAATCTCATCAACCAAATAAATCCCTTACTTTACCTACTAATAAAATCACAACCATAAAACAATCCAAAATAATTCATTTAAGTACCTCCTACCCTTCTTTTATTTGGAATTTCAGGGGGCCAATTATTATTTCATCTTTTGATAGATCCAAAGTGTTAGTCATTTGTGCTTCAGCATGACAAACTCAACAAAGTGAAGTTTCAAAGTGTGTTTGTGCGAAAAAGACGGAACGAATGTGTTCGCCATAAGGTAAGTAACATTTGTATTTTATCACCCTTGAAAAAGCCCCTTATAGGTGTGGACTTAACGTCGGAAGACTTTTTTATATGTTGGTTCAAATGTATAAATAAATTAATTCGAAAAAATGACGCAGTCCAAATCCTGAAAAGCAGAACCACCTATGACTCTGGCCGCGAAAACATACATCCAAAATAGGAATGTTTTTTAAAACTATCAATTTTGCCCATCTTTAGAAATTACTCAACAATACAAAGCCCTAGTGTTGTCAAAACAAAACAAAACTCGAATGCGAATGAATGCTGCCACTTTACGGAGTTGTTGACATAAGTGAAAGTCCCTCTATTCGAAAGAGGCATCATGAGAAATAGCTGTCGTTTGCTGGCGTTCGACACATGCTTACCTTACAACAGTTTTACATTCAAAATATTTCAATTTCTGGAAAACTAGGTGCATATAAGGTCACGTTAAGAAACATGAAAAAAAACACGCAGTATACCCCTCGTATTCTGCAAAACTCGTTAATGATAAATGATCTCATTCAAATCTGCTCCGTTACGTAACATTTTGCAATGCCAGCGTAATTCTTCAAAAGGAACTCAGTATTTCCATCCTCAAAGGGACACATTCTTTTAGAGGTCGAACGCCCCACTCGACAAAATCATTTTTAATACCATTACTTGAATAAAACCTTTTCTAATCCCCTTTAATATATGAATGTGTCTATTCATCACGAACAGGACCACCCATATAAGAGATTAAACCGTTCCAATTTTAAAGCGAGACCCGTACTCATCGTGACACCGGAAGTTTTGAAAAACTCCTGGATATTCGTTAAATATTATCGCAGCGTTCAATCTCTGGAGCTGATTCATCACTCCACGTACTGTGGAGAAACTCCTTTTCAACTTCCGATTCAGTTTTGACCATCTCGCTCGCAGGATCTTCAGTTATAAATCTGGATGGGTGGTGGGGAAAGGTGCGGCCCGGCGGCGGCGGGCGTGAGGGCTCTCGAGGAGTACACAAAGAGCGGGCCAAAGAGAGATTTATCAGAATGTTTGCACGAGGAAATGGACAATTTAGACGCGACGAATATAATCGGGACGGGTTTTTTTGTCAGGACAAACGGCTCAAAAGTTTCGATAAGGTCCTCTTGTACGGAGGAATTGTGAGTTGGAGAGTTGGCAGTATCGTTTGTTAGATAAGTAAATATCAGTAGGGAGTTGGTGCGATAGCGTTCGGAAGTTTTTAACGATGACACTCCAAGTGACAGTGGTGATAAAGTCAGAGCTTTTCAACGTGTCGGTATTCGTAATACCAAATACCATAACCTTCTAATAACAAAAAAATACAGACAGTTCTCTGTTATAAATTTATATATTATATAAATTACTCCGACAATTTTTAAAAAATTCATAAAAAAATAATCTCATTTTTAAACAAACTAAATAGAATCACGAATTTGCCTTCATCAAAAATTCAAAGAATAAATATGCAATTCATCAATATTTAAAAACAGCAGTAAGGGCTATGCATTATCACACTATTATTAATACGTACTAACTAAGTACTAAACGCACTCCCCTTTTTCGGGCTTTATTTTGAAAGGAGTGTAATGAAACGTATACAATTCGAAAGGTAATTTGCCGTAGAAGTGCAGAATATATAAAGAATCTTTATTTATTTCTTTTAAAATAAGTAAATTAAAGTTAAATTATTTGAGAAGGCGCCATCTATGAACAAGTAGTTTAAGCCTTAATCAATTCCAAATTTGACATTGAGATAATTGGGAACAGTCGACAGTCAATCGATATCGTTATAGGATATACAGGATGTTCATAAATGTTATATGGAGCCCACAGCTATTACATATGCATATTTAAGCCCATAAGCAGATGCATATATAGAGCAGATGTAATATAAGGTGATAGGAATTGTAGTTATACAGAATTATTATAAAAAAATGTTAAAAAAGGAAATGATTTATTGGGTAGTTACAAAAGATAGTTTAAAAAATTTATAAATAAAAAGATTAAATACGGTGGTTCTTAGGCAGTCGAATATATAAAATGGTTAAAGTGGAATTACAGTTTTACCGGGGCTCAAAAAATGTTAAAATACATTATGCTTGGTCCATTAGCAGTTGCATATACAGGGTAGTTAAATTACAGTCCAGAGTAAAATTATAGTTACATAGGGTAGTTATTCTGTTTTCTAATTATTCTATTCTTAGCTGAATTATTTAATTTTAAGAAATTTACTGGTAACTAAATTTTTGTATTTAATTTCCATTTACTGTCTCTGCCATAATAAATTAAGAATTACGAATTTTAAAACAAATAAATCTATTAATACAATATGAAAAAGTAGTTGAATTTCATTACTTATTAACTCTGAAGACGCGAGATGTAAGACCGACATCTAGGATTTTTCGAAAATCCTAGATGTCGGTCTTACATCTCGCGTCTTCAAATTTAACGAAATGTTTCAAATACATAATGAAGTGTTCGAGAGGACATTCAATTGTGGGAAGCGCAACTGATGAAGTTTCCCTAACCAGAAACAATATATATTATATTTATATATAATATATATTGTCTTGAATACAAAGGAATGACACCTCGAAGAGAGTACTTATTAACTCAATAGGTCGAATTCGATATACTAGACCACTCAAAGATAATAACTAAATTAGAAAACTTATAAAAAACTACCTTTAAGATAGGACTCAAAAAACAAAAATTGGAAATTCTATAAGATCTGAAGCTACAATAAACATTATGGTGCAACAGGACACGATCTAGAACCAGTGCTTCTTCTAATATATACAAATAATATCTCTCAAATAATCTGTTATACAGATGACACTATGCTAATGAGTACCGGAAAAACTTCCAAAAAGAAGAAGGTTATCAATTCATCGTCACGTTTTTTATGTATGTGATTATTCAAAATCGGCTTGGGCAAATTTGATGATTTAAACAGCATTGAATTAAGAAATATTACAGAAAGGTGCCATATAATTTTGTATAACGTAAGACTTACGGTATTCCAGAAAACAGAATAAACCATGATTAAGGGACTACATGTCAGTGAATTTCAAAAAATCTACACTGTTTTCTCTAAAACCAGTCAACCAATTTGAATATTTTAAATCGTATTCTACAAATAGCTTGACTCCATATAATTATCTATAACCTAAAACATACGTTTTTATGAAAATCGTAAAAATATTTGCAAAAACACGGTAAACATTAATGTCAAATTTTCATCACAAACATCTAGGTTAAATGTCAAGATATGCCATGAAAGTATATCGTACCGGATGTTTTCATTGCAGTCGAGATAAATGGCACAAAATATTCCATTAGTGTATCGAAATAAAAACTTTTTAGGTGACTGATGTTTTCTATATGGTATACGATGGTAGGTGTGTTAGTGCATCGCAGTTAAACAGGTGGGTTCAAACAATCTTATAAATAAATGTGATATTGGGTGGTACATAGGCAGTTCCATATATAGGATGGTTGAAATATGAGGTGAAATGGAATTAAAGTTATACAGCGTGGTTCAAAAAATGTTGTATTGGGTGGCATATAAGTAGTTGCGTCTACAAGGTGGTTGAAATAAGAGTGAAGTAAAACTATAAGTACACAGAGTGGATAAAAAAACTTAAATGAGCATATGTAGTAAGGATATCCGAGTTATAGGGCAGAGGGTACAAAAAATGTTAGAAGCAGTTGTATATACAGGATGATTAAAATATAAGGTTGAGTGGAATTATAGTTATACAGGATGGTTAAAAAAAATCATATATTGTGTAGAACATAAATAGTTGCTTATTCTTGGCATTTTGGGCGAAATGATATTCTAGGTATATGGGGTGATTTAAACAATAGAAAATTAGGGCAGTTGCAACATCGTGTAGAGTTGAATTATAGTTGTACAGGGTGATTCAGAAAATAACAATAATTTTTAATGTGTGACCAATACACAGAAACATATACAAGGTGGTTGCAATATAAGGTGAATTAGAATTACACTTATAGAAAGTGGGCCAAACAATATAACAAATAAAAAAGTTTAAAAAAATAGTGAGAGGGGGGAGATAAGAGTCATAGAATTGTCCCTTATGAGGTAAAAAAAAGAATATGACAGAAAGTAGTTATTGATTGCACACGGTTTTTATTTTAAGCCAGCCATTAACTTCATTTTTTCTCAAAACCTGAAGAGTCAGCATAGGAATTTGAGAAACTTCACGCCCAGGGTAGTGTTAGGATGTCCATGCTTAAAGATTGCATAAAATATTTAATACATTTTATTTTCAAATTTTTTGTTTTGTTCTTGAAAATCAAAATTTTATGAGTACCAAATTTGAATATTTCTCATCTTTCCTAAGGAAGTATAAGTCCGCTACTTTTTTAATTAAATTTTTTTCGGTCATAAGCCTTTTATATTTCACCATAGTCTACTTTTAACTTGATACATATAGCTCCTGCTTTCTCCCACTTTTTTTATTCCTTCCAAATCATAAGTTTCGTCAAGGCTCTTAAAATAGGTATTTGTTTCAGTGAATCGTCATTCGATTCAAATCATTTTTTTCAGCTTTAGAGTCACAGAAAACTAAATCTGGATAATATGCTGGGTGGGGTAGAAGCCCAATTTATGGATTTTGGCCATGATTACCACACACGTGGGCGCCCATGTATTGTCTGGATGACACTAAACTTTTCTTCTCAGTAAACAATGCAAACTGATGATGCAGAGTTTTCGTTGCTTTTATCAAGCCTTTCCTCGATAGTTTTACTATTTTCATTCAAATTGAATAGCTATCAAACCCTAAATAAAGCAGGTCCCTAACGTTGTTCAGTTTGTATTTTTCTCATTTTTTGATAAAAATATAAATTAGAGATGCCCAACTATTTTTTAGAAAACCACTTGGTGTATTGTTTATTTATAGATGGTATATGACAGGAGCAGTGTTGCATTTAATTTTACTGCTCAAAATTTGCAAAAAGTGACGCCCTAGTAAATTCAGAGGACAGAGAATGTGATAGAACATGTGATAGATGGAGAAATCAAAGGGTTGTCCTATAAAGACTGCGCCATTCTCGTTATATATGAAACTCTAAAAATACATCTCACAGTATAAAATATGTTCAATAAATACAGGCATATCTGGTTTAAATCTGGATGAGAAATCTCTAGTATATTTTTATTAACTTTACGCTTGTCTGTAGGATTTTAGAAAATATGATTTTATTATACGTTTTTTATTACAATAATATTTCCAGACTCTAGAAACCTTACTTTCACTTATACAGTCTGTGATGATATCGAAAGATTTATCACACCGATTAAGACGGTATTTTTTCCCATTTGCGTACAGCATCCTCACACAAGACCAGTTTTTTCCGCATACGTATCCAACCACGGATTATCATAAAACAGGCGTCCAACTCGAAAGATAAATCAAAAACAAGTGGAACAACCCTTTGGTTTTGGCCCTTTGGCTCAATCTCGCCAAGAGAGATGAGGTATGCAAATTAGAACATGGGGTGAAAGTTCGGAAGACCGGGTAAAAATACCGATTTAAAAAACCGCTAGGTGAACGTTTTTTGACTGTCGAAAGCTGTTCGGGTAGAATTTTGATTAATCTGTGTAATTTTGTCGAGAACTCGGGATTGTTTTAAATTGGTAACTGGATTTTTTTCCGAAGATTTATAGAACCCAAGAGCCTGTATATTATCTTTCTGTTAAATACGAGGGTTTGGTAAAATAAAGTTAATCTCAATCTTATTTAATTTAATTTGTGCTTTCAATCAGGCTCGACAGATCTGATCAAGATCCTATTTTCAGCTCGAATCACGGACTCTGCATACGAACGCAGTAACACAATCTGTTATTTCCCTTATCATTTGCGGGTACATTCAGTAACAATTTTTAACAATAACACAGTTTATTCAATTTTAACAATCACAATTTTCTCCATACAACATTGTTTTTTGAGTCTTACGAAGTTTCTGCAATAGTACTCGTTTCACTAATGTTCAAAAATTACAATTTGTATTTTTGTATTCCAAAAAAATTCTACTTACACAAGCTTTATGAATTTTCATCACATTGTCCTACATTCACGATGCTTTTTTGAACAATGCTGTGTGCACAAAAGGAACTTTTATCCAATTAAACTAGCAACATCTTACAAACGTTTTTCCCAAAAATCTATTACAATTTACTAAACCAATACGACGATTTACTAACTCGAAGTACTAATTAATACTGTTTTTTTCAACGATCTACATTTCCAAAATGCTTTACGAGCTTAGTTCAGAACCAAACTCTAAGAAATTACCATTAAAACTACACAGTCTACAAACTATGCTTCTCGACGACATAATTAGCACATACTTCTTACTACTGCTACGTTACTACACAGGTTTCAAGATTATTTTTTTCTGGGTTCAATATCAAAATTTTGCTGGCAACTGAGCATTGCTACCAACTGACTAATAGTGTTGATGTTAATGCCAGATTACGCTGTTGACTAAACCAACCGTTAGAGTGCGCCTCTACACATCTCTCTTTAGGTACTCGTGGTTATTTAACCCTTTCAAAAGAAAACTTGGTTTTCGAACATAACTCAAGATCTATAACTACAGAGTCACCAGTTATATTTTCATATTCTAGAGGTAAAAGATCAGTTAATCAGAACTAGTATTGCGACAGGAATATTTGAACGACGATGGCATGATATTTTCTTTCTAGGTTGTATCAGGGAGATATTCAGTACAAATTTTTATTATTTATTTTATTAAAGGATATGTCTTGACGACTGGGTTAAAGTTTCATGGCCGGAGTTGTTCTTTATAGGTTCACTAAACTAATTTAGGTCTCTACAGCTCTCGCATCCCTTGTTTTCTGTTGTCATTGCCTTATTTTTATTCTCTGTTAATACTATGCAAATTTCTGTTAGCCTTTGTTGTTCGTAATAACGAGGCCGATATTCACTTCTGAGATGTGTTCCAATTAAAACTTGTTATATACTTCAATATTTCCTACCTTAAGCTTGATTTATTTTCATTCACAACCCTTATCTCTATTGTTGCCAGATTTCCAAGGTTAGAGATTAAAATCATAGAGTTATGTAGAATGCCAATAATACTAATAAGAAATATTGTTTTTCATAAACATGTCGAAAGTACAGAAATGCATCGTTCTCTGTTCAGTTCTTTGACGAGAGCGGCTAAAATTTCGATTTTGTATATTATATTACTGGTTGTAATTTACACAAAGTTTACCTAACAAATGTACTGAAAACTAAATGATCAAGCAGACATCCTAGGTACAAATAGGTATATTATATGTTGTGTATACATATCTGTTGTGGAAAAGTTTCAATTACAAGTATAGACTCGCCAATCACTATATATCAAAACTATTAAAATACTATAAAACTTATGTCATATTTTATATTTTCATGAGCTACCCAAAATATTATAGAGCTGTTGGCATATAATTTAGACATGCATTTCTTTTCATTGACTTTGATATCAACTTGAGTAGACTGAAAGGTGGATAAACTTTGTTCTTCGTTGCTGGGATATAGCTTCCTGCGTGGATTGCTGTAGCTGTGTGGTGGGCACCCTTCGTCCAGTAGCATCAGTGGCGCTGCTTATTGCTTCTTCAACATCTTCCTTAATAGATCTTTCACTCTGATTCGGTACTTAGCGGAGTCTTCTATTAATTCAACTTCACTGCCGGCCTCCTCTTCTTTCCTCAACTTCTTTACCATCACCACCTTGATAATTATATAATTATCTTGTTCCATGGTTTCGATATCATATTCAACCAGTATTACATTAACATCATCATGCTCTCTTTGAATGCTTAGGGATAATTGATACTCTACCTCAAGACCAATATAAAAAACTGTACTAGTCTGTACTATAGTTATGTTAAACTGCTGTTTAGTTTTTGTCTGCTCATCAGATTACGAACTATCAGTATCTGGATCTCGTTGGTACTAGTTGTGCCTTATTTCTTGAACGATTCTTGATTGCATAATTTTTTGTTTGTCAAAAGATATTTGATAGTGAGAGTAGCAATAATTGATTCCATGTTTGTATCAAAATCAAAGTTTCCTTTTAAAAATTTTGTTGTTTCAACAAGATTCTAGTATCGTCTTATTTTACCCTGCGGCCCAGTGTTTAAAGACTAAATTTAAGTTGTGTACTGGTCTTCGGGAAATGTTGAATTAGTGTTTCTTTTTACTTACTTCTAGAGGTCTCAAAATCTCACCGGTATCTATATGGCTACCACAAACACATGGTACACTGAATACGCAATTCTTGGGCTGCGTTACCCGGTATTGTTTTTGTGAAAACAGATTGCATTTTGTTCTCTAAGAACCTAGGTGAAGAAGTCTTTGTGTAATGGGGAACTAGTAATCCAGCCAATTTTCCCATGTTGCTCAAACTACACTTCTTGGTTCATTAGATATTTAAAATATTTATCTGTTACACAAAGTGAGGATAGAAAACCCTTATGAACGAACAAGAAATTACCGTATTATTTCGATCTTCAAAAGTTCTTCGAGCAGTATAGACAAATCAAAAGTATAAAGAAGTTTAAAAACCCAAGGTCCAGCTGCCAATTACTATTATGAAAATAGTATATTTTGTTCCAATATATAAACGATACTTTCTCAAGTCACCTTGTAGACCGAAGAGTGTATCAAATTTGCATATTCTAAATTTAAGGAAAGGTCTGCAAACTCGACGATAAACACAAACAATTCCGCTAAACTTTTATAGAGCGGTAAACACTCGTATTCTGATGCGTATTTGGAAGGCACTTTCAACCCTCGTCAAGTACATCACATATGAGGGCATAATAACATTCAAAACTTATGATTAGATATTGAACAACTTAAATTTCTGTATTTATAATTGAATTTTGTTTGTAAAAAGAGTTTTTATATATGTTTAAAAGTAATAAATACCAGAATTATTTATTATGTTCTTGGAAAATGTTCCTATTGTTATAGGAGTAAGAATAGAAAATGGAATGTTAAAGAAAATTTGAGAAAGCACGGAAGTCCCAACTGGTAGTCCCAAAGAAAAAGGTACCAGCCTTCCTGACCGAAGTAAATAATGGGATTACCGGGGGTCATATGACTATGAATAAAATCTTGTATAAAATTCGCCAACGGTTCTACTGGGTAAATTACTTCGAAGACGTCAGAGCTTGGTACCGGAAATGTGACACTTGTGCAGTCACTAAAGGCCCAAAGACCCGGACCAAGTGCAGAATGCAGCAATATAATGTGGGCATCCCATTTAACAGAATAGCCATTGATGTCGGCGGTCCATTTCCCGAATCTAAGAGAGGATTATTTCAGCAAATGGCCTCAGGCATATGCTATACCCAACCAGGAGGCAGTGTTGATAGAACAGTTATTAAAGGTTTGGTGTCCCCAAGTCAGACGGAATAGTGGAAGATTCAACAGGATCTTGGAACAGCATCTGTCCAAAGTCTTCAGTAATAACCAGCAGGATTGGGATGAGCACATTCCCATTTTCCCTCTGGCCTATCGTTCAGCCGTCCGTAACAGCACTGGACTGACTCCAGCAAGGGTACTATTCGGAAGGAAGCTGAGATTCCCTTGCTAGCTTTGGCTCACCAGAAGTCAACTCCGACAGAACATGCTGGCAATACATAAACTATCCCGAACGCAAATGTTGACACGATATGACCTCAAGGCCAATTCAGTCGGGTTACAAGAGTGAGACAAGGTCTGGCTGTAGAACCCCCAGAGAAGCAAAGGTAAATCTCCAAAGCTCATACCCGCCTAGGACGGTCCATACGAAGTTGTCGAGAGAATCAATGACTAAGTGTTTATTGGGAAATAACACCACACTTTAA
This sequence comes from Octodonta nipae, assembly GCA_034190945.1. Taxonomy (NCBI): domain Eukaryota; kingdom Metazoa; phylum Arthropoda; class Insecta; order Coleoptera; family Chrysomelidae; genus Octodonta; species Octodonta nipae. The sequence goes on from CM067222.1 coordinate 11,363,269, forward strand.
AGGAAATTGCTGTATATTCCAAACGTTTCGGTGTCTAGATCAGACCCAGTTGTCAATGGCTAAGAAACTACGAATTAAAAAGGTACAAAAGGTAAATACTCCAAATCTCATATTGTCAAATATTTAAATTTACCATTGTACCTTAATCCGTAGTTTCTTAGATTGACAACGGGGTCTGATCTAGAGCCCGAAATGTTTGGAATATACAGCAATTTCCTTTAAAGTGTGGTGTTATTTCCCAATAAACACTTAGACATTGAAAAAGATGCCACAAGTATCCTTCAGAAAACAACTAGAATAAATGACGTTGTCTATAGTATTCGCCGGAACCCAACAGCTAAGATGAAGGTGGTTCATTTGGATCAACTAGGTCCCTACCATGAAGAGAATGTATCCGATCGGGACGATCAGAATTAGGGGGCAGTGTTATAAAATTCATTTTACACCGCCCGTGGAAAAATTATCAAACCTTCGGAATTAATCATTCCGACAAAACTAAAAATACCTGGTAAGATGATAAAAAAGGACTATCTTGAAATTTCAATAGATATAATAAAAAGTGGCGGCGTTAAGAAATTTCTTGACGAACGCTTCGCCAACAAAGACATTTATTATTTATTTATTTATTTATTTATTTATTTATTTATTTATTTTGTATTTCAGCCATTACAAATGGATATACACGTCATGACACATAGAAAATTAATTACAATTGTAATGTACATATAAACACATACACACATATATACACATATATACACATATATACCACCCCGGGGTGGTTGTTGGTCCACTACCGGGCGCCTCCCCAGGTGGCGGATAGGGGAACGCTCTCCAGCAATGGGGAGTACTGAGGATTTCCTCAGGGCGGACCAAAACCAGATAGGGGAAGGAACCCCGAAAATAAACCATTCATGGATATGGGTGATAAGGTCAACTTAATACCCCAGGTGGGTACCTCTGCAGAGGATAATCCCACCACCGGTTCCGATCGAGTGAAAGCCTCGGTGGCCGGTGCACGCTCCACGGATTCTGGGGGGAGCGAATTATCACTGGTTCCGTCACATGGTGACAAGAAGAATAAGAACACTGCTAATGGTACAACATCGACCATTAAAACTAGAGCTGGCAGCAAGACACTATTCAGCCAAGTCCTCCAAAAGGCGGATAGTGCAATTGACGCCTCCCAAAGGGCACAACTGAGAGTGGCGCTCCAAACAAATTAGGAGCAAAGATCGATGAGCTCTTGAAGTTCATTGGGCCTAGGCACAATGTACATCATGAGATCAAGAAACTGGCACACGCCATTAAGTCAGATATGACAAATATCAGACGTCAACGACGCGGCCACCTCCTGTAGCGAAACCTGCTACAACACAGACATCGCCAGTAAAGGTGTCAAACACTCAGACACAAGGTGAAAAGCAAAAGGAGGTCCCAAAAGCGGCTGCCTCAAAAGCAGCCAACTCAAACCGACTGCATCAACACCGGCAGCCCCAAAGCAGGCGGCTTCAATAAAAGTAGCCTCAGTAGCAAGGACCTCGCCACCGAAGGCCTCGCCTTCAGTAGCCCCATCAAGTAAGCACCACTAGTTAAAACTCTAAACCGGTGCTACCTAGCAAGCTAAAGCCCGGTAAAGAAGGTTGCCAGAACATCGGGCAAACCACCCAGGCAACAACAAGTAGGGTGGTCAATTCAGAAGCGGAGAGAAACAATGGATTAAAACCCAAGTTTAAACCGCAGACCAAAAAACAACCTTCAAACCAGTCGACTGACTGGCAAGTGGTAAAGAGGAAAAAGGCCCGAGGACCAATAAGCAAAAACCAGCCCAACATTGTACGCTGCTTATAAAGAAAGGCGAGAAGAGCTCCCATGCAGATATCTTGCGAGGTATCAAGAATGATCCCACCTTGCAGGATATAGGCAAAAAAGTCAATAAGATCCGACGAACAGCTAAGGGGGATCTCTTTTGTTATTCGCGAAGGCAGACGCTCAGGAGATGGAGCGCTATTGTAACGCCATCAAGAATGAACTCCCAAGCGGGGCCACTGTACAATCTCGAATACCCCAAATCGAGATTGAAATTAAAGACCTGGACGAGATCAGTACCAAGGAAGAGGTAGTAAACCTGCTCAAAGATAATATCGACGGCCTGGCAGAGATCACTGAGGAGGCAGTGAAATCACTTCGACGGGCATATAGATCAACACAAACGGCATGTTTGTCTCCCAGAAGTCAGGCCAGGCAGAAAGCCATCGCACTTGGAAAGCTGAAACTGCGTGGGGCACAGTACGTGTTCGCGAGAGGATCAGCCTTCGACGGTGCTTCAAATGCTGGCACTTTGGGCACAACGCCCAGGCGTGCAGAGGCAAGACTGATCGAAGCAGTTGTTGTCACAGATGCGGAAGCACCGGTCACAATGCCTCGGCTTGTCAACAACCTGCCAAGTGCTTACTCTGCAAAGAGAAAGATAGTAGGTCAGACTGCTGGCACGTTGCGGGTAGTTGGAAATGTCCGATCTACCAACAGGCGATGAGAGCAGCACAAGCCCGTAAATGAAAGTACTGCAACTCAACCTCAACCATTGCGAAGCAGCCCAAGACCTACTGGTACAGCGGGTGCGGGAATTGGATTGCGACGTAGCCATAATCTGCGAGCAGTACAAAAACTTCGACACCCTGTCCTGGGTAAATGACACAACGGACAGAGCAGCGATATGGGCTTGCGGTAAACTTCCGTTCCAACAACTCCCAAATACCCCCGAACCATGGCTTGTGAGAGCCAAAGTGGGAGGGGTTCACTTCTATAGCTACTATGCACCTCCTAGTGCACAGCTCGAGGAGTTCGAGTTATTCTTGGACACCTTGGCGGAAGATGTACGGAAGCGTGAATCGGTCGCCATCGCAGGAGATTTCAACGCCTGGGCAATTGACTGGGGATGCCGGGAAACGAGCGCGAGAGGACGAGCTCTCCTTGAGACCATGTCTTCGCTCAACCTGGTACTCCTCAACACAGGAGACGTAAGCACATATCGCAAAGGCACAGCCAGCTCCATTATCGATGTGACATTCGTTAGCAGCAACCTAATTAAAGGGGGCTGTGAGTGGCGGGTCGATGAGGAGTTTACTAATAGCGACCACCAAGCTATTATATGGGAAATCAAATCAAATCTCCCAAACGAAGATTGTGTGTCAGTCGTGCGAGGTCACAGCCAGTCGGTTGGAACAAAAATGCTTTCGATGCTGATTCATTCGCCTTGGTTATGGAGCAGGAACCATTGTCAATAGCAACAAGCGCAGAAGCCACTGCCAAAGAGGTAATGACAAGCGTTGTCAAGTCCTGCGATGCATCCATGCCAAGGAGACGGCAGAACAACAGCCGCCCACCAGTTTACTGGTGGAAACGACACGATCTCACAACACCGACGAGAGTGTCTCAAAGCACGAAGGCTGCATCAACGAGCACGGAGACGCGACAGGGTCACAACAGAAGAACTAAGGCTCGACTATGAGATCAAAAGACAACAACTACGAAGAGCCATTCTCTCAAGCAAGAGATCCTACTGGAAGGAATTGTGTGACGAAGTTGACCAAGATCCATGGGGAAAACGTATAAAATCGTGATGCATAAAATCAAGGCCACCCCCATGACATCAACGAACTGCCCCGAATCATTGCACCGCATTGTCACTCACTTGTTTCCTGCGAAGCCTGAGCTACCCGCTTATCCTTCGTGGCAGGTGAGGGACGAAGATATACCATCAGTGACTATGAATGAGCTGATGGCGCGTGCAACCGGCTCCAAAACGGTAAGGCCCCGGTCCAGATGGCATACCTAACATCGCGTTAAAATGCGCCATAGCCAATAGGCCTGACATGTTTCTACACATGTATGAGACCTGCCTAAAGCAAGGGGTTTTTCCGACTAAGTGGAAAAAGCAGAGGCTTGTGCTCCTACCTAAAGGGGAAAGAAACCTCCAGACGAACCGTCATCATATCGTCCCCTCTGTATGTTGGACTCTGCGGGAAAACTCCTTGAAAGAATAATAGCAGATAGGCTGGAGCCCTACGTTGAGCCAAAACTTTCCACCAACCAATTCGGGTTCAGAAGGGGAGATCAACCATCGAGCCGTGACACTCGTTACCAACATCGCCAGAGAGGCTATCTCGGGAAAGAGATGGAGAAGAGGTGGAAAAAAGTACTGTCTAATAGCCACCCTGGATATCAAGAACGCCTTTAACTCGGCCCGCTGGGACCGCATTTGGAGGCTCTTGCCAGGATGGAAGTTCCGCAGTACTTGCGCAGAATGGTTTCAGCGTATTTCAAGGACCGCATCTTGTTGTACCAAACTGAAATGGGCAAGTAGACTATAAGATCACAGGAGGTGTACCTCAGGGCTCTGTTCTTGCCCCCTCTTATGGAACGTAATGTACAACGACCTGCTCCTGCTCGGTCTGCCTGAGGGCGTCAGGCTAGTGGCATTCGCCGATGATGTGGCATTGATCATAGTGCGCAAGCACATAGAGGAGATACAAACAACCTTCTCATTCGCTATAGCCACAATTCAGCATTGGATGCTCGCAGCGGACTTGAGTTTAGCAGAGCAAAAGACCGAAACACTTCTTGTTAGCAGTCGGAAGGCAAGGGAAACCATCACCCTCAAAATAGGGCCCTTCATCAGCTATTTGGGGGTGCTCCTGGACACACGGCTCAACTTCAAAGAGCACATAATCGCGGCCAGCAAGAAAGCAGCTGGGTACAGGGGGCATTATCTAGAATAATGCCGAATGTCGGGGGTCCTAGACAGATAAGAAGACAACTACTGGCAACAGTAACTACTTCTGTTTTGTTGTACGGGGCACCGGTATGGGAGAAATCGCTCGAGCTACCATCGTACCGCCGGAAAATGAAATCAGTCCAGCGGCTCTCAGCGATTCGAGTGGCATCATCCTACCGCACTGTGTCTTACGAGGCGGTGATTGTGATTGCCTCTACCCTGCCAATCGACATCCTGGCTGCAAGGGGACGGCTTTATCGCAGAAAGTTAGAAAAGACCAGATGACAGGAAACAGCGATGAAAGAGCCATGAGTCTAGGGCAATGGCAGGAGAGGTGTGACAGCTCTACTAAAGGCCGGTGGACATATCGATTGATACCTAACATCAGTCGTTGGTCAACCGCCAGCATGGGGAGGTTGGGTTTTACATCACTCAACTACTGACTGGACATGGATGCTTTCGAGCATACTTGCACAGTTTCAGAGGGCAAACTCCCCAAACTGCCCACACTGTACGACGTGGTAGAGGACGCGGAACACGTGTTCTTCTCCTGCCCCCGGTTTCAGGATCAACGTGCTGAAGTGGAGAGGATTCTGGAGACTAATATCGTCCCAGAACAATTGGTAGAAGCCATGCTGAAGGGCCCCCAAGCCTGGAACTTGGTATCAGATTACGCGGAGACTGTCCTCAAAGAACTCCGCGATACGTTCGAGGAGTAGGCTTTAGAGGCTCCCAATGTAAGAGCAGTAAACATCTGCAATAAACCACCCTTGCGAAGTAGTATTGACAAAGAGTGCCGCAGGGGACCATGGTTGTAGGAGAAAGAGGTTAGGGTTTTAGCGGGTATACGGTATACTGGTTTCAATGCAACGATTTACTCTTGCTTGAAGTCATTGCATCGGGAGTCCCGCACGACGGCTAGCACGTGCTAGTTAAGTACGCAATGTATTTCCCCCCCTCTTCGGATAAAAAAAAAAAAAAAAAAAAAAAAAAAAAAAAAAAAATACACATATATACCAATAAGCATTACACAAGTTACACATACATATTTAAAAACAAATTTTAAAAACAAATTTTTAAAACAAATTTAGAATATAATAGAATCTTCTAAATACTCAGAAACAGAATAGTAACATTTTTCTAACAACATTTTTTTTAAGTAAATTTTAAATTTCCTGCCAGTGAGTATTTTCAATTTATTAGGTAAATGATTAAACAATTTTGTGGCAAAAAAGTAGGGTGAATTCTCATACAATGTGGTGTTATGTTTTTATACTCTGTATTCATCATTATACCTAGTAGGGTAATGATGGACACTGGAGTTTCTAACAAACTTATTACTATTGCTTTTTACAAATAAAATACATTTAAATATAAATATAGATGGTACTGTCAAAAGACAGTATTCTATAAATGAAGGCCTACATGAGTCAGTGTAGTTTAAGTTAAAGATTAGACGTAATAGTCTTTTTTGTGCTAGAAATACACGAATAGCGTAAGGAGAACTACCCCAAAGCATGATATTATATGAAAGATGGCAATAAGCGAGGTTATAATAAATGTTTATAAGATAGTTTGTTGGTAAAGTATATCTTAGATTGATTATTGCAAAGTATGCATTGTTTAGTTGTTTGCAAACGTGATTTATATGAGAGATCCCTCTTAAGTTGTCGTTTACATAGACACCCAAAAATTTTGTTTCCAAGTTTGTGTCTACTTCGATATTATCTATATTAAGTCTAAGTGATGGGGTATATTTCCTATTATAAAATGTTATGCCAACTGTCTTGTCAATGTTTAAAACAAGGTTGTTTTTACCACACCAGTTTTTAAAAACTTGGACAATGTGACACATTTTTGCTTGTAATTGCTCAGGGTTCTTTGCTGAGACCGCTATAGATGTATCGTCAGCAAAAAGCACAATTTTTACGTCATGTAAGTTCATATTGAGAGGCATATCATTTATATATAGTAAAAATAAGAGTGGACCCAACACAGACCCCTGTGGAACGCCCATATTTAGCTCATGCATTTCTGAAGTTGTATCATGTATTTTGACACAAATTTCCCTATTTTTTAAGAACGACATGATGAATAATAAAAAATCACCTCTAAAACCTAATCGGTGCAGCTTGACCTGCAACGTGTTCACCCTTGTCCAAGCTTTTGTTCACATAACTATTATGGCATTCTGGCATGTTCTCCAATGGGTATTTAAAGGGCAAGTTCAGTAGTTTATTTTAGGTTTAGTTTATGTGAATTGTATCGATCAGCTGTAGTAAATAATAGTCAATTATTTTTGGTGTAATTAAAGAAATCGAGAGTGAACGTGAATATCTGTGTTAATTTGATTTTGAACCCACGAAATTTATTGCACTATACTTTAGCCAGTTTTATTTTTTTTTTTCGTTGTTGTCAATGATTTTGTACTCGGGAATTTCAGTTACAGATTTTCAGTCTTATCCGAAATAAAATCGTAGTGCGGATGGAGTAACAATGCCTGTTAGGATACAGATGTCAGTGAAGAAGCATCTTAAAAATATTGAAATTAATGACTGTGAAAGTCAAGTCCTAGTCACATTTATGGAAGTAATAAGCACATGTGAACTAGATTATGAATTGATTTTTCAACTTTAAATTTTGTAACTCATAAATTAATATGTTTCTAATAGAGAACAATAAACGGTTTTGAAGAAACTTAGGCGCTCTACAAAACAGGTTTAATTATATTTTTTTCAAAAGTTATTTTAAGTTCAAGTTCGAAAGATGCATGTGGTGCAAAAAAGATTAAATTTTAAAGTTGAGGGCTGAAATTTTGACGTTAATTTTTTTTGTCATCCTAAATAATATTTGAAGTACCCCATTAAAAAAACAGTTGATTTTTGGCATAGTCTAATACATACCCTGAAGGGAGTTAGCTGTCGCACCAAAGAAATACAAATACCGCTCGTCATGGCATTCACAGACTTCGTGAGAGCATTCGACACCATATTACCAACGTTAAGAAATAAATAATCCATGCTCTGAGTTAGATAGGTTCAGAAAAGCCTTAGAAAAGTTGGTCAATATATTCAGGAAAATCAGAATATCTGAAGAGTGTCCCGAGTACCAAAGAAAAACAAATACCGCTCTCCATGAAAGCAGTCGACACCAGATTACCCATGGTAGTAAATAAATAATAAGTTATCTAAGTTAGATAGGTTCAGAAGAGCCTTAGAAAGGGAATCATACAAGGACTTAATATCATCTGAGACTTGCAGAAGATTACCAAAAACTCAGATGAATTCCATTAATCTCAATTTCAATAACTAAATGGATTTCACGATAATGTAAGTAATGAAAACAAAAAACAAGAAACTATACAAGAACTACTAGAGATTCAGAATTTCAGGATATCATAAGAAATAATAAAAATGTTTCTAAAAATAGTGATATAAGTCACGTTATACGTACCATTAAATATCTTTGTATATATAAATCTTCTGTACGTGTGTTAGTCATTGAACTCCTCCTAAACGGCGGGACCGATTTTGATGAAATTGTTTGTGTGTATTCCAGGGAGTTTGAGGATGGTTTAGATTCACAATACTGTCAACTAGATATTGTTTTTTTAGTTAAATTATTTATTTAAAAATTGTTGTTGATGTTAGCACAACTTACATAGGATCCGGCAGACTGCGCTGTAGTCGCTGTGTCAAATATTCAAGAGTGTGCTTTAGTTTCAGTTACGTCTGATAGATGGCTCTCAGATTATATTGTTACAGCTAATTTTTAAAAGTTTACATGGGACAGGACAACGTCTGTCGGGTCCGCTAGTTTTCTATAAATCTTAATGCAGAAGAAAGAAAATATCATGGACAGCATAAGCAACACTAAATAACGAAACCGTACTAGTGAAAAAAATTAAGCATTGGGAACGATTTACGAAAGAAACGGAACACGACTTTTTATCGCTTGAAGAATAGCCCAAGTCATTTACGAAAATAGGTGACAGAATTAATAGTAAAACAAAACAGACATCTACGTGTTCTAGGGATAAAACTTCACTAATTAACATAAAATTCATTTTTTATTTATTTTTTTTTTAATTTGTTTTTTCCCTTTTACACAAAATCCACCAATAAAACCGTGTTTGCTACTATGGAAAGTGTTGAAGAGAAATGGAAAACCTACAAAATGAGCTACTATACGCTCAAATTGGTTAATAGGTTTCTTAGATAATGGAATATTTATCCAAAATTCAAAAAGAAATAATCGTTTATATATTTTTTTATTTTATATCTAAGATTATTATTATTTTATAGCTAAGTTTATTAACTAAAGCGATAGATATTCTGATACCCAATTTTTGTTCTAAAAATAAATATTGTAGCCCTTTTAGTTTTCCCAAAATTTCAAAATTTCAGTCAACCCTATGGAAGACATATTTTTTTGAAAGGACTTATGTAGCAAATAAAATAAAAAGTCTATGTGTGGAAAATAAAACTGTATATTCTTCATAAATTTAAAACGTTTCCTTTAGAAAATATTAGGGTAAATATAAGAAAATGCACTCATTCCCTGCTTGTCTGAAACTGAAACCTTAGTATGCGAGTCCAACTCGCACTTGACCAAAATATTTATTTGAAGACGCGAGATGTAAGACCGACATCTAGGATTTTCAAGAGAAAGAAGTGTTCGAGAGGACATTCAATTGTGGGAAGCGCAACTAATGAAGGTTCCCGACCAGAAACAATATATATTATATTTATATACAATATATATTGTCTTGCTTACAAAGGAATGACACCTCGAAGAGAGTATTCAATATCTCTGACAGGTGAAGTAACCTGAAAATTTTATCGTGACATTCTGTCCTAGGAGTTAAGGGAGAACAACAATTACACGGAACGGCTCCAGATTCGGAACCTCTGGGTACTGATTCTCTTGAAAATCCTATATGTCGGTCTTACATCTCGCGTCTTCAAATTTAACGAAATGCATCAAATGCATAAGGGAGTGTTCGAAAGGACATTCAATTATGGGAAGCGCAACTGATGAAGGTTCCTGACCAGAAACAATATATATTATATTTATATATAATATATATTGTCTTGCGTACAAAGGAATGACACCTCGAAGAGAGTAGGTATACAAAATATTTATATTTAACCAAATATCTTTTAAACTAAATTTGAAAAAATATATACACTTTTATTTCTAACACAGAGCCTTTTTAATTTATCTGCCACATGAATTGCCTAATTTATTAAAAAAGTATTTATTTAAATTTCTAATTTTGTCAGAATTAATATTAGGATTTTAAGATATTTTGTTTAACAGATTTAATAATTTATTTCAATCTACTGAGCCTAAAATTCAGATAATATATTATATAGGGCTTCACTAAAAGTTTATTAGTAAAATAAAACTATAATAATAATAATTTGGGGGCCAAATTAGAAAATTAATTAATATTTTCATAAAAATCAACAAATCATATAGCAGCAACAACCAAAAGTCTCTGTGTATATTTTTCATAAATTTAAACGCTTAGTTTAAAAGAATATTAGGGTAAATATAAAAAAATCACTCATTCCCTGTTTGTCTGAAACTGGAATATTGGAAAAATATATAGTTTCATCTACATTCTATCAAATACACGGAACCCTTAGTATGCGAGTCCAACTCGCACTTGACCAAATTATTTTAAGTGCTTTTTCAATTTATTTATGCAAAAACGAGATTCTTTATAAATATCACTTACATTCTATACCATTCATTCATCCCAGTTGAAACATTATCACAAAGACAAAATATTACAATCGCACTCAAACAACTACAATACTTTTCGTTGTTTTTTTTTTTGTCCGATTAACACTTCAACATACATCCTTATGACATAAATTTTACACACGTAGTACATCAAATTTTCTCTCGTGCGATTCCCTATGAAGACATTTTTTATATCGACTGTAAATCTTTATAGAAAGCGCATCATGAAAAGCCGAACAAAAGCTAAAAACCATAAAGAACATGTTTTTCTTCTTACCTTTTTCGGAGCACTTGGGGACGCAATCCTTTACGGTCGATCCCTCGCTTATATATTTCTGAAACAAGGAAAAACACAGACACGTTTTATAACTTTTACTCTAAAAGTAAAAAAAGTACGTAGAAGTAGAAGAGAACGGACCACAAAACCCGAAAACAATGGCGTACAAAAAGCCGGAAAATCAACCGCATTAAATTTTCACGGTTAATATTCGGATGCGCATTGTTTTCGAAGCTCTGCCGGAAAAAAAGAAATAAATGTTTGAACAGTATTTCCGAACGCAATTTTGTTTTTTAATTTGATTGTTAATTATTGTTACAAAGTATATATTAAATATGACTGAAAAAAATTCTGATTTAATTGGATTTCATCAAGCCCTTCGAAAAATCTGAAAGGGTTGTACATAAACATTTTAGGTAAAACAAAGTTTTTGAAATTGTTGTGGTGTTAGGCTAACAAATATAGGAGGAGCATATAAAGTAACGATAAAAGTCGTTATTTCTGAAAGTGAGAGAAAAAATCGACCGTTCCCCCCCCTGATCTCCGAAACTACTAAGCGTAAAATTTTGAAAAAAATAGGTAATATAGAACGTTGCTTGAACTTTACAGGAAAAATAAGGAGAAACCATTATTATTAATTTTGGGGGGCTAATTATAGGATTAAATAAAAATTAAAAAAAAAATTCAAACGCATCATGTAATATATCAAATGATAGGTCTCATTCTGAGGATAACAAATATGTTTTTTTTTCATATTTAAAGAAATATATTTAGATTTTAACGAAAATATACCAAAATTTACCCATTCCCCCCTCCCCTTTATCACCGAAACTATAAAACGTAAAGTTTTGAAAAAAATTAGAGGTATAGATTCTGACCTGAAGTTTACTGGAAAAATAAGGAGAAACCTCTACTTTTAATTTTGGGGGGCAAATTACAGAATTAAATGGAAACTATAAAATTAAAGTTATTTTTAACCCATCATGTTATATATCAAATAAACGGGCTCATTACGAAGAAAACAAATATATTTTTTTCATATTTAAAAATAATTAAAAGATATTAACAAAAATATAAAAACATTTAACCATTCCCCCCCTTATCTCCGAAACCATAAGCTAGAAAATTTTGAAAAAAAATGGAGGTATAGCCCCTCACCTGAACTTTACTGGAAAAATAAGGAGAAACCCCTAATATTTATTTTGGCGGGCAAATTATAGAATTATATAGAAAATATAAAATTAAAATTGTTTCTAACCCATCATGTTATATATCAAATGAAAGGGCTCATTACGACGAAAACAAATATATTTGATTCATATTTTTAAAATAAAGTAATTAAAAGATATTAACAAAAATATTAGAAAATTTACCCATTCCCCCCTTATCACCAAAACCATAAGCTGGAAAATTTTGAAAAAAATGGAGATATAGCCCCTCACCTCATCTTGACTTTGAAATAACATTGAAGGTCAAGGTCATGGTCAATACTATATTTGGACGTAAAATTTTCCACTCTTTCCGAAACTAGAATAAAAAATGGGAGCTTTGGTTTGGAAAAATGCATTTGACCTCGATTTTGTATATATGATATGACTGTCAAGGTCATGGTCACCGTTGAATAGCCAGGAAAAAATGCTAAAACTCTTGTATTTATCTTTTTTTTAATTATTTCTGAAGAGTTATTCAAATGTTTCCATACTTTTGGCTCACCCTGTATGCTTTTGAATCGTTGATTCCGAATCTGAGGTCGATTTTTTGCATCAGATGGTTTTCAAGGTTATTTGAACATCAAATTCTGAAAAAAGGCTAGAAAAAAATTGAAAAAATTCACAGGGGTTTTCAGCACAATAAATAAGACTCTGGTGTAGGTTGACCTGTATCAGTTCAAGGGTAATGTCGCTTGATGGTCAAATCAATAAGGTAATGCTGAATCTTTAGTATTTATCATTTTTCAAATAAATATTTTCAACGGTTTCCATGCTTTCAGCTCACCCTATAGAACCTGCCTGGTCACCTTCGTGGACATTGACTTGTGTAATTAGTTTTTACGATATACCATTAATTTTAAGTAACCTTAATTTGGTGCCATGGGGACCATTTCACATATAACGCCAATAAAAATACCGAGTTTCTGGTAATAGCAGTTCAGCCACCAAAATGTTAATAATATAATATATCTCTACTATTTACTTCAATTTGCCAACAATGTTTTTTATCTATTTAAACTATAATTTATATTTATTTTAAAGTCACTAACAATTCACCATTTTTCATATATTAAATATTTAAACAATTATTATAATAATTTGGTCAAGTGCGAGTTGGACTCGCATACTTAGGGTTCCGTACCACCTTCAAGATTCTAATATTCCAGTTTCAGGCAAGCAGGGAATGAGTGCATTTCCTTATATTTACCCTAATATCTTTTAAAGGAAGCGTTTTTAATTTATAAAGAATATACAGTTTGATTTTCCACACATAGACTTTTTATTTTATCTGCTTCAGGATTGGCTTGATTTTTATCAGAATACTTATGTATTTAATTTTCTAATTTGGCCCCGAAAAATTAACATTAGAGTTTTATTTTATTAATAAACTTTCAGCGAAGTCTTTTATAATCTACTGTCTGAGGCTCTGTATATTGGAAGATAATGGGCAAAATAGGTCAAGTTTTAAATTATAAATTATTAAATCTGTTATTCAAATTATTAAAAAATATAAATAAAATGTATTTTTCAAAATTTAAATAGTGTAGTTTCTAAAGTGGCAATTAAGTCGATGTTTAATATTTTTGGTAATATCTTTTAAACAAATGATTTAAAATTATGATATATTTGTAATTTACATAATGAGCCTTTTATTTGATATATTACATGATGCGTTTGAAAATTGAATCTTTATTTTCCATTTAATTCTATAATTTTCCCCCCAAAATGAATATTAGGGATTTCTCCTTATTTTTCCAGTAAAGTTCAGGTGAGGGCTATACCTCCATTTTTTTTAAATTTTCCAGCTTCTGGTTTCGGAGATAAGAGGGGGGGAATGGGTAAATTTTTTTATATTTTTGTTAATAACTTTTAATTAATTTATTTTAAAAATTTAAAAAAGATATATCTGTTTTCGTCGTAATGAGCCCTTTCATTTGGTATATAACATGATGGGTTAGAAACAATTTTAATTTTATATTTTCCATTTAATTCTGTAATTTGCCAACCCTCCCCCCAAATTAAAAGTAGAGGTTTCTCCTTATTTTTCCAGTAAACTTCAGGTCAGAACCCATACATCTATTTTTTTCAAAACTTTACGTTTTACAGTTTCGGAGATAGGGGGAATGGGTAAATTTTGGTATATTTTCGTTAAAATCTTTTTAAATATTTTTTTATATGAATAAAATATATTTGTGTTCCTCAGAATAAGACCTTTCATCTGATATATTGCATGATGCGTTTGAAATTTTTTTTATTTTTAAATTATTATTTAATTCTATAATTTGCCCCCCAAAATTAATATTTATGGTTTCTCCTTATTTTTCCTGTAAAGCTCGGGAATCGTTATATATTTCCTATTTTTTTCAAAATTTGAGGCTTAGTAGTTTCGGAGATCAGGGGGGAGGGGGACGGTCGATTTTTTTAGTTTTTCGCCCCAAAAGTACCCCTAAAATCAAAATTTCTTCATTTACGATATGTACTCCCGATCGGGTCACCAAACTATACATTGATACCAAATTTCAACCTCTTCCGTCCAGTAGTTTAGGAGAAAATTGCTGTGATGTGACAGAGGGAGAAACCCGGAGTGATATTATAAAGGTATCCGTATAGTGTATATACGGAACCCTAAAAATGAACCAATTATGCCTTAATAGATAAAATAATAACGGTTATTCTTCACAATTTTTGTAAACTACATACTAAGTCTGATGAATTTTACGGCAGAAATGCTAATTTTTGTTTCTGCACGAGATAATAAATTTGCGGCACAATCGTAGGTAAAGGAAGTGAGACGAACATGAAAATTTACTTAAAAAAACAATATAAAATGCGAACAAATTCATCTTAAAGGAACAACCGCAGAGAACCTACTTTACACCACAGGGGGATGTCACATAAAAAGTGTACGTTTGTTTTTGTTAACGATGGCTATATTTCATTAATTTTTGTGGGTTTTCACCACTCCCACAGTTCGCAATGCAGTGGTGTAACTCGTGATGTTTGTGAAGGGAGCATTAGACAGGAAAATACACTTATAATATTTGTATCGTTCAAGGATTCAAAAATGGTGCTCAGCGCTATTTAAAATATATAATTATGAACACACACACATATTAGCTGCACTTCACTTCAATAATCTAATTAAATCTTGGACACTTTGTACGTATATACAGGGTGTAACATAATACAGTGCAGATATTTTGGCATGTGATAGTACTGGTCAATATGAACTAAAAAGTCTAAACAATTAGATACCTATCTTATATGGTTAAAGACCTATTCAATTATTTTTTTTTAATTTAAATACATGGACGCGGTGAAAATACGGCTCTGAAACTCATTTTTCCAACTGCAGAACGAAAAAGTATTGCATGTTCACACGAAAACGCGTAATATAAAAGGAGATCTAAATACATTTGGGTATTCCTGATTTGAGAAGTATATAGCAGATAAAAATAGTATCACTTCACACACCAACAGAAAAATGTTCAACATAATATTAATAATATTTTTCTTCGTTAAGCCAAAATAAAAATACATCAAAAAATTTTACCCTCAAAACAAGTAACCTAACGTTTATGCTGTGCATGACCTACCTATCAAAATGTTTACTTACGCTGTCACGCTCGATACGAACGAAAGCGGTTTACTCAATGTTGCCATATTTTCTGTTTCATTAACTCTGTAGACGCGAGAGAAATTTTTGGGGAAACTTGCACGCATAGGTTCCGAATCTGGAGCCGTTCCATGTAATTGCTATTATCCCGTAATTTCTAGGTTAGAATGTCATGATAAAATTTTCAAGTTTACTCCACCTGTCAGAAATATTGAATATTCTCTTCGAGGTGTTATTCTCTTGTCACCAAGACAATACTTACAGTATACCGGGTATTCCATCTCAAACGACTCTTGGTTATTTTCAAAACTATTGCAATAAGAAAAAACAGGTCGATTTTTGTTTGGAGGGCGAAATTTTTTAAGATGAATTAGCGCTTGCGCGCATTCAACATAAACAGGCCATTCAATGACCTTGAGAATTGAGATAGGGAAAATAGGTGTTGTCATATATCATTTGAAAGCCCTAGTTACGGACTATACCGCGTAATAAAAATGTTTATTGCAATTTCTGCACATTTAATAATAAAAGAGTATTAACAAAAAACGATTCACATTACAATTAAATGCCTCTAAAGCAAATGTTCAAAGTGTCTTCCATTGACTTCCATACAATACTAGAACCTTGACTGAAAGCTGTCTCTGACATGGTTCAGCATACTCGGTGTGATCTAACGACACTCCGCTATAATTCCTTGACGTAGTTCGTGCAAATTCTCAGGATAAGTCATAAAAATTTTGGATTTAACATATCCTCACAAAAAAATCCAAAGAGTTCAGATCAGGTGATCGGGCAGGCCATTCTATAGGACCTCTTCTTCCAATCCAGCAACCAGGGTATTCCAAATCGAGGTAATGACGAACTGGTGCTGCGTAGTGAGGAGGAGCTCCATCTTTTGTTGGAAATGCAATTGCTCTTCATGTAGTAGAGGATCATTTTATAATTTTTCTATTATCAATGCATTAATTTCATTTTCCAATGTATTGTGATAAATTTGACCATTTAAATTACCAGGAATAAACAGGGGTCCAAATAGATGATTTCCCAAAATCCCTGTCCAAACGTTTAGTTTTACCGGATGTTGACTATGAGCTTCTCGAAATAAATGAGAATTTGTATTGCTCCAAAATCTACAGTTTTGTCGGTTAACCTTCCCATGAAGTGAAATAATGCACTCATCCGAAAAGCAAACATTGTACAAGAAATTCGGGTATTCGATCAAACGCTGGGTCATAATTTCGCAAAACTCGATCTCAATTATCCTCAATCAATTCATGAAGTAATTTAATTTTGTACGGATGGAATTTGCAAAATTATAAAAACGTTAGTTTTGCTAATACCGGATGCTGCAGAGACTTGCTGGACAGACTGCGTGTTTGGTATAAGTTGGACATGGCCCAATGTAGCCACAGCTACCCAAATTTACCGATATGTATCAAATACCTAAATATGTGTTCGAGAGTCTAGCCTGCAAAAGAATGACACCTCGAAGAGAGTATTCATTAACTCTCTTAAAAAAATAATTAATAAAATTGGCTTAAAAGTGTTTTCCTTTAATGGGAACGTAAACGATTTTTTAATGTTCTGTTAAGTTGCTAAATGTGTGTTTCTTTTGCAAATAAATGGTTAAATACGCACTCATTTTAATTTGTTGAACAAAATATATTATAAAGAGCTCCGGGAGAAGATGAAGTAGTGATAGAGGCTACAAAAATTGGAGGACCAATGCTAACAAGAAAATTTTGAAATCTTTTCATCTTTGCCTGAGTAACCAAAATATCCCTACCAAATGGAATAATTCAATTACAATCTTACTTTCAAAAAAAGAAACACCACAAACATCCAAGATTCCAGGCCAATTAGTCTCTTAAACCAACTAAATAAGCTTTACTAACTTTTCGAGATTTTTCAATCCATTGAACGAAAGTCAATATATTGTTTCTAGTCGAGAACCTTCATCAGTACGCTACCCTCAACTGACAGAATTCTAGAATAATTATTTATGTATACAGTACATATAACTGAATTTAATAATTCATCGCGAAATGAATTCGGACATCCAGGAGTTTCAGAAAAATCTAGCTCACAGAAATTGAAAAATCTCGAAAAGTTAGTATCGTAATTTCTTTGACGGCGTTACACACAGTGTGATTCCCGATTTGGAGTCTCTGTAAGGTACATTTTCCGTTTCGTGATAAATAAGCTGTATACATGCATCTTGACAACTAGACTGGAAAAAAAGTTTGAGCTTTATCAACCAAAGGAATAGGCGGGTATTTGTTCAGGCTCGGCGATCTGACTAAATAGGATTGCTTCTTGTTTGACTATTTAATATAAAAATTCTACAGGAGTAAACCAACTAATATTGATAATTTAAACCCCGAATATGGCAAGAATAATTTCATTCAAAACGTGTAGTTTCATATATAAAAATTTACCAGTTTTAGGATTTTTTTATTTATATTCATAATTACATAGAAAATGAATTTATCCGATATCACCCACTGCGTATTGGTGGATGCGTCGGTAACAAATTTTGGCAAAACTGCATCGATTTTCTAAAACACGGTATGTTTCGTAACATAGACAAAAATATGTCGTAACTTAGAATGTCTCTTTAATAAAATACAAATTAAAATATCTAAATCATGTCACGGCTACGTGATTAAATCATATCCAGAGGAATTACGCAAACTGTAATCCTTCATCTAAGTGAGAATTTAAAAAATTTATCACCACTAACCGAAATTGGAATATAATATTATCACCGAGACGAATTTTTCTCGCTCTAGATATACAGACTTATCTCCTGGATATCCTGCCTCTCGAAAATTTACCTTTGAAAGTAGGTTAAAGTAGCTGAGAGCTGCCGAAAGATAAGGGTTGAAATGTAAACATTGCCTCGTGCTGGCGAAAGGGTTTCCACACGGTAGAGCGTTGAGAAGACATATCATTCTTTATATGTGCTCTTATAGTTTATTTTTGTGCATTTTTAGTTGATTACGTGTTGTTTGCCGAGGGCTTGGTGCAGATAATTTTAGAGGAATTTTGAGTGAACACTTTGAGGAGAATCTGCACTTGGCTCGATAGATAAGGGCCTAATGTAAAATGAATCGATTTTAAATGGAAAGTCGGCACGTTAAGCCTTATTCGGTATTCACAGTTATGTCAAAGCATGAGCTTGTATATTTCCTCCTGAAAAATTCACTAATAATGAAAACAATTGGACAACTTACATAATATATTCCGATATAACCTCTAAAAAGTAACAAGGACTAGTACTCATATTTGCGAGCCTGTTCTACCTGAGCCAGTCCAGTAATGAGGTGCCACCTTTACTCAAACACACACAGAAAAATTCTAGACCCAATTGTGAATCTAAGCCATCCAGAATCCATTCAAAGATAAACAAAAATGTAGTTAAAAAAGGTCAATCTATATAGAAGTTCAAAGAAATTTTCCTGGAACAAGATGGCTGCGGCACCTACCTCATTGAATGGTGAAACAACCATCCAAAAATCCACTGAAATACATGAAAAAAATTTCATCAAAATCGGATAAGTCGTTTAGGAACAGTAATATAAACTGTTCATAATTAAAAATTATTTTCTGCTTTTTAGTTCGGTTTCCTATTAAAGGGTATTTTTTAGTTTATTTAAACTATAATTATTTTCTACGTTTTTACTCTCATAACGGTGTATTTATAATTAAAAAGTTTACTTAATGTTTGCGTAACCTTTCCATTTCATTGCAGTAAGTTACCAACTAGATGGCAGTAGTTAATAGACGAATTTGTATTTAGTCAAGAACAGTGATACAAAGGCAACAAACGGGAAAATTCAACTTAAAGAATTAAATTGTCATCGACCCTTGACACGTGTGCCAATTTTCAACTTAATTGGACTTCTTTAAGTTGGTGAAAATTACGTGGAAAGTTTCCTTTCCATAGATAGATACATACGTACACATCGACCTAATAAAAGCGTATTAATAAGTAAGAAACCATTTGTTATACATGGACGACTTAAAGTTGATGGCAGCTACGAAACAACAGCTGCATGATATGCTTAAAATAGTAGAAGGGTTCTCTAATGACATCCATATGCAATTTGGCCTAGACAAATGCCGAATTATCAATATAGTGAAAGGCAAAATACAGCAGGGGCCCTACGAAATGAGAGATGGCACCTCAATTGAATCCATGGAGGAGGATACAAATACCTTGGAAAAAAGCAGGCTCAACTCCACCATGAAAAAGGACCTATCAACAGAGTTCTATAGAAGGGTAAGACGACTGTTGAAAACTAAGCTTAACAGTAAAAATCTATTTCAGGCTATTAACACCTACGCGTGCTCAGTACTCAGTTACTCATTCGGAATAGTTAAATGGTGCAAAACTGACATTGAACAACTATAACGGAAAGTTCGAGTTCTACTAACAAAAGCTCAAAACCACCATCCAACGAGCTCCGTCGAACGTACAACGTTGCCACGGTATGAAGGAGGAAGAGGATTGGCAGATGTAGGCAAGTTACGTGATCAACAAATTTCCAATTTGCGTAATCATTTCCAGAAACTAGCAGATTTTTCTGATCTACACAGAGTCATATGTCAAGTTGATGACTCAACACATCTGCGACTGACAGAACAACAAGTTCAAGTATACCACCAGACAACTGATCAGAAACTGCTCAAATGGAAAGAGAAGCCGCTTCATGGAAGGCATATAAACGACGTCAACCAAGATTATGTCGACAGTTCAGCGTCGAACTACTGGTTGATCTCTGGTCATATGTTTCCTGAAATGGAAGGCTTTATATTGGCAATCCAAGATCAAGTAATTCCAACTAAGAACTATCTAAAGTACATCGTCAAAGACCCTTCTATCAACAACGGCAGATGCATATATGGTTGCCAAACATCTGAATATATCCAGCATATCACAGGAGGTTGCCAAGCGTTCGCTGCAACTGAATACAAAGAACGACACGATGCTATGGCAAAAATACTGCACCAGGAACTAGCGCTGAATCTCGAGCTATCACAGTCGGTAATAACACCCTACTATATATACAAACCAGAATCTATTTTAGAAAATAACTACAAACTGTACTGGGACCGGACGATATTGACCGATCGGACTGTTGCTCATCAATTTTTATAAGAATATATATGTATTTAATTTTCTAATTTGGCCCCCAAAAATTAACATTAGAGTTTTATTTTACTAATAAACTTTCAGGAAAGCCTTCTATATTCAACTGTCTAAATTTTGAGGCTCTGTAGATTGGAAGATAAAGGGCAAAATATGTCAAGTTTTAGATTATAAATTATTAAATCTGTTATTCAAATTATTAAAAAATACAAATAAATTATATTTTTCAAAATTTAAATAGTGTAGTTTCTAAAGTGAGAATTAAGTCGATGTTTAATATTTTTGTTAATATCTTTTAAACAGATGATTTAAAAATATGATATATTTGTAATTCACATAATGAGCATTTTATCTGATATATTACATGATGCGTTTGAAAATTGAATTTTTATTTTCCATTTAATTGTATAATTAGAGAAATGAGAATTTTTTATATATTTGTTAATATCTTGTAAATAATTAATTTTAAAAATATGAAAAATATATATTTGTATTCCCCATGATGAGCCCTTTCATTTGATGTATTGCATGATGCGTTAAAAAATATTTTTTTATTTTCCGTTTAATTCTATAATTTAGCCCCCAATATTAATATTAGGGATTTCTTCGTATTTTTCCTGTAAACAAAAAAATATGTCTTAAAGTCTGGGGACTAAAGGGGGGAATAGGTATTTTTTTAAATATTTTTTTAAATATATTTTAAAATATTCATTTAAAAAAAATTAAAACAACATATTTGTATTCTTCATAATGAGTCCTGTGATTTGATATATTGATCCGTTAGAAACAATTATAATTTTTTATTTTCCATTTAATTTTATAATTTGCCCCCAAAATGAATATTAGGGGTTTCTTCTTATTTTTCCAGTAAAGTTTAGGTTAGGTTAGGTTTTTTTCAAAATTTTACAGCTTATGGAAATAAGGGGTGAATGGTTATTTTTTTTATTTTTGTGTTAAAATCTTTTAATTTATTTATTTCAAAATTATGAAAAAAATATATTTGTTTTCGTCATAATAAGCGCTTTCATTTGATATATAACATAATAGGTTATAAATAATTTTAATTTTATATTTTCCATTTAATTCTGTAATTTGCCTCTCCAAAATTTACTTTACGTTTTATAATTTCGGAGATAAGGGGGGAATGGGTAAATTTTGGTATATTTTCATTAATATCTTTTTAACTATTTTTTTAAATATGAAAAAAATATATTAGTGTTCCTCAGAATGGGACCCTTCAATTGATGTATTACATGATGCGTTTGAAAAAAAATTTATTTTTAAATTCTAAAATTTGCCCCCCAAAATTAATATTAATGGTTCCTCCTTATTTTTCCTGTAAAGTTCGGGCAACGTTCTGTATTCCCTATTTTTTTCAAAATTTTAGGCTCAGTAGCTTCGGAGATCAAGGGGGGAACGGTCGACTTTTTTAGTTTTTCCCCCCAGAAGTACCCCTAAGTCAAAATTTCTTCTTCTTCTTCAGGGGCAGAAATCCCGAGTGATATTATAAACGGAACCCTAAAAATGCATGACATAAAAACTATGAACACTTTTATTTACAAACTCAATTTACCGATCAAAAAAAAAACAGATAATTTTCACTGGTACCAAGAAGAAACAGAAACAATCCCAACTAAACATTCACATTTGATTTTCACATAGACTGAAATAAAATGACATTAACTTATTTATTAGCACTAACATAAATTCTGCTTAGCTTTCAAACATCCTATCAAGACGGTTTTCGCATATTCCAGAATATATGCACAATATTTGTGTGGTAGAGAACACGTTTATACCATTAATTTAATGACGCAAAAGAAATAACTCAAGCATTTTTCCTTTTGAGAATGCCGTATAAACTCGAATCGTCAAATCTTATAATGATATGCAACGAACAGGACGTGCCTCTTCGGTTCGTTGGAAGCTGTTATAAATTTAAAGTAGAGAACCTTAAAGGACCAACTTCAGACGTCCTCACAGATCTCTTTATGATAACTGAAAGGATTGCATTGCTATTTGTATCATACATGACTTTAACTCAAATCTTTTAATTGTAACTAAATATTATTTAGGACATTATTGAACTGAATTTTAGTGGAACCTCGATTCTTGGGTTTTTTAAAACACCTTTATAACCATATTTCAAGAAGAAGAACACATCACAAAACCAAAGCTGAAAGAGTCTGCTTTAATTTTATTAAATGAAAGTGATTGTATAGCTAGTACTTCTATAGAATTCAGCCGTTCCTGGTTGCCAATAATCAAGGATAAAATTAATAATTGTAATATCCTTTTTAACAACCCTATATCGGGATAAGTCATGAGGTTTATCCTAGGTTTTCCCTTAGGACTTTAATGAGATCTTTCGAACATCAGAAGTTCTTTGGTCTCATTTTTGGCGAATGCACTTATAACAAAGTCGTACCTAGGATCGCCACATGAAATTGTAAAGAATTCTTCCAATTTGAAAGAAACTTTGTTATTTCACATGATATTTAAAAAATTTTGTGCTACCCTGTATATATCAAATTTGCAGTAAATTCCCTTAGTTACAACAATTTTATTGTCAAACATTAATGTCAAATTGTGATTTCGATATTTGTCATTGCGAATTCTCTTAATTTTTAATTTTTTTTTAATTTGACTTTCAAGTTTATTTGGTAGTTATTTCCAAAGAACTCAGAAAAAATAGAAACCAGAGATGCCACAATTATCATTCAAAAAACAAGTTTTATAGCTTCACTTATACCTATGTAAGTACTTGTTGGTCAAGTCAGTTTTCAACTACTTCTAATTGGTCTATTTAAATGAAACCTTGCATGGGTATTTAGTTTCGATGACTATACAATACTCATGAAGCTCATTTCATTTATAACTCTAATACAGCCACCACAATTTCATTTATTGTATTTAATTTTTACTTCTATTTGCTAAATGTATTTTCTTAGTTTTTAAATCGATAATTTTATCTAGTTTTCGTACTGTGGTATAATTTCTTCTTCCAAATAGAGAATTCTCTACCAATGTTCTCTAAAACTTTATGGTTTCATTGGAAAAAAAATTAAGTTAAAGATAAATTTGAAATTACGAGGGTGAATCAAATATGAACCGGACTTTTCTGTTTCTCGCCCTTTAGGTAATTCAAGTGGCGTGACGTCTCTCTCTCTCTCTCTCTCTCTCTCTCTCTCTCTCTCTCTACTAACATTCTTTCATTGGCTTCGGTCTATTCAATCGACCATATTAGCCAGTTCCCAGTAATTAAGTTTTCAAGTGTTATTTCTGTGGAAATTCAGAACTCCCTAGGGAGAACTAATCATTTCCACAAGAAAAATCGCATTCGCACGCATTCGCTCCACAATAGGAGCCATAGGCCATAGTCAACTTAGTTTATGAGGTGTACGCCTTAACCGCTAAGCCACCGGACCCCTGGCGTGACGGCTCGATATATGTTAGGTAGGGATGTTAAGAAGAGGGGAGTTCGTCGGTTTGGCGAGGTGTAGTCGGTGCGCTGTTAGTAGCATCATGTCAGAGCAAGAGGTGGATACGTCTGTTGCGCAACGTGTTGTTATCAAATTTTTGGCGCGGGAGGGCGTTAGACCGTCTGAAATTTTGCGTCGACTATCTGCACAGTTCGGCAATGAAACACTTTCAAGGACCCAAGTGTACGACTGGCACAAAAAGTTTTCAGATGGCCGAGAGACAGTGGAAAATGAGCCTCATGCACGCCGTCCCACGACAAGCATCAATGAAGCGAATATCTACGCAATTCGTGAGGTGATTGAAGGCGTACTGCTGATCGATTTTCTGCACGAACGCCTTACAATTAATGCTGAGTATTTCTGCGAACTACTCCAACAAGTGAAACTTGCCTATCGGCAAAAGAGGCGGGATATGTCTATCCGAAGTGTGATTCTGTTGCATGACAACGCTCGGCCACATACAGCTGCATTGACTCAAGGAAAATTGAACAAAATGCATTGGGAAACCCTTGAACACCCGCCTTACAGTCCTAATTTGTCGCCATGTGACTACCACATGTTTGGGCCACTTAAAAAAGAACTGAGAGGCCACCACTTTGAGGACAACGAAGGTGTAGAAACGTTTGTGCGCAATTGGTTATCGACACGACCAGTTTCATTCTTTGAGAAAGGTATTAAAAAACTTTCGATTCGGTGCGAAAAAGGTATACATAAGAGAGAAGACTATGTAGAAAAATAATATGTATTAAAATTTGTATTGATCGTACCCATAAAATTTTTAAAACAAAAGTCCGGTTCATATTTGATTCACCCTCCTAAAAGTTACATCGTTTTGACAATTTTCCTAGACACAACTAAGGAAATCTGTTATTTTTGAATATACTGGGTAAAAAGATTTCTCTTCAGAATTTATGTGTGACGTTCCTAGATGCAACTTTATTGTAAGATACACGCACACACGCGCCAAAAATATGATCAAAGAATTCTAATGATTCAGTAACCCCACATAAGAGAAAACCTACGAACTATCCTGACGTATGGTTTTTCAAAGGGAAATTACCATTATTGATTTTTTCCTTAATTTTCGGCAAACAGATACCAATAAATTCTACTAGAAACGATAAAATTGTTCTCATTTAACAGAATTCAGAATTAGGGCAGATTTTTTTAATTTTCGTTTTGTGTTCTTTGTGTAGTATTGTCGAATTATCAAATTGTATTGTATTGGCTAGCACCCAAGCGTGTTCACAAATTTAATATTTCTCAAACTGTCGTTTCTTTATGTAACTTTTGTGTTCATTTATTCGTAATTTAGATATCTGTATGTTTCTCCTATGTAAAATGTATCACATTTGAAAGAAATTATTTTCACAATATTAAGTGCAATAGTTTCGAATATAAAAAGGGAATCGTCGATTTTTGAAAAATATCTTCCAAGAAGTACATCCAAAATAATAATTCTTCCGTATACGCTGTCATCCCACTACCTATGAACTGATACCTTGTTCTTGCAGTAGTTTGGGAGAAAATAGGCCGTGGCAAACAGGCATGCAAATGAGTGATTTTAAAAGGATTTTCATTTATTTATTGTACGAAACCATAAAAAGTATAGTTCACCTGCTAGTAAGTAACCCTATTGACACTCATGGACAAAATTATAGAATAGTTTTTGTTATCACTGTTACTCAAACAAGTTTCTAAGTCTTAGAGCATTTACTTTCTAGAGACAGCCTGCAGTGCACAAATGTCGTGGTAAGACTAAGGAGAGAGAGGGCAATAGAGAGGACAAGAGGCTATTTCACTCGGTTGGGAGCTGCTTCCAATAAAGCATGTTGTTCATTGGCTGCGTCCACCGACCATCCAACCACTAAGTGAAATAGCCTCTTACTGTCTCTATTGCCCTCTCTTTCTAGTGTTGTGAAGATTTTATGCTTGACAGGCTATATCTAGATGGTAAATGATCCAAGTTCTAAGTTATCGTTGTAAATTTATTTATTTACTAATGTTACTTATCTAGTAGACGAATATATTCATTTGTTTTCAAATATATTTTGACATTGATTAATTTTTATGGTATATACTTTCTATAACCCTTTTTGATATTAAAAAATCCTTACATAAATCAAGAATTATAGTGAATTAAGTTATTTATGGTGAGTTTAAATAATCGGTTAGTGCTCTTTATTGGTTGGTCTATTTAAAAGAAATATGCCACCATTAATATATTGTAGGGAAGCTGAAGCAGCACAAATTGTAACATTATATGCGGAAGGATATAGACAAAAAGAAATCGCTGGCCGTCTTAGACGAGGTCAATCTACAGTATTGAATGTTTTATAAAGATATCAAGAGGCTGGAGATTGTGTACGAAGACGCGGCCAAACCTAATTCTACTCGATATCGCCCATTGATATCCACATATCTAAAAAATGAGTTACTAAATGTAAGACAACTTAATGGTAGCCCGTTAGAACATGATTAAAAGAAATGCCAAGATGACCCGCCGGAGTTCCACGTCTTCTCCAAATGCACAAAACTCGACGGTTGCAATTTGCCAGAACACATGCTCGGTGGAATATTGAGGACTGAAAAAAAGTTTTGTTTACTGATGAGACTAGATTACAATTATGGAAGCCAGGTGTGAGAAATCATGTCTATATACAATTTGGAGAACAATACAGCAGCTGCAATCTCACATAGACTGTTAGTTTTCGACGTGGCGGTAAAACGAGTTGGTGAGGTATTCATTGGAAGGGACGCATCCAACTCATGCAAGTTCTTAGACGAATGGCTAGTAACTGGTATATTGAAAATATCCTCCAAGATCATGTTTTGGTTTATGTGAGCCACATTGGATACGACAGGTTCATACTTATGCACCATAACGGTCCATCACATACAGCTGGCATAGTGACTAAATATATTGACGAAGTCCGGATTCAAAGTTTAGATTAGCCACCAGACAGCCCAGACTTAAATCCTATTGAGTATTTGTGAAATCAGCTAAAATGCTTATGCGACGAAGAAATCATGTCCAAATGCACTAGAAGAGCTTCGATTTGCGATACAACAAGAATATAGTCAACCTCTCAATTAGTACCATGTTCAGAAGGATGCAAGCAGTAGTTAGAGCTTGAAGGTGGAATGCTCCTTATTAACTATATACTATTGTATTGCACTTGAAAGGCTTTATTAAAGTTTAAACTAATTTTCCTTCATTATTATTGAGCATTAAATTTTTTATGATTTTCTATCAGTAATAATTTAATGTTAATTATTTAAAATGTGTAAAATGAACTGTTCTTTCTTGCTTGGACGTATTAATCGTTAAAATGTATACAGATGATTTTTTTGAAAAATTAAATATTCTACAATTTTGTCCATGTGTATGAATATAATATTCAATTGTCTATAATCTATATATAAATAGCAAGGGGGTTCAAATTTTGGAATATTGGGTTTCAAGCAAGATTCAATTTTAACCAAATAATCATCTTTTTCATGAGTATAAATTTTATATTTATACATTTTTATATATCCTGGATATATATGAATACAAATACAGATTTTGCAGTGCCACCACCAATCAGAAAAATTATCCAACACCCCCCTTCCCCCAGAAAATATTGTCCAACACACCCCGAAAAATTTTTCTGGCTACGACCTTGATAAATAGGCAAAGACAAAACGATTAGGTACCATTTTCTCCTCTGTCTCTCAACCGATTTTCTTCATTTTTGTTTTATTTAGTAGCTATTGACGACCTTCATTGCAGAATGCTAATATTAATTTATAATATTGGTTCATTTATTAAATAAAATATAATAAAAATTCATTATTTACGTTCATAATGTCAACGACAAACAACTGAATGTGCCGCCGTCGCCAGACTCTAAACATTGAGTAATTATATATACAGGGATCAATGCTGTTATATACTTTAAGCGTGTACTTCTGGAAGTGGCATGCAAGCGTTGGTATTGTTTTGTGGTAAACTAATCATTGTATATTATAATTATACAGGGCGATTCCAGATATGTTAGAAATCATTTTTTTCGTGGGTGGCACATAAACAGTTGCATATATAGGGTGTTTAAAATATAGAGTAGAGTGCAATTATAAATAATAAAATAATTATATAGGGAAGCCCAGAAGTGGTTGAATTTACAGGGTTCTTGGAATAGAAGGCGCAGTAGAATTACAGTTATACAGGGTGGTGCAAAAAATATTATACAGAGATGTATATACAGGATGGCGGAAATGAAAATGCAACATTTCGTAACCCATAAGCAGTTGTATATATAGGGAAGATGGAATATAGGGTGAAAGGAATTATAGATATACAAGATGATGATAAAAAATGTTAAAAAAGGAAATCATTTATAGAGTAGCCCACGAAGAGTTCCATATATATGATGACTGAAATATAGGTCGGAGTAGAATTATAGTTACAGTAGATAGTTAAAAATTTCATAAACAAAAAGAGTAAGTACGGTGGCTGATAGGCAGTGGCATATACCGAATGGTTTACCGGGTGGTTCAAAAATGTTAAAAAATAATATGCGTGGTCCATAAGCAGTTGCATATACAGGTTGGTGGAAATATATAATGAGATGGAATTATTATAATGAGGATTTTAATAAATGTTAGAGAATTGAGTGCAATTATAGCTATACAGGGAAGTTAGAAAAAATAAATATGTAGGGTAGCCCATAAGCGGTTGAATTGTTGTCATATTAAATTAAGAATTACGAATTTGAACCCAAATAAAGTCCTATGAAATATTTCTGTAAAAAACTTGAATTTCGTTACTTATTTGTAGAAGCGAGATGTAAGACCGACATCTAAGATTTTCGAGGAAACTATCACACAGAGGTTCCGAATCTGGATCCGTTCCGTGTAATTGCTATTCTCCCTAAAGTCTTAGGATAGAATGTCACGATAAAATTCTCAGGTTATTTAACCTGTCAGAGATATTGACACAATTGGTCGAATTTCGACCACTAGGCGACAGCTAGTATTTTTAAACATGTGTTTTGATATCTTGTATAATAACTAAAATACTAGCGCAAATATAGATACTTCTTAGCCTCTTTACTTCAATGACAAGAAACATTTTCGAGCAAATTTGTCACCTAATCCTTTCGTTCACAATATCCATAAACCTCAATACATCTTGCTATACTTACATCAAACTGCCAATCTTTGAGCAATTTTCCTCCGCAAAATCAAGAGAGTAGCACTAAGCAATAAATTCACGACGTACAACGCTTGGATTTCCCCTTTTATTTCGAATCCGTCGAGAATTTTCCTGAGATGAAATCGAAAAATAACAGACGAATGCATCCAGCTGACTCGGTGGAAACGCCGAACTTTTATCTATGGCCCGCGTACAAGTTTCGAAAGTCTCGAATACATTATAACAATGTCGTTGCAGGGGTTGTTTGTCAAAGGTTGGAGTAATTGAATTTTAGTAAATGGCAAAACAACGAAAAACCGAAGCACAAACTTTGGTTTTATGTCTGTGCCGCTGTTGGTAAAATCAAGCCGGGGAGCAGCTAACTTTGCATGAGCGGGATCAGTTTGCTCTTTGAACAACACATTCAGTTCCGCATTTTAAACAGTACTTGTGTGTAAACTATAACAAAGTAGTGTCCGTAAAAAACTCTTTAATCAACGTCGGGATTTAGCGCCGAACGTAGCTAGAAAGTAAACGAGCAACCGTTAAATTTGTTTCTAGAAAAAGTTCATAATGTCAGAAACAAGTGAAAGTTCTCGAATACGTGATTATGGAGGGTTGAGTAAAGGAGGACACACTATGTGTAAGAAAAAGTGTCCACAAAAGGCTTTCAATTTGGGACGACCGGATAATTTGTTCGTAGAAATCAGTTTTCTAAGAACAAACCTAGTTGAATAAAATCGTAGAGCATGTACCTTCTGGAGATATCCTGCAATGCACAAAAATGTGACTAGGCTAAAAAGAGAGGGCAATAGAGACAGTAACAAACTATTTCACTTGGTGAGTGGAAGCTGCGACTAAACAACATGCTGATCGTATTTTATTGCAAGCAGCTCCCAACAGAGTGAAATAGCCTCTTGCCCTCTCTATTGCGCTCTCTCTCTCTGACTTTGGTCTTACCACGACATTTGTGCACTGCAGGCTATGTCCAGAAGGTACAGGCTCTAACAATAAAAGTAACCTTTATTGTTTATAGGTATGCGTTAATGTCCGCCATTTTTTCTGGCACTTTATACTTGTTTATAACGTGAATACAATAATTTCAATGTAATTTATTAATTTGCTATTATTAGCAAAATTTTAATAGTAATAAACTTAAAGTGAAATATCAGTCTAACGATTTTAATTAATATTTATCATGTCATCAATAAAGAATGGAGCAAAAAGCATTAATATTAATGTCATAAATATGTGGGAGCCATAAGTACACTAAGGCCGGTATTCACAGTCCGATCTTAAGTAGGTGCTTAAGAATGCCTTCATAAAGACTGCCTTATTGTCATGATTTATTCATAGACAGACCTTAAGATGATCTTTGGTAAGATAAAAGTTTTAAGAGTGATCTTATTTTATGTAAGGCTAACTTTATTAAGACAAAACTTAAGATCAAAGACTATAAAATAGAGAGGGAAAAGTCGCAAGAGATAAAGCAAAATTGAACAAAATGAGGCTATTATTATAACATATGTTCATTTAAAGTAAAAACAACTTCTACTATTCATCAAGTCAGTTTTTAACTATAAATAAGAAGTATATTGCAATCTTTTTGTGTAATTACCTGAAAACTTACAGTTGCATAAAATCGCAAACTTATTAACAACTAAAACACTGGTGAAATCGGTAATCCTCGGTTATTTAAGCCAAATTCTGTTCCATTAATGACAATATTCCAAATTTAACACGGTCCTTGTTAAGTCTGTAGCGTTTTTTTTTAATTCGATTTCTGAATAAAAGTCAAAAAGATATCGCATATCTTCAATGTAGCGTTTAGGAAAACGTGCTACTATACCATCGTCGTCGAAATCAAAATCTATATTAGTATTATAGACAATATCAATAACATATAACCCAAAAAAAAACATTATTTTTACTACTTTTTATAATACCAATAAATTTAAGACTGTCTCAAGTCAACTCAAATGTTGACTAACGAAAGAACTCTTTTTTTAGTGAAAAGTAAGGTTAATTTTTCTTTATTATAAGATTATCTTATTTGACTATGAATGCATGAATTATTTTTTCATGTAAGTCACGTCTTAGCAAAGTTCGGATTTTTAAGTTTTTCTCAAGATAGCGGCCTGCTTACGCTTATGCTTAAGTCGAATTTACATTTAAGATCGGACTATGAATACCGGCCTAAATCATTTTTGGAGAAGTTATTTGACTTTATTAGTTTTCCATACACTTACTAACTTATATCACAATTAACACACTATAAACTCATGGCCTGCAAAGATTACACAAAGCAGAGTCAACCGTTCACAAAGAAAAGTTCAGATAGATTTTCTAGATTATATTTACGAAGAATCAAATCCTTCTTACTTTTAAAGCCAACTTGAATTCTAAATGTAGGATTTGAGCATCTCAATCCGTTGATAATTACTAACTTCATAACATGCCCTGTCGTCACACTTGCGATGATATTTACTGTGACATTTTTGGCAATTTTGACATTTTTAGTGTTTTTAACATTGCTGGCACGTTCTACAAAATGTAAAAATATCTATATTTTTACATTTTCTACATTTTTGACAATTTTGACATTTTTGAAATTTTTAACATTTTTGTCATTTTTGACATTCTTAACATTTTTAATGTACAGAGTGTTCCCCAATGAAATGCTGATATTTAAGGGACTTATTCTTTAACCTATTTTTATAAAAAAAAAACTACATATAAACGTATGTACTAAACGTCGTAAATTTGAGAAACATAAGTTTTCAGAAATTATTTTTAATAATTACTGTGATACTTTTGTAGATTGCATTTCTTACTTTTGATATTTTTAGCAGTAGTCTCCGTAAAAAACTCTTTAATCGACGCCGGAATTTAGCGTCGAACGTAGCAAGAAAAAAAATTAAATTTTAGGTTTCACGATTCATTTAACCAAATCAGTTTTCAAATTTTATATTTATACAATTATTTATATCCCGGAAATGCATGAACAAAAATATAAATTTTGCAGTCCTAATCAGCAAATCACCAATCAAAAAAATTATCCAACCCTCCGCAAAAAAATTTCTGGCTACGGCCTTAGTCTCCAAATACAGTCTGATGTGAAAAAATTCTAATGAAATAACAAAATAGTTTTTGATATTTTTGAAACATTTGATATTTTTTTGACTTTTTTTAAATTTGTAATTTTTTTAACATTCTTGACATTTCTGACGTCGTTTGACATTTTTAATATTTGTGGCATTCGACATTTCGACATTTTAAATTTTTGACAATTTTGACATTTACATTTATGACATTTTTCATATTTATGACAATTTTGACATTTGTGACACTTTTGAGATGTCAGTCAAAGACCTTTTTTATATTTGTAACATTTTCGACATTTATGACATTTTTATATTTATCACATTTTTACATTTTGGCAATTTTGATATTTTTGACATATTTGACACTTTTAACATCATGGCATTTTTAACATTTTGACATTTTTGTCATTTTTGACCTTTTTAACATGTTTTACATTTTTGCCAATTATGGCATTTATGACATTTAAAACATTTATGACATTTTTTATGTTTATTAAAATTTTGACATTTATGACACTTCTGAGATGTCTGACGTTGACTGAGATATTTTATATATGTGACATTTTCGACATTTATGACATTTTTACATTTATTACATTTTTACATTTTGGCAATTTTGATATTTATGATATTTTTGACGTTTTTTTACTTTTTTGACACCATGACATTTGTAACATTTTGACTTTTTTGGCATTTTTGACGTTTTTGACAATTATGGCATTTATGACATTTATGGTGATAATGGCATTTATGACATTTATGACATTTTTTACATTTATGACAATGATGACATTTATGACATTTTTTACTTTTTCAGCATTTTTGACATTTTTCTATTTCGTATATTACTATTTCGCTCCTTGTCTCTCAGAGCAATTTCGAGCATTACCCATTCCATCACTTCAGCTCTATAGTAAATCCGTTCCTAAATTTAAGCCATATTTCATCAAAATCAGTTCAGCGGAATCATTGTTGTCTAAAAGTTTTGGTTTCTTCCAAACACAGTTCTCATTCTATATAAAAAAAAAGATAACACCAACTTTTCCAGTATCATTTATTTGGTGAATAAGCGTACTACCATTCTTTTCTCTCGTACGCACATACTAAAGTACCTCCAAACCAAATTTTAGCAAAATCCATTAGGCTGTTTTTGAGTCTTGTGTTTAAAGCTAGACAAAAATTTGAAAAACCGATATTTTATATTCCAAATCGACAAATTTCTTCTCTACCAGCAGAATTTTGAAAAAATATCTTGTGTATAGACACGATTTTGACTTCTTTAATATTGCTATTACAGTTAACACCCGTTTTATCCGCTTCCACGTCCTCTCAATTTATACGATTTATATTTTAATTTGTACATTTACATACGCATCAGAATTCCAGGAAAATTAAACCCAACTCGTAATTAAATTTTAAAAATCCATTTATTTAAATACAAATGTCATTACAGAGATATCAATCATAATTACCAAGTAAAATTAATCAAATATAGAGCAAAAAAATTTTCTTGATTAATGACTCAAGACGCTCTCTTCCTCCTCACCAATGCCGGTGCAAAAACCAAATGACGGCGGAAAAGCCCGGGCGTGATTTGAAAATTAAATTGATGGAAAAAGAGAGAAACTTAGAAAACTGTACGTAATGGGACAAGAGCGAAAGGAAAGAAAAAAAGTAAGAAAGTATTAAAAGAATTTGAGGTAGTGTAACTTTGTCGATTAAATTAGTATTCCTGTGGTTCGGGAGGGATAATGAGATTTGAGACTGTTGGATAATGGAGTTATAGCGTGACAGTTGAGGCGTGAAATTGTTTTTACCTCAAAACTTTCGTTCACGAATAGCGGAATTAGTCCGAGCAGGGATATGCCAAGTTGTCTGTTTGGTAATCAATGTGTTCTCAACATTTGGGTCACTTATAAAGTGTGAGGTGATGACTTTTCTTATTTTAATAATATTTTTATGGAAATTTAATATACGCTGGCCAGAAAAACATTAATATGTTGGTTTGGTATCAAAATACATAAATGTAATTAAGAAAATTAACGGTAAATCTCAAATATTGCTAAAGAATCCCCACTGATGCATCATAATACGACTGTCACATTTTAATTCTCTAGAAAAATTTAGAAACATAATTTTTAAAAAATGACTCACGATTTATACACATTATCCAGATAATAATGATTTATTGGAGCTACTTTAACACTCTTGTTTGTTATTAAATTTCAGTTGAGCGTTAATAAGCAAGTCGTCTTCATTTATTTAAAAAGTAATTTAGAAAAATAAAATTGTTGTAAAACTGAACATGAAATATCTGGACTACTTATTAATTAGAAAGTGCATATACTGTCTTTTGTCAATACTAATGCAAAGATTTGATTGCACATTTCAACAAATGGTTACTTTTATATTAAAAAATATTGCAAGTACTGCAGATTTCTCCACACAGATCAAAATTGTTTTATGGGATTTTACTGGACTGCATATAAAATTATATTTCTGCGAGTTCAATCTCTCTCAGTGAGTCACTCACTTACCCACTCACTCACTAACTCAATGCCTCACTGACTCAATAACTCCCTCTCTAATTTTTATTCTTTGTCTATATTTTCCAAATATATTTTAACTTTTTTATTTGTTTTATTGTTTGGACCACTTTCTATAAATGTAACTAATTCACTCTATATTGCATCCACACTGTATATGCTTCTGTGTACTGGTCACCCCTATATAACTTATTGGTTTATCATTTTCTGATTCACCCTGTACAACTATAATTCAACTCAACACAATATTACAACGGTTCTGATAGCTTTAAAACCCCTCTGTATAAGTATAAATCCTTTCCACACTATTGACTTTTTCTATTTGTCTATTGTTAAAATTATTCCTGTATACCCATGATTTTACTTCGCCCCATATGTCTAGAATTCCATTTATGCAACTGCTCATAGTCTACCCTATATAACAAAATTCACCATTTTGAACCACATTTTATGACTATAATTTTACACTATCATTTATTTCAACCACCCGGTATATGCAACTGCTTCTAAATTTTTTAACCCATGTCTATAATTATACCCCGTCCTACGTCCTATGATTCAAATATCCTAACTACTTATACTTATATAACAAATTTTTTATATACCCTGAATAGCAATAATTTTACCTTACCCTTACTTCAAACACCTTGTCTAAGCAAGTACTTATGTTCCATACTATATGACTTTTTTAAACCGCCCTGTATAACTGCATTTATATTCCACCTTATATTTCAATTTTTAGAATCTCTTGTATAACTGTAATTATTCTCCGTCCTATAACACAAATATCGACTCTGTATAACTATAGTTTTGTTCCACTCTTATTTCTACCACCTTGTATACGCAACTACTTATGTGCCACCCAATACAATATTTTTAGAACCACCCTGTATAACTAATTCAATTCCAACTTATATTTCAACCATCGTATGTATACAACTGCTTATGTACCACCTACTATTACATGCACGCACGCACCCACCTACAACTGTATACCAAATAGAAGAGTTCGCCGACATAAAAAGTTTTCTTCTTCTTCTTCTTCATGCTGTGTATAGGCATCTTTGCCTGTTTCTCTTCACATCCTTGCCTCTGCTCAGTCACCTGGGAGGTTGTCACTCCA
Source organism: Octodonta nipae (assembly GCA_034190945.1). Taxonomy (NCBI): domain Eukaryota; kingdom Metazoa; phylum Arthropoda; class Insecta; order Coleoptera; family Chrysomelidae; genus Octodonta; species Octodonta nipae. Next base: position 11,399,493 of record CM067222.1, read on the forward strand.
CCTTTTCCTAGGTCTTCCAAGGCTTCTTCGTCCTGCTGGTGATTTGTCCCTTGATATTTTCACAATTCGTTCTTCCGTCATGCGGTCAATGTGCTCATTCCATTTTATCTTTCTGTCCAATACCCAGTCATTGATGTTATCTATCCCGCATGCTTGTCTTATGTTTTCACTTCTTTCTCTATCCATTAGTGATTTTCCCGCTATTCTTCGAACTATTTTCATTTCTGTGGTCTCCATTATCCGTTTTGTTTTAGAGGTCTCAGGTCGTGTCTCTGCTGCATAGGATAGTATAGGCCTGATTGCGGCCTTGTATATGCGGGCTTTGGCTTCAATTCGAATGTATTTATTTCGCCAGATTGTGTCATTTAGGTATGCTGCTGCTCTTGTGGCTCTTGTAGCTTGGTTTCTTACTTCCGTCTCCACTTCCCCGTGTCCAGATATTTCGATTCCCAGATATTTAAATTTCATTTCCTGGTGTATTATTTTGTTATCCACCACAAGCTTGCATCTGATCGGTGTCTTGGAAGTAACCATTGCTTTTGTCTTTGCCGCTGCTATTATCATATTGAACTTTTTTGCTGTTTTGTTAAATTGGTACAGTAGCCTCTGCAGATCGTCCTCGTTCTCCGCAACCAGTACCGCATCGTCTGCATAGCACAGGATTTTGATCTCTTTATTTCCCATTTTATATCCTCTTAGTTTACGTACTTGTTTTATGATTTCGTCCATCACGATGTTAAATAGTAAAGTTAAAGTTTTCGTTTCGATAAACTAACGGAATATGTTGTTCTGCCATTTCACGCGACTATAAGCCCCCTAACTTAACATAGTCTCTAAAAGAAACTTACTTCAAACGAATGAAAATGAAAACAATTACAAACACCCTGTACTATATACTTTCATGACATATTTATGATAAAAATTTGACATTTACCATGATGTTTACAGTTTTTTTTTATATTTTTTTCATTTAAAAAAAAACTGGTAAGTTTTAACGTTATAAAAAAATAAACGGAATCAAGATAGAACATATCTATGTAGATTATAATTTATAATATTCAGATTTCTTGAGCGGTTTTAGACAAGATTCATTGAAATTCACTGAAATCTAGTCCATTATTTACTTTTTTTCTGATTTTCTGGAAAACGGTGAATCACATGTTATAGACAATTATATGGAACCTTTCTATAATGTTCCTTAATATAATGCAGTTTAAATCAGCAAAATTGCCTAAGCCGTTTTTGAATAACCGCTAGTCATACATAAAAAAAGTTGTAGATGAACTGATAACCTGTTCCTTTTTGGAAGTCGGTTAAAAACTAAAAATGGTTTGGTATTGGGCAGTAGCTAGTTTAACATTTAAAATTTAAATGTATATTATCTTTAATCTTTTCCATCATCAGCTCCGCAGTATGATGGATACGGATGCAGATGCAGATGCGGATGTCTAAATCGATGCGGATGTTCTGCATATGCGGATGCGGAGGCGAATATTCGCAACGTCCCTGATTTAAATAAAAATAGATCAGTGATCGGTCCTTAGTGTTGCAGAAGGACTAAAAGTAAAAAGAAAAATATTGTGAATACTAAATTTTTAAATGACATAAATAGAAAAGAATCCAAAAGTTGGATTACATACTAAGTGATACATAATTATAAAGTATTAAAAGAAATTGGTCAACTGTATGTGAACAATTATGTATTAAAAATTTAAATTACCTTACATGACATATGTTTCTTTGTCGATATATGTATTTAAATAGAGAATTAAAATACACTATTAATTTAAAAATTTAATAAACATACTGACAATTATTTTAATTCACCTAAAATTTATATCCATTACTCAGAATGACACAAAGAACGAGAAACAGAGAAACTGAGATAATGAGAGACGGGAAGTATAATTCGTAAGAAGCTTTCGCTTCCATCGGTCAATCTCAAATGACTGCCGCTCATTTTTCTTTATACAAAAAGCAAAATCTTTGTCATCATTTTGAATTTGGTAGATATTGCCGTCAGGCCCATTCTGTATACGGTGATACTTCCCCCTTAACTACGTTCCATGGATTCTTAACCATCTCTACTCACCATGGTAGTGCAATATATGTAGCACGCAATCTGACATAGTCGGGTGTATACTAAAACCTTATTTGTTCAACACTATTTACAACACCAAAGTAACGAATTCTGTAATCCTTTAATAAATTGATTTCCTATTCAATTAAAATTCCGTTACAGCTTCTCGAAAGAAAGTCAACCCTCTCCCTCTTTCAACTACTTACCATAACCAACACCCACCTAATTTAATCTAAATTGGGATAATCGAATTAGTTAATTTGAACTCCTAACGCCTTGTTTTGTGTTCCAATTAATTCATAATGAGATGATATAGTGGGTTAATCCGCATTCTGTTCAGTTTTCCAACTCAATTTCTCAACGAATCAAGGTGCGAGATACACAAATTATCCCGAGCCTACACAAAGTCTAGTAGTTTCCATAATGGCCCTTTAATACAACCAGCATTTTCAGTAAATATTATCCCATTCGCACTGCGCCACTTTTGCATCTCGCGCGCTGTCTCGTCCCTTTTCAGTCTCACGACTCCTCTCGAAATCTTCGTTGCCATCCCTCAACGGCGTTTCGATTAAATTATCACCTATTATTAAATTTGGATAGTGCGATCCCATTTGGCTCTGTGTTATCCTTCGTATGGATGAAAATGTTTGTTTAAGATGTTCTCCGTAATTGTGCGGATGGGTTTATTTAATTATCCTGTTAATGCTGGTTGTGAATGTGGTTTTAGTCCAGAGGAAATATATACGAGAAAACATTGCTAAATGAAAATAAAGGAGGAAAATTGTATGCTATGGAAATATTTTTTCGTTTTCATTTAAAGGTTGTGCAGTTTTTTCAACCTACTTAACAACAGGGGAAGGTACTTAATCGGAAAGAACAAAATAACAAAGGATGTTATTGATAAAAAACGCTCAACAGTGTTCCATGTCACTTGGTACATTTAGGTAAAGCATTTTTTCTATAAGAATATAGATAAGTATTCCTTCTTTCAGTGGTATGATATCTGTATTAACCCTTGAACTGTTCTTCTTATATCAAGTAGCTCATTGGCATCTTTATACAGATTGCCCTTCCATCGAGTTCCTAGACGTCCTCGCTTTGTTTCCTCTTAAAATCTGTTTCAAACTTCTTTTCGGTATCTTTCTGGATCCTTTCTGTCCTACCCCTATATGCGTTGTAGTTTTAACGTGATGTGTTAAGTTCATTTTACAGTTGCTCTAGTTCAAAGTTGAATTTTCGTAGCCATATTTTACAGCTGATATTATTAATTTTTTTAGCCGCTTCTTTTGTTCTCTTGTGTTCCAGTTTTTGACTCATCGTTTTTATTATTTTATGCTACCAATATCTGTCCCCAATATCCAGTTCTGTCCAAGTAATTTTCTGATGAATGTTTCCGTCTTTACTTGGTGCAAATTCATTTTAATTTTTATTAAAATAATCACACTTAGGTAATTTTCACTTATATTTATTTACTGCTAGCGGACCCGACAGACGTTGTTTTGTCCAAATGTGGCTTGGGACTGTTACCGAGTTCAGCATAGGTTTTTTTTAAATTAGAATTCGATAAACTCTATACTAATGTGCGAAAAAAAAAAAACGTCCAAAATAAAAGGAATTCCTAGACTCGATCTTTGTGTCATCTACGGGGTCCAATTGTGAATCTAAACCACCCAGGAACCCACCCAAATATACACAAAAAATCATTGAAATCGTTTTAGCTCTTTAGGAAGTGTTAGAACGATCTTAGTGTTACCTACCGTATTCAATTGTGCATCTAAACCATCCAAAGACCCGCCCAAACATACACAAAAAATTTCACTAAAATCCATCCAGCCTTTTAGGAGGAGTTAGAACCTGATCTTAGTGCTACCTACTGGGTTCAAATATGAATCTAAACCGTCCAAAGACCAACCCAAACACACAAAAAAATTTCATTAAAATCCGTCCAGCCGTTTCGGAGGAGTTAGAACCCGATTTTAGTGTCACCAACCGGGTTCAATTGTAAATCTAAACCATCCAGGGAATCATCCAAACATACACAAATTTCATCAAAATCGGTCAACCCGTTTACGATTCTATAAAGGACATACAGACAAACTTTCTCATTTTTATATATAGAAGAATATTGACAATAGTGTTGCACTCGGTTACTGTCTTCACAGAATACAAATTTAACTAAATGCTCAATACATAAAACTGTTACAAAGAAAAATAGGGATGCAATTACAGATACTATTAAGAGTTATTGAAATTATGGGATATTTAAGCAGGTAGGAGGGAAACGCGACTAAGCAGAAATTATTGGAATTGACAAGTTTAAATGGAATCAATTAGGTATGTAACGAGTTTATATAATTCTATTGAAACGATTGTGTAATAGAAATGATTTGGTTTCGGTTTGATCACTCAAGAAGTATAGTGAATTTTTGTTTTTGTTAATTTCTAGTAACTCTAACAGATATAATTGTTTACTTTTTTAAATGTAATATCTGAAACGACTGGAAGAAAGCTTTCAAAAAATTGCCGGCAAAATTCCTAATTCAAAATGGCGGCTCCAATATGGCGACTAGAAGGTAGAAAATACTTAACTGTAAGGTAAAAATGACTTTCAGGAAAGAAAATACGCAACACATTCTGTCGTTTTATGGCTGAAATTGAACCTGAAGGATACCCGCTAAAGACTGGTGTGATGAAATAAAGTATTTAACGAAATTTCATGTCGCGATTGCCCACATAGCTACATCGGTCGTACCAACAGACGCGTCAACAATTCTTTGTCAGTTCGCAAAAAAGCTCCGACTTCAGCTCTCGCGCATCATCATATCCAAACAGGCCACTCTTTCAACTTCGAGGACAGTAGGACTATCATATCTCTCAAGTTCCTTAGGACATCCACTATTCGCGAAGCTGTAGAAATAGAGAAACGACCCCTCTGTCTAAACCGACGAGATGACACCTCCCGCTTTCCTACAGCATGGACCCCCGTAAGCGCCAGTTTAAACAAACCAGACACGCCCAACACCCAACCAATCACAACACAGCCCCTTCCTCACGTGACATCCCCTTCTAATCGACCTGTAACAATAAATAAAGAAGCAGAGCAGATTCACATACAGTTCAGTTACCTAGTGACTCAATAAACAGCTCAATTGTTGAGTTTCTGGGTTCTGAAGTAAAAGTGGAATGACAAGAGATATATTTTTAGAGGCAGAAAAGAGTGGTAAATTGCCTGGCATACTCGCGTTGAAAAGATTAGAATATTGATGCTCAGTTGTTACTAACTATACCAACAGATTGTTTCAACATGATTTCCATGATTATCTTTAATGTCAAACTCAAACTGAACTGAAAACTTCCGTCGTAGAACACTTCTTCATATATACTCGTATTTGGTCGTTCTTAACTTTTCCAGGGACTTCTGCTATGCTCCATGCCAGCGGCCAAGGATGTCAAACATTTTTTCAAACCCAATTACTATTTTCTGCCAATCTGCCAGTATTTATTAATTCCTTTATATAGGGGGAACAACATCAACTTTCTATGACAAATAGTTATATCCATGTTTTTTATTTTAATTACTTAATTTGAGAGAGTTTCTTGATATGTTGTAAATTCTAGCAATAGTACTTTTATTAGTATTAAGAAAATCGTTTCCATTATATAAGAGCTCAGAATATACGTTTTCAAATAAATTCAGACAGACGAAAATAAAACCTACGTTCAGCAATTGAAAACGAAACGAATATCAACAATGAATGAATTTTAATATCAAACATGTCGCCTGTATACAAGTAATATTTCCAACTCCAGCAGCCAAGCGACGAATATTATTATCCTGGATTCCCCGTCCTCGCATACACCATCCTCATGATGAGGTGTCAGAAACGTTTCGGCAATATATTATCGTTAAACAGGTTAGTGCTGATGCCGCCAGGAGGGGGTGGGAGAGGGTTTAGGGATGTATTTACCATTGCGACATTGGTGTTCCATGGCATCTTAATCAACTCGAGATGACAATCCCACTGGAGATAATCGAGCCTAATGACGATGTTCAGTGTCAATAAGGCATAAGTTAGCAGCAGTTTTAGGGTTGGCAATCATCAACATCGTCACCGTCGCCGCGGTAATTTTATAAAATTATTACTTACTGAAGAGCTGGTAGGAGTTCAGTATAGCTGATGGCAGTTGTGTGATGAACTCGTGAAATAATGAAGAGTGCAGAGGGCGTTTGAGAGCCCATTTAAAGCTTTGCTCTGCTACATGAAATTTTCAAGAAATTAACATGTTTCGGATGCAGTAAACAAAATTGTATGAATCTCGTTTTAAAATTTATTGATATAAACAAGGTCATTGGAAACATTGCAGCTTATGTATGGCTGTAATCATCATATTAAAAAACAAATGCTGCAGACTATTCAACAACTTTTAAACATACACTTGGCTGTAGAATACAAAGTGTAGCCGGATTTACTCATTTAACAAAATTAATGTTGTTATTTGCAATATCAATATGTAATAGGCAAACACAAAACGGTTCGGTACCATTTTCTCTTCTGTCCCTCAACCGATTTCCTTTAGTTCTGTTTTGTTTAGTAGCTATTGACGAGCTTCATTGCAGAATATATAAAGAATATTTACTTATGTTGATTCAACTAAGTAATTTAAAGATAAATTATTAACAAAATCCAAGTGAGATGGCACCCACTATGAACAAGTAGCTTAAGCGTTAACCAAATGTTCGAATTTTGACAGCAGTCGACAGAAAAATCCCAATTGTGTACAACCCTGTAGCAAAGTATAAATAATACTAAAATAATCGACTTTTACTTAAAAGATGTAGGCTTTAAAACCTTCATTTCTATTCATTTATGACGTTACTTTTTTACAAAAACTATGACGACAGCAACTATTAAAGTGTCCAAACTGAATATGTTTATAAGAAGTTTACGCATTTACAGAAGAACCTTAATGAAAATATTGACGTAAGTACACTATTTACAAATTCTAAGCTAATTGATAATATTTGATTTCCGAAACTTACGAGTTGAGTATGTACATTCATTTGTCATGGCTTTCTCACAAATCTAATAGCAATTTACTAATATTTTGGAAAATAATATGCATCCATTATCAAACGGTCAATGCAAATATTTTTTTAATTATTTATATTTATACCATGTGTAAATGAAACTTAAATTAGTATTACAGTATAAGTAATAAAATAAGACGAATCATTTTGCAGTTTCATTTGATATAAGGTAATCTTTTCAATTAATTATAACATTTCATCTAAACATTAACAGTCAGTCAAAAATTGTTTAATGTTTTTTTAACGAGATGTCATATGCTGCAATATTTTTCTAATAATATAATACATAGAATGTTTGGTTATTTGAATACATCTTATTTATATGTAATTCTCGCAAAGTGCACTACAATTTTGTCGAAATTCTATATATCGTATTACCGAAAAAGAACGACATTATAACAATTATGATAGCTGTTTTGACCTAAGCTTTCGACATTCCAGGGTGTTCATTTCAGGGTAATTTGGTGACCTACTTGATAATGAAACTACTCTTGATAAATTATTTCAATACAAGTTGATGTGTAGGATCTTATAACAATTTTATCATTATTTGATATTTTTCAAGCATTACCTTTTTACAGTTGAACCTTTCAGGATTTTAATGCAAAAAGTGCTAGATAGGCGATTTTTGGATAGGTAAAAAGTTTTGTGTTCTCATGTTAATTTGCGGCACACAATAAAGTTGCATTGTGCAGTTACATATGCATATATAAATTGACTTCGATATAGGGGACTGTAGATTATAATTATATAGGGTGATTACAGATATGCTAGAAACCAAATGTGTTATTGGTTGGCCCATAAGCAACAGAGTTTATTATACATATATTGAGTAGTCCATAGGCAATTACCACATATACAGGGTACAACATTTTTGATGAACTCTTGAACTCTTGAATTTACGATCAGCATGTACTATTAATTAAATGTCAAATGAAAATTGAATAAGTATTAATAGTAAATTATCACAGATTATTTTAATTATTGTTATTTACGTTTATTGTTATATTATTCTACCGGTTAATAGCTAAATTGTTTAATTTTAAGAAATTTCATGTTAATGAAATGTTTGTCTTTAATTTCCACTAACTGCTTTTTTGCCATACCTTATATTATTAAGCTAAGCATTGAGAATATGCACACAAATAATTACATGAATTACATATGAAAAACAAGTTTTTTTCAGATAATTCTTAGTATCCTTAGTGTCAGTAAGCCAAAAAGACTAGTCGGAATAGGACAAACAATATGCACAGGTTGTTAAATGCTTGCCAAAGTTTCGCTTGATTATATTCAAAGCTTCATCAGGGCTAAAAACATCCAGCAAAATGTGTATACAAATTACATAAAAGTTAAAATAATATATAAAAATGTAATACTATGAATAAGTCAATTTTATATATATATATATATATATATATTTAATTCGACAGACAATTGAATGGGCCATCTGTTGTTGATTTATTGTAGCGAGTTATTATTAATTCTGCTATTTATAATAAAACTTTGTATTGGAAAACTGATGGTTACAGTTAATACCAACAGGGGAGAGATCCATCAAACAGTATATAATTTTAATTTAATAAATTATTTATTTATTAAATAAGAGAGAATTAAATAAATTAGGATCCAAAATAATAGGAAAACTTTTGTTAACTAATGAGCTTGTTATATATTGGACCCAAGTTGTTTGGGTCCGTTTTGAAATTAACGGCTTTATATTTGTTTTTATTAATGTAAAGCAATTCTAACATTTTTCTTTTACATATGTTAGACTCTAAACAACATACAATAGGGTGATCAAAATCAAAATTGTGACAAATTGTAAAATGGTGCTCAGCCAATGCTGTTCTAACATTTTTAGACTTGTTGGAATTTCGGCAATCATATTTGTGCTGATAAATACGTTTGGACAATTTTTGTTTAGTTTCCCCAATATAGTTTGTATCACAGTTAAGGCAGTTGAGTTGGTATACTAAATTGGATTGATCCCCGGTTGGGGTTTTATCTTTAGTAGGTGTGAATAAATTACTAACTGTTTTCATAGCATAAGTGACAATTTTTTTATTATTATTTTGTGATTCCATGAGACGAATAAGTTTGTTACTTAAACTTGGAATCATAGGAATTTTAAGAAATTCCGTCTGATCTATAAGAAGAGTTGTATTATTATTAGAGGAGTAAAGAATTGAGTTTATTAAAGATGGGGGGTAGTGATTTAATATACATATCCCTTGAATTCAAAATTTTTCTCTTTAAACTTAGGGTTTCCGAGATTTTCTGCTCTGTTTCATCAATTTAATAATTGCTATCTTATGTGTTAAACTATGACTAGATTTAAAGTTAACAATTCTATCTGAGGCAGAGGGTTTTTGCTACCAGTCAGTGATTAAATTGTTTTTAGTTTCTTTTATAACCAAAACATCTAAGAAGGGAATTTGATTTCCCCTTTCCGTTTCAATCGTAAATTGTAGATTGGGATAGAAGGTATTGAATGTTTCCAATACAATACTTTTACTGTTCTCGGGAACTGCTGTACCAATATCATCTTCATAAAAAAACAGGAAAAGTAAGTCAAAAAGTAACTTAGGTATGATTTAATGATAAGTAACTCATTCATAACTAAACTAGCAAATATTGGGGAAGAAGGGTTACCTATAGCAGTACCGAAAATTTGTTGATAAATAATGCCATTATAAAAAAAAACTAGAATCGTAGAAGAAGTTAATTAGTCTATTGAAAATATTCAAATTAATTTCCGTATGTGTTAATGACTTGCCAATGCTTTTTGTAAAATTTGGGCCATAAATAAAGTTGTTTTTTGTTAGAATTTGACACAGTTGGTCGAATTTCGACCACAAGCGACTCTAGATTGCTTTATTTTGCAAATACAAACAATTCACTCACAAATGTTTAAGAGCTATTGTTAAGCTGAAAAACTTCGCAATTTAAACTTTCATATATCGCAATTTTACAACGAGAAAATGACATTTACCATACATTTTATTATTTTCTAATGAATACAAATTTGGCATACAAATACTGTTTAAACACAAAAACAGTTTTACGTTTGGCAGGCAATTTTCTTGAAACGACACAGTCTAAAAAGCTGACCGTTAATTAACAGAATTTTTTTACATAGTAACCTACTGATGAGTGAGTTTCAAAACAACGAAACAAGTTACACGCTGAAATATTGACACGTCCTTTTGTTTCCTTTAATGAGGGAAATCCAGCAAGCCATTTTTGGAACGTGAAAAGAATTTTGCCGACGAAAACAATCCAATTTTGCGTAGCATAACAAACGACCGTTGGTCAACAATTCCTTTGCTAACCTGCTATTGTTTTTTTTATTTTTGGTAAATATTAGGCTCAGAATTTGACAAAACAAGATCATTTGATATCGAAGTTTGGAGGTGTATAAATGAAAAAGTATGTTATATTTTTTCGCTATTCAAATGTTTTGGCTATGTTGACAAGTATGAGGTCAATTTATTTTTTTTTTTTTGATCGAATGTATCATATTAACTGGCAACGCAACTGGTGAAACTGTTTTTATACCAAGAATTCCCACATTACCCTCAGAATTGCCTTTCCAATTTAAACGGCTACAATTTCCCGTAAAATGGCAATTACTAAAGCACTATTGTTGTTTTTAGCACAGGCAATTGTATGTTGCCCTAACACGTGTTACTTCGAAACAAATTTTGTTCGTTTTTCACGTGTTCAGATTATTAATGTCGTATACAAGGTATACTTAGAAACTAATCTAAATGTTTTCTGTTTTGTGTGCCTCATAAATAATTGCCACTCGAAAAATAATCTAAATTAAATATTATGTATAAAGATTGATTGATTTTTTTTGTTTGTTACGATTTCACTCAAGAAGTACTCAACCAATTTTACCGAAAACTGCATCTCCTCGGATAGGGTGTTCATATTTTCTGTGAAGAACACGTGCGAAGCTAGGACGGGTTGCTAGTTCATATTAAAATATATAAAATGTAGGATGCTATTTAAAAAAAACGTTACGTAATTATAAAGATCAGTTACGTTTTGTTCAAAATAAAATAGTACAAAGCGCTATGCAGTGTTAATGTTAATATACCTTGCCTTGGTGTTTTCCTTGACCTGGCAATGGTTTTTAATACTGTCGATAAAGAAATTTTGCTGCGTCACTTAAACGTTTACAACCTCGTATCTTAAAACCGAAAAGTTCTTGTAACTTTCAGTACAGAAATATCAATAAATTATCGTGTTCTCCCGGGGTACAGTATTAGTCATATTCATTTCTTGGTATAAAGTAACAACTTAAATACACTATCATTGTTAACACTAAAAATTCATAGCATGAAGTTATATCTACAACAGAAGAAGATCCAAAAAAACATTAGAAATTTTCACTTATATTGATTTACTTCTTCAGAATACAAAGAAGCCAGTAACCTGCCAATAGCAAATAAATATAAGTGAAAATTACCGAAGTGTGTTTATTTTAATATAAAATTAAAATTAGATATTTCTACAACATATGAAAAGATCCTACCTGAACATGAAGGATTAAATATTCACAACAGTAATTTCCACTTTACAACATCCAGAAAATATTTATGTATTATCAATAAATTTCGAAGTTTACATTTAAGTTCCATGAAAGTCAAAATTTCCTTGCCATGAAATATTTAAAAATCATGAATCATGGGCTTGTTGAATGTCAATCATTCAACATAAAATTATTGACAGTATTAGAAGATCTAATTTCATACTGATTTACAAAGGGTTGGTGTTCTTCAGCCAGGAATCTTGCTTTCCTTCCTTTTGTCCTTGGTACAACGGACAAAATTGGAAAAGTCCTAGCTAAACATGATACAAAAACAGTTTTCAAGTCACATAGAAAGATTGGAGAAATCATACCGTCACCCAAGGAGAAGATTCCCCGTGCAAAGACTGGAACCTCGCATACGTCGGCCAAATAACAGAAAAGCAAATGCCCGTACAGAGGAACACAGAAATGCGGTATCACAATCTAAATACCGGCCATGAAATAGATTTCGGAACAGATGAAGATATTAGCAAAAAGTGAGGCTCGTTAGGAAAACGATTGAAATAAAGAAACGGAAAACAAATCTTAACAAACGGGACGAGCCTCCCACCCACATGGAGAACCGCACTAGCAGACCGTTACATTAAAATCAAATCTCCAGATAAATGGTCAAATAACTGCAATATACCTCCCAGGCCAGACAATAGCGCAATGACCATCGGACCGACAACTCGTCACAGGGCGAGAGCTCTGATTTACCAAAGCAAAGAAGACCCTCCGGCCGATAGCATAAAACTAAGACACAAAGCAGCACCGACTCATTTTGTACTACGCTTAGTGAGTGACAACTAGGCTTGGGTCGTTCAAAACGAACGACTCTTCTACATGTGCCACGGATGAGCGGCACAGTTTAGTCAAGTAGCTCGTTCAGTTCGCCCTTAATACAGTCATTCAGCTCGAACGAGTCGTAGGATATGCTAAACGTTCAACGTTCAATCACGAACTAGAGACTCGTTCAGCGTTCAATCTTTCGACCGGCACAGTCACCTCGGCTCGGAGCAGTGGAGAGAAAAGAGCCGTCAGCCGTCTGGTTCATGAGATGAAAGGTATTTTAAAATTTGGTTGGAAGGTTTTATTTTCATCGAATCTAAAAATGGGTATTTTAAATTTTTTTATGGCAGGCACTAAGGCACAGGGTTATTATTGTTTTGCACTGTTTTTGTTGTATAAATTTCTATTTTGGCTTTAAGTAAGCATAATAATTTTATTTGTTTTGAGAGTTTACAACTTTTAAATTTAATGTTTAGAGTTTTTTTCTTATATGACGTCATTTTACCATCGATCCCGGCAGGGATCAGTTATCAACTACGCGGATGAGTTCCCGGAAACCACTAAAACATTTAGTGCCCGCGAAAACTTAAACACAAATATATATATATATATATATATATATATATATATATATATATATATTCTTTTAGTTTCGTTTTGTCGCACCTAGGAGCGCCACATAAAATTGTGAAGATCAATCACCCCTTTCAAATTCTTTATATTTGAAAGGAACTTTATTATTATATGATCTCTAAAAGTTTCTGGGCTACCCTGTATATTATCGAATTAAATTCTCTTAGTTACGTCATAAGTCAAATAATAGATATTGTCAAAGATTTTAATTTGACATTTTAGAATTGTGCCTTTTTCATAGTTTCTTTGCCATTGAACACAGAGTCTGACCTAGACTACGAAACGTTTAGAAATATACAGAAATTTCGTGAATTTTCCAGAAAGTGCTTAAACATTGAAAAAATATGCCAAAAATATCCTTCAGAAAACAACAGGACGCTGTTGTATTAAGTGACATCTTTCGGACAAAAATCTCCTTTTTGTTCCATTAGGCGACTCTCTCACTACATGCCTTGTTCGAGATCTCTCAAAACACCCTATACATCTTCAAGAGGAAATTAAGTTCAGTAAAAGTTTTTCAAAACTTTAAATGAGTGATGCTTATATCAAAAAGAAATTTCATTTGCGAGGAATATTTCATTTCCCATCAACAAATACAGCTGAAAATTGATCTTAATCGTTTTCTCAAGAACCATTATTGGGGAAAAACTTTCGATTGAATCTCCCCCTTGCCGTAAGGTAAAACCACTTTTCACGTTTTTGAGTTTCCAGCGCCTCAGCTCGGGCAAATAACCGTTCGTTTTCTCGGTTTGTATTTCTTTTCGACGTTGAATAAAAACGGCCGAAAATAGACAGAAGCATATCTGCAAAAAACAATCTGGGAGTGGTGAATTTGTCACATTAGGAATACCAGTCACCGGTTTTGGGGAAATTGTTTTTTTATCTGTTCCAGAGATGGGAGACGAACCCAGGCGACGGCAGGAACGATCAGCGGGAAAAGGTGAAAATCGAATAGCGGTGACCTGAGGGTCGTGATAAATGTTGTCGACGAATAGGCTTTCAGATAACAGACAGGAAATTAATGGTGTTGGTATTCTTAAAGAGACCCTTCGAGAACATTTGCTAATTAATTGAACCTATATAGAGTTTGATATAGTCTTCTTCCGACGTTAAAATGCGATTGTCTTAAATAACTTAATTATTTTTTTTTACGACGAGAGAAGTAATAAAACATTTTTTAATAAAAATTTAACCGACTGTTTCCTGAACGATAGTTGTGGCATCACTAGTTTGTATTTTTGGAGTTCTTGGGAATAACACCACAATGCGGAAAACTCTATGTTTTAAATACTGTAAACATTTCACTGTCTAAATCAGATCCCGTTTTAAATGGCAATAAAAAATTAAGTCAATAATGAAATTAAAAATTAAAAAGTTTACAATGACAAATTTAGCATTTATAATTTATAATCGGCTCATAATAAATGTTGGATATGTAGTTCGTCTGACTATAAACATAAATGTATCCTATTTTTCAAAACTTTTAGCAACATTTGCCAACATATTGACGCCTAGGCTTTGGAAAGCTCCTCTAATGCGGTCATTCATATCATCCGATGTTGTTGAAGGCGTATTATAGATCTTTTTTTGTTTTTCCCTTTTACATATCCGGTGAGGGCAAGTCAAGGGATTGTGGAGGCCAATTCTGAAAAGCATTTCTTCAAATCCAACGAGTTTGAAAATGGACACTTAGCAAATGTCATTAAACATAAGAGCAAAAATATGGGTACAAATGGATTGAGCTCCCGCACATTTTTATCCATTTATACCCACAATTTTTGCTCTTATGTTTAATGAAATATTTTCTAAAAGAATTGGAAATTCACTGTTTAGGAAGTCCAAAAATGTTAATCCATCTAAATTTTCTTCAAAGAAATAGGGACCTATTATTTCGCCCCACACATTTACTGACCACCTGTGTTGATTATTAATTTTCCGAAACTGATGCGGATTGGAATCAGAATAATAATGGAAGTTTTGTCGATTAACAAATCCATTATTGTGAAAAGTACATTCATCCGTGAGCAGAACAAAATTAAAAAAGTTATCATCTTCAGCCACTTTATCCAACACCCACATACAAAAGTGAACTCGATTTTCAAAATCATTTCCGCAAAGTTTCTGATGAATTCGGATTTTGTAATCATGATAATCACGATTTAAAGAATTCTGGGCACACTGGCTTGGCTGATATTTCATTTCGGGCAATTTGGTTTCGCCCTATGTGAGGATTACAAAAGCTGTAACAGTTAACTGGATTTCTTTGTTTTCCGTCACGTTTTTTTTTGTAGGTTTTCTGTACTCAACGCTCCCAGTTTGCCTGAAATGGTCTAACAGCCTTACAAATGTCAATTTATTTGGATGAATTCTATTAGAAAATTTCTGAGCATAGACTCTAGCAGCTAATAAACAATTCTGCAGGCATTCTCCAATTACAAAAATCATGTCGATTAATTCTTCTTTGCTATAAACCTTCATTCTTATTAATTAATTAGCCGTTACCCGCGGTTTCACCCACGTATGGATTGTAGATTTCTTTGCAAAACTATAAGTTTTGAAACATCCAATGGGCTATCCAATATAACAATTTTTTCTAACTTTGTTGAACCACCCTACATAACTATAAATCTACCAATCCCGAATATATTTCACCGAAACTGCAAACACTTATGGGCCACCCTATGTAACAATTCTATTTTTTGGAAACACCTTGTATAACTGTAACTCTGCTTCACCCTATAACGCAACAATCTTGTATAAGCTACTGTTTACTTGTCATTCAATATAACATTTTTAAATTACCTAACTATTATTCTATTCCACCCTATACACAATCTAACAATTATTTCTGATAATTTTTGAGACACTTCGTAAAATATAATTTCCCTCCGTCCTATATTTTAACCACCCTTTATATGCTCCTTTTTCTAACATTGTGTTAAACACAGTATATAACTATAATTTTGCTTGGCCCCATATGTCAGGTATTCCATATATCAGGATGCAACAGTTCATGGTCTACTTTATACTTATAGGCCACCCAATATTACTTTTTTTGTACCACTCTGTATAACTATAAATCCACTAATCCCCAACATATTTTACCGAAACCGCAACTTTATATGATCACCCTATGTAACAATTTTATTAACTATTTTTTGAACTGCCTACTATAGCTATAACTCTATATCCATCTTTATTTAAATCATCTTGTATATACTGCTGCCAATTAGACAACCATTATAATTTATTTGTCATCATTTTTTAACCATCATGTATAACCATAATTTTATTCTACAAAATATTTCAACTGCGCTGTATATGCATCTTGCTAGGGGTCACCATATATACATTTTTAAACACTTAACTATAACTCTAATCCCCTCTATATTTCAACTATCTTATCTATGCTACTGCTAATGGACTACGCTAAGTAACCATTTTTCTGACACTTTTTAACGGCCCTGGAAAATATAATCTGTCTCCACATAATGTCAACATGTTGTAATCACAATGTATAACTATAATTTTACTTCACCCTCTATTTTAGCGACTTTGTATGTACAACTACTTATCGGCCACCCGGTATAACATTTTTTGTACCACCCTGTATAAATATAAATCCATCCAATTAATTTCACCAAAACTGCAACTACTTATGGGGCACCCTATGTAACAATTTTTCAAAAATCCTATTAGTGAAACTAATTGTGAGCCACGCTACTACCTCATAATTTTTAAAGACACAGTATAAAATATAATTTCTCTCCACACTTCATTTAAACCTTCCTTCATTTACAACTTTTTCTAACTTTGTTTGAATCATACTGTGTGGTGCGTTCCCGCAATTTGTTTAGTGTATTGTTTTCAATTTGATTGAATTACTTCATTGATTTTTAAACTTCTGCACCTTTTCTAAAACATTCCGTCGCGCTAATGCTAATTGTAAGTGTGTTTTTGCGTGTAAAATATAGACAGTATTGGGATTCGTGGTTCGCATCCCGAGCTATTAGGACGCTTGGGAAGTTTTCGTGTTTGTGCTCCGAACTGTTCGGACATTTTTTGATTCCGTCTGAAGAGACGCCGCTTATTGTTGTTTTTTTTTGCGTTACGAGTCGCGAGTTAGTAGCTCCGTTTGTGACGACCGCTAAACCGCTTTCAGTTTGTTTCTTTTGTGTTTACAAAAGCGCATCATTTGTTGTTAAACCCGCATTTTTTGTATGCTCAATCAATGAACACTACGTCGCTATTTTTTGTGTAACGTGTTGTCCAGATGAAGCTCTAAGAAACTGTTCCTGTTCACGGGGCTAGCCTCTGAAGAAAGAAGAACCAAGAAAACACCCTTTGCAGAGCTACGACGTAAAAGGTCAGTGATTAACTTTTATTTGGTGAATTACTTTACGTGTTTATTGATTGTTCCGCTAAAGGTCCTTCGTCAATTATATACTTGCATTGAACCAGCATTGAACTAAAACTGCAACATCTAATTCATACATTTTTTTGAATATTATTCTCTCCATGGAATGTGCATCGAAGACATTCCATAACACTGTGTAAAAATAACTTCATTTTGCCACATAATTCAAGTACCCCAAATTGTTTCTAATTTTTTTACCCACACTGTATAATTATTGTTCTACTCTACACTATATTTCAACAACCTTGTATATGCATCTATTTATGGGCCATCCTATATAACATTTTTTATATATGAAACAGGTTGTAGATCATAACATTTTTATAATATTTTTTAAACCCACTATAGATATAGCAGTAATGGACTCTGCTACATATTTTTACCATCCTATAATATGCTACGTGTGAACTTGTGAACTACTTGTGATTATAAAACAAATTTTGAACTGCCTTCCCATTTCATAACTATAATAATAGCTCAAGAAAATTCAAATATCCTAACTGCTTACATAACATATTTTTTATCCATCCTGTATAAATCTAATTCTATTTTACCCTTATCTCACCCACATGGTATGTGTAACTACTTATGACCCTAACAATATAAAATTTTCTTATCCGCCATTATAAATATACTATTTCACCAGTTTTTCAACCACCTGGTATATACAACTGTTTATATATCCTATTTGAACCACCCCGTATAACCTCTATAACCTCCCCCTTATTTCAACTACTTACAGGGCTCCTAATATACCTTTTTTTCAAGATTTTTTAAATTCATTTAATTCTACCTATCCTATATATGGAACACCCTGTAAAATTACACTTGATATATCACTTGGATTTTTTTTAAATCGAAACATGTTACATTCCGAATTTTTAATAAAAGCTAAGCTGGTGCAAGTATTTAAATTTGGTGCATGCGATGGAACCAATTGACTAATTGTGTATGTATTACCGAACATGGTGGTAGATTTTTCCCTATATCTACCGTTTCTGTCAACGTAGGGAGATAAAATGTATATCCGATTTTAAGTCAAACTATAAGCTTTGCAACAAATAAAGATTCAGAAAAATCAGTTCAGTAGTTCTTACGTGATGAGGTAACAAACAAAGAAGCAAACAAACAAACAGACAACTTCAATTGTATAATAGTATATAGATATCTACAATAATCACCGATTATTACAACAAAATGATTCATAAAAAAGAGTTGGCAGAAAAGAGTAAATGTACACTGACAAGTTCTCACAGCTATCTTCATAAATATTCGTCTGTATTCTGTGAATGTGCGTTTTTCATGGGAACGTGTTATGTATAGGGAAATGTTATTGTCGCATACAGAATAAAATTCGACTACTGTTGGTGACATAAAATACAAGGTGTTTCATTACACTTAAAGAAGTAATTGTCATTCGAAATTTTGGTTAATTAAGTGCAACACACAATATTATCCCTTGGGAGACCCCAGTCGGCTCATTAAGAAGGATTTCTAATTCCCTACAACTTTTTTATTGATAGTATTACGATTCTTCCTTACTGTTCATAATATAGGCAAGAACCAAAGGGAACTTGTATTTTTGGGAGTTTTTATTATTTAAATATTCTATACACTGTTATAATCTCCGTAAAAAAATTAATTTTTGAAAATAATTACACCAAAATTGATTTTGGGTGATTTTGAGGGTCTCTGGTCACGAATCAGGTCAGATTTGCAAAATTTAAAATGACGGGTCAAAGATGATACTTTTTAAAATCAACCGATATACGCCAAAATTGGTATATAGATGTCTTTGGGTCCGGAATTTATAAAATTCAAGATCGCGGACGTAATTTTCGTGTCGTGGGTTATTTTCGTCGTCTATATTGCATCCACCATCTTGAACTTTACCTATCAGATTCGTTATCAGCGAACCCAAAAACCCCCTTACAAGAAATTTGGTGCAAAACGGCAGGTTTTTTAAATTTTCATTCGCCATCTTAGATCCGCCATTTTGAATTTTGCAAATCTCACCTCGTATTCGAGATCAGAGACCATAGAAATCACCCTAAACCTAGTTTGGTGTAATAGGCAATTATTTTCAAAAATTTAATTTTTCACTGTTTCTAGGTCATTACTCTGTAAAAACAGTGTAATTTAAAAAATGTGTGTGTCAAATAATTGGCTAAAAAGAGATCTGAAGACGCGAGAGGTAAAGATCGACATCTAGGATTTTCAGGGAAACTAGCACATAGAGGTTCCGAAACTGGAGCCGTTCCATGTAATTGCTGTTACCCGTAATCCCTAGGTTAGAATGTCACGATGAAATTTTCAGGTTACCTTCACCTGTTACAGATATTGAATACCCTCTTCGAGGTGTCATTCGTTTGTACGCAAGACAATATATAATATATATTGTTTCTGGTCAGGGAACCTTCATCAGTTGCGCTTCCTACAATTGAATGTCCTCTCAAACACTTCTTTATGTATTTGATACATTTCGTTAAATTTGAAGATGCGAGATGTAAAGACCGACATCTAGGATTTTCGGGGAAACTAGCACATAGAAGTTCCGAATTCCTAGGCTAGAATGTCACAATGAAATTTTCAGTTTACCTTCACCTGTTAGAGATATTGAATACATAACACCCTTTTGTCTTTAAACTTGTAAAAGTGATATTCACCACCGCTTAGGGGTTGAAACTGCAGGGAGATCGATACGTGTTACATGTGTGTCCCCTGTAAATATAAATTAACCGGTGTTTTTGTGTTTTTCTTTTAAAGATACTTTAAAATTTATTTTGGGTAGCTAGTTTTGAAATGATAACCCTGTATAAAGCAAAATTAACCTTAAAATTGATTAAGGAGGACCCTATTTATTTCTTCATCATTTATATCAATAATAACATCACGAAAAACAAAAAATCCCACATTTCCTATGTTACTTTGTATGGCGCGATTCTAAATTAAACTTTTTTTATCTATCTATCTATCCCTACGATTTGAGAAACAAAATGAGGAAGCGGAAAACCCCCAACAAGACAAAATGAAGTTGTTCACGGCCTAAATATTTCGGCAGGCACTTGGAGTAAATTAGCGGTAAGTAAAAGGATATATCCTTGCCCAACCCAAAGGTCACGATCAATTTATCAAACCCTTTTATAGTCTTATCCAGGATTTTGTGTTCTCCATTCGGCTCGAATGTTCTGCCATGTCATCGGCGATGTTTCCATTTCTAAACAGGTTCAACAAAATCGCGAACGTCTTATTGTTGAGCGTCAAACACTGCCGCAACTCGGGGAGATAAGACGAGTTTAAATATTGAAACGACTTTCTCGCCTGCAGAAATAATTTAGACGCACTCAAGATTGTTCCGGAAAGCTATTATTTTGTATTGTGTGCTAATGAATAAATTTTAAGGAAATACGCGGAAAATGATTTAATGAGGCAAGAGAATTAAATTTTAAATAAAGGAATATCATTATACAGGGTATTTCTAAAATAGGGTTCTGCTGTGTATAGAACTCATTAAAATAAGCCAAAAAGTTCCTATTAACATGTGCCCTAAAACTCACTCTTGGGATGTTACAGACCCTTAAAAGGGCTCAAACAAAACTGTTTTTTTTTTCTGTTATTATCAAAACGGTCGAAAATAAATAGAAATAGAAAGTGCGAGTTGGACTCGCATACTAAGGGTTCCGTAGCCCCTTCAAAATTCTAATATTCCAGTTTTAGACAAGCAGGGAATGAGTGCATTTTCTTATATTTACCCTAATAACTTTTAATGGGAGCGTTTTAAATAGATAAAAAATATACACTTTTATTTTCCACACATAGACTTTTTATTTTCTCTACTTCATGATTCGCTTGATTTTTATAAAAATATATATATATATATATATATATATATATATATATATATATATATATATATTCTAATTTAGCCCCAAAATTAACATTAGAATTTTATTTTACTCATAAAATGCCAGGGAAGCATTTTATAATCTACTGTCTGAATTTCAGACAGATTGGAAAATAAAGGGGAAAATAGGTCAAGTTTTAAATAATAAATTTTTAAATATGTTAGACACATTATTTAAAAATACAAATAAAATATTTTTTCACAATTTTAGATAGTGTAGTTTCTATAAATTTCAATTGAGCCCCAGTACCCCCAATTATTTTCAAAATTCTACGTAGTATGGTTTCGGAAATTAAGCGGGAAATGAGAATTTTTTATATTTTTTGTTAATATCTTGTAAACAAGTAATTTTCAAAATATGAAAAATATATATTTGTATTACTCATAATGAGCCCTTTCATTTGATGTATTGCATGTTACATTAAAAAAATATTTTTGTTATTTTCCCTTTAATTGTATAATTTGTCCCCTAAAATTAATATTAGGGATTTTCTGGAATTTTTCCTGTAAACAAATAATTTTAGGTCTTATAGTTTGGGGATAAAAGGGGGAATGGGTAAATTTTTAAAATATTTTTGTTAATTTATTTTAAAATATTAATTTTAAAAATATGAAAAAAATATATTAGTATTCGTCGTAATGAGCACTTTGATTTGATATATTACATGATGCGTTAGAAATAATTTTAATTTTATGTTTTCCATTTAATGATGTCATTTGCCCCCTAAAATTACTATTAAGGGGTTCTGCTTATTTTTCCAATAAAGTTCAGGTAAGCTCCTGTATCCCTATTTTTTATAGGCTTATAGTTTCGGAGATATTTTTAAAATAATTTGTTTTAAAAATATGAAAAAATATATTTGTTTTCGCCATAATGAGCACTTTCATTTGATATATTACATGATGCCTTAAAAACAATTTTAATTTTATATTTTTCATTTAATGCTGTAGTTCCCCCCTCCCAAATTAATATCAGAGGTTTCTCCTTATTTTTCCGGTAAAATTCAGGTGAGACCCTACATCACTATTTTTTTTTCAAAATTTTACGGCTTAAAGTTTCAGAGATAAGGTAGGGGGAATAGGTAAATTTTGGTATATTTTCGATAATATCTTTTAAACGATTTTTTTGTATATATATTTGTGTTTCTCGGAATGGGACCTTTCATTTGATGTATTACATGATGCGTTGGAATTTTTTTTATTTTTAAATTTTCATTTAATTCTATAATTTATCCCTCAAAATTAATAATAATGGTTTCTCCTTATTTTTCCTGTAAAGTTCCTATTTTTTTCAAAATTTTAGGCTCAGTAGTTTCGGAGATCAGTGGGGGAACGGTCGATTTTTTTAGTTTTTCCCCCCAGAAGTACCCCTAAAATCGGGTCACCAAACTATACATTGGGTCCAAATTTCAACCTCTTCCGTCCAGTAGTTTAGGAGAAAATTGCTGTGATGTAACAGAGGCAGAAATCCGGAATGATATTATAAGGGTATCCGTATATTGTATATACGAAACCCTAAAAAATTTATGGGTCTTACATAACTTTTTACGGTAAATAATATGTGCCACTCCGTTTTTCGACATGCAAATTATTTGTACTAAAAAGTAGTTTTTACGTTTAGAACTATAACAATTAGATAGATGGAGCTGAGCAACTTCTACAACCCAGTTTTGTTTTATCAGACTAACTGATATCAGAAACATTTATCCTCTAGCTCTATCAACCAACAACCAGATTTGGCTGACAAAATCAACATAAACGCGACCGAAGCCCCGGTTATAATTATAAAACTGCTCAAAAACTGAAAAGAAGACAAATTAAGGGTAAGGATGTTGTTATAGGTTATATTTAAAAAATAATTTATCAACGTTAGTTTTTTCAGGTAATGTCTCTTGTAAAATAAAATAATCCAAGTGAAATGACTAGAATTTTGTTCAGATTTTAGGTATGTTTGACACTATTTTTATCTTCGACATTTTTGTCATTTTTTCTGATTTGCCATCAACGGTTAGTGAAATGTCGAAAAGCAGTAATCATAAAATACGATAATTTATTTTAAGTATGTATGGACAGACATTTTAACATTTTTGATATTCTTTTAGCGTAGTGATATAATTCCACCCAGATATCATTTGTTGGTAAAATTAATCCATGAAAATTATCCCAGTTTATTTTCCCTGAACTTGCATTTATATTTGTTATTCATGAAATGGGAACGAAAATCCTAGAGGGTTTATCAAATTGATGAAAATAACCTCTCTAGTTTTACCCTTTAAATCCACTAGTTTACACCTTGTCCTGGGTCAGACAGTAATCCGTAGAAGTAAACGTTCAAATATTCAAAGGATTTAGGTCAAACGACTCTAAGTAAATTGATTAAGGATTGGTTTATGACTTACGGTGGATGTTTTTTTTTTCAATTCTTGAATATATACTAATATATCTAGCATTTAAGCTCTACTGAAATAAACAATGGGGTCAAAATTGTTATTTTTAAATACTATAGAAAACTCTTTGTAATGAATAATTTTTACTTAATTAAACTTATTAATTGTTTGTCTGAAGTTGGTAGACAATATAACTCGTTCCTCAAAGTTTCCTTAGACTTCCATCGTCTTGAAGTGGTTGATCTCACAACGTTTCAATAGCTGTGTATCTGCTATCATCATCAGGTGAAGGATAGGAAGTTCAGAGTATCGGTCGTATTTATATTATACCCTCATGCGTCGCCGGTCATGGTCAATGGGTCTTATCTGGTCCAATCAGCGTCGTCGTACCTGGAGGTTGGTTGCCGGTGACGCGTAGCGGCAGAGGCCGAAGAAGAGCTCTCCAAATATTTTTAATTTGGACGCTGAGCTTGCTAATTATATTTTCGTTCGAGATTATATATGCCGTCTCTATGAATTTTCTTTTGTACCAGTGCTCCTCCTTGTGAATTGCTCTAGCCTGGTCCCAGTTGATATTATGGTGTTCGGTCCATGCGTGATTAGCTAACCCAGACTTCGTTACCTCTGCCCTTTGACTAGCTGTGCTGTGTTCCTGAACCCTGGTGTCCAGCGGTCGCTTTGTCTCTCCAATGTAAATATTGCCACATTCACACGGTATGCTGTATATACAGTTATTTGGTATTGCTGGTGCGTCGGGCTTCGTTCTTGTTATCATGCTCCTCAAGGTGTCGTTGCTTTTGAAGATAATTCTGATTCCATAGCTGTGTGCAATTCTTCTAAGTTTCTCCGACAGGCTTTTAGTATACGGTAATAGTAGAGTTGCTACTGGGTTGTCCTCTTCCTGCCTAGTTGGTTTGTCCAGCTCTTCAAACGCCTTGGTAATGATCGTTTCCGGATATCCATTCGCCAAAAGGTCTTCTCTAAGTTTCACTTGTTCTTCTTTGAGAGCTTCTGGTGTGCTGCAGATATTTTTGGCTCTATGGATTAGTGTTTTGATGATGCCAGTTTTCGTTGCTGATGGGTGGTTGGAATTGTAGTGAAGGTATAATCCTGTATGCGTAGCCTTCCTGCAGACTGTTGTTTGGATTCCGGTCCTAGTCCTTTGACATTTTACATCAAGGAATGGTAGGCACCCACTCTCTCCCATCTCCATGGTGAATCTAATGGATGGTTGGGATTGGTTCCGGTGCTCCAGGAATGCCTGTAGTTCTGTCTTTCCATGTTGCCAAATAATAAAGGTGTCATCGACATTCCTCAACCATAGCTTAGGCTGCTTCTCGAAACTCCTCAGTGCATGTTCTTCGAACCATTCCATGTAGATGTTGGCGATGGTTGGTGATAACGGGGAACCCATAGGCAATCCATCTTCTTGCTGAAAGTAGCAGTTCTTGAGGCAACATTCAAGCAAGTCCATGATTGAGTCTATTGGCAGCTCCGTCCTCTCCATCAGGGTTTCGTCTTCAGTAGTTTCTTTCACACTAAGTTTTCGATTCGTCTAGTGGTACGTTCGTGAAAAGGTTTTCAACGTCGAAACTTACTAAGCGATGTTCTGTTATTGTTTATTTCTTGGTTTAGATTATTAAGACGATTAAAATTAAAAATTTTGAGGTAGGTAAATCATATTTCATAATCAATATGTCAACGTGAGTGGTTATATTGGACATCTAAAACTTGTAGAAAACCTGGCAGACAAAGCTTGGAATTCGAAAACCGTCTGTGTCATTGTAATTCTGGAAAACGCACGGTGGGGAAACAGGATTCAATATTCATAAACTGCCACAAAATCTAATTTTGTTCGGATTAGATATTTTTTTTACTCGAGGGGTCAATCTGCCTGCTCCCCCAAATCTCAGTACAAAACTGAGGATTTCATTGTTTCTTATTTTGTCTTTAACTGCAAAACGGGCGCCGAAACTTCAAAAAATTCCCAAATTTAGATGCGGATCTCACCCGAACCCTAGTCCAGTACATATTAATTATCAGTATATATAGGGTGTTTCTAAAATAAGGTTCGAAACTTCTGCTGCATACAGAACTCATTAAAATAAGCCAAACGTCCCTATTAACATGGACCCTAAAACGCACCTTTAGCAAGTTCTTTGCCCTTAAAAGGGTTCAAACAAAACTGTTTTTTACGCTATTGACAAAACGGCGGAAAATAAATAGAAAAAATGTAGGGTCTTACATAACTTTTTACGTTAAATAACAGGTGCTACTCATAATGATGAAATGAAACTCCTTTCTTTGTGTTCTATCACTGAATTTATTCACAATACACATTTTCAAACGTATACACATCAATGAAAAATTAAAACTTGTAAACTTGTAAACCATTGTAAACATTAACAAACAGTTACATAACTAAAGGTATGAACTGAACAATGGCGGCTGGTGGGTTGTGAAACTGGTGGTGCACGTTACTGGTCAAATATTGGGATTCAAAAATGCAACAAAACAAACCATAACTTTGTTAATACCGCATTTTTATTAATTAAAATATTCGCCGACTTTTTTTAAAAGCGAAATGTTCAATGGCCTGTTTATTAAAGTCTGGCATTGATTGAATATATTTTTTTCAATACTAAGCACAGAAAGAGCATTTAGCCAGTCCTGAGACTTTGCATTTCTAAGAAACGTTTTAATCCTTCACTCCAGTTTCCGTCCAAATTGATTATCCGCCATAAATAATGCAAGGAAAACAAAATAATGTACTGATGCGATAACATCCACACAACCATTTGTTTTTATTACAAATTTCATTTTTAAAACTTGGTATAAATACTTTATTTTTTATTTTGCTATCTTGTTTTCAATTTAGATATGGCCTAGGTGGACCAGCCAATATTATATCTAATTTGTTTTGAAACGATTTATTATTGTTTTTAATATAATCAGTGTTAAAATTGATACTCATTTTCACAGTTATGTAAACACTCACACACTCTGTATATTAAATATTCTTTCATAGACTACGGGGACAAAAACAAAGCAACCACTAATTAAATCACGCAAACAAAAATTTTAATTATTGAAACGTTGGAATAGGTCCAGTCAATATTAGGCACAGCTCGGTGTCTCCGTGCGGCGTACGAGAATCAGCCAATTACTCCATATAGTTTGCATTAGCTATCTTCTGTCTCAGGCTTTAAAGGTGTTATATCGTATCTCATAGAAGCTGTATACGTTTCACCGTGCGCTAGCCGAAATGCACGGAGAAATATTCTTTCAAGCGAATATAAGTCTTAATACAAATTTGGATTAGAGCTTAAATTGTTTTTTGATAAATTCGTTGGTATTGAAATATTTATTAAACATTTTGTGTGCAAAAACACATTAAGAAATGAAATTCGAATACAAAAAAAAACTAGTCGAAACTAGTCACGTATTGTGAATAAATTCAGTAATAGAAAAGAAAGAAAGTAGTTTCATTTGATTATTATGTTTGACTATCACAAAGTAGCAGCTTCCACAATTCAATGTGCTACTCCTATTTAGATTGATTGAGGCGGTTTTTGCCGGTATTTTTTTTATTTCTATTTTTTACTATTTTCTCTACAGATTTATGGTACCTAAAAAATATTATCTACATCCAAATCGATATTTCCAAAGGTTTTCGATTGCTCTTTAAATTATTAAGCCAAAAATTACAAAAATCTGTTTACCATGGCAAATAAATGACTGACACAACGCTTAACAATTTAAGTTATTGATAAACTATTAATTGAGCTTTGCAGCGTTTAATTAGTAAAAGTGGTGGTTTGAAAATTTATGTATACAACATTATTGCAACTCATAAAATGGAGTCATTTTCAAACACGGAAATGACAGATATGTACTTTATGTACGGCCATTCCGTTGGAAATGCATCAGAAGCGAGGCGTCTGTATGCGGCAGCATACCCGAATAGAAGACTTCCTTCTCGACAGGTATTTGAGAGGATCCATCAACGTTTAAGAAAATATGATTCGTTCCAACCAAGAGTAAATAATCGTGGCAAAGGCAGATTTGTAAGAACACTGGTGATAGAAGACTTGTGTAGGACAATCCAAGTAGTGTAAGAAGTGTGGCGCGTATGCATAACATAAGATTTTCAGTAGTTTGGCGAATTCGTTGCGAACAACTACTTCATCCTTTTCATACCCAGCGTATTCAAGCTTTAAATTCGAACCACGTCGGCAGTTCTGGTAGTATGGTAATCAGATTTTTGTTATTTTTGGCCTAATAACTTAAAGAGCATAGTAATTTTCAAACTCCATTTACTCGAAAACCATTTGAAATACCGATTTGGACATACACAATATTTTTTACGCAACATTGTTAAGATTTTATAAATCTGTAGAGAACATAGTAAAAAATTGAAATAAAAAAAAATACGGTCCAAGTCGATATTTCCAATGGTTTTCGAGTAAGTTAAGTTTGAAAATTACTCTGCTCTGTAAGTTATTAGGCCAAAAATTACTAAAATCTGTTTACCATGGCAAATAAGAGATTGACTTGACCAATTTTAATCCCATTATTTTCTATTGCTATTGTCTGAATGAGTAGTTAGTTCTTTAATTAGTATGTATAACTCTAAACGTATTGAAATAGACGTATTTGAATTTATACAATGACTACTAATATAAATGGACCTGTCTACTTACATTAAAAATGAAAGATCTTTACCGGAAAATAGTAAATATATGCTTTCCGGTGCCAAACTTCTTGCAGTTGTAACAAATAATACTTAAATCTAGGCACTGACGCTTTACGGAATCGTTACGATTCATGTGGGGATCCGGCAACAGCAGTGATTATCTTGTGTACTTGTAAAAAAACAATAAGACAATGGTATTTCAGTGGTATATATGCATATTCTTTGGCCGAATTATCTCTCACCGGTAAGTGTCAGATCGTAAATGTGTTAACTGAGTTTTACAAAAGTTCACTTAAGCAGTAAATAAAACTACATTTTAGGTGAATAAATAAATGTTTTGATAATTACTGTTGTATATTAGTAATTAAGTCACTAATTGTTTTGCTATTGTACATATATTTTAATAGTTTTTAATATATTTATATGTATGGAATAGGTACGTATTTGTATTATATCGAGTCTGAATAACATGACCTTTAATTTAATGTTGATTGGACGGTACTGTTGGAGCCGGAATATTTGTAAACAAATATGTCTTTGTCTCTTTCTATTTTTGTCTTATGTTTCAACTCATTTTTCGTTTGTTGGTACATAAAAGCGCCGGGTCCATTTATATTAGTAGTCATTGAATTTAGATAGATAGATTTCGGATTATAACTATCGAAAATGTTTTAACGTCATAAATGTTATACATGGCATGCATGTCATAAATGAGAAAAAGTCATAAATGTCAGAATTTTCATAAATGTCAGAAATGTCAGAGATGTCACAAATGTCATAAATACCTTAAATGTCGTAAATATCATACTTGTCGTAAATATCTTACATGTCATACGTTAAAAATACCATAAATGCCTAAATTAACTAAAACCAAAATATAAAAATTCTGGTTTGCTTTACAAATTAAAAATAATATCTATTTATTTTAGACTTTTTAAAAACCGTCGTAAGCAAGATGCTGTTATGTAAAATGGCAAAAATGGTCAAATTATCAAAGATCTTAAATAATAAAAAATATCACAAATGGGAAAAGTATTAGAAATGATAAAAAATATTACCTAAAATAAAAAACATGGAAATATCTGAATTATCAAAATTCTCAACAACGACAAAGATGTCTGTCTATCTCTATAAATCAAATAACTGAAAGCTGATTTTTTAGAAGTGGTCGCACACAAGATTTTCGCTAATAAAAATTAATATTAAAATACCATTTCCTGGTGAATAGGTGTGACACATTTTGTAAATGTTTAAGCACTTTTTCGAAAATAATACCACAATTACTGTATATTTCCAGACGTTCCTGGGTCTAGGTTAGACCTCGTCATTGGCAAAGAAACTATGGAAAAAGCCACAATTCTAAAATGTAAAATTTAAATGTTTGACAATAATTACTAGTTGACTTATGACGTAACTAAAAGAATTTAATTTGATAACATACAGGGTAGCATAGAAAGTTTGTTATAATTTGTAAGGGGTGATATTCAGAATTCGTAATAAAATCTCAAAAATGTAGCAGATCTGACGAATATAAAATGAAAAAACTGCTCAAGCCAAAAATTTCAAATATACCAATTCGTGTAACCCCTGCAAATCCGATACGGATCTGGTAGCAAAGTTACATACGGGATTTCAATATGTTTTACTGGGTATCTTTCCTGCAAGTGTTTCTATACGGTACCGTGGGGACAGGCAGACAAAACTTCTTTAATTTTTTAAATTAATTATAATTATTTCCGCATTCTAGATCACATCTACAGGTAGTTCTTAGTAAGGGGAAGTCCCGTAAACTCGGACGGTTCCTAAAGTCGGACACAATTTGAATCCAGGCAAGAAAACGCGCCAAAATGTTACTTGTGTCGCGGCTAGAAACGTTTAAGTAGGTGAATTACTGGGGGTGATAGTCGAGACTCAGTGCGGTTTTGTTCGTCCTGGGAAGTAGTGCAAATTTTGAGGTTAGTAAAAATTTTGTGAGCAGTAATTATAATGCTGCTAGGTTAATAATCTGTCATACAGATTTTTATGATTCATAACACACAATTTGAATAAGGATTTTTCTGGCATGTACTTAAAGTCTAAAAGTCCCCTAATGGCGGACAGTTTTAGAATTTGGTTTTTCTTTGTTTTAGTAATTACTTTTGTATTTTATTTTTTAGATTCAACATGGGTAAACCCAAACCAAGCTGTAATAATACTCCCAAAAATGAAATCTTGAAAAAAACTATCGATAAGGTGATGTCAAAAAAATTTTCTATAAGAAAATCATTAGAAGTATACAATGTACCAAAAAGTACCCTGTTCGACTACATCAAAAAATTAAAACGAGGTGAAGAAATTAAACTGCCATGCAAAAAAGGCCGATTTGCCCTAACTTTTACCGAGAAATACGAGGAAGCTTTAATTGCGCACGTAGTGGATCTGTCAAATAGGTGCATGCCATTGACCAGAAAAGAATTTCTAAAATTGGCGTTCGATCTCGCTGAGAAATCAAAACTGAACCATCGATTCAACAGGATAAAGAAATCTGCTGGCAAGCATTTTTATTATGACTTCATCAAACGTCACTTCGTCACAAGTCTGATGAGAGCAGTTGGTTTTAACAGGCCTCAAGTTGACCGTTTCTTTAACAATTTGACAAATATGTTTGAAAAATATCATTTTGGTCCATCTGATATCTATAACTGCGATGAAATAGTTGTCAGCACTGTCCAGAAGCAGGCTAAAGTAATGACACTCAAGAGCAATCGCCAAGTTGACCTCTGCAGAGAGAGGTAAAAATGTGACAGTAATGTTCTGTATGAGTGCTGCCGGTTATTTTATCCCACCGCTATTTATTTTCCCTAGGCAGAGAGTAAATGAAAGGTTAACGATTGGTGCACCCTCTGAAAGTCTAGCTGTAGCACAGCGAAACGGATGGATGAACGGTGAATTATTCTTAAAATGGCTTCAGCACTTTGTAAGATTTTCAAAGCCTTCCAAAGAGAAACCAGTGCTTTTGATCCTAGATGGCCATTGCAGTCATAAAGATCTTGCCGTTATAAGTTACGCGAAAGAAAACCACGTGCACATGTTAAGCACTCCACCCCACACAACGCACAAACTACAGCCCTTAGACCGAGTTTTCATGAAACCATTCAAAGACGCATATTTCGAGGCCTGTGGATTATGGATGAGAGCTAACTCCGGGGCAAGAATAACAGAATATGAAATAGCTGCAATGGTGACCCAAGCTTCCACACGAGTAGCACGTTTGGATATAGCAAAGTCTGGATTCCAATGTACTGGAATTCTGCCTTTGAACCCAAATGTTTACACAGATCTGGATTTTCTGCCATCAGCAGTGACCGACGTACCCTTGCAGTCTCATGTTGAAGTGAATGCTTGCAATATCACCAGTACACACACATCTCAGCCATTGCCTCAGAAGGTATTCGACGTTAATGAGAAAGAAAACAGTGAGCCGCAACCATCGACTAGCAAAAACATTAGTACGGTAATTCATCAGCTGTCACCAATCCCGAATGCTGCAGCAAAGCGAGCCGTAAGTCGACGAAAAAAAGCTAAGAAAAGCGAGATTTTGACATCCTCCCCATATAAAAATGCGCTCGCTGAAAATAAAGCCGCAAAAGCAAAGTTTGTCGTGGTCAAATTGCAACATTTTGATGGTAAAAAAACCTACGACCCGAAAAAAATTAAAAAGACAAAACCGGCTGCATCATTAAAGACAACAGTGATTCCGTCATCAGCATCAATGAGCGAAAATTTCTTAGAATGCGTTCTTAATTGTGACCAAAGTTCATTAGGATTAAGAGTAATTTTTTTAATGGTTGATTAGTTCTATTCGCTGGGCATTTTCGCCAGTTTTTTGTAAAAATGTTTCTTTAAATTTCAATAATAAAAGAAAATTTGACTGTCCGACATTTGGGGACCTCATTTCAACTGTTATTTTAATTATATAAGTTGTTGGGAAGTACTAATACATTTAAAGTAATATTTGAGATTGATTACATATCATATTGATTAAGTATATAATGTAGTGTTATTTTAAAATTAAAAAAAAAATAAATTAAACCATTACCATTTTTTCCTATTTTTAATATTACATAAGTGTCCCGTACTCGGGGACCTCCCCCTATAGATGTACCCAAATATTTGAAGGTCTTAATAAAATCCTCTGTCAAAGAAAAAATATAGTGTTGGTGTTCACAAAGTGTGATAGCTATTTCCAACAATGTCTGCAAATAAAAATCGAATTATTGTTATAAAAAGCAGCAGGAAACAGCCTAGGCCGCTGTCGGCTCATAACACACAAAGATAACGACACCCTGCGATAAATGAAAGCGCTGGAAAAACAAAGTGAGGAAATGTTTGTTAAGGGAATGAAAGCGGATGTAAGTAAGTTTGTTTCCTTTTACCTAAAAGAATTGCGCTGCAATGTAAAGCCAACGCATTTCACTGAATGTTAGAGCTCGAAGATGTGTATCTCTAGTCGTTTGTGAGATTAAGAGAAAAGTCTTGAGGAAATTACTTCTAGTAATCTCTTTTTATAGGTTATGAGGACGGTTTTGAAGGATTTAATATGTTTCACGAAATTGTTTTTCCACATCGCAGATACGCTTTTAGAAAATACGACACTAGACTAAACGTCTGTGTTGAAATATGTCGTGAAATGTAATCTCTAATGAAAAAATTTAAACAGCATTCTTAAAACGAAGATTTACAATCCCTGAAAACAAAAAAAAAATCAACGTGTAAATCAGCATCAGTCGAGAGTTATACAAAGTCATAGTTTGTAGCATTAAAAGTCAATTCTTAGTAAATTATTATTTCCACTGAAGTATTTCAAATTAAATTAATTTCTGTTCATTGTGTATTATCATTATTATTACGGAAAGTGAAAATAATATAAAATAGGACATAATAAATGGTAACAAATAATTCTCAATTTCAGAACTATTGAAATTATTCCAGAATCTCTTAAATACATTCGCTGAGTACCAATTTAGAAGTGAGTCCAAGGCATTTTGTAAAATAAGTCTATTATGAATTAAATTTATATTGTTGCGTCATTGTCAATTAAAATAATTTAGTCAAGTGCGAGTTGGACTCGCATACTTAGGGTTCCGTACCACCTCCAGTTTCAGAGAAGCACACATAAACTTTTTATTTTATCTGCTTCAGGATTCCCTTGATTTTTATCCGAATATGTATTTAATTTTCTAATTTGGCCCCCAAAAATTAACATTAGAGTTTTATTTTAGTAATAAACTTTCAGGGAAGCCTTTTATAATCTACTGTCTGAATTTTGAGGCTCTGTAGATTGGAAGATAAAGGGCAAAATAGGTCAAGTCTTAAATTATAAATTATTAAATCTGTTATTCAAATTATTTAAAAATACACATAAAATATATTTTTCAAAATTTAAATAGTGTAGTTTCTAAAGTGGGAATTAAGTCAATGTTTAATATTTTTGTTAATATCTTTTAAACAAATAATTTAAAAATATGATATATTTGTAATTCACATAATGCGTTTGAAAATTGAATCTTTATTTTCCATTTAATTGTATAATTTGTCCCTGAAATTACTATGGGGGTTTTCTAATAATTTATTTTCCGCTTAATTCTATTATTTGGAGGCCAAATAATAAAATTAGGGATTTTTTCATATTTTTCCAATAAACAAAACAATGTAGGTCTTATAGTTTGGGAAATAACGGGGGGAATGGGTAATTTTTGTAATATATTTTAAAATATTCATTTTAAAAAAATGAAACAAATATATTTGTATTCGTAATAATGAGCTCTGTGATTTAATATATCACATGACCCGTTAGAAACAATTATAATTTTTTATTTTCCATTTAATTCTATAATTTGCCCCCTAAAATGAATATTAGGGATTTCGCCTTATTTTTCCAGTAAAGTTCAAAATTTAAAAAAAAATGGAAGTATAGTCCCTTAATTCCATTTTTTTTTAAATTTTTCAGCTTATGGTTTCGAAGATAAGGGGGGGGAATAGGTAATTTTTTTTTATATTTTTGTTAATATCTTTTAATTTATTTATTTTAAAAATATGAAAAAAATAACATGATGGGTTAGAAACAATTTTAATTTTATATTTTCCATTTAATTCTGTAATTTGCACCCCAAAATTAAAAGTAGAGGTTTCTCCTTACTTTTCCAGTAAACTTTAGGTACCTTTAATTTTTTAAAAACTTTACGTTTCATAGTTTCGGAGATAGGGGGGGAATGGGTAAATTTTGGTATATTTTCGTTAATATCTGTTTAAATAATTTTTTTAAATATGAAAACATGATGCGTGTGAAATTTCCTTTATTTTTATATTTTTATTTAATTCTATAATTTGCCCCCCAAAATTAATATTAATGGTTTCTCCCTATTTTTCCAGTAAAGTTCGAGTAACGTTTCCTATTTTTTTCAAAATTTTAGGCTCACTAGTTTCGGAGATCAGGGGGGGACGGTCGATTTTTTTAGTTTTCCCCCCAGAAGTACCCCTAAAATCAAAATTTCTTTATTTACGATATGTACTCCTGATTGGGTCACCAAACTATACATTGATGCCAAATTTCAACCTCTTCCGCCCAGTAGTTTAGGAGAAAATTGCTGTGATGTGACAGGGGCAGAAATCCGGAGGGATATTATACGGGTTCTTTATATACAATATACGGATACCCTAAAAAAGTAATTATTTGAACTATGAATTAATATATTTTTAAAATTCAAAAAACCGAAAAAATCTTGAAATTAAGTAGATATTTAATTAATGACGAAAAATGTTTTGAAATAAATTACTCCTTTGTTTTTTTAATCTAATCTTTTTTCTAATTTTTACCATTGTAATAAATTCATTAGATGCATTTTAAACTGTTTATTTAACATAAATAAGACAGTATGATTCCAACTTATGTAGCCAAACTGTATATATTAATTGTCTTCTAAACGTTAAAACATAAAAGTAATGTATATATTAACTTCTATCTCTTTTGAAATCATTAGTTTTGGTGTAATTTCATCCCATTTTCATTTATTGTAATCCTAAAATTCGATTAACTGTAATTACCTTCATTTAATACGCGGTCATTCGCCAAATTTTATCGTAAAACATCTTTATTCTGATAAAACTCCTAAATCTGTTTAAAAAAATAGCCCTAATTTTTTAAATCTTAGTGATCAAAAAATGAAAAAGCTGTCAACTACGTCCACATTTTTGATTATACATATAGTCGATTGATTATTACGGAAAGTTGGGAGAATCTTTTAATTAAATTTGTCAGGCTTTATTCTAAATTTGGCAATAAAGGTTGCATGGAACTCTTCAACTTAAGATATAAGGTAAGTGCTGGTCAAGAAAAAAGGCTGAATGCATCAATTAAATCAGATATCGAGTGTTTATTATGTTAAATGTGGATTTATGTTGGGCAAACTGGACGGAATATCAAATGCCGGCTAAAAGAACTCAAAAATTAGGTATATTTGATTATGTCTGATCAAATTCAATGAAAGCAAAGACATTTATCTATCCATGCCTATTTTCTTTGGCAGATATATAATCAACAAATGACTGTTAATATAAAACAAAGATGCGAACAATGCATCAAAACTGAAAAATTTGCAAGACAATGATGAAACTCTTTCGAATGACGGCTTATCAGCATTTCATGAAGAGAGCAAAGAAAGTGAAATTTCCAGGAAAACTTTCTAAGGTTCGATAAATCAAAACTTACTTCGGGCTCGTTTCCATGAAAACAACTGTGAAATTAACGATACTAAGTCTATTGTGAAATTCGTCAAATTCTTTAAGGTTTTTCACTACTATGAACATAATTTAATACGAACAATTAATCATTTGAACGCAAAGGAGCTTACACCCTGTGAAAATTATTTTTCCAAACTATTTTTTTTTAACAATACATGTGAGTTTTAAGTATGCTCGCTCAATAGTTGTTATCAGTTATTTTGTTTGGTTTGTTTTATTTATCATTTATGCCATTAATCTTTTACATAATAAAACATAGTAAACTAGAAGTTCTAAGCCATAAACCTAAAAATATGATTGGTGGTTTATGAAGTGCGCAAAAGGTTTGAGTGCAAATATTTTGAGAAAAAATTGTAAAGGTGGGAACAAATCAAAATGTCTTATAACTGTTTTTAAAATCACCTATAACTTGGTAAAATAGTCGCCAAATCATAATTTTGCCTTCAAAATACTTGTGAAGGTTCATATGTAAATTCTAAAATGTATGATTACGTCCTGTATGTACATATAGTATGTATAAGCAATTGGATTTACTAAAACATACAATAAGTATACAACTGTCTGATAAAAATATTAAAACATTAGTCCAATCAACGAAGGTAAAAAACGTTAATACTGGGTAATTTGGATTTAATTTCTACTTACCCTCTACCTCAAAGTTGACACTGTGCCGGGGGTTGCTTTTTTTCCAGGAGAGGGATGCTACCCCTCTACTCGGGGGATGTTAATTATACGAAAATTTTAAGCAACTTTTGTTCAGTAAAGTTTTTTCTGAAAATCAATTCTTTTCGAGTTAATCGCAACTGAAAGTATCAATTTTCAACCAAATTATTGACGTAAATTGCAAAATAAATATAACACCATTGACAACCAAGTCAGAATAGACTTTGAAACGTTTGGTTTTCCTTCAACATACGTCGTATTATTTCTCTTGTGGTGTTATTGCCCAAAAAAACAAAAATGTAATGTACAAATTACCCCCTAAATACCACCCTAGTTGAGATTAATCACTACCACTTCACAAATCACCAATTTGTAGGATTTTTTTGTAAGCTAAAAGCTCATGTAAATTGAAAATGTATTTAACCCTTATTTTTGAAAGGGCTTGAGCTGGAAGAGTGGCCTAATAGTACTATTTACGATCTTGTACAAACTTTAGCTAACTTAATTTTTATCCTACAAATCTCTCATAGTTTTAAGTTATTTTGAAAAAAGAAAGTTTTTGCAAAATTACAAAAATACAATATTTTTTTCAGGCTCCACTTTTTTCAAAAATACTTAATTTAAACCTGTCAACTTTCTGAGATTATTTGTGAATCATAGCACTAAATTTCAATTGGTGTGGTTTTAGGGGGTAATTTGTACATGTTTTTTGTAAAAAAAAACAAAAACAACTTTATGTGATAACCCGCTTAATTTTTATGCCAGAGACCTTTATAACAAATCAATGGATTTTTTTGGCACTTTCAAAAAATATTTATAATTTTTTGCATTTTTTTAAATTCTTGTTTTGACGAATAAAAACAAAATTTCAACAAGCTATAACTCCGTTTGTGTTGGTTCTACTAAAACCACAAATCCAACATTTTTTTGTTTTTTTTTTATAAGCTACATGTTTGAGCGATATGATTTTTTCCTTAAAGTGTATGTTTTTAAAGTTATTTACGAAAAAACGTATGAACTCAATTTTTTTTGTTGAATATTCGATACTTTCATTTGCGAATTAACTCAAAAAAAAACAACTTGCTTAAAATTCATTTCCGGACTTTTTTTCATCACCGGGAAAAAGCAACCCTCGGCACAGGATCAACTTTGAAGCAGAGGGTAAGTAGTACTCAAATCCAAATTTTTAGGAAAATCTGTGCTGGTTGGACAATTTACCCGGGAAAATGGTCATTGGCTGGACTATACTAAATCTAGTTTAATTATTAACAATTAACAATTTATCAAAGTTTCTTAAAGCATTCTGCAGAGTATATTGTTATTCATTTGTCAATAGAACTCTCTATCTCAAAGGTGGTATACATATTTCATGGTATTAAGCAAATTTTGAAATAGCAGGGAAAACTTTAGACTAAAGATTTGTATAACACAAATAAATTTTTATAAAAATGTTAGTTAATCATAATCATACAATCAAAAATGAAAAATACTGATATTGCAGCAAGCAGCAACGCTAAAAAAAGAAATAAATGATTATAACAAGGTCCCTGATTACTTATAACTTAGTGGTAAATATGAAATGATTGCAAAAGAAAAAACTAAGAAAATTGTGAAAAGTTTATCCTAAAGAACATAAAAATGTTCAAAAACAGGTCAAAGTAACTCAATTTGTAGCAGAAATTAAACTAAACTCTATAGCATACGCCAGAATAAAGATATCGAAGGACGAAGACTAACATCTATTAATAGCCCCCTCATAAGAAATTCTAAGTTATAAAATGTTTCAGTAGCTAGTTATACATACAGATGTTTTTTTATTTAATAATGAAAATTATAAAGTTTTAATTGGTGCCTCTTTTCTAACCGACTTCAAAAAGAAGGAAATTCTCAATTCGTCTGTATATGAGTTTTTTTTATGTGTGTTCAATAATTACTCGAAATCGACTTAAAGAATTTGGATCTTCTAAACTGAATTCTGTTAAGGGAGACACCAAATGGTCCCATAATTTCTCCAGGGACATAGCTTATCCCGTTTTTTAGAAAATCGGCCAAAACGTATCCTTAGCAAATGTATCAGTTTGAAAACTACACCCATTTCATTGTGCAATATAGTCCGTGGGTTCAATTTAAAATTATAAAACTAATATTCACTTTCACTTTTCTAGAACCTTTATTTACATCGAATATACAATAGCTAATTCAAATATCACAACAACAATTTTAAATACAAGCTCTTCGCTCCACCAACTGAACTCGCGATCGTGGCCTGCTTCCTTTATAAAACCAGCGTCGAATTCTCTAGTAAAATCAGTCATCACTCCTACATCTGTCGAGTCATTTCGAGAACCATTTTTTTATCTCAAAGCGATTGTTGTCGTACTGAAATGAAACAGGGTCGGCTTTGGGTACATTTCGTAACAATAGTATAAAACTAATAAATAAGTAATCAATCAATTAAATTTTAAAGTAACTAACTAAACATTTTTTCGACATTAAATTCTAAAGCCTGTAAGGTCTCGAAAAGTTATTAACAGTCGTTATACAGTCTCAAAACCTCAGGCTGCTGTGTACTTTTATTATCTGGCATTTGTGGGCCAAATTTATTTTTGAAAACGATAGAGGAACCACAACTGTTAAGGCAGATCACTACAAAAACTTGTTCAGAAAAATGTTGATGTCATATCCATGTCATGTCCATAAGCCACCGGGAGTTTTTTTTACTAGAACAGAAGACAACTCCTAATCAACCTGAAGCATATGCAGATTTCTCCACAATAGAGTTTTTCATTTGATGTTTGCTGAAGATCAGAATTTAGATGATTGACCCCAAATGTCATTTTAAATAGAAATAGCACGGATTCAGACTGCCAGCTTCCGGGAATGACTGAAAAATATTTTGAAAAGTAAAGTGGCATATATTAAAAATCAAACGATACATATTTCACTGGCGGTATATGTAGTCAAATCACATTCTAAAAGAATAACCAAAATGCGGAAATAAACTCTATACGGATAAGGTAATTGAAAAGAGTCATTACTTATTTTGAGACAATTTCCTGGTAACAAGTTCTCTACGATAACTCCGGAAAAACACTGCCAGATGTACCTCGAAATAAGGTGAACATCATCAATTTCCCGGACCGTTTCACAATACACTAGCCACAAAAACATTTTATCAGTCCCCAAGGGTCAAATTTTGATTTATCAAATCTTCGCAAGTTTCTTTTCGACTTCTTCTATCACACGTTTGGAGTAGATACGCCGCATTAGTCTTGTGACAAATACTTCAGGGTCGCTTTATCACTAGCGGACTACATTAATCAAATCGAATACTTATTCACCATGTATGTAAAATTGTTCTTCCATTTGTGTGAGGTGGAATTGGGCAGAAGTTAAATATAAACTGTAACGGGATCGATTCGTGTTATAGTAACATATTTCAACTGGGCAACTAAATTTTGATTAAGATTAAAATGGGAGGTTTGACAACGGTTGATTTTTGAATTATTTCGTTCTTCAAATTGATTTAAGGGCCATATTATCGTTTCTTGGAATTTTGATCCTAGCTCCGTAGGCCGAAACGACTGAAACGAGTAGCACCAATTCTATCCTTAATCATAGTAGATCAATAGATAACACAATTTTCGTTCAGTATATTACAATAACACTAGGGAGGCGGTATTACAAGCAATTGAAGAAATTGATGGGCGGTCTGTGAGGAAAGCGGTAATCTCAATCTTAACCGACCTGATAAGGGCAGAAGTGAGTCTGCTGAAACGTTGTCAACTACCTGGATGAATATTCTACCTGCTACTTATACAGAGTGAGCCAAAAGTATGGAAACCTTTGAATAATTCTTTAGAATGTTTTTTTTTTTGAAAATGATAAATACAAATTTTAGCATTTTTTCAAAAGATGCAATTTTTGTCTAAATAACAATGGTGGACATTTCGAACATAAATTGTAACCATTAGAATGTACTTTAATTTCTTAAGTTTTTAGTAAGTACCTACTTATTTAGTTTTTTCGTTATATCTGATATACCTAATAAAAAATTGTTCAATGTTTTTTGGAATAGTTATTAATAATTCAATCCATTTCATGGCTAACTACGTTAAAAGTGAAAATAAGAGAGAAAAGCATCCATAACTCCGTTATTTTTATGAATAAATATATCGATTATTATATCGTTGAAAAGCTCTAAAAATGTCCGATTTTTTGAGGTCATAACCAACTATGGTTTCCATTCAAAAAAATATCTCGAAAACATACATACCCTTCAATTTTGATATCTACATTTTTTTTATAAAATCAAAAACAAACGAGGGATTTGACTAAATCGATAGAATTTCGTCTTTTCAAAATATCTATTAAGCCATGACTTTTTACAAAAATCCGAAAGTGTCATTAAATAGGGCTAGTAAAACTGCAAATCTTTCCCAACTTAACCATTGCTCTATCTCGGCTAGTTTCCGAGATCCCCATACTGATCATCAAAAAAACTAACCCTCTATATACTATTGCTTGTATTTCGATTTGCCAAGCTCAATTTTTAGTTCATTAAATTATAATTGTTCTACATTTATTAAGAGCCATTAATAAAATGTAACCGAATCCTATCAAAACTGTAGGTTGTAGCAATGTGTGAACCTTAAATTTAATTGTTTTTTCATTACCAGTTCTAACAAGCATTTTTTCTAATCATTTTTAAAAGAAACCAAGTTTGCAGTGTTTCAATACATGGTTTGCAGAAGAAATAAGTAAGTTGATATCTAGGGTTGATGATGGACAGTAGGAGTTAGGCTTTTTAGAAAGTGCCCCATGAGTTTAGCAGAAAATTAACAGAGTCACTACTTGCATATCAATTGACGAATACTGACACCTTAAGTAACTCTGGAATTAAAACACGAAAACTTCATAAAGCAATAGTAATCTCGAATGTCATATAAAGAGCCGTAAAACTTTACGAGAGTGCTTTATACAGTATTTTGCACAATAAACGCCTCCAGCTCTAACAATAACATTATTACATGTCATAACAAGATCTCAAAAATATTCGGTGCTCTATAAACCACACAAAACATTGGTTTCTGCTGACAGTATGGGAGACTAAAAACAATTCCAATTAAAACAAGTTTCTAACAGCCAACCGAATTTATCACTCGACGTACGTGGAGTTCCTTTGTCTGTCAGATCTTTCGAAAAAAAGTTCGCATTTTTCCCATGTAAAATCTCCATTTCGAAGCTCCAAGTTCCTATTTTAGTGACGAACGTGAGAAGAATGCCAGTACCAAGAGCTCGTAATTTTTTTCGTCATGGCCGACTGAATCGAATTTCATACCGAATTCCGGAAGACTGACTGCGACTAAGATTAATCGTTTGCGTATGCAATGTGATACGTGATGTTTTGTTGGGTCGGTGCATACATGACATAATAACAACATGTAGTTAAGTAGTTTTATTAAGTAGATAACTATAGGGGGTCATGCATTTTGGGTAAAACGAACCCTAGCCGAATCATCACGATAATCTCAAAAGAATAAGGGAGCAGTGTTTCCAACGCCTATTATCGGCAAAATGCGAAATGAATGAGTGCGAAAATTTTAAAGATGTTCTTCCTCGAGTCATTTTAGGACGAAAAGATCCTAAGAACATAAGTCTAGTGTTTTTCTTCTGACTACTAAAGTTTTCGAGATATTTACTTAGATTTTGGATCATTAATGCCTCTATGAAGTTTTAATAATAAGATCACACAAACGGTCATGATAATCTCTTGTGAACTTGCCACCGTTTTTTTTTCTTGGGTTTTTTTTCGTATCTACCACTGTTTTTGTGTAAAATAATAATTAATTTCTCCTATACCGAAACAACAAACAATCCTCCTGGGACGCAATATGCTATTTTCATTTCAAAATTATTAAAAAAATGGCCACCTTCAGTCATTACACAGAAGTCTAGAAGTCGAAACATAGATCTTCGTATTCGATTGAAGATTTCAACAGAATCTTCAATAATTTTACAAGAAACAATAATGTTCCTTAAGTCTTCTATGTCTTGTACAGGAGTT
Organism: Octodonta nipae; assembly: GCA_034190945.1. Taxonomy (NCBI): domain Eukaryota; kingdom Metazoa; phylum Arthropoda; class Insecta; order Coleoptera; family Chrysomelidae; genus Octodonta; species Octodonta nipae. Next base: position 11,442,582 of record CM067222.1, read on the forward strand.
TCACTGTTAACCAACGTTTTTAAATGTCTATCGTATTTAAATCAGGGGAACGAGCTGGCCAAAGTTGAGGTCCACGTCGACCTATCTATCGATCTGGATCTGTTTCGTTCAAATATTGACGTGCTCTCATACTAAAAGGAGCACCATGGTGCATAAGCCACATTCCCGCTCTGCCACCTAAAGAAATCAGATCAAGTAGAACGTCGAAAAGAAGTCGATACAATGAAATACAAAGGGATCTATTTTAACCGCTGAATTGTTCAAAAACACATTCGTTAACTTCAAATCTTTCGGCTAGACAAATCTAAGTAGGTACTAACCTAATAAATAAACTCCAAAGTTATTACTTTCAAAACTATTTGTTATAAACATCTAGCATTTTTCACTAAAACGTTTCAGGAAAACTAGACCTACAAACTAGTATTGAGAATGTAAACAAATCTAAGATTACAAAATCTCCCGAGAGTCAAGTCACGTTACATTCGTTGGAATGAACAGCGAACTATTATAAGTTATTGCGATGTTGCCATATCGTTCATCCAGTTTGCGGTTTAATTTCAATTAATTTTTAATTATCAAAAAATACGTTTGGCAATGTTAAAGTTATAAGTAAAGTCATTTGAAGTGTTAACTAGCGTTCTAGAAGCATTTTTAATGTACAATTGGCTGTTTGTGACTATAAAAATGGGTGTGAAATTCGTAGCAATTTGATTTTTAGGATTCCGTACAATATACGGATACCCTTATAATATCACTCCGGATTTCTGCATCTGTCACATCACAGCAATTTTCTCCTAAACTACTGGACGGAAGAGGTTGAAATTTGGTATCAATGTATAGTTTGGTAACCCTATCAGGAATATATATCGCAAAAGAAGAAATTTTGATTTTAGGGGTACTTCTGGGGGGAAAAACTAAAAAAATCGACGGTCCCCCCCCTGATCTCCGAAACTACTGAGTCTAAAATTTTGAAAAAAAAAAAGAAATATAGGACGTTGACCGAACTTAACAGGAAAAATAAGGAGAAACCATTAATATTTATTATTAGAATTAATTGGAAAATAAAAAAATTATAATTGTTTCTAACCGATCATGTAATATATCAAATCACAGGGCTCATTATGACAACTACAAATATATATATTTTTAATATTTTTGAAATGAATATTTTAAAATATATTAAAAAATATTTTAAAAAAATTACCCATTCCCCCCGTTATTCCCCAAACTACAAGACCTAATTTTTTTTGTTCACAGGAAAAATATGAAGAAATCTCTAATATTAATATTGGGGGCCAAATTATAGAATTAAACGGAAAATAAAAAAGTATTTTTTAACGCACCATGCAATACATCAAATGAAATGGCTCATTATGAGGAATACAAATATATATTTTTCATATTTTTAAAATTAATTGTTTACAAGATATTAACATAAAGATATAGATAAATTTCATTTCTCGCTTTATTTCCGAAACCATATTACCTAAAATTTTGAAAATAATTAGGAGTACTGGGGCTTACTTGAAATTTATAAGCAAAATTATTAGAAAATCCCCATAGTAATTTTAGGGACATATTATACAATTAAATGGAAAATAAAATTCGGTTTTCAGATGCATCATGTAATAAATCAGATAAAAGGCTCATTATGTGAATTACAAATATATCATATTTTTAAATCATTTGTTTAAAAGATATTAACAAAAATATTAAACATCGACTTAATTCCCACTTTAGAAAGTACACTATTTAAATTTTGAAAAATATATTTTATTTGTATTTAAAAGATATTAGGGTAAATATAAGAAAATGCACTCATTCCCTGCTTGTCTGAAACTGGAATATTAGAATCTTGAACGTGGTACGGAACCCTTAGTATGCGAGTCCAACTCGCACTTGACCAAATTATTTTTGACGATACTTTAACTCATTTTATAAAATGTTATAAGGGTTTTTGATTTATTTTCATCCTGTATAACTCGGTCCGTGTTTCTTACACAGAAAACTGAGTTGTATGGGTATGTCAAAGTCACGGAATTGCCGTGTCGTTCGGAAGTATAGTGTTAATCAGAACAAAGTGTAGAAACAATGCAATTTTTGCAGTCCACTACCATCTCCTCTATTTTAGTATGCGTACGTGTTGGTCTTCGTTAAGAAGCTCTCGCTTCAATAATAGCTAATTCTAACCAATACAATTTCTTAAACTAAATCCCTTCGTGATATCACATTACTTCGTACCATCTCATTTTCCGCGGGACTAACTCTCTCGACCAAATAAATCTCGACAATACCATAAAATTTTTCTCTCCAGAAACCTCCGACTCTTAAATCTTCCAACCGCACCTTGCCTCCTCGTCGTCCTCGTTCATTTTCGTTTTTTTCGTTAAATAGCCCCACCGGCAAAAACATCGTTTCCCCCTTTTACCAACTCGATCCTCACGGTGAAAATGCTTCGTAATTTTTAACACACTTCACTTCTCATTTTCCGCCAATGCAATTCACCTTTTATCATCGCGCCTTAGCCCGACTCCTTATCCATTTTTAACTAGATCAGTGTCGGTCGGTTCTAATTTACTGAAATTTCCCAAGAGATCGAGTACACTGTAGTCTTAATCAACATTCTGTTGAAGGAAAATTCTTATAAACAACAGCAAATTGGATGCAACAAACCGACATAATATATTTAAGAGCTTGCCATTTATGGATGCAGGTTTACAATTCCGATGCGCGTTGGAAATTTAGATGCAATGTATCATGCCGCAAAATCAGTTTGTGGATGTCATTCTTGTTTCCTGCTTAATAGTAAAGCTAGTGCCGCAGGTTAGTTACTAAAATTTGTGTCACAGTTTGTTTACAAATAACTGACGCATCTCACCATTCATTAGCGAAACTTTATGGCAACAAGGACTTCTAAAAATACATATTTTTTGTGATTGGAATTTTTTATAATTTTCCCGTTTTTTCATTTTTAGTTTTTGACATATATTGGCATTTTCATTTTAAAAGTTTCTGACATTTTTGGCATTTTAGAAATTATTTTGTCTATTCATGGGTTTTCTCTCCTCCAAATTTTTTCCTGTAACAGATAAGTATTTAAAAAATTGTATATGTAGAACAAAGTGTAGTAAGGCAATAATAATAGACAATGTGTATTATTAATAATAATACACATTGTCTATTATTATTAATAATACACATTGTCAAATATTTTAATTTAATTCTTAGAATTGTGCCTTTTTAATCCGTAGTTTGGAATATACAGCAATTTTCTTTAAACTGTGGTGTTATTTCACAAGAAGCACTTAGACATTTCTAAGCAATTTCGAAAAGATTGTTGAGGAGGTATTTTGCCTGTTTATTGGGTTTATTCTCCTCAATTTTTTTTTTCTGTGTTTGGAGACGTTTCAACTCCGAGTCGAGAGCCGTTGCGTAAAATTTTTTGACAAACAAGAAAATCAATATTAAAGTGAATTTTTTTAGAAAAAACCTCGAACTACAACAATAAACGATTGACAACGACTCCAGACTCGTAGTTGAAACGTCCCCAAACACAGTAAAAAAATGTTGAGGAGAGAAAACCATAATTTTGAACATTTGTTATATTTCCGACATTTTTGACATTTTTGGCCATTTTGACATTTTTTATATTTGAAGACGCGAGATGTAAGACCGACATTTAGGATTTTCAAGAGAATCAGTACACAGAGGTTCCGAATCTGGAACCGTTCCGTGTAATTGCTGTTCTCCCTTAACTCCTAGGACAGAAAGTCACGATAAAATTTTCAGGTTACTTCACCTGTCAGAGATATTGAATACTCTCTTCGAGGTGTCATTCCTTTGTACGCAAGACAATATATATTATATAGAAATATAATATATATTGTTTCTGGTCGGGAACCGTCATCAGTTGCGCTTCCCACAATTGAATGTCCTCTCGAACACTTCTTTATGCATTTGATGCATTTCGTTAAATTTGAAGACGCGAAGAGAGTATTTTTTATATTTATGACGATTTTGACATTTTTAAAATTTGTAACATTTTTAACATTTTTGACATTTTCTACATTTTTGTTATTTTTGACATTCATGACATTTTTGACATTTTTGACATTTCTGACATTTTTGACAATTTTGACATTTAACATTTGTAACATTTTTGACATTTTCGACATTTTTGGCATTTTTGACAGTTTTGACATTTTCGACATTTTTGGAATTTTTGACAGTTTTGACATTTTTGACAATTTTGACATTTTTGACAATTTTGACATTTTTTACATGTTTAACATTTTTGACATTTTTGTCATTTTCTATATTTTTGATATTTTCTACGTTTTTGACATTTTTTGAGTCTTTACATTTGTGATAAATTTGGCATCTTTAGCATTGTTGTTATTTTTCACAGTTACGGTGATGTTGATATTTTTAGTTCTCATTTTTGGTTTTTGACAGAATATTTTTTGTCAACTCTGGCAATTTTTTTATTTTTGTAATGCGTGGCATATTTAATATCATTTTTTCAAAGAATTAATGTTATAATTCACATATCTCTATTATTTTCGGTTCTCGAGAAGTAATTTTCTATATGACAGAGCAAAAACCAACTGCTCTAACATCAATAATTTCAATGAAGAAAAAACGTTTATAAAAAATGTACTTTCTGTCAATCATTACCCAAATAAATTTATTAATAACGAGTTAAACAAAATCGAATACCAAACAATCCCTCACAACCAACATCAAACTTCACCAAGCAACACAGACTCCCAAGATAATCGCATTAATACAATACCTATACCATACATACAGGGTCTATCAGAAAGACTAAAAAGAGTGGGAAACAGATATAATATTAAAACATCATTTAAGACTAGAAATACACTTAAATCAATTGTATCAAAAACCAAACCAAATAACTCAACTCAAAATACAAAAAATTGCATTTATAAAATCCCTTGTGAATGTAATAAATTCTATATTGGAGAAACCTTTAGACCTCCGAATGTTCGAATAAACGAACACAAAAATTACATAAAAAAACGACAATTTGAAAAATCCAAAATTCGCGAACATGCTTGGGACCTTGGTCATAATATACAGTTTCAAAATTCAGTTATATTAGACAAGGAAGAACACAACACCAAAAGAAAACTAAAAGAGTCTGTTTTAATTTTGTTAAATGAAAACGATTATATCGCTACTACCTCCGTAGAATTCAGTCGTTCCTGATTGCCGATGATTAAGGAAGAAATCGCTAATTGTCACGTCCTTGTGAACAACCCAATATCGGGATAGTTCATAAAGTTTTTCCTAGGTTTTCTCTTATGATTTTAATCACTGAATCAACAAAGTTCTTTGGTCGCATTTTTGGCGAATGCAAACAAAGTCGCACCTAGGAGCGCCACATAAAATTCTGAAGATCTCCCTTTCAAATTCTTCCAATTTGAAAGGAACTTTATGATTATATGATCTTTAGAAATGTCTGTGCTACCCTGTATATTACAAATAAAATTCTCTTAGTTACGTCAGAAATCAAATAATACACATTGTCAAATATTTTAATTTACATCTTAGAATTGTGCCTTTTTTATCCATAGTTTCTTAACTATTGACAACGGGATCTGATCTATACCCCGAAACGTTTGGAATATACAGCAATTTTTCTTTAATGTGGTGTTATTTCCCAAGAAGTACTTAGACATGTTAGAAGAGTATATACAACAAGATTCACATCAGTATTACTTTCTATTTCGGAGATATTAAATTCTCTGTAAAACAATAGTGACCCACATTTTCCGCAGTCTATATTTCAAGTTTTTCAAAATGACGAGTCACGTATTACTTCACTTAAAGAAATAAATCGTCAACCTCTTAATCCTTCTGGCTGCATTACTTTAGGTTCCTGAAAAATAGTATTTTTGACGAAGAAACAAACACAACATACAAGTTGACTAGCCATCATGAAACAAATTAATTTGGTTGTAGTGTCGTAATTTTTAACAGACTTCCAAAATGGAGGATGTTATCAATTCGTCTACAACTTTTTTTATGTATGACGAGCGATTATACAAAAACGGCTTGGGCAATTTTGATGATTTAAACTACATTATATTAAGGAATAGTACAGAAAGGTCCCATATAATTGTCTATAACATTAGATTAACGGTTTTCTAGAAAATCAGAAAAAAAAAAGTAAGTAAGGGAATATATTTCAACGATTTTCAATGAATTTTCACTGTTTTCTCTAAAACTGCTCACGCAATTTGAATATTATAAATTGTATTATACAAAGATATGTTCCTGCTTGATTTCGTACATTTTTCTATAACGTAAAACATACCATTTTTCTGAAAATCGGAAAAATATATGCACAAAAACTGTAAACATCATGGTAAATGTCAAATTTTCATCATAAATATCTAGTTTAAATGTCAATATATGCCATGAAAATATGTCGTACAGGGTGCTTGTAATGATTTTCATTTTGATGCTTTTGAAGTCAGTTTATTTTAGAGACGAAGTTATGTTACAGTCGCGTGAAATTGCAGAAAGTATGCCATTAGCTTATTAAAACGAAAATTAGTTATTCCGGCGATCTCTTCTGTCTTGAATACAGTTGAAGGTGTGTGCGTGCGTGCATGTTATATTAGGTAGTACATAAGCAATTGCATTCAATGATGGTTGAAATATAAGTTGGAATTGAATTAGTTAAACAGAGTGGTTCTAAAAATATTATATTGGGTGGCACATCGTTGCATTTAAAGGCGGTTGAAATAAGAGTGGAGCATAACTATAGTTACACAGAGTGGATATTTGCGTTATAGGTTGGAGAATAATTACAGTTATACAAAAGACTTTAAAAATGTCAAAAGCAGTTGAATATACAGGATGGTTGATATATAAGGCGGAGTATAATTGCAGTTATACAGGACGGTTTAAAAAAGTTATATAGTTTGGAACATAAGTAGTTGCTTAGACAAGTTCTTTGAAGTAAGGGTGGGGTAAAATTATTGTTATTCGGGCTGTATCAAAAAGTTGTTATTTTTTGTTGTTATAAGCATAAGCAGTTAGGATATTTGATTTATAGTACGTAGGACGGGGTATAATTATAGACATGGGTTAAAAAATATTTAGTTGCATATACCGGGTGGTTGAAATAAATGATACAGTAAAATTATAGTCATAAACTGAGGTTCAGAAAAGTGAATTTTGTTATATAGGGTAGAACATGAGCAGTTGCATAAATGGCATACTAGACATATGGAGCGAAGTAAAATCATTGGTATACAGGAATAATTTAAACAATAGAAAATAGAAAGAGTCAAAAGTGTGTGTTGAGTTGTACAGGGTAATTCAGTAAATGATGATAACCAATAAGTTATATAGGTGTGACTAGTACACAGAAGCATATACAGTGTGGATGCAATAAAAAGTAAATTTGTTACATTTATAGAAAGTAGTCCAAATAATAAAATAAATAAAAAAGTTAAAATATAGACAAAGAATAAAAATTAGAGAGGGAGAAAAAAGAGAGATAAGAATACGCTAAAATTTTCAATTGAAATGTATCTTAAATCAGATATTCAGATTTTAAGTTATCTGAAGTCGGTCCTTTTTAAATATAAATTATTAAATAAGTGTTTTTTAAAAACACGTTTTGTCATTACTTTACAAACAACGACGGAACATTAAAAAAATTGGAAAAAAAAACAAGAACGGTTCGTCGAAACGTTAAATATTATAATTCCTATGAAAATCTAAAATCTAATTATTTCAATGGTCCCAAAAACCTAAGATTTCCAAATTAATATATATATATATATATATATATATATATATATATATATATAGTAGTGGAAAAAATTAAAGGATCAAAAAATAATTCCAAATTTTTTGACGTTTTTCAATTAGCTGTATTTCCCTTGAAAATGGTCGCCCTGGAGTTAAAAAAAAGGATTTTAAAGCTTGAAGTTTCTAGTTTTGAGATCTTATGAGAAAAAAAATTTCAAGCAACGTGTACCGCTCAATCCTAACGAATACCATAACAAAAAAAATTTAAATTTTTTTTGGTTTTCTTTTTTGGTGTACGAACTTGAATTTTTTTCTTTTCAATCAACTACTACATGGATAGAATAATTTGTTCATTCAGCTTTAAATTTCTGTTTTGCAAAGTTCAATACGACCACTTCTCGCTGAGATATCGAACTTTGAGTGGAAAAGGATCTTTTTGTCTTTAACCATCAATACCTCATCAACCCCCGATCGCACATGAAAATTAAGTAAGGTGTTGTAATCTTGAATAAATTCCCCACAGAAATCAGCTACGGTTTTTTGAAAGTTTTTATTTTTTTTATTCTTTACATTAATTTGAAAAATCTAGGTAAAAAGCACGTTTGATGGCTTTTGGGATCACCAGCCGCTAAATTGAAAATATCGAGAAAACAAGTAATGTTAAGTGTGCCTTTTACAGTTCAATATGCCAACAAAAACCCCACAATGTTTCGTATAAATCCATCGAGCCGTTTTTTTGTTTTCTTCGATCGAATTTTTGAATACCTTGAAAAGTTGATTTTGATTTAAAATGATCATAACTTTAACAAAATGCAAAAAACTATATTTTTTCTGTTTCTTATACAATATAATTCATAAATCTGTTTAAGATTGTAGGAAAACAAAAGAGAAATTGAAAAAAAATTTTTTGGAAAATTTTGAATTTTTTTTTTAACAAATTAGTATTCTTTTTTTAATGACCCAAAGCGTACCCCGTGAAGGTTGCCCGATCGGATTTACGCTTCTTTTGTGTGCGTTCGTGTATTTGAGTGTTTGTGTGTATGTGTATGTATGTTCGTCTGCCCGTTCGTCAGGTATATTAATAACGGGTATTGCCACCCCTGTTCTCAATAACGGCTGCTAAGCGTTCAGTCATATTGATGCAGCGGGCAATCTGAGGTTGAGGGATGGTGTTCCAAATTTGCAGAAGTGCACGCTCTAATGTGGCCAAGTTCTGCACATTTGGATACTCACTGCGCAAACGACGACCCATTATGTCCCAAACATGCTCGATGGGATTGAGGTCTGGACTCATTGGTGGATGCCGCAGCAAAGTGATGTCATGGCGTTCCAAAAAGCGTCTGGTGATGTTGGCTGTGTGTGGGCGTGCGTTATCTTGCATTAGAATAAACTCCCTCTGACGTTGCCGTCTACGCAGAACAATTGGTCTCAAAATTTGGTCAATATAGCGCTGAGCTGTTAAGTTATCGCGCATAATCACCAGAGGTGTTCTCCAATCTCGCGAAACGCCGCCCCAGACCATCACTGACCCACCACCATAGGCGATAGTCGGACGAACAAAGTCCTGGCGAAAACGTTCACCACGACGGCGCCAAACAAGCGGACGTCGGTCGCTCCCATGTAAGTTGAACCTGGATTCGTCAGTGAATAAAACATTTCTCCATTGTCTCAATGTCCAAGCCCGATGTGCGTTGGCATACGCTAAACGTTCTCGGCGATGTCTCGCTGTCAACATGGGTATACGATTAGGATGTCGTGCATTTAACCCATTTTCGCGAAGACGGTTGATGACTGTACGGGAAGAAATGGTTCGTACTTGGTGTCGCTGTTGTACCCGATTTGCAAAATTTCTCGCCACAATGTTTGCACTGATGAAAGGCTCACGTCGAACGTGTCGGACAACTGCTCGATCATCTCGAGCAGTCGAGACACGATGGCGTCCTTGTCCAGTACGACGAATGTATTGGTTCGTCTCCCGGTATCGTGCATACGTTCGAGATACGACGGATTGACTAACACCCATCCGGATGGCAACATCACGTTGACTGCAACCTTCTTCGAGCAGCGTAATCAACGAGCAACCTCTAGCTCTGATAAATACCTTCTAGCCATCATCGGGAAGCAACTTGTTTTTTTTGCAAATTTATGAAATTTTTTGTAACGCAGAAGGAGTGGTTTTGAAAAAAACTGTTTTTTAGCGTTTTAAGAGTTCACGAAAACTAACCATAATAAATTTCTGAAAAGCGTCTAGATCGAGTTCAAAATTCTATTGGGTATATCAACTTTGTTTGAAATTTAATTAAAATTTTAATTCAGTCGAAGTTTAAAAATCAAGAAAATCAATGGAATGCAATAACAGAATCGTGTTATAAATTTTTTGGAGTCATTAAAAAAATTTTCAAATTTCTCCCATTTTTTTTGGGTCATTAAAGAAGAATACAAATTTGTTAAAAAAAAAAATTTTTTAAATTTTCCAAAATTTTTTTTCCAATTTCTCTTTTATTTTCCCATAATTTTAAACAGATTTATAAATGATATTGTATAAGAAACAGAAAAAATATAGTTTTTTGCATTTTGCTAAAGTTATGATCATTTAAAATCAAAATCATCAACTTTTCAAGGTTTTCAAAAATTCGATCGAAGAAAACAAAAAAACAGCTCCATGGATTTAAACGAAACTTTGTACGGTTTTTGTTGGCATATTGAACTTATTGAACACTTAACATTACTGGTTTTCTTGATATTTTCAATTTAGCGCCTGATGATCCCAAAAGCCAACAAAAGTGCTTATTTTCTTAATTTTTCAAATTAATGTAAAAAATAAAAAAAAATTTTTTTCAAAAAACCGTTGCTGATTTTTATGGAGTGTTTGTTCAAGATTTCAGAACCTTGCTTACTCTTCTTGTGCGATCAACGGTTGCTGAGATATTGATAGTTAAACACAAAAAGATCCTTTTCCATTCAAAGTTCGATATCTTAGTGACAACTGGTCGTATTGAACTTTTCAAAAAAACAATTTAAAGCTGAATAAACAACTTATCCGATCAATAGAGTGATTTATTTCGAAAAAATTTTACATGTTCATAGACCAAAAAAGCACATAGAAAAAATTTTGAAAAAAAAAGTCTTATGGTATTCGTTAGGATTGAGCGATACACGTTTGCTTGAAAAAAATTTTCATCATCAGGTCTCAAAACCAGAAACTTCAAGCTTTAAAATACTTTTTTTTAAAGTCCGGTACGACCATTTTCAGGCGAAAACCAGACACTTGAATAACGTCAAAAAATTTGGAATTATTTTTTGATCCTTTAATTTTTTCCACTAGTGTATATATATATATATATATATATATATATATATATATCTTTATCTAATAATTTGAAAAAGTCTCATCAAAATCGGTCAATTACAATGGTTCTAAATTGGGGACTCCACTTATATTTAAACTTGAAATCATCAGTACCTACCTCATATATAGCAAAATTTCTGAATGTCAATTATCGCTATATACCTTCATTTCGCATTTAAATATTCAACAAATGGTTATTTTATCCAATAATTTGAAAAAGTCTCATCAAAATCGGTCAATTAACAAGGGCTCTAAATTGGTGACACCACTTATATTTTAACTTGAAATCATGAGTGCCTCATATATAGCAAAATTTCTGATTGTCAATTATCGCTATATACCTTCATTTCGTATTTAAATATTCAACAAATGGTTATTTTATCTAATAATTTGAAAAAGTCTCATCAAAATCGGTCAATTAACAATGGCTCTAAATTGGTGACACCACTTATATTTTAACTTGAAATCATCAGTGCCTCATACATAGCAAAATTTCTAAATGTCAGTTATCGCTATATACCTTCATTTCGCATTTAAATATTCAATAAATGGTTATTTTATAATAATTTGAAAAAGTCTTATCAAAATCGGTCAATTAACAATGGCTCTAAATTGGTGACACCATTTATATTTTAACTTGAAATCATGAGTGCCTCATATATAGCAAAATTTCTAAATGTCAGTTATCGCTACATACCTTCATTTCACATTTAAATATTCAATAAATGGTTATTTTATCCAATAATTTGAAAAAGTCTCATCAAAATCGGTCAATTAACAATGGCTCTAAATTGGTGACACCACTTATATTTTAACTTGAAATCATCAGTGCCTCATACATAACAAAATTTCTAAATGTCAATTATCGCTATATACCTTCATTTCGTATTTAAATATTCAACAAATGGTGATTTTATCTAATAATTTGAAAAAGTCTCATCAAAATTGGTCAATTAACAATGGTTCTAAATTGGTGACACCACTTATATTTTAACTTGAAATCATCAGTGCCTCATATATAGCAAAATTTCTAAATGTCAGTTATCGCTATATACCTTCATTTCACATTTAAATATTCAACAAATGGTTATTTTATCCAATAATTTGAAAAAGTCTCATCAAAATCGGTCAATTAACAATGGCTCTAAATTGGTGACACCACTTATATTTTAACTTGAAATCATCAGTGCCTCATACATAACAAAATTTCTGAATGTCAATTATCTTTATATACCAACATTTCGCATTTAAATATTCAACAAATGGTTATTTTGTCCGTACATGCATATAATTTTAACTGTCCCATTTGCCACTAAATGTCATCGCTAAAAAGGATTCGGTTTCTCGAGCACCAAACCAGTGACACCAGAACAATTAGCATGACAGGAACCGAAGTGCATTAGCAGTCATTCCGATGCAATTTTCAACAGTCATTCCCGATTCCAAGACCGAAACAATGAATATTTAACACTTCCACACATTCGCCTTGAACTTTCGACCTGATACCTTCAGTTTATAACAGAATGGCCAATTAGAAGAGAGTTCCTGTACTCCGTTCGTGATAAGCAGGATTTTTCCTGTCGGCCCCTTTCTGCATTGCCCCACGTCAATTTTCTGCCTCGGCCTCAAAAACGTTGAAGAGATTTATCACGAAATGAATGCATGTCAATTCGATGCAGACCGAAACGGCCTAACAATTTGTTGTATGTGATGGCATCGTACATGGGCTGTCATAAAACATAATGACCCACCATCTCGTTTTGGAGGAGCGTCGGTTAGCGTGCCTCCCGACTTGCCCCACGAGTGTTATTAATGATGGAAAATTATCTGCATCGAATTAATGTGGTAATAAATAAATGACATGCGCAAGTTACATCATCGGTTGTCATTCGGGGTATTTTAATATTTTGGAAACGTACGGAATAACATTATCCGGATAAATTTGTATTTCGGCAGGACGATTTACGAGCCGCTGACGCCATCGTCCTGGATGATTTGGGTCCTTTCCAGAGGATCTTGCTAATGACATATCGGAAAATTTTCGGGTGCTCCAAGATGATATTTGTTATTGTCTGACAAAACGAATCGCTGTCTGGGATTGGGGGACGTTTGGATACAGAACAAAATGGAAAATGACAATCGAGTTATCTGGGTCGATTTTTGGTAATGAATTTTTAACGAGCTCGTATTGTGTTAGGTTAGTGTTCTTTTCCAGGTTTTTCACAAAGTTTAAAGAAGTCGACAGAACAAGTCCTTTAAAGCATGGTATCTGCACTATAAACATGAATTAGTTAAACGCAACAAGATAAATAATGAATGCATGCTAGTCAAGTAGCTATAAAAACCTTTTAATACTTTTAATAGACTCAAAAAATAAAGAAGTTTGCAGTTTGTCTGTATATAGAAGGTTCGCCAAACATGGAGGGCGGATGGGTGGACAACATCTAGATAGGTTAGGATTTTTTTTTTCTTAATTTTTTTTTTCTTAATTCTCAGATTTTTACCAATAATTTCACTGTATCTTCACCAAATAAACTTAAGTCTAGTCTTTGATGTTTGTTTGCTCTTCTGCATTCGATATTTGACACTAATAATTGGTTGAAATAATTTGGTCAAGTGCGAGTTGGACTCGCATACTTAGAGTTCCGTACCACCTTCAAGATTCTAATATTCCAGTTTCAGACAAGCAGGGAATGAGTGCATTTTCTTATATTTATCCTAATATCTTTTAAAGGAAGCGTTTTAAATTTATAAAAAATATACACTTTCATTTTCCCCACATAGACTTTTTATTTTATCTGCTTCAGGATTCGCTTGATTTTTATCAGAATACATATGTATTTAATTTTCTAATTTGGCCTCCAAAAATTAACGTTAGAGTTTTAATTTACTAATAAACTTTCAGAGAAATCTTTTATAATCTACTGTCTGAGTTCTGAGGCTCTGTGAATTGGAAGATAAAGGGCAAAATAGGTCAAGTTTTAAATTATAAATTATTAAATCTGTTATTCAAATTATTAAAAAATACAAATAAAATATATTTTTCAAAATTTAAATAGTGTAGTTTCTAAAGTGGGAATTAAGTCGATGTTTAATATTTTTGTTAATATCTTTTCAACAAATGATTTAAAAATATGTTATATTTGTAATTCACATAATGAGCCTTTTATCTGATATATTACATAATGCTTTTGAAAATTGAATCTTTATTTTCCATTTAATTGTATAATTTGTCCCTAAAATTACTATGGGGGTTTTCTAATAATTTATTTTCCGTTTAATTCTATTATTCGGAGGCCAAATAATAGAATTGGGGATTTTATCATATTTTTCAAATAAACAAAAAAATTAGGTCTTATAGTTTGGGGAATAACGGGGTGAAAGGGTAATTTTTTAATATATTTTAAAATATTCATTAAAAAAAATAAAAAAATATATTTGTATTCGTCATAATGAGCCCTGTGATTTGATATATTACTTGACCCGTTAAAAAAAAAATTTATTTCTTATTTTCCATTTAATTCTATAATTTGCCCCCCAAAATGAATATTAGGGGTTTCTCCTTATTTTTCCATTAAAGTTCAGGTGAAGGGCTATACTTCAATTTTTTTCAAAATTTTTCAGCTTATGTTTTCGGATATAAGGGGGGGGATGGGTAATTTTTTTATATATTTTTGTTAATATCTTTTAATTAATTTATTTTAAAAATATGAAAAAAATATATTTGTTTTCGTCATAATGAGCCCTTTCATTTGATATATAACATGATGGGTTAGAAACAATTTTAATTTTATATTTTCCATTTAATTCTGTAATTTGCCCCCCAAAATTAAAAGTAAAGGTTTCCCCTTATTTTTCCAATAAACTTCAGGTCAGAACCTATACCTCTAATTTTTTTCAAAACTTTACCTTTTATAGTTTCGGAGATAAGGGGGGGAGATGGGTAAATTTTGGTATATTTTCGTTAATATCTTTTTAAATAATTTTTTTTAAATATGAAAAAAAATATATTTGTGTTCCTCAGAATGAGACCTTTCATTTGATATATTACATGATGCGTTTGAATTTTTTTTATTTTTAAATTTTTATTTAATTCTATAATTTGCCCCCTAAAATTAATATTAATCGTTTCTCTTTATTTTTCCTGTAAAGTTCGGGCAACTTTCTATATTTCCTATTTTTTTCAAAATTTTAGGCTCAGTAGTTTCGGAGATCAGGGGGGGAATGGTCGATTTTTTTAGTTTTTCTCCCCAGAAGTACCCCTAAAATCAATTTTTTTTCTTTTACGACATATACTCCTGATCGGGTCACCAAACTATACATTGATACCAAATTTCAACCTCTTCCGTCCAGTAGTTTAGGAGAACATTGCTGTGATGTGACAGAGCCAGAAATCCTGAGTGATCTTATAAGCGTATCCCTATATTGTATACACGGAACCTTAAAAATGATATAAAAAAATTAATCGAGAACTTCTAATGCTTACAAAAACTCCACTTCAAACCCTTTCAAACGATATATCACATGTATAGAAAGTAATCAGTACCAAATTTGAGATTTTAACTTGCAAGGTAAGACCTACAAAAAATAAAGCATACATCAAGTTGCAATAATAAATAAATTCTATTCAAACTGGCTTCCACCGCTACGGATGCAGTCGTGACACTTTTTCTGACTGCTACAGTCTATCGTCGCATCTCATCCCACATTGTTTCAAAAGCAATATTTATTCTTACTCTTAACTGCTCCCTGGTTTCTATTTCTCTCTCATAAACGAGTTGGTTGGCCTGTCCTCATACAAAAAAATCAAAGGGACTAGGTCTGGCGACCTTGGAGGTCAGAGTATGGGGCCAGCTCACTTAATCCAGGTTTGGGAATGAATTGTCCAGGAGTTCGTCTATAACGTACTGGACTGTCAATAGGATTTCATCTAAACAGCCAATAGGATTTCATCTAAACATATAAATAAATCGTTTATTAAAAAGCAATTAAGGGAAAGGATCAAAGTTGCGTTCCAAAAAATGCGGGAACAATATTCAAAAATGAAGGCTGTTCAGCACATTATAGGCAAACTGTCAGAGAGCTCCTGGACAATTCATTCCCAAATGCGTGACTGAGAGAGCTGGCCCTATACAAAGGCCTCGAAGGCTAGATCACTAAAAATTATAAAATAAATAAAAACAAAATATTTTTTAATCGGAAAAATGGATAAAATTGGACGAAGGAAAAAATATTAAATGAATATAATTGGAATTAAATCAAAATGTCTGATTATTAATAAACTCCAAAAAAAATTGACCTATAATAAAAATTGTTTTGGTAATATTGGAAATGATATACTAATCATTTTATATTTTTTTAAATTCCAAAATAAATAAATTAAAAGCAAAAACCGACTTCAAATGACAAGACAAAGTCAGTTAACTAAAAAGCAAAACATATTATTTTGAGGTCGATGCCATAATAAATATAGTTTTATAAGTTCTACATTGCAACGGCTTCAAAATAAGTATTTAATCGTTGTTTTTTTTTTCAAGTAAGTTTTTTTAAATTTACTTATTGTTCTTTAATGATTCATGTATTAGGCATATTGCCAGTTACTCATTTTTCGTCGGTCTAAACAGCCTACTCATACAGGGTGTTTCTTAAATAGGTTTCCAAACTTCTGCTATGTATAGAACTCATTAAAATAAACCAAAAAGTCCGTATTAATATGTGCCCTAAAACGTTTAACAACATGTGCTACTCCGTTTTTCGACACGCAAAACAGTTGTAGGTTGTTGAATGGAGTTTTCAGCTCTATTTTTTTTTATTTCATTTTTTTACAATTTGCTCTGCATATTTATAAAATTTTAACAATTTTACATAAAAAATTATGTTTGTCCAAATTGATATTTTCAGCATTTTTTGAGTAAATTCGGTAACATTATTTAAATAAATTGCAGGTATCAATGATCTGATCAGTTAATAAATAATTTAGGATATAAGCTATGATTATTTACATTTAGAGTTACACTTACTAATTGAAGAACTAATTACTGATTAAGACAATAGTCAAATAATTGCAAACTCTTTGAAAAATTCTAGGTGTTTGCCTTATTTCCATGCATGCGGTTTCAATTTCCTCCCTTAGTTGCTGAACTGCCTCAGTTGGAATTTTTTAAACTTTCGTCTTAAAATGACACTACAAAAAAATAGTTCAGGGGGGTTAAGGTCAGGTGAACGTGAAGGCCAGGGAACAGGACCTCCTCAGCCTGGCCATTTTTTTCCATATAACTCATTTAAGTGTTGTCTTACATTATGTAGGTAATGAGATTGCGTCGCATCCTGCATAAACCATATGCTGTGGTGTTTAATTAAAGGAACATGTTCCAAAAGTCCTGGCAAGCCGTTAACTAACAAATTGTAATAATCCTCACTATTCTTTCGATTCCGGTTAGCCGATCGCCTAAAATGACTGCCCAAACGTTGGCGGAAAAACAAATCTGATATCTGGACTGAAATATGATGTATGATGGGTTTTCATAAGCGTTATGAAAATTGACATAACCATCTTTACTGAAGCTTGGCTCAAAATAAGGGATAGAAAATTCGGAATCCTACACGATTTTCTCAAAAATCATTGACAGAACTGCCGACGTAGTTCGTAGCCATTCGAATTTAATGCTTGAACACGCTGAATATGAAAAGCATAAAGTAGTTGTTCGCAATGAATTCGCCAAACTACGGAAAAACGTATGCATACGCGCGACAATTCTTAAACTAACCCTTGGATTATCCTGTTCAACTCTCAATACTTTGACGGTATTCCTCCGATATCTGGTGCAAACGGCATTCATTCGATATTTCGTGGAACTCGAAATGGTGGTCTGTCGATCTGAAGCCTGCGGCTGGCTCTAACAGACTTTCATGGAATTTGCTCGAATCCTCAAGAACATATGAAAGAAATTTCCGGACGGCTCGTTGACCAACTAGACGAGAGAAATATATAAATACGGACAGCTGGCGATAGCATTCATTCAGTATTCGACTACCGTATAGTTAACATAAATTGTAAATAGTTATGTGAATATAAATTGTGTTAAAGTAGTGGAAATAAATAAGAGTGACTTGAACTGTGTTTATATATAAATCCAAGAACTGAACTGAACCCGAAGAAAAGTGTAAATAAAAACGTACAATACATTTTCATCGATCACCGGTGTTCTTACATCTCTGTCTCTGCCACGATCATTTACTCTTGGTTTGGCTGGAACGAACCATTTTCTCTTAAACCTTGGTGGATCCTCTGAAATACCTGTCGAGTAGAAAGTTTTCTATTCGGGTATGCTGCTGAATACAGTCGCCTCGCTTCTGATGCGTTTCCAGCCGAACAGCCGTACATAAGGGGCATATCTGTCACTTCCATGTTTGAATATGACTCCATTTTATGAGTTGCAATAATGTTGTATACTTAAATTTTCCAGTCACCACTTTTACTAATCAAACATTCCAAAGCTCAACTGACAGTTTATCAATAACTTAAATTGTTAAGCGTTGTGGCAACGTCAGTCTTTTATTTGCCATGGTAAACAGATTTTTGGAATTTTTGACCTAATAACTTAAACAGCAGAGTAATTTTCAAACTCAGTTTACTCGAAAACCATTCAACACATCGATTTAGACAAACGTAATATTTTTTAAGTAAAATTGTTAAGATTTTATGAATCTGTAGAAAAAATTGTAAAAAAATGAAATATAAAATTACTTTTTGAAACCCCCTTCATCAACCTAAATAGGACGCTTATGATTTGCATGTCGAAAAACGGAGAAGCACATGTTATTTTTCACCTTTGATGAAAAAATCATTTTTTTCTGCAAACATTTGTTTATTTCCCACTTGAAATTTTGCTATTTCGAGTGGTGTAGTACGAAAATCTGGATATTACATATTTTAAACATTTTTTAATGTCCCAAAACATTCACTATTGTTTTTACTAACCGCAAGAGTATACCCTCTAAACAGGGCAATTTGTAGCTCATACCAGAACGACCTCATTTAATTAACCTCGAGGAAATGGCGTATTAATTAAAACGATTCTCACTCCACACCGAAAATAAATCACTTCAAGTTGAAGCCTCGAGCATATTCCATTCTTTGATCGTCACAAAGAAAGACAGAATAATGGCAACAGCCAACATTGTGAACGCATAAAACGTCTTCTTTGCGCCTCAAAATGTTATTTTATATAAAATAATCGTCGCATATTGTTTATTTTTGTAGACGCATTTATGGAATTAATTTTATAATCCAGAGGGAAGTTTAAGCTCTTAGATGGGTAAACCGAACGCAAAGTCTCAAAGCCAGTTTTATAATAACAATAATGAATCTCACGAAGTTTTTGGGAAAACAATAGCTGTTTGGGAAAATATCAGTTTAATGAAATTCAAAAGTGGGTCCGAAAACTTACGACAGGGTAAGAGGATCTCTTTATAGCAACTATTTAAATAAATAACCCCATATTCTGTTAGGAATATGGGGTTATTTAATAGAGCCTTAGATAAATATGTGGGTCAGAACTGTGAATTAATAATACAATTTTGCAAATTGGAGAAATGTACAAATAGCTTTGAAGTCGCACATAAGTAATAGCAAAACTTTTAACAAATTATAATTTGAATAATTTGGTAAAGAACAAGTTGGCCTCGCATACTAATGGATCCAAAACATCTTTGTTTTCTGTTATAATCTAGGTAAATATAATACATTAAAGACTTCTTAAGGGAGACCCACACTTACACATAGGAAATAGACGAGCAAAGAAATGAAATACATAACTAAAGTTCATTTGTTTCAACACCACACGACCGACCGAGTGACCGACCGACACCACACATCTGATTCAGTCCTATGTGTAAAGCACAGGGACCAGGTAATATATTAAGAATCTCTTTATAGAAAATCAATAATAAATAGGAAATAAATCAATATACAATTCCAAGTAATACACAATACCTGCACAAAATTTGCTTGTCGTTCTAACAAAAACTCCAATTCTCTTTTTGTGATATATTAAATTAGAGACTTGACATACGTCAGAAATTTAAAAGAATACCACACAAAACGGCAACTTTGCACTAAATTTTCATATTATCAACTAATAAAGACCATAGAGGTATTATACTGTAGAGTGAATTAGGTATGGGCGTTACTGTAAGTGGCAGTGTAATAACAATAGAAAGAGAAAGACAATACCGATAGTAGGCGCCAGCACTGACATTGACCAATCAGGAACGACCCACTTATTCTCTCTCTCTCTCTCTTTCTATTGCTATTACATGAATTTCGCTACTTCAGGTGCTCTACAGTATAATACCAGTATGCTATAGACTTATTGTCTTCTGAACGTTGTTTGTGGCATATTCTTGATTACTTTTATGTATTTTTGGACAATAATACCACAATCGAAATATATATATTATATATATTGAAGGAAAACCAAACGTTTCAAAGCCTATTCTGACTTCGTTGTCAATGGCTTTATATATATATATATATATATATATATATATATATATATATATATATATACACACATATGTATTAGATGGTTTCCGGGAATTCATCCGCGTAGTTGATAACTGATCCCTGCCGGGATCGATGGTAAAATGACGACGTTTCGGCAGAGTCACATCTGCTGTGTTCAGGTCGATTCGCATAATTCTCGTAGCCTTCTGCTTTCGCTTCTAGTTACTCGAATACTGATATTTTCAGGAGCGCGCACGGTGTTATATAGTCGCGGCTCGGCGCCTATTGGTTGGCACCGTGAACGGCTGCATGTGATTGGCCCTGGGCGCTCAGTGGGCACGCCTCCCGCCTGCTGATTTGTTATTTCCGGTTGAGTTGATATTGGACAGGTCCGGGCCTGTACGGTGTTTAATAGAATTTTCCAACAATTCGATAAGTTCTGGATTTCACTGCGTGCGTTTAGACTGGGAGGCCTCTTCGCTATTTCAATTACCTCTCTTACGAGTCTTGATTTCGGGTGTTCTATATTTGCCAGTACTCTGGTGTTCTCAAAGTCTATTCGGTGTGACGTCGTGGTGGCGTGTTCCGCAATGGATGTTGTTTTTTCCTGCTTTCTTATAGCATTCTGGTGTTCATCACGTCTAGCTTGAATTCTTCTGTTAGTTTGCCCCACATAGGTTTTATGACAGTCTGCACATGGAATCTCGTACACTCCCTGTTGTTCTAAAGGGATCCTCGTCTTCGGGGTCCTCAACACCGTGCTTATTTTTCTGTCTGTATTGAAAATAGTATCGATATTGTGTCTCCGTAGAATTCTTGCAATACTGTCCGTGGTACCCTTGACATACGGTAAATAAGCCTTGGTTATTGGTATCTCATGCTCCTCGTCTGTTCGTCTCGGTTTTGACTTTAGGGCTCTTTGAATATTTCGGTCTGTAAATCCGTTTTGTCTCAGAGCTGTTTTTAAACTGTCCATTTCCTGTTTGATGTTGTCCTGGTCACAAAGACTAGCTACAGTCAATAGGGTGGAGAGGAATTATAGTTGTACAGGGTGATTCGGAGAATGATAGACAAATAATTTTTATTGGGTAACCAAGACACAGAAACATATACAGGTAGGTTGCAATATAGGGTGAATTAGAGTTACACTTATAGAAAGTGGTCCAAATAATAAAACAAATAAAACAGTTAAACAATATGTGGAACTTTTTTAAATATAAATTATTATATTCCAGCTTTAATTAATTTATAATATTGGTTTATTCATTAAATAAAATATAATAAAAATTCATTATTTACGTCCATACTGTCAACTCCAAGCAACTGACAATGCCGCGCTGCCAGACCGTCAAAACTCAAAACATTGAGTAATTATATATAGAGGGACCGATCGTTAGATGCTATTTTAGTGGTAAAATAGTCAATGTAGTAGATCGGTATTGATTTTTCGGACGCATTGCAGTAACTTTCATATTAAATATTCTGTTTTTAATGTGAATTTAATTATTTGATTAATATATTATTATCACAACCTTCCCGAAGGTATTGTGTTAAAATTGTCAGACAGCCGACAATAGAGAATGTATTAAACATTTAAGTTTTCCTAGGGTTGTTAGTCCTCTCTTTTCTTTAATATTCCTGAACTTGATTGAAACCGCAAATGACGAAACTTTTAGGTTGTAATCAACAATCATCCAATTATTATATCGAACATTTTTCCAGGAGCGGTTCCAGCCAAAAATTTGGGGGTCATTCATTTGTCAAAAATATTTTGAACATCGATATTTGATTATATTTTTATTTTCTTTTTATTTCAATAGATTTGTCAATATTAGTGAACACTTTTTGTCATTACATCCACTTCTCCGATTTTTCCACAGCTCTGTTTCTTATAAAAATATACTTTTTACAATTTCGACCACTGGGCGACCACTAGTAATTATAATATTCCAATACATGAAATAATTTAAAAAGCTTGTAAAGCACAAGAAGCTAATTTAGTAATTTTATTTACAGTTTAATCTGCAAACCACGCCAAAAAAGTTTTTCTTTAACTATGCGTAAATTTACAAATAATTTTTTATTAACACTTAAAATTCAATTTTGTAAAGCAAAGAAAATATTTCATTAAATGAGGAATTGATTAAGAAGGGTTCTGGGAACTGAAGCAAGACCATTGTATTTCAACTAAAGAAAAGTAAAAGTAATTTTTTGTTACTCAGCAAACTCAATTTGATCGATTAAAATTTCTTTATTTTATCGCAGCGGAAATTAAAACACACTCCTTTCTAAAAATCATCGTCCGCCCCACGCCGGATATTTCTTTGAAACTTATACAAAGCGAAAATGATTATTGGTAAGTTTTGAAGAAAATACAGATAATAAATCTCCCAGAACTCTTTTCGTTAAAAGTTTCAACTCTCTTTAATTAAAATTGTTTTTGTTAATGCACATCGTCCGGTCAAGACAGCAAGATTTATTATACGAGTTTGTACTAATTTGAAATCGATGCCACACCAAATTAAAAAGCTCTATATTAACCAAATATCTAGTCAGACTTCGCTTTCGATGGATGTATCTAATAATATTTTAACAGATTGTAAATTGTATAGTTGTGTTATTTTAAACCGACTTCAAAAATAAAAAAGAGATTCTCAATTCCTCTGCATATAT
The DNA here is from genome assembly GCA_034190945.1 of Octodonta nipae. Lineage (NCBI taxonomy): Eukaryota > Metazoa > Arthropoda > Insecta > Coleoptera > Chrysomelidae > Octodonta > Octodonta nipae. Next base: position 11,465,906 of record CM067222.1, read on the forward strand.
GTTTTTTATATATGTTCAGTGATTACTCGAAAGCGCCTGAATGAATTTTGATCCTTTGAACAGGATTCTATTAAGGAGGATCCCGAAGAAGTGCTCCAATATTTTTTTCAATAGAATTAGAAAAAGAAAATACCTCTTTTCGGAGCTTGGAGTGTAATAAATTGAAAATAGATTGGAATTAAATCAAAATAAATGCCGATTACTCAGCTTCAAGATGGAGGTTCTCAGATGGTCTTTGTACACCACTGCTAAAAAATTTCTTTGGAAATTTTACCAAAAATGTGTAGGATTTTTTTACGCACAACAGTTTAGTAAATTTAGTACAGAGAACTATTGAACTTAGTTTGAGAAAATTACAAAACTTTTTATAAAACTAGTGGTCGACTCTATTTCATGAAATTGTAAATGTATGTTTTTATAAGAAACAGAGTTGTGGAGAAATCGGATAAGGGGATGTAACGACCAAAATTGTTCACTCGTATTGACAAATCTATTGAAATAAAAAGAAAAGAAAAATGTAATCAAATATCGCCAATATCGGTATTCGAAATATTTTTGACAAATGATTTCAATCAAGTTCAGGAATATTAAAGAAAAGACAGGAGCAACAACCCTAGGAGAACTTAAATATTTAATACATTCTCTATTATCCGCTATCTGACAATTTTATACACCACACCTTCAGGAAGGTTGTGATAATAATATATTAATCAAATAATTAAATTCACATGAAAACTGAATATTTAATATGAAAGTTACTGCAACGCGTCCGAAAAATCAACACTGATCTACTACATTGATTATTTTACCACTAAACAATAACAACGCTTGCATGCCACTTCCAGAAGTACATGCTCTAAGTATATAATAGCATCTAACCATCGCTCCATACATAATTACTCAATGTTTTGAGTTTCGACCTTCTGGCGGCGGCCGCACTGTCACTTGTTTGGCGTTGACAGTATGGACGTAAATAATGAATTTTTATTATATTTTATTTAATGAATGAACCAATATTATAAATTAATATTAGCATTATGCACTGAAGGTCGTCAGTAGCTACTAAACAAAACAAAAATGAAGAAAATCGTTTGAGAGACGGAGGAGAAAATGGTACCTTATCGTTTGGTCTTTGCCTATTTATATATAGATTGGTAATAGAAAATTTGATCAGCAATTTTACTATACAGTTTTGTAATTTTATTCAATTATTTACCACAAAGATGCTTAGTAAATTTACTATGCAGTGTTGTAACTATTCTACTCTATTCACTTAAACTCATTTTGAGAAAATTACAAAATAGTTTTTGAAATTCACTAAACGATAATAGAAAATTTGATTAGTGATTTTACCATACAGTTTCCTAATTTTATTAATTAATTTATTATGCAGATGCTTTGTAAATTTACTATGCGGTGTAGTAACTAAACAATTCACTTACACTCAGTTTGAGAGAATTAGAAAATACTTTTTAAAATGGACTAAACTGTAATAGAAAATTTTAATAATAATTAAAAACAAGACAAAATATTTGTTGTTATTTTACTCAGTAGTTTCGTAGTAAACAAGTAGTGAATTACGTTGATCGGATAGTTCGTGATGTACCAATTTCTTCACTCAAATATCTGCAACGAGTACCGCTCCATCAGAATCGAATTGAAGTTGTTGAAACGTAATTAATTATTATACTTGCTTCCAAACAACCTGTAAGTCATTGTTAGTGTTCCGTATATACAACATACGGATACCTTTATAATATCACTCAGGATTTCTGCCTCTGTCACATCACAGCCATTTTCTCCTAAACTACTGGACGGAAGAGGTTGAATTTTGCGTCAATATATAGTTTAGTGACCCGATCAGGAGTACATATCGTAAATGAAGAAATTTTGATTTTAAGGGTTCTTTTGGGAGGAAAAACTAAAATAATCGACCGTTCCCCCCTGATCTCCGAAACTACTGAGCCTAAAATTTTGAAAAAATAGGAAATATGGATCGTTGCCCGAACTTTACAGGAAAAATTAGGCGAAACTATTAATATTAATTTTGGAGGGCAAATTATACATTACATGAAAATTTAAAAAAAAATTCAAACGCATCATGTAATATATCAAATGAAAGGTCCCATCCTGAGGAACACAAATATATTTTTTTCAAATTAAAAAAAAATAATAATCAAAAAAATATTAACGAAAATATACCAAAATTTACCCATCCCCCCCCTCTTATATCCGAAACGTATAGGACCTGAAGTTTACTGGAAAAATAAGGAAAAACCTCTGGTTTTAATTTTGGGCAAATTACTGAATTAAATGTAAAATATAAATTTTTTTTCTAACCCATCATGTTATATTTCAATTGAAAGGGCTCATTATGACAAAAACAAATATATTTTTTCCATATTTTTAAAATAAATTAATTAGAAGATATTAACAAAAATATAACAAAATTTACCCATCCCCCCCTATCTCCGAAACCATAAGCTGTAATTTTTTTTAAAAAATACAGGTATAGTGCCTCACCTGAACTTTACTGGAAAAATAAGAAGAAACCCCTAATATTTAATAATTAAATGGAAAATAAAAAATTATAATTGTTTCTAACGGATCAAGTAATATATCAAATCAAAGGGTTCATTATGACAACTACTAATATATTTTTTTTAAATTAAATATTTTATAATATATTAAAAAATATATTTAAAAAATTACCCTTTCCCCTTTATTCCCCAAACTATAAGACCTAATTTTTTTTTGTTTACAGAAAAATACGAATATTAATATTGGGGGGCAAATTATAGAATTAAACGGAAAATAAAAAAAAATATTTTTAACGCATCATGCAATACATCAATTGAAAGGGTTTATTATGAGGAATACAAATACATATTTTTCATATTTTTAAAATTAATTATTCACAAGATATTAACATAAAGATATAAACAATTCTTATTTCTTGCTTTATTTCCGAAACCATACTACTTAAAATTTTGAAAATAATTAGCGGTAATGGTACTCACTTGAAATTTATAAGAAAAATTATTCGAAAACCCCCATTGTAATTTTAGGAACAAATTATATAATTAAGTGGAAAATAAAAATTCAATTTTGAAACGCATCATATCAGATAAAAGGCTCATTATGTGAATTACAAAAATATCATATTTTAATTTTATTATATATATTAATATATTCATTTGTTTAAAAGATTTTAACAAAAATATTAAACATCGACTTAATTCCCACTTTAGAAACTACACTATTTAAATTTTTAAATATATATATTATTTGTATTTTTAAATAATTTGAATAATAGATTTAATAATTTATAATTTAAAACTTGACTTATTTTGCCCTATATCTTCCAATCTACAGAGCCTCAAAATTCAGACAGTAGATTATAAAAGTCTTCCCTGAAAGTTTATTAGTAAAATAAAATTCTAGGGTAGTTTTTAGGGGCCAAATTAGAAAATTAAATGCATATTTATTCTTATAAAAATCAAGCGAATCCTGAAGCAGATAAAATAAAAAGTCTATAAGTGGAAAATGAAAGTGTATATTTTGTATAAATTTAAAACGCTTACTTTAAAAGATATTAGGGCAAATATAAGAAAATGCACTCATTCCCTGCTTGTCTGAAACTGGAATATTAGAATCTTGAAGGTGGTATGGAACCCTTAGTATGCGAGTCCAACTCGCACTTGAGCAAATTATTTTAAATAATTTTTTTGTTAAAAATGAGACTTGATTGATAAATTTAAAACCAACCTATAAAAAAATAATATTAGATTTCTTACTTAGAAAAACCATTTATTGAAACCTAAATAGTGATAATATTAATATCTAACAGCCAGCGCTAACTCAAGCGGGACTGAAAAGACTGCACATGAAATAGACTAGCGCCATGAATTTATAATGCGCACGATTTACAGAGTGACAAACCGTGGCTAGGACTAGGAAATGGCCTTATTTCGCCTAAACAACTGAACACAATAAAGAGCGAAATTGAGCGCGAAATATTTGGTCGAAATAAAACAGATCCAGAGCCTCAAAGACCTTTAGCCTAAAGAACTTCAACAAGAACAGCCAAGCAACGCTGATCGGCTTGAGAATATCCAAGCAGAAATGAAATAGGCTCATATAGAGTATAGTGGAATAGACTCTTCCAACTCTTCCCAAAGTAAGATCTTTTAAGAAACTGGGTATCATTTTATAGGCTATCAACAAATTTGTCTTGCCAAACTATGATTTAGGTGCTAATACGTTAGAGTCGCTAAACACAATCATCTACTGTGCTGCAATTTCCACCTGCAGTACAAGTGAAGTCGCAATAAGACCAAATCAAGACCCTCCTCAATTTATACAAACACCTCGGATACCACCTTGGCAAAGAAGGCTTTAAGGGAAAATTCATTCTCTTCGGAAAGACATTGGAAGACTGATCAAGTACCAACTAGGGTCAGGAACAACAGAATAGAAAGACTTGACAAGACTATCATAGACAATAACCGAATACACTCTCATTGGGATGGAGAAAACATCACATCTCAGCAGTGTCTGGACAGTCTACGACACAGCTTTCCGTCTGTACAAGTCGGTTGAAAAGGTAAACAACGGAAACTAGACAACACCCTATTCCGGCAATCAGAAAAAGGGTTTTATAGAAAACTCAACAACATCACTAATAATAAAATCCCTAGCTATCCCAATAAAACGGCCGTTTAGCAATTCTGGAAAACAGAACTTTCTACAACAGTTTCACAGAACCCCCAGAGCCAGCTGGATTAATGAGAAGAAAGCTACATTTCGGAATTGTGAAAAGATGCAACACCAACCATTTACAACATAACACACTTCCAACATAATGAGGCACCTCCATAACTGAAAAGCAACAGGACCAGATGGTGTGTAGAATTACAGGATAAAGAATCTTTACGCTACCCAGGAAAAATTAACAGCCCTTATTAATGATATAAATACCCATCTACACAAGATGCCTATATACCTCTTACCAAAGGACAACCTATGTACACAAGGCCCAGCAAAGTACCGATCAATCACTTGTCTCCCAACCTTATACAAACTCATAACGTCGTGCATTAATGATCTCATTTTCAGACATTGTGAGCTGAACAACATAATTACTGAACTGCAAAAGGGATGCGCGAAAAATTCGATAGGGTGCAAAGAACAACTACTAATTGATTCCGTTGTTTGCAATCAAGCCCACGCCAACACGATTGACTCATTCAGGTACTGAAACTCTATAAAGTGAATAATTGTATATTTTTTTAATATGCTATGTCCACCTGGCAAACCAAAATCTTTCTGAATGAAGTCGACTGTTCTATACAAACCAATCCCATCACAATCAGAAGAGGTATATTCCAGGGAGACTCTCTTAGCCGGCTGTGGTTCTGCCTTGACATGAACTCTCTCTCACACAAACTGAACTCGACTAACTTTGGATTTAGTCTCAAACACAACAAGCATTAAAGATAAACCATTTGTTATACATGGACGACTTAAAGTTGATGGCAGTTACGAAAATACAGAAGGTGCCCTACGAAATGGGAGATGGCACCTTGATTGAATCCATAGCAGAAGGTCATACTTATAAATACCTTGGAATAAAGCAGGCTCAGCGTATTGATCACTCCACCGTGATAAAGGACCTAACAACAGAGTTCTACAGAACGGTAAGACGACTATTGAAAACCAAACTTAATAGTAAAAATCTGTTTCAGACTATTAATACCTACTCTTGTTCAGTGCTTAGTTACTCTTTCTGTATAGTTAATTGGTGCAAGACTTAAAATGAACAATTACAACGCAAAGTTCGAGTTCTACTAATAAAAGCTCAAAATCACCATCCAAAGAGTTCTGTCGAACGTACAACTTTGCCACGGGATGAAGAAGGGAGAGGATTGGCTGATATAAGCAAACTATTAGATCAACAAATTTCTAATTTGCGTAGTCACTTCCAGAAGCTCATAGAATTTTTTGATCTACACAAAGTCATATACCAAGTTGATGCAACAACAAGTCCAATTGCACCACCAGTCAAATTTAATAATCATAAAGAAGCCCCACCCCCTCTATTTGGGACAATTTAGTACGAGATCCCCTCCCTGATGCATGCGATTCCCCATAGGCTCTTGACTGGATCCCTGTTCGTCATAGTGAATAGTGTGAATATAATAGTGTCATACTTTTAAATAACATAAAGAGAAAATAATCCAAAGTTATATCTTAACTGAAAAAAGAAACATTTAAAGGTTTTCTTCATTAAACATTTGTTGGATTTATACACTTATACAGTGAGTGATATATAGTTGTTACTGATTTGAAAGAAATTGTGTCACCTGTATGTGAAAAATTTAAATTAACTTACGTGTGATATGTTTCGTTGCAGATATATTTAAATAACGATTAAATAACATTAGAATTAATACATGACTATTAACAAAATAGGAACATTTGTTTTAATTCACCTGATATCCATTGCACAAAATTATGCAAAGAAAGAGTAACATAGACAGTGACGTAACGAGAGACGGAAGGTACATTTCGTTAGAAGCTTTTCCTTGCATCGTTCAGTCTCAAATGACTGCCGCTTTTTTGCGAGTACATTTATTTGGACTTTCATTTAGTTGTGAAGCCTTCCATTTGCAGAAATTCCCACACATATATTCTCGCGTTTTAGGAAACAGATGTTGAGCGTCGAAAAATTCACGCCCGGTACAAAAGCGGCATTATAAAACAGAACACTTGCTGCCTACGTTCACATTTCTGTCTTTCCCAGGCCAATAAATCCTTTTAAAATATATCCCTCCGGAAAATTACCGTATCTTTAGAAGCAGCGTGAGTAATCTGTTAACTTCCGTCTCGTCACAAAAATGCGGTAATTTCCTGCGGGCTCCACGTCCTCCCATCCTGCCGCGTCCGGACTCGAATCAGTCACGGGCGATGCAGGCAGCAGGACAACGACATGGCCTGGCACGGGCAGGATGGGCCGAGGCCGAGTTTCCCGTTCTCAAAAGTAGCCGCTCGTCGATTTTTGTGATTTTCTATTTTCCAGGGGAAAAAACTCATCAACGACGAAAGCGAGGGGATCATTTTTTATCGAGTCAGCAAAACAATATGCTCGTGATTGCTGGAGTTGTGAAAAATGCGAAAGGATTATTTTTTCATGGACAAGGCGAAAGCTGGGGTAGGCACATTAACCGAAAATATACAAACGTGACAGAAGTGGAAATAAAAATGAGTAAGAATTGTTGCAATTTGTCAAAATTTTGATACAAAATTTTGATTTTTTGGTACGCATTAAACAATATCCGTTGTCTATATGTACAGGGTATACTCTTATTTTAGTGGGGGGTACATAAATTAACTTTTGAGTCGAAAAGTTTATACCATATGTTCCATATAAAAGCAAGTACATGGGGATTTCCACAACAGCAACAGATACAGAGTGACATAAATGAGAGAAAGCCCAATCAGGTGCTGTACCGAGATTAAAAATATCGTCAAGGTTTTTCAAAATATCGAGAAAAAAATTGTGGTTTTCGATAAATTGCATATATATGGGCCATCTTGTAAACAAATGTTATAAAATTTGGCAGTTTTGTGTAAACGACTACGGTCAATCCATTATCTTTAACGAATTTTTTTCTAGGCCTTCTAGATATTTTGCAACCATAGTCACCTTTGTTATTTCTTATGGGCGTCTATTGGATTTGTACGTCATTGAATAGCACATATAAACAGCTTTTCAACCATGTATAACAACAGGTCTATCATTGGATGACAGAAAATATAAATGATTAAAAAACAGTTTTTCACTTAGTTTGCTGTGAAAAAATACTGTAACTGTTCTCATAGCTATTTATCTCTGTGTCAAAAATTTATTATTTATTTGCTTCTATCGGTTAAGAGTTTAATATTTTTTAAGTAACCTATTTATTTATTTATTGAAACCAGTATACAGTTTACAATGAAAAAAATATCAATAAATTTAACCCACAGCACTGTACGTGCCTGGTACACTTAAGATTAAACCTTAAAACTAAATTTAAATAATACAATACAATCATGTAACATCTATCACAAATCAGTAAATATTTTAACTATCACAGTGTATATTGCATTAATAATTAGTAAAAGCATTAAGTTAAATAATAGCTTCATTTTATATTATTAATTATCCATTGAGCCAATTTCTTTTTGTTTGCTTTTTCACAGTTCACCATACATTTGTATTCCTTTGGTAATATATTAAATATTTTTATTGCATTGATATAGCTGTATTTAGTAAAAATTATTTTATTTATTATAGGTAGTTGAATAGCTTTATTTCTAGTAACACTATTGGTTGTTAAAAACTCAGTTTTAAGTGTGTCATAATAAAAACATAACGATTCAAGAGCAAATAATTGTACAAGGTTAACTGGATTTTTACTTGTATTATTAGAATTTTTGTTCAACATTTTAAGTAATCTATTTTGAAGCACTTGCAGATGAAATATACTATTGGTATACGCTCCTCCCCAAGCAATATTACCATAAAAAATAATACTATGAAAGAATGTATAATTATTTTTATTATATCAATTGTCATTATTTTCGATAATTTGTAGAACACAAAAACCAAGTTTTATTAATAATATAATTAATATGTTTATCCCACTTAAGGTTAAAATCAAAAATAATTCCCAAGTATTTGTGATGTTCAACTCTATTAATCATAATCATTTATACATATATTCAGTTTCTTTGGCACACTATCACAGCAGCATCCAAAAGCAATATAAACAGGTTTATTTATATTAAGGGATAATTTGTTGGATAATAACTACTCATTCACTTCCCTTAACAATAAATTCATCTTATGTTGTGCTTCATCCCAGGTGTTTGCAGATGATATTACTGCCGTATCTTCTGCATATGACAGTATGGTTTCATTTAGCATTCGGTACAGTAAATCATTGACATATAGTATAAAAAGTAGAGGGTCTAGAACAGTACCCTGTGGCACCCCAATAGTTAGATTTCTATAAGTACTGTAACATTCATTAATTTTAACTCTTTGTTGTCTATTTTTATGACAACTAATTAAAATATCTAATGCTTTACCTCTAATTCCTAGATTATATATTTTTTTATAATATGTTGTGGTTTATAGTATCGAATGCTTTTGCCAAATCCAAAAACGTGATCATTAATAGACTTTTATTAATTAAATTAAATATGCATGATTTAATTGCCATTTTGTACCACAGTAACGCTGAACGAGCTCAAGATATCTGGAAAGACAGCAATCAGGTAAAGATTTACTTGTCTATGGATCAGGGGTGGATCCAGAGTCGAACCTCGGGGGAACGATCAGGTACGTCGGGCAGCGATCTCGTAGAAAATTTACATAAGTTTCTCTATATTTTGGAAAAGATTGTATTTCCTGGGTTGTTGTATTAAAAATAGTGGATTTTCGCTTTAAACTCACAAAATGGCTTTATTTGAAACTTGTAGATGAGAGAATTTCTTGTTTTATTGGTTAAACTCAATGATCTTGAAGCTCTCGCCCCTTTCTGTATGGGCCAATGCTATGGTTCCTTAAAAAAACCTAATCCAAATAGAACATGTTACGAAAATATTGAAAATATTGTTCTACAAAATGTTATCGACAATCCTCGTAGCCTCCTTCGTCTAACAGAAAGTAATATTGAACTGTTCATAGAAAAACGCCTAGAAAATCCTCAATTTCCGCTTAAGGTTCTGTGGTCTGATGAAAGCATATTTACAAATTGTGGAGTATTTAACAGATACAACAACACTAGACTGATCAAAATCCGTTTTTAAATCGTGAGGAGCGCCGTCAAGTAAGGTGGGGTTTTAATGTATGGGTATGAATCATAAACAAACACGTTCTGTTTTACATTTTTTATGATAATTTGACTTCTCCTAGATATTTAGAGAAAATTATAAATTACGTCGACCAAACTTTGCGCCTTCAACATGTAGTGAACATGTCGTTCCAACAAAATGGAGCACCTCCATGTAATGCAAGAATCATAAGTGACTTTTTTAATCAACAATGTGGAAATAACCGGAGCTCCGGTTGCTTGGCCTAATCTTTCACTGGACCTTACATCTCTTGAATTTTGCATTTGGGGATACTTAGGGAATACAGGTTATTTTATTACTTATATAATACGCTACAAGAAGCAGCAGTTGTCCGAGCCATAAAAGAAATGCCTAAACAAATGGTTATAGATGCCTGTGTGTGAAGTTAGCACCGCAATATTGGAAATTCAACAGGAAATAAATTGTGCCTTATGTGCCTGACATGTGCAATCATGTGCCGTATTGTATGAACACATATTTTAGTAAAAATACAGTTTTTGTGAGGAGGTCATTTTTCTTAGGTGAAGTTAACACCGCAATTTTTTAATTTCAATTTGAAATGTAGTGTACCGTAATGTGCCCGACATTTGCTGGCATGTGCCGTATTGCAAAAAAAAAATAATTCAAAAAAAACATTTTTAGATGCAGGTCTTTGTTTCCGCCCTGTGAAGTTAGCACGGCAATTTTTGAGATTCAATTTGAAATGAAGTGTGCCGTAATGTGCCCGAAATGTGCTATCATATCCTGTTTTGCAAAAAATATTTTAAAAATAACGCTTTTAAGAGCAGATCCTTGTTCCGACCTTGTGAAGTTAGCACCGCAAGTTTTGAAATTTAATTTAAAATGAAGTGTGGCGTAATGTGCCCGATATGTGCTATCATGGCCCGTATTGTAAAAAAATATTTTTCTAACCTTTTTAAGAGTAGCTCCTTGTTTCCGCCTTGTAAAGTTAGCACAGCAAGTTTTTGACATTTCATTTAAAATGAACAGAACCGTAATATGCCAGACATATCATATCATATGCCTTATTGTAAAAAATATGTTTCAGAAATAACGTTTTTAACAGCAGTTCCTTGTTCCCGCATAGAGAAGTTAGCACTGTAAGTTTTGAAATTTAATTTAAAATGAAGTGTGCCGTAATGTGCCCTACCTGTGCTATAATGTGCTGTATTGTAAAAAAATATATTTTTCAAACATAACGTGTACACTAAAAGCTGTGTGCGCTGACAAAAAAAGGAAACAGAACTGAAATCAAAAATAGCACGTAATGGTTAAGTTTCGCAGGAATTAATCATATCAGACCATATGTTCAGAAGTAATAAATCTCTGACTTATTATGATTTTAATACCATTAACAACGAAGTGAATATACAGCTTTTTTCTCAACTGTGGTATCATTTACCAGAAACAGAAAAGGAAACTAGAGGATGACACAAATAATCTTCAGAAAACCAAGTGAACATATGTATACCTTAAGGCACATCAAAGAAACATAAATTGTGAAAAATAAAACATGAAATATAAAACGTGAAATAATAAATAACGAAAAGCGAAACCGTTTCTTTGTAACATAATAATCAAAGAAACAAAAACAAAGTTGCATAGTTGTTGTAGTATTAGTTGAAACCACGTTTATTACACCGTTTTTGAGACAATGGAAAGGGATAACGCCGAGTTGTTGTAGCAAAACCTTTATTAATGTCAAAGAGCCAAAAGTAGGAACATAAATCTTAAAACATATTACCTATACAGGTGCAAGGGAATTAAACCATCATGTCAAATTTAATTCATTTTATACAAAGATACAAACAATTACCACAATATAACTCTCTACAATTATTCCTTTTTTTATTTAATTAGATATTGGAATATTTAAATTATTTTCTAATTTAAAACAAATTAAATAAAATATTTACCATTAACGATTCACCATCACCTGAGAACGCCATCAAATTTGCATTCATCATTCTGCATATAATTATTAACTACTCAGTTATTTAATAATCTCTTCGAGGTGTCATTCTTTTGTATGCAAGACAATATATATTGTTTCTGGTTAGAAAACCTTCATCAGTTGCGCTTCCCACAATTGAATGTCCTCTCGAACACTCCTTTATGTATTTGATACAAGTCGTTAAATTTGAAGACGTGAGATGTAAAGACCGACATCTAGAATTTTCGGTGAAACTAGAACATAGAGGTTCTGAATCTGGAGCCGTTCGAGAGGACATTCAATTATGAGAAGCGCAACTGATGAAGGTTCCCTAACCAGAAACAATATGTATTGTCTTGCGTACAAAAGTATGACACCTCGAAGAGAGTATTCAATATCTCTGACAGGTGAAGTTAACCTGGAAATTTCATCGTGACATTCTAACCTAGGAGTTACCGGTAACAGCAATTACATGGAACAGCTCCAGATTCGGAACCTCTATGTGCTAGTTTCCCCCAAAATCCTAGATGTCGACATCTCGCGTCTTCAAATTTAACGACATCTATCAAATACATAAACATAAACAAGTGCTCGAGAGGACATTTTAAACCCTGCCATCCTTGAAAGGAATCCCGCAAACAAAAGCCAGATAAAACAAATACCGACTGGGGAAGAAATTCCGCAGATTATATACAAAAATTGTATTTAACTGTAAAGTAATTATCCCTATAATTTAATAAACATGTTCAGAGAGAGAGGACATTCAATTGTGGGAAGCGCAACTGATGAAGGTTCCCTAACCAGAAAAAATATATGTTGTCTTGCGTACAAAAGAATGACACCTCGAAGAGAGTATTCAATATCGCTGACAGGTGAAGTTGACCTGGAAATTTCATCGTGACATTCTAATCTAGGAGTTACTGGTAACAGCAATTACATGGAACGGCTCCAGATTCGTAACCTCTATATGCTAGTTTCCCCGAAAATCCTAGATGTCGGTCTTTACATCTCGCGTCTTCAAATTTTACTAAGTTATTATTTATCATTCTGTTACACAATTTCGTAAAGAGTTATTTTAATAACTGAATATAACGATTTGATCAGATTTTGTATAAAAGAATCCCTATCATACTTTTTAAAATTTTGGTTAAAAAATTTAGTTTAGATATTTTCTTTCAGATTTTAACATTCAAATCTTTTCATAAAAAAATCGATCAACTAACAAAGACTGTAATTCGTTTATTAATGAAAATATATTAATCTTAAACATAGTACGGATTTGGTTGTAAAAGAATTAAACAAACTTCATGCTAAATTTCAAGTTGATCAAACAGTGAAACTGAAACATAAAATAGAACGTGTTTTATTTCATGAAACTTGTTTCAATATGATTGCAAGTCATAAAAATGTTTTACGACTATGAAACACCTTCATTTCATTGGTGTGCGCACTGCTATTGGTTATACCGTATTCTATTTTAGTCTTAGATCATGTACCTCCTAGATATAGCCTGTCATGCACAAAATCGTGGCAACGCTAGAAAGAGAGGGCAATAGAGATACTAACAGGCTATTTCACTTAGAGTGGGTGGAAGCAGCCAATGAACAACATGCAGAACGTATTTCATTGGAAGCAGCTCCCAACCGAGACAAATAGCCTCTTGCCCCCACTATTGCCCCTCTCTCTCTCTCTCTCTCTCTTTAGTCTTACCACGACAGTTGCGCATGACAGGCTATGTCTAGAAGGTACATGATCTAAGATTTTAGTAAAACGTGTTTCAAGTTTCATGTTTCACGTTTTACGTTTCATGTTTCTTTGATGTGCACCCTGCCTTAAACAAACCTCTTTGTACTGTAGAGCACGTGAAGTAGCGAAATTCATGTAATAGCAATAGAAAGAGAGAGAGAATGAGCGGCTCGTTCCTGATTGGTCAGTGTCAGTGGTGACGCCTACTATTGGTAGGGGTAGGGTAGAGACATACGCTGTTTTCCAATTAGCGCACAATTGAGCACAGTGCGGCACAGTGCTAGTGTTCCATTTACAGTACTGGCTCGCACAAATGAGCACAAGAAATAACTGTTCCTTTGGGATGTTTTATGTAGGTTTACCAAGTAAACATAAAACTTTATCATAAAACATGAAGTATGTTCCAAATAACGCCCGAAAATTACGGTACAGGGCAACACAAAAACACTTGGAGTTCTAATAATTGGAATTGAATTATTCTGTAAATAATTTACGTACACATAAACGTCAATTGATAACCTATGAGTAATACACTTTTAACCTTATGGTGATCAGTGTACTCTACCGGGTGGTTTAAAACAACCATGTTCCAATTAACGTCCTAAAATTGCCGCAATGTGCGGCACAAAATCACTTTGTGCTCTGGTAATTGGAAAACAGCCATAGCAAGCGCACCCTGATATTGTTTTTTTTTCTTTCTATTGTTATTACACTGCCACTTACAGTAACGCCCATACCTAATTCACTCTACGTATAATACCTTTATGGCCTTAAAGCCCATTTGAAAATACTAAACATTTCTAGAGCTGCTGTTAGAAATACAATGAAACAATTTTCACAAAGAAAGATTACCCACTTAGAAAAGGGCTGTAGATATGTTGCGACACACAATGTATTGAGAAAAATATTACTCCAGATCTTTGTTTTACTGGCATGTAATGTGTGATGCTGCATTTAGAAAAGAATTGATAGTAATTATGTACGTATTATTATTATTGCAAAAACAATGTAAAAGTCTCTGAAATTTGAATTGAGAAAATAAATGTTGGAATCAGTTAAGTGCACTAATTTTCTAATTTAGTTCTATAATTCTCTAATTTAATAAATAAATTTAAAAAATGTATTAATTAATCAATTAGAGGCCTTTACTCAAAACTAGGATATAATTTTTAATACCATCAAAATTATCCAAGGACATTTTGTTCTGAATTTACATTTAAGAGTAATTTAATCTTCAGCATATTTCAATATTTTTAATTTTGCCTGAACGAAATAGAAAAATTCATACAAATTGGAGAAAAGCCTAATATAGAGTTTTTGAAAACAGCCAAGATTTTCAGTAGTGGAAAAATTTAAAAATGTAAACATTTTAAACTTAATATTTGAAGCAGAATATTTATTCTAATTTTACTGAAACTCCGGAATGTGGCAGATTTGTTATAGTTGTTACTTTTCTCTTGAGCAACAATTAATTTGCCGGTTACAAAAAAAATTACAAGAAATTACAAGACTTGTCAAACCTGAAATAAAAGATCCAAATGTAGAAACTCTTTGTGCATATGTAAAAGTAGAACATTTTTATCATGTAAAAAGGTTAAACCTAGATTTTTTTTATATTTTAGCGTTTTTGTTTTATTACAAAAACCTGAAAAATAAATTTTAGTTGAATGGTAAATTTCTAATATATTCCAATTTTGAATAAGAGCAATGAAAGATCTTTTCCAGACCTGTAATGTTTGTATTCGAAAATCCATTTTGTAAAATTAAAAAATATTAAAACTGCTTCTAGAAAAGTATTTAAAAAAATACATTTTGACATTGTACAAAATAAAGATATCTTAACTTCACATGCACAAAAAAATTCAAACATTTTATTCATTATTTCAGATTTGGCGTTGCTGTTATTTCAAGTATTTTTTTCTAGCAAACAACTAGGTACTGATACAGGCACATTCTCATTTTCACAAAATTTGAATAAATTTTCTTTACCGAATGTTAATATAAAAAAACTCAAATTTCTTCAAAAAATCTGAATTTGTGAATTTGCTAAAATATATTAGTAGGTATCATCAACTCTCTAGAAAATTATATTTTAACCAACTTTTGTTAAAAAAAATTCTGTAACCAATTGCAACGAAAATATAGGAAAAAAATTTTAAAAATGCCAATTTTTAAACGTCTAATTGTCTATAAAAATTGTTCCAATACGTATTGGCATGTCCTAAATAGACTTATTATGGATATTATCTAGAACACATTCCGACAAACAGTATACCATTTTTTTATACAAATGTATACCATTTTTACATATTACAAAATACAAAATTATTTCCTGATTCTTGATTAATGTGAACTTTTGAGAAAATCTAAATTCTAAAATTAATTATTACACATTTTCCGGTTATTAGTACTTTCGAAAATATATTATTTATCAATAAATTATAAATGAATAATTTAAAAAGTACTAAAATTATAAAATTGAGTTTAAGTATGATGTTAATCTTTTTTACGGTTCTGTATATACAATATACGGATACCCTTATAATATCTCTCCTGATTTCTGTCTCTGTCACATCACAGGAATTTTCTCCTAAACTACTGAACGGAAGAGGTTGAAATTTGGTATCAATGTAAAGTTTGGTGACCCGATCAGGAGTACATATCGTAAAAGAAGAAATTTTGATTTTAGGGGTACTTCTGGGGGGGAAACAAAAAAAATCGACCGTTCCCCCCCTTTGATCTCCGAAACTACTGAGCCTAAAATTTTGAAAAAATAGGAAATATAGATCGTTGCGCCAAATTTACAGGAAAAATAAGCAGAAACCATTAAGATTAATTTTGGGGCGCAAATTATAGAATTAAATGAGAATTTAAAAATAAATAAAATTCAAACGCATCATGTAATATGAAAAGGTCCTATTCTGAGGGACACAAATATATTTTTTTCATATTACAAAAAAATAGTTAAAAAGATACTAACGAAAATATACCAAAATTTACCCATTCACCCTCCCCCCTTATCTCCGAAACTATAAAACGTAAAGTTTTGAAAAAAAATAGGGGTATAGGGTCTGACCTGAAGTTTACTGAAAATATAAGGAGAAACCTGTACTTTTAATTTTGGGGGGCAAATTACAGAATTAAATGGAAAATATAAAATTAAAATTGTTTCTAACGCATCATGTTATATATCAAATGAAAGGGCTCATTATGACGAAAACAAATATATTTTTTTCCATATTTTTAAAATAAATTAATTAAAAGATATTAACAAAAATATAAAAAAATTTACCCATTCCCTCCCCCCTTATCTCCGAAACCATAGGCTGTAAAATTTTGAAAAAATAGAGGTATAGCACCTCTCCTGAACTTTACTGGAAAAATAAGGATAAACCCCTAATATTCATTTTGGGGGGCAAATTATAGAATGAAAAATAAAAAAATATAATTGTTTCTAACGGATCAAGTAATATATCAAACCAAAGGGCTCATTATGATGAATAGTAATATATTATTAAAAAATAAATAAATAAATATTTTAAAATATATTTAAAAAATTCCCCGTTGCCCCCTTTATTCCCCAAACTATAAGACCTATTTTTTTTGTTTACAGGAAAAATACGAAGAAATCCCTAATATTAATATTGGGGGCCAAATTATAGAATTAAACGGAAAATAAAAAAATATTTTTTAACGCATCATGCAATACATTAAATGAAAGGGTTTATTATGAGGAATACAAATATATATTTTTCATATTTTTAAAATTAATTAATTAATTAATTAATTAATTAACATGAAGATATAAAAAATTCTCATTTCTCGCTTTATTTCCGAAACCAACTTTTGAAAATAATTAGGTGTACTGGTGCTTACTTGAAATTTATAAGAAAAATTATTAGAAAAACCCCATAGTAATTTTAGGGACAAATTATAAAATTAAGTGGAAAATAAAATTCAATTTTCAAAAGCATCATATCAGATAAAAGATAAAGGGCTCATTATGTGAATAACAAATATATATTTTTAAATCATTTGTTTAAAACATATTAACAAAAATATTAAACATCGACTAAATTCCCACTTTAGAAACTACACTATTTCAATTTTGAACAATATATTTTTTATATTTAAATAATTTGAATAACAGATTTAATAATTTAAAATTTAAAACTTGACCTATTTTGCCCTATATCTTCCAATCTACAGAGCCTCAAAATTCAGACAATAGAGTATGAAAGGCTTCCCTGAAAGTTTATTAGTAAAATAAAACTCTAATGTTAATTTTTGGGGGCTAAATTAGAAAATTAAATACATATAAATTTTTATAAAAATCAAGCGAATCCTGAAGCAGATAAAATAAAAAGTCTATGTGTGGAAAATCAAAGTGTACATTTTTTATAAATTTAAAACGATTCCTTTAAAAGATATTAGGGCAAAATAAGAAAATGCACTTATTCCCTGCTTGTCTGAAACTGGAATATTAGAATGTTGAAGGTATGCGAGTCCAACTCGCACTTGACCAAATTATTTTTTTCACTATATATTTTGAAATTGTAATTATGATTAAGTTCTGAACGATATTTGTGGTATCATCAAGTTTATTCCAATTTAAATTTAGTTATTTGCTGACTATGAAATACATTTTACAATATTTTTTTATTTAAAATCATTATTAATTAACAAAAAAATAAATAATGCACGGATAAATTAAAAATGTTGAAATAAATTAATGAAACTTCAACTTACAATGCAATAACGATGTTCACGCTTAGGGCAATCAATGAGCTTCGTGTGTGTTTGATTCAAACAGGGTGTGATGGAACCCACCCCCTCGTTGTACATGCCGCACTGGTAACATTGCAAAGCTGCTACGACGCTCAAAAATCCGACAAAAACACCAAAACAAACAGCGAAATTACTTCCTGCCATTTTTTTCTATGGTCAAAAACAACCCCTTTTATCCAACCGGACAAAAATTACTGTCGACCAAAATGCGGTCCAAAAAGTGGGCAGGTCGATAAAAGTTTTACGTAACTTTTCGCGCGAGTCGTTTGACGTGCCGCCTCTGGAAACGTGGAGCCGGTTCGGGGGATGTTTTCGCAGCGCGGGTCAAACTGAACTGAACTGAAAACATGGAGTTGAATTTGAAGCGGAGACTGCTGAGATTACGTGATGGAGGATGCAGAGAGGAGGGTATATGTCGTGTTCTTTTATCGACAGTTTTGTGGTATTGACAGTTGCTTTTAGTTAATAATTATTAATTCTAGTCTGGATTTTAAAAAGTTTACATCAGTTTAAACAAAAGACAGAAAACTTTTTGCAGTTACCTGCTGATAGACTAAATTGACTTGATCGCTTGTGCTGGCACTAACTACTTCAGGGAAATGAATATTGTCAATTGACAAAAAATGTTTGATAAGTTTTTCTTGAAGGGGGTACATAACGTAATACATAAGAAGTTTTGTTAACAATTTTTTCGTAATTAATTATACGAAGTGTTTAAAGTTGCTTAAACCGAAATTTGACAATTGTTATGGCTTTTCAGTCAGAAAATGACAAACTTTAGTGTCAAAAGTAAGTTTTTGTCATTCGTATTTTTAATAACTACTAAATGGGTGATTGTTCTAGCCAATTGGATAATTAATTAATTAGTTATTTGCGAAAAATGGTGAAAATGCGCATGTTTCAATCGCTCATAGTTATTGTTTAAAAAATAATAATTTGGTCAAGTGTGAGTTGGACTCGCCTACAAGATTCTAATATGCCAGTTTCAGAAAAACAGGGAATGAGTGCATTTTCTTATATTTGGGTAATTTTTAGGGTGCCATATATACAATATACGGATACCCTTATAATATCACTCAGGATTTCTGCCTCTGTCACATCACAGCCATTTTCTCCTAAACTACTGGACGGAAGAGGTTGAAATTTGGTATCAATGTATAGTTTGGTGACCCGATCAGGAGTACATATCGCAAAAGAAAAAAATTTGATTTTAGGGGTACTTCTGGGGGGGAAACTAAAAAAATCGACCGTTCCCCCCCCCCTGAAACTACTGAGCCTAAAATTTTGAAAAATATAGGAAAAATAGAGCGTTGGCCGAACTTTACAGGAAAATTAAGGAGAAACAATTAATATTAATTTTGGGGGACAAATTATAGAATTAAATAAAAATTTAAAAATAAAAACATTTTCAAACGCATCATGTAATATATCAAATGAAAGGTCTCATTCTGAGGAACACAAATATATATTTTTTTAAATTTGAAAAAAATATATTCAAAAAGATATTAACGAAAATATACCAAAATTTACACATCCCTCCCCCCCTAATCTCCGAAACTATAAAACGTAAAGTTTTGAAAAAAATAGATTTATAGGTTCTGACCTGAAGTTTACTGGAAAAATAAGGAGAAACCTCTACTTTTAATTTTGGGGGACCAATTACAGAATTAAACGGAAAATATAAAATTAAAATTGTTTCTAACCCATCATGTTATATATCAAATGAGAGGGCCCATTACGACGAAAACATATATTTTGTTCATATTTTTAAAATAAATTAATTAAAAGATATTAACAAAAATATAAAAAAATTTACCCATCCCCCCCCTATCTCGGAAACCATAAGCTGGAAAATTTTGAAAAAACAATGGAGGTATAGCCCCTCACCTGAACTTTACTGGAAAAATAAGGAAAAACCCCTAATATTCATTTTGGGGGGCAAATTATAGAATTAAATGGAAAATATAAAATTAAAATTGTTTCTAACCCAACATGTTATATATCAAATAAAAGGGCTCATGATGAAGAAAACAAATATATTTTTTCCATATTTATAAAATAAATTAATTAAAAGATATTAACAAAAATATAAAAAAAATTACCCATTCCCCCCCTTATCTCCGAAACCATAAGCTGAAAAATTTTGAAAAACTGGAAGTATAGCCCCTCACCTGAACTTTACTGGAAAAATAAGAAGAAACCCCTAATATTCATTTTGGGGGGCAAATTATAGAATTAAATGGAAAATAAAAAATTATAATTGTTTCTAACGGGTCATGTAATATATCAAATCCCAGGGCTCATTATGACGAATAGGTACAAATACCTTTTTTAATTTTTTTAAAATGAATATTTTAAAATGTATTAAAAAAATATTTTAAAATAATTACCCATTCTCCCCGTTATTCCCCAAACTCTAAGACCTCATTTTTTTTTGTTTTTAGGAAAAATATGAAAAAAAATCCCTAATTCTATTATTTGGCCTCCAAATAATAGAATTAAACGGAAAATAAATTACTAGAAAACCCCCATAGTAAATTTAGGGACAAATTATACAATTAAATGGAAAATAAAGATTCAATTTTCAAACGCATCACGTAATATATCAGATAAAAGGCTCATTATGTGAATTACAAATATAACATATTTTTAAACCATTTGTATAAAAGATATTAAAAATATTAAACATCGACTTAATTCCCACTTTAGATACTACACTATTTAAAATTTGAAAAATATATTTTATTTATATTTTTAAATAATTTGAATAACAGATTTAATAATTTATAATTTAAACTTTGACCTATTTTGCCGTTTTTCTTCCAATCTACAGAGACCCAAAACTCAGACAGTAGATTATAAAAGGCATTTCTGAAAGTTTATTAGTAAAATAAAACTCAATGTTACTTTTTGGGGGCCAAATTAGAAAATTTAATACATATGTATTGTGATAAAAATCAAGCGAATCCTAAAGCAGATAAAATAAAAAGTCTATCCCTGCTTGTCTGAAACTGGAATATTCGAATCTTGAAGGTGGTACGGAACCCTAACTATGCGTGTCCAACTCGCACTATGACCAAATTATTTAATATTTCTGTTAATATCTTTTAATTTATTTATTTAAAAAATATGAAAAAAATATATTTGTTTTCGTCATAATGAGCCCTTTCATTTGATATATAACATGATGCGTCAGAAACAATTTTAATTTTGTATTTTCCATTTAATTCTGTAATTGGCCCCCCAAAATTAAAAAAAGAGGTTTCTCCTTATTTTTCCAGTAAACTTCAAGACAGACCCTATACCTGTAATTTTTTTCAAAACTTTTTATAGTTTCGGAGATATGGAGAGAGGAATGGGTAAATTTTGGTATATTTTCGTTAATATATTTTTAACAATTTTTTTTTTCAAATATGAAAAAAATTATTTGTGTTCCTCAGAATGGGACCTTTCATGATGTATTACATGATGCGTTTGAAAAAAAATTATTTTTTAAATTTTCTTTTAATTCTATAATTTGCCCCACAAAATTAATATTAATGGTTTCTCCTTATTTTTCCTGTAAAGTTCGGGCAACGTTCTATATTTTCTATTTTTTCAAAATTTTAGGCTCAGTAGTTTCGGAGATCGGGGGAGGGGGGAACGGTCGATTTTTTTAGTTTTTCCCCACTGAAGTACCCCTGAAATCAAAATTTTCTTCGTTTACAATATGGTCTCCTGATCGGGTCACCAAACTGTACACTGATACTAAATTTCAACCTTTTCCGCCCAGTAGTTTAGGAGAAAATTGCTGTGATGTGACAGAGGCAGAAATCCGGAGTGATATTATAAGGGTATCTGTATATTCTATATACGGAAACCTAAAAACATTAAAACTTAATAACTAAATTGCTTTAAAGGTTTTCCCGCAAATTAGATTTTTTCGAAGGTGTTTTATTTACAATGCTTCCATTTGGAGATAAATTAATATTTCAACCATCTGAAAAGAACATAGTAATTATTAAATCTTTCAATCTTGTTAAATTAATTTTCATTTGGTTTTGTTCTACTCTATGGAAATTGGGTTTGAAACTCTGAATTTCGACCTTCGGCTTCGAATAAAACTTATGGTAGGGAAGCCATCACTTCCCCTAACATTATCGAACAAACTATTTTTAAAAATGTTTTACGCTTAAAAATATATATTAGTTTTTTTGTAGATTTTTACGCGACTTCCAAAAAAGGAGGAGGTTATCAATTCGTGGGCACGTTATTTTTTTAATGTATGCTCAGTGATTATTCCAAAACACCTTGGGCAAGTTTGATAACTTAAAAGGCATATTGTATTAAGGAATATAACAGAAAAGTATCATATAGGTAATTTTCTATAAAGTGAGATATACGGTTTTCCAGAAAATTAGAAAAAACAGTAATTAAGGGACTACAGTTCGGTGAATTTCAATGAATGTAAACTGTTTTCTCTAAAACGGCTCAATAAATTTGAATAGTTTAAATTGTATACTACAAATAAGTATTTATGTTTAACGTTTTATCTGAAACTCTGAAAAATAAGTGCAAAAAAGGTGAAGATCAATGTAAATGTCAGATTTTCATCATAATTGTCTAGCTTCAATGTCAAGATATGCCATGAAAATCGTACAAGATGTTTGTAACGGTTTTGATTTTACGGGGCTTTCAGTCATGTGAAATATCACAAAATATTCCGTTAATTTATCGAAAAGGAAATTGTTATGTGAGCGATCTTTTTATAAGGTATACGGTGTTAGGTGTATGTGTGTGTGCGCGCATCGAAATTCTAGCAGCAAGCAATGTGCGCATTTGAAATAACTAAAATTACACTTATAGAGATAAGTTCAAAAAATCTTAAAAAGAAATGGGATATTGAGTGGTACATAAAAATATATAGGATGGTTGAAAATATACGGTGGAATAGAATTAAAGTTATGGGGGGTGGTTCAAAAAAAATGTATTGGGTAGCATATAAGTAGTTGCGTATAAAAACAAGCTGGTTGAAATAAGAGTGAAGTAAAAATATAATTATACAGAGTGGATCAAAAAACGTTAAAACAATTGTTCAATAAGCATATGCAGTAAGGATTGTGGTGGAGGGTCCAAAAATGTTCAAAGCAATTGCATATACAGGATGGTTGAAATATAAGGTGGAGTGGAATTATAGTTATACAGGCTAGTTAAAAAAAACAAAATGTTATTCAAGGTGGAACATAAGTAGTTGGTTATACTTGACACATGGGCGAAGTAAAATTATAGGTATACAGGGTGATTTAAACAATAGAATAATAGAAACAATCCATATGTGGAGAGCATTAATGCTTATACAACGCTGTTGCAACATCGTGTGGAATTGAATTATAGTTGTACAGCGTGGTTTAAAAATTGATACAATCTATATTTCGAGACCAATACACAGAAACATATACAGGGGGGTTGCAATATAGGGTGAATTAGACTTACACTTATAAAAAGTGGTTCAATTAATAAAACAAGAAAAAAAAGTTTAAAAAATAGTGGAAAATATACCAAAAAATACTAATACTAAGAGACAGAGAGAGAGAGAAGGGAGAGACAGAGAGAAAAAGGGAGAGAGATAAGAATAAGCTAAAATAGTCGATAGAATTGTACTTTAAAACAGACTAGTGGTCGCCCAGTGGTCGAAATTCGACCCTATTTCATGAAATTGCAAAAAGTACATTTTTATAAGAAACAGAGTTGTGGAGAAATCGGAGAAGTAGATGTAATGACCTAAATTGTTCACTCATATTGACAAATCTATTGCAATAAAAAAAATAAAATAAATGAATGACCTCCCAAATTTATTTAATAATTAGAAGATTGTTCTTTGCAACCTAAAAGTTTTCGTCATTTGCGATTTCAATCAAGTTCAGGAATATTAAAGAAAAGAGAGGACAAACAACCCTAGGAGAACTTAAATATTTAATACAGTCTCTATTGTCCGCTGTCTGACAATTTTTTACACAACACGTTCGGGAAGGTTATGATAATAATATATTAATCAAATAATAAAATTCACATTAAAAACAGAATATTTAATATAAAGTTCCTACAACGCGTCCGAAAAATCAATACTGATCTACTACATTGACTCTTTTACCACTAAACACTAACAACGCTTGTATGCCACTTCCAGAAGTGCATGCTCTAAGAATATAACAGCATCTAATGATCACTCCATATATAATTACTCTGTTTTGAATTTTGACCGTCTGGCGACGGCGGCACTGTCAGTTGTTTGGCATTGACATTATGGATGTAAATAATGAATTTTTATTATATATTATATTTAATGATTGAAACAATATTATAAATTAATATTAGCATTCTGCACTTACTTAAGAAAACAAAAATGAAGAAAATCGATTGAGAGACAGATGTGAAAATGGTGCCTAATCGTTTTGTCTTTGCCTATTTCTATATAGATAAAAGAAGAATATATATCAGAAAATAGTGATTGAGTGCACACGGTTTCTAAATAGTTTTTATTTTAAGCCAGTTGAAGTAGGTAGTTTTTAAATATTAATTATTATGTATCCATTATTTGTAATTAGATTATTGCAATATAGAATTGACAATAATAATAAATATACAAAAAAGTTGAAAGCATAATAGCTTAAACTGCTGCTGTTAAAAAGTAAATACATAGATCAAAGACATGAAGCTCTGGGAAGCCAAGATCTGACGACTTTTTTTGCATTTTTACTATATTAGAATTATCGTTCTTTGACATTCGTCTGTGAAACCTCCTGTCATACTTTTATGTATGATTAGTGATGTTATGACTGGGTGATTCGACCAGAAATTTTTTTCGTTTGATTTAATGAGGGTTAGTTTCTAAAATAAAAATTGTCCATGTTCAAAATTTTCCACCCTCTGTGCCTCAAAAATAGTGTTCAACCCTTTGAAATCTTGAGGATTCCATAGATCTTTAAACCTACAGCTAAAACGGAGACACGACCAAAGTTAGTAAACGTATATTATGTTAGTTTGAAGTTGGTAGACAATGTAACTCGTTCCTCGAAGTTTTCTTGGACTTCCATCGTCTTGAAGTGGTTGATCTCACAACGTTTCAACAGCTGTGAATCTGCTATCGTCATCAGGTGAATGATAGGAAATTCAGAGTATCCGTCGTATTTATATTATACCCTTAACCTGTCATGCGTCGCAGGTCATGGTCATTGGGTCTTTTCTGGTCCAATCAGCGTCAGGTTGGTTGCCGGTGATGCGTAGCGGCAGGAGCCGAAGAATGGGTGGTTCGAATTGTAGTGAAGGTACAACATCAGCAACGAAAACGAAAACTGGCATCATCAAAACACTTATCCATAGAGCCAAAACTATCTGCAGCACACCAGAAGCCCTCAAAGAAGAACAAGTGAAACTTAGAGAAGACCTTTTGGCGAATGGATATCCGGAAACGATCATTAACAAGGCGTTTAAAGAGCTGGACAAACTACCTAGGCAGGAAGAGGACACCACGGTAGCAACTCTACTTTTACCGTATACTAAAGGCTTGTCGGAGAAACTTAGAAGAATTGCACACAGCTATGGAATCAGAATGATCTTCAAAAGCAACGACACCTTGAGGAGCATGATAACAAGAACGAGGCCCGACGTACCAGCAATACCACATAACTGTATATACAGCATACCGTGTGAATGTGGCAATCTTTACATTGGAGAGACAAAGCGACCGCTGGAGACCAGGATTAAGGAACACCGCACAGCTACTCAAAGGGCGGAGGTAACGAAGTCTGGGCTAGCTAATCACGCATGAACCGAACAGCATAATATCAACTGGGATCAGGCTAAGGCAATTCACAAGGAGCAGCACTGGTACAAAAGAAAATTCATAGAGACAGCCTATATAATCTCGAACGAAAACATAATTAGCGAGCCCAACGTCCAAATTAAAAATATTTGGTGAGCTCTTCTTCGGCCCCTGTCGCTACGCATCACCGGCAACCAACCTCCAGGGACCTGCGACGCATGACTGGTTAAGGGTATAATATAAATACGAGGGATACTCTGAATTTCCTATCATTCACCTGATGACGATAGCAGATACACAGCTATTGAAACGTTGTGAGATCAACCACTTCAAGACGATGGAAGTCCAAGGAAACTTCGAGAAACGTATATTATATTGTACTAAATTAAGAATAATTATATAAAAATAATAACAGTAAAATTTAAAAAATAAAAAAAGTGATGAGTTGTTAAGATTCGAACATGAGTAGTCAAAACGTGGCTATTATATTAGGAGAGTTCATGAATTTCAACGTTTATGTAATTGTATGAATTATTTTTAACAATTCTTTATTACAATCTTCTATTCAAAATTTATCTATGCATAAAAGTCTATAAAAAAACTACTAATATATGTGAAAAATATTTTAAAAAAATCACTGATCGTAAATTTAGGGGAAGCGATTCCTCCCCACCACTCAATTTTATGTGATTTCGAATGTCGAATGCAGGTTTTCAAACTAACTTTACACACAATAAAAAAAAACAAAGGAAAAGTAGTCTACGAAGGACTGTACTGAAAGATTTGATAATTAATATGTTGCGTTCAAATGGTCGAGAAATTCATTTGCTACAAATTGGGAGCATTTTAAATTTCACATAAAATAATACGCCCTCGAAACAAAAATCAGGTTTTGCGAAAACATTTTCAAAGCCGTGAAATTGAGATACTTACAGTTATCATCAAAATGAAAATTTTTGTCTAATTTCAAAGTTTTAACATTTTTTACACAATAACTATCAACAACTAAAAACACTATTTTGCTAATAGCTCAATAAATAATTATCCAATTGGCTAGATCAACCAATAGTTTCGTAGCTATTAAAAATGAATGAACCTACTTTAGACAATAAAACTTTTCATTCTGTTACTGAAAAGTTGCCAAAAACTGCTAAAGTTGCGATTTTTGCAACTTTAAATGCCACATATAATTAATTAAAAAACAAAATGTTGTTTTTGTTTGTTGTTAACTACACTTTATGTTATGTACCTTCTTCCAGAAAGAACAACCAAGGACCTGTGGATTTTTTTCCTATTGAAAATATCAATTTCCTTGGAGTATAACTTAAGATTATAGTTTTTGCCATTATAGCCGAGTTGTTAGGGATTAAATTAGGAAATAATTATAGTCAAGGAAATGAAGCACTAAACTATCGTTTTTTTTTTAATTTTAGAATGAATTGAGACAGCTGGTGCAATCGGCCATCAACCAATTCGTGGAAGGGACATTATTCCAATAATTCTGGGAATCCGAAATGTTTGTCTCTCAATAGGCCGACCGGGAATTCCCTTAAAGCTTCCAGAACATGAAAGAGTTTCCCGATGGTTCGTGGACTTACCAGACAATTCGGAGAGAAATATATAAATATGAACAGCTGGCGATAGGAGGCATTCAGTTTTCGACGGTCATATTGTGTAGTTAAGATAAATTGTTAATAGTAGTTTCTGCGAATATAAATTGTGTTAAAGTAGTGGAAATAAATTAGAGTGAGTTGGACTGTGTTTTTAAATAAATCCAAGAACTGAGAAGAACCCGTGTGTGAAAATAAAAACATTACAATATCTATCCGAAAACTGGAGATTTTGATGTAATTCATAATTTCTTACTCTGAAGGTACAAATGAAGGGTGAAAGGGTGCACATTTCAGTAACCGATGTGTTTCACTTTTTTATGGTACACCTCAAAGAAAAACAGAACTATATACATATTTTTGTTAAATTACAGGGTAAGTAATACAGAACAAGGACACATCTATCAAACTGCGATCTCACCGTAAACTGGAAGTGAAAATATCAGGTAAAAGGTAGATTGCAAAAATCGCCAATAAATACTGTCATCCGTATTTCCAGCAACTAACACATCAATTAACTCGCCACTGTGAGGAGTGCTGTTACCATTCCCCTTTGTAGGGGTGAAAATAAGGAATAGAAGGGTGAAATTTAAAAAAATATATTTTAGATATTCATAGGAGCTCAGAAGGAATCGGAGCACCATTTTCGAAAATCTATGATCACATTAGTTGGGTGTTTGGATGTATATTAAGCAAGAATTAATAATCTTGTGTATATAGAAAGAAAGTAATCATACATGATGCCACCAATGTCACCATTAATTTCTACCCAAGACACATGTGAAGTATTTAGTTGAGATTAAAAATTAATCTGTTAAATTTATTCCATTCTAGCGCTCGCCCTGTGGACCAAAACATTTGTTAAAAATTTGAAGATAATAAACCTATATAAATTTGCACATTTTATATGGTTCCTTAGATCTAATGGAATGGTTCTAAACAACTGCCATGTTCAAATTCGAAGTCCTAGAGTACTTTGCTTTAGTACTTTGTTTGGTGCTTTTTTAATTTCTTAGCTTTATTTGTTGCTAAATTATTTAAACAAATTCCCGCCCGCCCTTCAATACTGTTTATATGGTTCCTTATATCTAATGAAAAGAATTTATATACAACTGTCATGATCAAATTCGACGTCCTAGAGTACTTTGCTTTAGTACTTTGTTTGGTGCTTTTTTAATCTCTCGGGTTTATTTGTGACTAAATTATGTAAACAAATTTAGTGCTTTGTTTGATGTTTCTTACTCTCTCGACTTTAATTGTTGCTAAATTATTTGAACAAATTCCCGCCCCGCCTTTCAATAGTGTTTATATGGTTTCTTAGATGTGATAGTAAGATAAAAGTAAATTTTAAGATTCGATGCGATACATATATCGAATACAAAGTATCGAGTTCAAAAGTATCGGTACTTTTTCGGGTCCCTACCATAGAGCTATTATACGTAGAGTGAATTAGGTATGGGCGTTACTGTAAGTGGCAGTGTAATATTAATAGAAAGAGAAGGACAATATCAGGGAGCGCTTGCTATGTCTATACCCTACCAATAGGCCTTTTCATTTTCAGTGCGCATGCGTTCGCATCAGCCATTTTTTTCGTACTGTTATTTGTAAACAAACGTGTTAAAGTGCCCACGTACTAAAACTTAAAATTAATAAATACTATTATAAATGTGTTTATGATTTAAAAAAGTAATAAAAGTAAAGTAGTAAGTGTCAGGATTCAATACAGCAATTTTGCTGTAAACTATAATTATGTTGTCTGTACGAAAAGGTACAACAAAGCGGTGTTGTTATGGAGTATGCAAAAGTGATACACGGTATAAATCTTTTAAAACAAATACCTATTATTTTATAAACTTTCCAAAGCCTTGCCTGGAATATCGCAAGAAAGTAATTAAGTCATCCAAAAAAATACATATTAAAACATGTCAAAAATGTTCTAAATGTGATTCGTGGGTGAAAAAATGTGGCCGAAGTGACAGAGGATTTAAATCTATTGATGATGTTACTAAGGACACTTATATTTGTTCATTGCATTTTTCTGGAGAAAGTGGTCCAAGTGAACAAAATCCTGATCCTTTATCAACATTTGGATCGACAGGTATATTATTTCTTATACCAATTTTTACCCTGAAAATAATATTTAATATTTTATATTCAACATACTTATTTTTTATTGAATACATCTTCGATTTAATTAATTATAAGATATAACTAATGACAATTATTGAATTTAGCTTGCATATATGAACATTATTTTAGTCTTAGAATTTTCAACTCCTTTTTAAATGTCATGTTGATTTTATAAATATTTTATTATGACATTAGTTATATTTGTTAATTTTTATATTGATTAAGGTGCTTTTACATGCAAATTCGAATGAAATCATGATTTTTATTTATTTTTTCTGATTTTTTACAAGAGTAAATACAAGTATTGATACCTAACCTCTCAAAAGCACACTTTTTTTTCCTTGCTGTGAACGTCCGTGACATTTTAACCATCTTTTTAATTGCTCACAGCTATGTGCTTCCACAGAGTTATAAATAAGTGAAGCACCATCAATTAATTCTTCAAGTAATTTATTATTTGGCAGAGATATTATTGCATTCCCAGCCATTGTTAACTAAAACAGTACGAAACTTTTAAATTACGGCTATTTCAAAATGGCTGCAGCGCTTGCGCAATCACCTGATGAAAAGGCCTATAGTAGGCGTCACCACTGACACTGACCAATCAGGAACGACACGCTTATTCTCTCTCTTTCTACTGATATTACATGAATTTCGCTACTTCACGTGCTTTACAGTATTAACCTCTTTGGTCACTACTCAGAAGTTAAACTAGTCGTGGAAAACAAATACTACAATTCTGTCACTTTAACTTTGACAATAACGGTCTTCATTTTAGACAATCCTTAATACACCAGTCAATAGAGAATTAAATTATTTCAGTCTTAAAAACCCCCAAAAATATAGGGTATTTTCGTTTCTTGCTTATAGTGAAACAAAAGTAATGATCTGTTCATAATGGGTGCATTCAGGGAATTGTAGCGATGAAGCGCTTTGTTAAAGCGGTGTACTAAAGAGTGTCTGCTTTACCCACAGCGCTGCAACCAGTGAGTATGTATTTACTAACTGGCTTCAACGCTTTAATAAAGCAGTAAAAAGCATATAAATTCTCCGCTTTACCGCTTTATAACTAAATCAGCTGTCAAATTCTGTGTTGATATTACACAAAAGTGTCGCCAACAAGTAAACATAACTAGTGAAAATAACTAGAAACAAAAGTTTTTCATTCAGGGAAAGCAATTTTAGAAAAATTGTAGAGAATCATAAAATGACTTTATACATTTTATCGCATTTTTCATAAAGAAAAGCTGGGAAAACCTATGTAAAGTGAGTGATTTTAAAAAATTCTTAACTTGGTTGTAATAACAGCTGGAATTTTAATCTGTCTCCTAGTAATACCTTAAAACGTTGAATAATAACGCTGAAGATGGATATTGTAGGTACGTTAAGTAGATCTTGCAGAATTGCAAATTAAATAATTTGTAAAAATATTTTGCAAGACACATCGTATTAACTACGATAGTTTGATAGCGATATGCAAAATATATTTTAAAAGCTTATAAAACGCAAGTTAAGTTATTTCTTGTTTAAAATTAGATTTTAAAAAATTTCAAAAACTTTATTTTCCAAAAAACAACAAACATCGAACAATGGTTAAGCTTAGAATGATCTCAAATATAATCTTTCACATAAAGAATACAAAAGGCGTCAGCGTTTATTTCAACGTGAGGCAAACATTATTAATAAGCAATAAACAATTTAATTCATATAACTCGCACTTCACTTCGTATCTTGGATTTTTGTCATAGTGCCTTAAAAGGTATTAATACTGCTTTTGAAATTTGGATTAAACTGTGGACCATCTGATGTTTTGACAGTGGAAAAAATGCATTTAATTACTATCAGTATATAAACTGTATACAGGTAACCATTAACTTAATAAACCAGTGAAAAAATAGCCCAATATTAGCAGGCAATAGTCATGTAAATAAAAACGTAATAAACTGCTGAGAAAAACATAATAATACAATTTACCATAATTTTCAACTCGTGCCCCCATACGCATATTGTTCATAGTAGCCAGTTGCCAACGATTCCAACGGTTTGAGAAATTCTACTCCAATCGAGCGTTCGCCGCCGAGTTAACTACCGAGCTCGCTGATTGGCGTAGAATTTCTCAAACCGTTGGAATTGTTGGCAACTGACTACTATGAACAAACCTATAAACTATCGTTTGGACGATAACTAATATTCGAGTATTAGTTACCAGTTATAAATTTTTTAACAAAAATCCACTTTTGACCAGTTTTTCTGAGTTTACTCGGTAATAAATGATCCAATATGGATGTATTTAAACACTCATTAAGAAGAAAAAATTCAAATTGCGGGCTTTTATTATTTAAATCGTTTACTTCTACAAGTTTGCTGTTAAAATCTCAGCAATAATTATCTATAAACTGTTACTGACGTGATAGTTTAAGCGAATTGCTGTTGAATTTTATGTCCAAAAATTAGTTAAATTTTGCTCTATAAACTGGTGTATAAAAAAATTCCCCATTGGCAAGTCAAACTGACAGTGCATGATATCATGATCGTGAGCGCCATTGAAGGGAAGAAACTTTTAAAAATATTTTGGATTCAGTGCTAAGGAGGAAGTTTGAGCTACTCTCAAAAACAAGAAATCCTCATGGGTAGCCACATGAGATTTTTCAGCAGCTAAAGAGGGATTTTGACATAACTAGACTCTATTATGAGAATAATATAAAAGTGTAAATTCCATCCTTGTCAGGTCCAAACACTAAGAGCATCAAGAAGTGGACTTTCAATTGATTAATTAATTTTGCTATTGGGTAGAGCAAATATGGACTGGGCTAGGTTCTGGGTACAAATCGAATTTATGAAATATTTGACGTTTCAGCTCCTGCTTTAGCCATTATCAAGGGACAAAATGAAAAAGAAAATGCCTACTCCTTAAGTTTCACTAAGGATTCATTTAGATGTACAGATTTTATATTGAACTCAGGATTTTAATCTGCCTACTCCCCAAATCCCACTAAATGACTGATATAGAACAGTTTCAGATTCTAGTTCTATGGCTCACTTAAATTCGTTACACTAATAAGTTATTATAAACAAAAGACCTCTTCATTTCCATTTATGTATGCTGATGACTATTTACACAGCCAAATTCTATATTGAACAGTATATGTTTTCTTATTTCAAAAAGTGATTAATTGCATATTAGCACATTTTGCATGAACCTATTAATAACTTCTTTTTGCAATAAATATTTATTGATTACTATTTACACCCCTTAGAAATACCTATTAATTAAATGTTCCATGTTAAAAAATTACTTGCCAAGTTAATACATTGTTGTACAATACAGGTAGACAAATTCAGCTGGATATTAAAAAACCATATAGTACTTATTGAAATTTGAACACTGTAAAACAGTTAATTATATGTTAGTAAAAATAATAATAGTAAAAACTGCAATCAAAAAAGAATTTAATTATTGCAAAGAAAACTTTACTTCTCTGTAAACTTAATTATTTAAAAATCACTACATTTTATTATTCATAAATACTTATAAGCATCAACAAAGGAAACAAGTGTTTGCATAAGTGTAGAAAATCAAACATATCATTTTTAAGTTCTTGTCATTAGTAACTATTATCTAAAATCATATTTATAAGACACATTGTAAAAATACTATACCTATATCATTAAAATTTAGTACAGTTACCTAGCCTAAACCAAAATGGATATTATTATCCAAATATATCAAATTAATTTGCACTTTCACAAGCATCAATCCAGTCATTGTACACATCAACAGGTTCCGAAAGAAAATTTATTGTAGTTTGAAAATCTTCTAGACAAACTCTGCATGTTATCTTAGCCGTACTTCGTCCTTTGTCCCTAAAACAGAATTAAAATATAATTAACAAAAAAACAATTTAATATTTTAAAAGCAACTATGCTTATTAATGCTAACATTTTAACATCACAGGATTTCTCATGGTTACAGAAGGGACAATTAAACTGAGTATCCAGTGGTACAATCGCTTTACGTCTTGGAGCTGGTTTCCTTTTTGATTTCCTTCTACCCATTTTAGAAAATTATATTTAAACAAGTTCAAAAATGAAAATTGTTTACAAAATTATTTGATATTTGACAATTAAGAAAGCGACGTCTCGTGTACTTGCTTCTAGTTCTATGTCACAAACTGCCTATCAGAGGCAAGGACAGTAGAGTCCAGGATTGCTTGATCAATATAAAAAAATGTCGAACAATATGTGACGTAAACATTGGTCCTTGGCTGCGTCCTCTGAGTGTTACTTTATGTAGATAGGTATTTTCTTGTTTTGATTAATTACTATATATCTGTTATATTTTTCAGTTTAGTGAAAACTTTTTCTTAATGTTCTTTGTGGGATTGCAGAATTTGGTATACTTCACATATTTCGGAAATGAATTAACGTCTTTAAGTATTTAAGGTTAACTTGAGGCTCAGGTCCGTATTAAATTATACTTTTCAAATTGTAATGAGATAAAAACACAATATTGTAGAAACTTAGTTTGTAGCTTAGTTCTCGGCGGCTGTTTCCTACACGGATCCTGAAAAATACACATAGCGTATGCTTTCGGAAAAACTTTACCTAACAAGCAATCGTGATGTGTGGTATCATTGGAACAGAGTTACAACAGAGGTGGTGTTGGAATTTTCAACCAATAACTTCATTTTGATAAAAAAAATTGATTCAATTTCAAATTAAAATACTTTAATAACATAGTTTCGCCACAGCTCGAAGCTTTCTTCATTTTCATTCAGATCTTAAGTAGTTTTGCGATATAACACAGACATCAAATTATCGCAGCATAAAAATCAAGTGGCACCAGATAAGATAGTTTGACTCCCACTTCACATAACTTTCATCTACATATCAAACTCTCCAGAAAAACTATCTTAACAATATAGCAATATGTGCTGAAACTCAGTCCTATTGAAGTACACTTAACAACGCATTCCCTGTTTGGAAATTATCGAATCCATAATAATCATAGTTATAAGTTAGTTATCTCTTTGATGGAAGACACCATTTCTGTGATGATCTAGATTATTCGATATTCAGATTCATCAGATCAGTTTCAGATGCAGATTACAGAAGCGGATCCAGGACTGTCGTTTGTGGGGGGGGTAGCAAAAATAAACACGAAAAAATCCATTAGTAGTTATTTATCATTTTAAAAGAAAGTTATCAAATTAACATACTGGATCAGAAAATAGTTGGTTACTTTTACTTCATCTAGAAAATCAATAACCTAAATCAGATTTTAAAGAGAAAAAAGAGAAAATATATGCTCACAAAAATGTGAAATTCTCTGTAGAATGCAGTGGTGAGAAGAGGGGCGAATCCATCCAGAAACGTGCTTCCGGGGGGGGGGGTTCATGCTTGGGGGACGATCCTGTACTAAATTTACCTAAATAAAATTTTAAACCCAGATTTATTGGGTTATTACATTAAAAATAGTTGTGTCTGAGGTTTAACCCCATGTAAGTTACCTGCTTGTAGGCTCTTGGAGTAAGGATTATCTCGTTTTGATATTAAATGTACTAACTTTGAGGCTGTCAGTGGAGGCGATCGCCCCCCTCATCTTTAAATGTTTTGTATTTATTGTAAAAGACGGTTATTTTCACTCCTCTGTATATTTATGACATTTCCAATTCGGATTCAACATGAGCAATTAACATTTAATTTTTTTTAAGACTTCTCTCTCGTTGGCATAATAGCTATTAAGATATATAGACAAAATATCAGAAAACAGTCAAATTTATTTAAAAAATACAATAAATATTTCTCAATTTGTGCATAAAATTCTTCACCAATCAATCAGTTAAAATTCCATTAGCCTATCAGATTCTGTAAGAATTTCATTTGTATGTTCTGAACCAGCTTCAATGACGAAATGACTTCCAACAATACATCCTTTTAATTTACAATCATTTTCAACGGTGACTCCATCTGAGACTATGCAATTCTCCAGAGCAACTCTAAAAACAAGAAAATGTGATCACAATAATTGCTAAGTAAAAATTAGTGTCCCTTACTTTTCTTTGATGCTAACATTATTCATGACGATACTGTTAAAAACTCTGCTAAAACTGTTAACTGTACTGTTTGTTCCAATAATGCTGTTTTTAAACGAAGTTTTCTCGTTTAATTTCGCACCCTCCCATATGAAGCATTTCTCATCAACTTGATTAGAGGATACCGTTGCTCCAGGATGTTGCATTACAAGCTTTTCATTGTCTGAAATTTTCTTCCATAGATCAATAACCTAGAAAGACAGATTCGTTCAATATAGTCTGAAGCAATAAATAAAACTTTTTTGTTTAATAATAAGAAAATAAGAAGAAAATAATTGCCCTAAGAAAGAAAATAAGTAAATGTTCTAAATAATTAACAAAAACACAACATGTTAGGCACTGGTACCAAGTAATTTTTCGCTTTTTAATGAGTAGGGAAGGGCTTTAAATTACTCATTAATAGTTTAATGAGTAATATATGGTCTTTAATTACTCATTGTTTACTGTTTAATGAGAATGGAGGACCATACATACTCATTACCTGTTACATGAATATTGAAAATATTTTTCATTAAAATTTTGTTGTTAATGATTAATTAGGAAGTACATTACCATAAAAAATGACTATCCCGTTATTTTTTAGAAATTCCACTAGTCAATAACTACTTACATATTTTTCTGATTTGATTGCCTGAGTAATAAAAAAGTCTCTAAAGATAACACAAGTAATAGTGCCAGGACGCTAACTTTCTGCGATGGTTAAGATACTTATATAGTTATTAAATAGTCTAGTTTTTACTCATATAAAATCATTTGACTTGACATAAATAGAATAAATTCTGTTTACCTTTCCATTGATTGACCAATAATTCGGCATAGTATTAATCCTGATTCCAATACTATCTTTTGGAGCCACATATGCATAACACCTAATAAAGTCATCTTGATACGTCGGTTTTAAATCGCCAGTATGATCATTATATGAAGAAGTTTGCCTTATAGCCAAGTCCAGTGTATCTTCCTTGGCAAAACTAAAGATATCTCCAACGTTTGAAACGCTAACTACAGATTCTTTAGTATCAATTGATTTTGGAGGTTTGGAAAGTTGTTTTTTGATAATATGTGGCAAGAGTTCTCCTTTCACTGACATAAAGACTTCTTCATTTTTTAAATATTTGATCACCCAGTTCTTCAAGACATAAACATGTGAATCAATGAGGTTACTATGCATTTTTAAATGGGGATGTTTCTTGAGCAAGCTGATGGGCAGTTTGAGTTCTTCGACATAGTCACTGGCAGATGCTAGGAAAACTAGACGATTTGTATGCTGCTCTATTCCTATCAAGTCACGTTCTGTAAGCAATTCAACATCACAATTTAAATATGGCAAAACTAAACAAATGATTTTCATACATTTAAGTAATTTTATAATTTTTTGCAGGATTGTAAAACTTCTGGAGTATAACAAGCAGATGATAAAATGGATCTGGAATTTTGCAGTCAAATATGGAACATTCAAACAGACTAGGACATTCTATAAATCTGAGGTTCTTACTGAAATAGGAGACAAGAATAATATTAAATTCATGTCTGTGTTTGAAATCCAAAAATACTTATTAATGAATTCAATTGAGTTGCGAGAAGTGCAACTGAAGATGTTTTCAACCAGAAACAATATATTGCCTCACATTCAATGGATTGAAAAATCCAAAAAGATACTATTTATTACATAATTATTAGTACAAAAAGCAAATTTTTACAGTGTTTATTTTTAGAACATAGGTGGGGTCTGAGAAACCTACATTTTCAGTTAATAAGAAAGTTTTACAAATAAAATTAAAAGTTTTGATTTTCCTTTGAATCTAAGAAACAAATTAGGAAAGTTGAGTTATTGATTTTACTACAGTTTATTTTGTAGGTTATTTAATTCTCTAGAACACAGCCTGTTGTAGCAACACAAATTTCATGCAAAATACAAAACAGTAACTAAGCTAAAGCTTCATGTTTTTGAGATTCTTATAGTTAAATAAATAAGTCAATAAAAAAATAATTTTATGCAAACATTTTATCACTAGAAAATGCTGGTTTTCATTTTGTGCTACAATTCACCAAATGTTTTTTTTGTCAAGCTGAACTAACTCAATTGATGAATCACATTCATCAATTATAGTTTACAGTGTTGTACAATCATATTTAAAAATTAATAGTTGTATTTCTTGGTTCTGCAAATTCCCAAATGAGATGTCGCTACAAACATTAAGTTTAGAAAAGGAAATAGCAGATTCTCAGACCAGGTATATGGAATCTGGGCTAGTGTGGATTCAGAGATAGGGTAGATTTTTAACTATATGCCTTTAGATTGTCCACTAAAGTTGACTTTAAGACAAATTAGTAAAGTGATGCTCAGAGCATAAAGCAATAAATGGTTGAATCTTTTAAAGTATTCTGACTAGCTATCCCACATCATTATTTAAACTGATAGCTTTTTTGTCATATATCATTAGAAAATGTAATACTCTATTCAATTAGCTATATACGAGGAATGCAGCATTGTACAAGATACTTATTAATTCCTTTACACAAATGAGAATTACTTCACTTTGGAGAATATGAATTCCAATTGAATAAACTAAACATGTTATAATATAATTTTTTAGACCAGTCAATCACATAGTTGAAGTGGTGGTTCGAGAGGGGGTCATCCCCCTCCAAATCGTAAACACCAAATG
Organism: Octodonta nipae; assembly: GCA_034190945.1. Lineage (NCBI taxonomy): Eukaryota > Metazoa > Arthropoda > Insecta > Coleoptera > Chrysomelidae > Octodonta > Octodonta nipae. The sequence goes on from CM067222.1 coordinate 11,504,581, forward strand.
AAATCAGAAGTATGATAAACTACTAAGCATATCTGGTAAGAAGGAAAAGATGGTCACACTCCAACTATGCTGAAAAATAACATTCATCCAACACAGTCAATTATTTTGAGAATGCTTAAGGTTAAAGTTAAAGTTGTACCTAAATTGTCAAACATTTCATGTTGAACCCAAGCATAAAGATTAGGTTATAAAAGGTTATAAAAATATTAAAATTTTCAAACTTAAAAAATCTTACTTTTATGTTTTTTTGGGCAATAACACCACAATCGAAATATCGCCCCAAAAAACATAAAAGTAATCAAGCATATGCCACAAACAATGTTTAGAAGACAATTGAAAAATCTTAATAACTCACCGCTCATTATGGTTCAGTGAATTTTGAAAAAAAAGAAGATGTAAGAGCTGCTTACCTGGTTTATGTTTTGATTTAGGTCCAGGAACAATTACCTGTTCACCAGCGTGTGGATGGAATAAAAGAGTAGCTACTGATGCATTATGCCTCCTAAAAATGTCCAAAACACCTCCCAAGCTTACATCAGTAATTAAGTCACAAGATACTACAACAACATCAGACTTCAATCGATCACTTATCAGTCGTAAGCTATCTGCTGTTCCTATATCTTCATCTTCACTGATTGCAACATAGTCAATTTTAATTTCAAAAGCACATTTTTCAAGTGCAAATTGTATTTCTGCTTTTTGACTCTCCAGAACTATCACTATAGCCTCTTAAATGAAAGACAATATTATTTTGAATTAAAATTTAACTTATTTTGGGTATAAAATCAATGTAAGGTACCTTATAGCTACACTAAAAATAAGAAATTTGCTTAAAGAATAAAGAAGTATATAACAAATGAAAAAGTAAATATTTATTATTGATTAAAGTGAATCTATTTGTTGACCCAAGTTAGTTTTACTGTGAAGTGGGTCATTTGTGGAAGCATTAAAATCTTCTTCCTGCTCAAATGACACATCATAAATCCTAGTTATGGACTAAGTTTCATTTGTCTAGAGTTCTAGAGTAATATGAGTTGTTTTTGACACCATTTTTAACTAGTGTTCCTGGTGTTCTCAAGAACAGGAAGAATAGCAGCAAGGGGACTACAGGATTCTAGTAGCATGCTATGACCATCCTGCCTTCTGCCCTGGAGAACTGAGTGCTAGCAAAACCTACCATATTGATCTGAATTAAAAACTGTGTTAAATCTGTCCAAAAAGTGCACCTAAAACGTACCATACCCAAAAATAAAACGTATGTAACTAACCTGAAAATCCTGACTCTTGCAATTTATGAAGGGGATACCAAATAAGTGGTTTGGGGCCAACTGGTAAAAGACATTTAGGTTTTCCTGTAGTTATTTCTGATATACGAGAGCCTTTACCAGCAGCTAGAACAATTGCTTGAAATTCTACTTGAAAAGTCATCTTAACACTTTTGTTATATTATTATTAGCATTTAGGAAAAATAAATTGCACTCATTCAAGAAATAAAATAATTACATTTTTTTAAGGTTAAGATTCAAGATTGATTTGTGATTTTGACACTTCACGTAACCTCAATGTTTTCTATAGGTTCGTTCCTACAGAACGAATCACCGATATACAACCGATAATCTTCGTGCGCGGTGAGGAATTACCGTTTACAATGACGTTACGCGCAATACGATTACCGATTGCTTATCGGTTTTACATCGTGTTGGAACACGCCTATTGTCTCAAATCACGTGATGACAGTACTACTGTTTCATGATTTTCGAAGTTAGTTTGCGTTAATTTATTGGAAAACCTTGAATAATTATTTTAAAAAATCGAATAATTTTTATTTCTCTGACGTAAAATTTAATTAACGCATAAAATTCAAAGCCTTGAAACCCTTTTGGTTCAACCGGAAGTTAAAATGACAGTTTCAAAGTTTCACACATTTCAACCATCGTGAGACTGTTTCTGTCTCTATTGTATGATCTGTGGTCTGTATTCTGTATAAATGTCAATTCCTAAAACTCGTGTGATTTGCTTTTTATTCATAAAAATTTTGATTATTGCATTACGTAATATTTAATAATAAACATAAAGGAGACTAAAATGCGAAATTAATGATCTAAAATGTAATGTGTCGTTTTGTGCTACAAAAACTATTAAACAAATGAAACTGCGAAATAGACAAAGTCAATGTGAAGTGACGACATTAAATTTCTATCCAAAAAAGTATTATATTTGGTTATAATTAGACCGTAGCAGCCAGCATTAGTCCTACAATCACCTAAGGTAAGTGCAAAGGTATTTTTTAACACCCTATTCATGTTATTGATTATTTCTTCTAGTTGATTGTTACGGAGTTAACATTTCCTTATTAATGTTGGAAAATGAAAATGCCGACAAATAACCAGGTTAATTCTCGTTGTTTTTTGCTTTTTGTGTGCCTGATTGCATGAGTTACTGTATTTTGAATGAATTCTTAAGTTTTTAATGTCACTGTAGGTGCGTACTCTTTAACTCTTTGTACATTTTTGGCTAGTCTTATCCTTATCTGTGAGTGGTATTTTGTTAATGTTATCAGTTGACTAATTTTACTTTTACTAAATATCCCTAAAATTATTGAAATAAAACTGTTTGTTTGTATCTTAATAATTGCATTGGGTATGTTTATGGTCATAATTATTTATCAGAGAGGATTAGATATCTTAGGATACTGCAAAACTGCAAAATCGTTGCCTATAACTAATACAATATATTACACATTAACAGCCAACCTTGTTTTTTGAGAACAGTTTTATTATTGAAAACTAACATACCAAAATGCCCCTCTAATGTAAACATAAAGCTTTAAACAGAAAACATCTTTATCTATCAATAAGTATCCTCTTTCTATAGTTTTTGTGTCTGAATAGACATTCAAATAGGAATTCTTTTCTTCTTTTTTTAACAAGCAGTGTTAAAATTGTCTTTTGTATAATAAATATTTTATATACACTTGTTTAAAAGTTTAATGCATCCAAAAAATACCACTTAATTTTATAGCTGATTATGATATTTACTTTCATCTAGCCAAGTTCTTATAGTTAATTTCTTCTAGGTCTGACAGATTTGTCATTCTTACCTGAACTTTGGGTGGTATTTTACATTCACATTCTAATAGAAGCACATTCATTTACCAAGATCCAGGCACCCACAAGTAAATTACAAATTTTAGTTAAGACTGTAATAGTTATACATGGGATTTCCAAGTTTGCAAACTATCTACTACTGACAACTGATATATGTTTTGTTTTTTAAGTGTTTTTGATCTCTTATAACGGAAAACTTCCTAAGCTTATTTCTGTGAATAAATTTCACAATATTGTGACGGGAATCCATCCGATATTTCGTGGAATCGGCACGAGAATTTTATCTGCAATATACAGGGTAGCACAGAAACTTCTAAAGATCATATAATCATAAAGTTCCTTTCAAATTGGAAGAATTAGAAAGGGAGATCTTCAGAATTGTATGTGGCGCTCCTAGGTGCGACTTTGTTATAAGATAGTGCATTCGCCAAAAATGTGACCAAAGAACTTTGTTGATTCAGTGATCCCATTAAAATCATAAGGGAAAACCTAGGAAAAAACCTTATGAACTATCCCGGTATTGGGTTGTTCACAAGGACATGATCATTTGCAATTTCTTCCTTAATCATCGGCAACCAGGAACGACTGAATTCTATGGAGGTAGTAGCGATACAATCGTTTTCATTTAACAAAATTAAAGCTGTTAGTTTTCTTTTGGTGTTGTGTTCTTCTTTGTGTAATATACATATATGTTTGTAATATACAGCAATTTCCTTTAAACTGTGGTGTTATTTCCCAAGAAGTACTTAGACATGGGCAAAATTTATGTTGTGTCGAAACTGCTGCCAAGGGTTATTGGCAGTATTTTTAATACCTTCATTGATAAAAATCTTCAGTACCAAATTATCATTGATTAGAATTTTTATATGATAATTTGTTATTCTATTATCTTGGTTATCTCTGTATCTTCTAAAATAAAAGACAAATCTCTTCTGAGAAGCCTTATCAAGATCTTGTGAAATTCTCACTATAGATATGATATTGCTGGTAAGTCATTCCAGTACCAGTTTCTCATCCAAAAATATATAAATTTAATTGACCCATCAACTCTGGATCGGCAATGAATAAATAAACATGAATATGATAAAGCTTTGTCATTAACAGTACTCTAGAGGTCTCTACAGAATTACTATCTATTTATAGCTCACGAGCACTTAAGAGGTTTTTAGCAGTAAACTATCTGCCTCGGAATTGTGGCATTGTAACTATATAGTTCATCTTTAAATGGTCTGAGCATACACAGTAAACATATTAGTTTCATTCAACTTCTCATGAGACATATCTTTCTGCTGATTGATTGTTATTGGGTCCAGATGGTAATGAAACTGCTTTCACCCTTGGACTTCATGGCACTTAATATTGTAGATTTTTGTGGATCTTTGAGTCATTAATGCCTTGGATAAAACTTTTTGATGGCAAACTGCTCTCTAAATGTATATCAGATTTAAGCCTCAGATTTCAGCAAGTTTCCTCAGATTATTGTGTCTGTGTACTGATGAGTTCAATTATAATTATGAACTTAGTTTGAAGATTGGTTGTGCCTTCTACTGGCTGAGAGAGCGCCTCCCAGTGAATTCACAATTGTTGTGAATTTTTCATTATTATCCCTTTCATTGGCTGTAACAAAATGCTTTAAACTATTTTGCTGACTTTGAACAGGAAAAACTGTCACCAAAAGAGGCTAATTTTGCAATAGGGGCCCTTAATTATATCTGACATTTCTGTCAAACTTTTTCAATTTGAATTTGAACATAAGTTTGAATGCATTTTATTATCTGCATTTCACATAGAACTTTGAATTTGCAACATCAGATTTTATTGTTGTAATTAAATATTATTTATTTTCTGTTTGTCTTGTCAGCTTGCCTCTACTATTTTATTTAATTAGATTTTGTGGCTTTTCTACAACTAGTCATTGTCCTCTCATTGATATAATGTGATTGGGTTATTCTACCTGGTGTTTTTAATCAATTGTATTTATTAACCATTGTTGAAAGTCTTGACTTACTTGTATTTCATTCTGTTTTCTATTGTCCAGAATATTCAATAATATTTCTCGTTTATGTACGTTGTAACTTTGTAATCAACTTCTTAACAGTATTTATCCATGATTTCTTTGATGTTGCTTGTATATGATTTTAAACCAATAACTGTTTCCTCTGATCCTGTACATCTTGGGTCAGTACACGTATTGACCACCATGGCGATCAACATGGTCAGGGTCATATTCAGGACTTAAAATTGTCTACACTTTCCAAAAGTAATGAGTTCCCATTCAAAAATGTCTTAATGTGACTTTGAAATAACATTAAAAGTTATGATCAAGGGCATATGCAGGCGAAAATTTTTGCGCCCTTTCGATTTCCGGAGTTAAATATATGGATCTCATTTAAAAAAATCAACTTGACCTTAAAATAACCTTTATCAAGGTGTCATTATTCAGAAAAATTAGGGAACGTCAGGAAAGCTCAAATTGGTCAGAAAGTCACTGAAATCGAAAAACCAACTGGAAGGTCAGGGAAAATCTGAGATTTTACAATTTTTGGATCTCAAGGGAACAAGAAACACTTTTCTTAGAATGACCACAATGCTGCTTTAATAGAACAAATAGAACAAAAGCGCCATATGTGATCATTTCTGCAAAAAGGTTATCTATTATATATAATTTCTTGAGATGAATATCATCGGGGTTGCTCGAAAAAAGTTGGACAAGCATTTTTATAGAAAATAATATATTAGATGGACTTTTTGTAGACATCGTGAATCTTACCTTTCTAAGAATACTGTCAAATTTAAATCATTTGTTTAAAAAATGTATGTTATTATTTATTTTTCTTTAAAATGATTTTTAATAAGTCTGGCACCCTTTTTATAGTAAGAACTGTCTTGCTCCTCAAAATAAGCATTAACGTCCGATATCACTTCTTCATCGTTGGAAAATCTTAACCACAACAAGTTCGGTGACAGAAAATAATTCGAGGGGGCTAAATCTGACGAATAGGGTGCATGAGGTAGCAAATCAAACTATCAAACTTTAGTTCAATGATTTTGGCTGTTTGCAGTCTTAATGGATTTGTGAGCTAATGCATTGTTTTGATGGAACAACACTTTGTTCTTAGCCACATGCGGCCGTTTCTGCTTGATTTCTTGGCTCAAACGTTCCAATAAGGTTGCATAATACTCGCCGTTTCCATTTCCAAGATAGTTAACGAATATTATTCCACGAGCTCCCCAAAAAACGACGCCATGACTTTGCCTATAGGTGGATCTGTCTTCTCCTTCTTTGGAGCCAGCTCACCCTTTTCATTGCATTGTTTTGATTGCCCTTTTGTCTCGAATGTGAAGTGATGGATCCATGTTTCATCCATGGTTATAAAACGGTGCAAAAATTCTGCTTTGCGATGAAACTTCGCTAAAATCTCAGTTGAAACAGCTTCTTTAAACTGTTTTTACTCGAGTGTGAGCAAATGCGGCACCCATCTGCTGACAGTTTTCTCATGTCCAGGTTTTTGGCTAATATGCGATGTATCGCACTTTTTGAAATGCCTACTAAGTCTGCTAGCTCGCGCACTTTCTCTCGAGGATCAACCAGTACTGCTTTGTAGATTTTCTTCACCATCTCTGAAGTCGTTACCTCCTGTGGCGACCATTGCGATACTTGTATCTTAACTGTGACCAGTTTTCTCCATTTTGATAAATTCACTGAAAACGTTCACTGGTGATGGCTGCCAAACAAATACTAAACAACGTGGCGTTTGCAAGCTCGAAACATAAGCTTCATAGATGGTGTACTTTCTAATCCACTAATATTTATCAAACAACTACCGCCATCTCTAGATCGGGACGGGTACTTCTGGGGCCACCCTCGTCGTTAGTCAATGTAAAATTCAAGGTCACCATCGGATAACCAGACAAATATCCTAAAAACTATCTTTAAATTTTTTCATACGATTCCATGCCAAATTCTAAGTGTTGATTCTCGAACTTTGGTTGGTCAGTAACATTCTATTTACCAGAGGAGTAGTTAGTAACAATATTTTACTCAAAAGGCTTTGCGGATCCTGCTCTATTCCCTAGCTTTAGTTCCTGTGTTCCATAGTATCCTATAATTTAAGTGGTATGCATTAAAATATAAGATGGAGTACTTTATTTGTTTTTCTTCCATGCCAAATTCTGTGTTGATTCTCGAACTTTGGTTGGTCAGTGGCATTCTATTGACCAGAGGAGTAGTTAGTAAACAATATTTTACTCAAAAGGCTTTGCGGATCCTGCTCTATTCCCTAGCTTTCGTTCCTGTGTTGCATAGTATCCTATAATTTAAGTTGTATGCATTAAAATATAAGATCAAGTATTTTATTTGTGTTTCTTTCTGTTTCAGTTTGCCTATTTGTCCGCCTTTTGCGCATGTTAGATGTGATAGCCTGTTCCTTATAGCATAGTGCACACCAAAAATTAGAAGCACAAAACCCAGTTCCACGATTGCTTTGGAAATCACAAACCGCATGTTATGGCAGCTTACATAAACCGCACTATATCGCTGATGGCCGGCGACGGACCTCACAACAAGCCGGCGCCCGTTTCGACTGTCTTGAATGATTCGAGATGGGCCTCCGGGCCCGACAATTCACCATTGCAGATCTTCGTCAAGGCCAAGAAGAAGATCAACGATATCTTCGGGGAGATCGAGGATTACGTGAAGGATACTGTGGAATACATGCGGGGTGAGTAAATTTGGAATTCAATATTGAAATTAATAGTAAATTTGTTCTGAGAGTTTTTATGTTTGGAAATTTTTAAATAATTTTATGCCTTGATGGATGACGCGCCTCTTCTGTTTTCCGTTTTGCCCGGTAAAAACACTCAATGTTAAGTTTCTTCTAAGTAATTCTATGTAAAATACGGCGGTAAAACTAACTTTCAAAGGCCTCCAAGTTTTTTATCAATCTATCTGTCATCGTCCATTTTTTGTGAACATTCAAAATCGTCAATGCTGGCTAATCTGCCAACTCAAAGTAGATAGATAGTCCAGATCGTTTACAGAAAAAAAAACATCTTTTAGTGTCAATGTTAATAGTGACCAAAACCAACACAAACCTGTTTTAGAGATAAAAATGACTGACTTCCACAAAAATTTTGTACTAGAACAATTATGAAACCTTAGGTGACACAAATATATTATTATGTATTTCTGAAGGCTTGTAAGAAAGAATTATCTTCTTCATTTACATTGATATCACACAACATAATAATTCAGTATTAAACTGGAACACCAAATACTACTGCACTGTCTTCACTTCTAGGTGTAAACCAATCGTCCATCAATATTAACTGCCCCCTCCCTTGTGAACACCAAACGTACATGTTACATAACACAGAAATCACAAGTTACGAGACAATAATAATCTGTAAGTAATGTAAGTTACATACTTGAATTACTTCGGTAGAATGTTTATGTAAAAATTACGTTAAATTTTACGTAAAGATGTTATGTCACAATTTTACATAAATAAGTGGGAACTAAGCACTCAGTGTGACTCGTATATTATTATAATCTGTTTTTTCCTTTCTATAAATTCAAATTTACAGAACGGTGTTCACTGGGCCTCTACTGAGGCAGAACATGCTTATATACTCAATCCACTTTTCTGGAATTTACATGATTCATTTGCCGTCTTTCCATGAAAGGACTCTAGAAAATGTGTTTATTTTTTACATTGTCAAGTGTTGTATATTTGTAGTAATTCATCTTCGAAATTTTTTCCTTCAATTTCAAAACAATCAAACTTTATACTAAGATTAACAGAGCAAAAGTTTCATAGCAAGTATTTGTTTATAAAAATGAAGCTATCCTCTTTGAGAATGCGCTGTTATAAGTTATTATAAAAATGCAAAAAGTATGACATCAGCAGATAAATGTTTACAAAGTATTTTCTTCAATCACCTTTCAGCACTATTGAATGCAAACAGACAGGTCTATTTATATTTGATTATTGATTTATAACATTATCACTGCATTATTGGGGAAAACCTATTATGCAAATACATACAATCATCCTAAAACATAATAAGTTAACTGAATTTACTCAATACATAAAAATCTTTATAATACACATTTCTTAATGCATTTTACTTTTTCAAATCTGCCCAATGTCTTAACTTAATTTAAATTTTCTTAACTTTTTCCGTTGTAATATGCCCAACAGAAAAAGTTCTTTATCATTTTTCATTTTTAGAAATTTTTATTGCAAAGCACAAAACTAATTTCAGATACAAAAAACATACTACTAGAATTTAAACACTTTTTATATAATTGTATATATATATATATATATATATATATATATATATATATATATATACAGTGTGTCCGGTTATGGACTAGCGATAATCTAAATACATGTAGAGCAACTATTTTAATACACAAATATACTATATACTAGGGCTCAATACCCCACCCCGTCATATGGCAGCCATTTTGTTTTTGATGACCCATTCTCTACGTGTGAACAAGAACCTTTATATCTCTTAAAGTTTTGGTCTTACTGAGATAAAAATAGACTTATTCGACGGGCAATAAAACTGTCTATCAACAACATTTCAAAACAAAGTGTTAACGTTTTCTTAACTTTTGAAAAAAAGATTTAATGCAAAAAAAGGGGCAAAAAATTATGCAAATCAACAAATTATTGCAAATCAATGCAAAAGTAGTCCCGATTACCTCTCATTTTTTTTCACTAAATCGAAAGTTTTTGAGTCAATAAACAAAACAATACAACATTAATTTCATAACTGTATATTTATTACTTTAGGAGTTATTGTTGTTTGAACATAGCGTATGCGCAAGCACAAAAGACCTTTATTAAGTGACATCTGACATTAGCTACGTGCTGTCCGAGAAAAGGCTAGCAATGCTATTCGCGACTAGCAGGAATAAGCGAAATGGAACATATTGACTCTACCTGCAAAGAACTTCCAGGATAAAGACTAGTTACGTTAGTTGTACCTTGCCCTGCCTTGTGATCCCTACTTTTACTTACCGTCCGTGCTGTTTACGTTCTGTATTAGTGGTTATCTTGTGATATGAATATTCAATATTCAACGCAACATATTGCTGACATACACTTCGTTTATGGTTTCAGCAAGTAATAAGACTTTAATGTGGTTTTAATGTTTACCTACCTGTTTAAAGTCCCGACAAAGGTCTTTTGTGCTTGCGCATACGCTATGTTCAAACAACAATAACTCCTAAAGCAATAAACATACAGTTGTGAAATTAATGTTGTATTGTAGCTTAACTCAAAAACTTTCGATTTAGTAAAAAAAATTTAATAATAATTTTTTTACCCTTTTTTGGCATTTTATCTTATTTTCAAAAGTTAAGAAAACGTTAACACTTTGTTTTGAAATGTTGTTGATAGGCAGTTTTATTGCCCGTCGAGTAACCCTATTTTTATCTCCTTTAAGAGATATGAACGTTTTTGTTCACACGTTCATCAAAAAAAAACAAAATGGCTGCCATATGGCGGGGTGGGGTATTGAGCCCTAGTATATAGTGTAATTGTGTATTAAAATAGTTGCTTTACATGTATTTAGATTATCGCTAGTTCATAACCGGACACACTGTATATATATATATATATACACAATTATATAAAAAGTGTTTAAATTCTAGTAGTATGTTTTTTGTATCTGAAATTAGTTTTGTGCTTTGCAATAAAAATTTCTAAAAATGAAAAATGATAAAGAACTTTTTCTGTTGGGCATATTACAACGGAAAAAGTTAAGAAAAAGTTTTCGCGGGCACTAAATGTATTAGATGGTTTCCGGGAATTCATCCGCGTAGTTGATAACTGATCCCTGCCGGGATCGATGGTAAAATGACGACGTTTCGGCAGAGTCACATCTGCCCTCTTCAGGTCGGTTCGCATAATTCTCGTAGCCTTCTGCTTTCGCTTCTATTCGAGTAACTAGAAGCGAAAGCAGAAGGAATAGTAGATGCCCTAAGGGAGTTAAGAGATACGATAGTCCTACTGTCCTCGAAGTTGATAGAGTAACCTGTTTGGATATTATGATGCGCGAGAGCTGAAGTCGGATCTTTTTTGCGAACTGACAAAGAATGTTCATATACTCGATGGCTGACGCGCCTATTTGTACGACCGATGTAGCTTTGTGGACAATCGCGACATGGAATTTCGTAAACTCCTTGATCCTCGTTAGGTACTTTATCCTTAGGGTTTCCGGTTAAGTTGACTATAGTTTGACTGGTGTTGAAAACCGTCTTTATTTGATGTCGGTGTAGGATTCGTGCTATTTTGTCAGTGACTCCTCGAATGTACGGAAGGAAAGCTTTCCGGTGTTGTTGGTCTGTTTCTGATGGGGTTGGTGTACTCCGAGGTTGTTGCGATTGACGAAATATGCGTGCAATGTGGTCTGGATGATAACCGTTTTGTCGAAGGATTTGTTGAAGATTATTAAGTTCGTTTTGTCTATTGTCAATGTCTGTTAGGCGAATAGATCTAAGGGCCAAAGATTTCATTACAGAACTTAATTGGGCGGGGTGATGATGTGAAGCAGACTCAAATTCAGTTCAGTTTGCTAGTGACTCTTGGGGAGTAGGCAGATTGAGGCCCCGAGTTCGATCTAGACTCTGAAACTCTTTTTTTCACTTTTGTTTCTTGATAATGACTCCAAAGCAGAAGTCGAAACGTCGAGTATATAATAAATTCAGACGCGGTTCTCACCCGGAACCTAGCCTTGTTGATAGTAATGACCGCGGAAGCCTCTCAAAACACACTTTTATACCTATTGTTATTGGAAGAATTGACCCATTGAATTTTATTGAAAAGGGTAATTTTGATAGAATTAATGTATTTGTGTCTTCACAGAAAATATGTTTTTTTTACAATTTTTAGACATAAATAAAACCTTAAATAAATTTTCACTAGTTATTTATTTATATCCATAACTGTTGTCAATAATGTTTTATAAATGTATTATTTATCTGACCTACACCCGCCCACTTCCTCTGAAATTCCCCACAATTAAGACGACAACTTATTTTATTACTCTACCTTTAGTTTCTTTCTTAGAAATATAATTTTAGCATTCATTGTATTTACAATTTCTGAAGAAGCCAGACTTGGCGAAACATGTAAAATAAAAATAAATAAATGGTGACAATTTAACCAAGTGTTTGGTGTTTTTAACTAAACTTAAAAATGAATTTTCATCAAGTGAAGACTGAAACAATCATTGATAAATGAAACCGTTACTTATAACTAAGAATTTTTCAGAAATTGAAAAGAACCAAAAAATCATTGATGAAAAGAAAGTGAAAGAAACCGAAGATTTCGTAGACAAAGTTCATGGAATCAAAGATGTTTTATGCAGAGATCACATGAAAGTCGCATTTTTTGGCAGAACATCTAATGGAAAAAGCTCTGTTATCAACGCCATGCTTAGGGATAAAATATTGCCAAGCGGTATTGGTCATACAACAAATTGTTTCCTCCAGGTAATGTAACATTTTCAAAGGTCAAACTGTGCTACTAGTTCTTTTTCATTTTAGGTTGAGGGCTCACCAACTGATGAAGCTTATTTGGTGTTGGAAGGATCGAATGATCAACGCCCTGTAGAATCAGTAGGTCAATTGGCGCACGCTTTGTGCAAAGAAAAACTGAGCGAATCTTCTTTAGTGAAAGTTTTTTGGCCGAAAAATAGATGTCTTTTATTACGAGATGACGTCGTTTTCGTAGATTCACCCGGCGTCGATGTTACCCCTAATTTAGACGAATGGATTGATAAACACTGCTTGGACGCCGACGTTTTCGTTTTAGTAGCTAATGCAGAATCAACTTTAATGGTTACGGTATGTACAATGTGTGGTTTGATTCATTTCTTGTACTAAACTTATCTGTTTTGTTTGCAGGAGAAAAATTTCTTTCATAAAGTTTCTACAAGATTGTCTAAACCGAACGTATTTATTTTGAACAACAGATGGGATGCTTCAGCTTCAGAGCCTGAATTTTTAGATCAGGTACATTTGGTGTACTTTTTAATATCTTATGCACCTCGTTTTTTGCACTCATTGCATTGCTTATTTTATTTGTTCACCTTTTGCTTAATTTTTTGTTTCCCAGTTAAACATTTGTTCAGTTATACATTTTTTCGTTAGTGAAACACAATACTAAATAATTTAATTTGGCGCAGTCATTAGGATAAGCCATAATCTTGATCAATAACATTTTAATTATATTGTTTGTTGTACATAAGCATTGCAATGAACAGGAAGAGGTGAGTCAACACATTATTTTTTTTCACATAATAAGATGGTACCTTGATTGTGTTTAATACATTTGTTTTTTCGACTGTTAGGTTAGGAGACAACATCAAGAACGTGCTATCGATTTTCTAGTCAAAGAACTCAAAGTGTGTGGATCAGCTAAAGAGGCAGAAGAGCGAGTCTTTTTCATCTCTGCTAAGGAAGTTCTCCAAGCCCGCCTTGCCGAGCAAGGGCAAACAGCGTCGACACCTTTGACCGAAGGATTTCAAACTAGATACTTCGAGTTTCAGGATTTCGAACGGAAATTCGAGGAATGCATCTCGAAATCGGCGGTCAAGACGAAATTCGAGCAGCATTCACAGCGAGGACAATATATTGCGAAGTAAGTAGTAACTAGGGAACATCTTGGGAACTTTTTTACATTTCAAAGTTCACATTTCTAGACAATTGATTTTTTTAGCGAATTACGCGATCTTCTTGATGGTATCTACAACGAAGCTTTGAGATTAAAAGAAGAAAAACTGAAAAATCGCCGAGATCTCACGGACAAAATCAATTATACTGAACAACAATTGATGATTATAACTCAAGAGATGAAAAAGAAAATCCACAGTATGGTAGAAGATGTTGAACAGAGGTAGGTGAATTATTCTACCAGTAAAGAACTTTTTGATCTGACGAATCGAGTAGTTCCCCCACCCCCCGTTGCAGTGGTGTCGTTTATCTTCCCAATCTTTGTCTAACAACGAGCCGCTAAGGTCCGTTGTTATTTATTTATGCTACTTTTAAAATGTGTGACAATCATAATCCCATAAGTGTTATAGGCCTGTTGAGTGTTAAAAAATCTGCCCCGACAATCTAACCAGGACGTATTAAGGTGGTGGACCCCAATACTGTTACCATGAACTTTGCATACTTCACTGATTATGCGAAAGAGGGCGCTAACAATAGTTTCTTGCCGTTTTGAAGCATTTACAGAGTGTTCGTAACCGTTTTCATTTTGATTCATTTGAAGTCAGTTTCTTTTTGAAACGAAATTCTTTAACAGGGCTTACAGTAGAAATGGCAGAATATATTCAGTGTATCGAAACGAAAAATTGTTGAGCCGGCGACCTTTGCTATATTTTTATACAGTATACGATTGTAAATTTGTGTGTATTTGTGCAACTATCGAAATTCAATGGATTGTCCCAAAAAGGAACAAATTATGGTAGCAGTAATAAATATTTATTGGAGGTATTTAATTTTATTTGGATATAAAATTTAATGTTGCTTAGTTTAAATTACACAGTATAAAAAAAATTATCATTGTATAACGCCATGTTTTTCTTATTAGGTAAGTTGTATATGTGATAACAAACCTTGCATTTATTTATTACATTCTCTTTTCTCTATCAATTATATCTGTGGTATTTGTTACCAATTAAAATATATTAGATTTAAACCTTTCAGACTGATTCATTATAATTTTTTATATTTTAATAAACTATGAGTTTTCCACAATTTCGATCAATATTTGGGCATGTTTAACGTAAACTTATAAATAATAATCATAACCTTTGTGATTATTTGGTGATTATTTAACTTGCTTATTTCTTCTGAATCTTTATTAAAATATTACGTAATTAACCACACATTTTTTTGAAAATAAACTGCCTGTTTACAACAAATACATTTAATAATATTAACGTGTAAAGACTAATATTCATTATGACACTTTGATTCTCAATATGTTGTGCTTGCCAGTAGTTTTCTCTGCTACGAATACAGTCATTATAATTGTCCGTGATTTGTTTTACGCATAAAATAATACAACTTGTTAAACAATAATTCACTTGAACACACATATCTGTTCAATCACTTGTAGTGATTTAACAGAGTGACATTTCTTAGCTCATTACTTACGTAAAACGACGACGTTAATATCAGTCACAAAAATTCACGCTTTGTGAGAACAGGCAACGATTTCCGTATCAATAGACAATTTAGTAAGTTCTTTAAGTTTCTGAGGAACGAACCCGAATTACATAAAGTTAGTTGACCAAAGAGATAATCAATATGATAGATATGTCTCATATTATGAATTATTGTTCATGTAAAATCAGTCCCGCTCAACCATTTACTTCCTATTGCTTTATAATAATAATTTAAATCAACCCTCGCGTTTTATTTCATTATTCGGAGTACTATGTTTTGGTCATTTGAAGTACCATGCAAAGTCTGTGACAGTTTTTAAAAGCGTTGTCGATCCACCTTAATACACCTAGTTGAGATTTACATCTTTGAAAATATTGAAATATACCAGTTTTTGAATAAATTCAAATTAAATGTTTGTTTTTCAGAGTTTCAAAAGCCTTAAACGAGGAGATCCGCCGTCTCTCTAATCTGGTAGATGACTTTAACCTACCTTTCCACCCAGAACCTTTAGTGCTCAATGTTTACAAGAAAGAGCTCCATCTTCACGTAGAAACCGGACTAGGTTCGAACTTGAGAGCTAGACTGTCAACAGCTCTGTCACTCAATATGGAGGCTACTCAAGCGGAGATGACGGAAAGAATGGAGAAACTCGTACCAGAAAACCACAAGGTTGCTAGTAATGTTTTGTTACCTAGGAGACAACCCTTTGAAATACTGTACAGATTAAATTGCGACAATTTGTGTGCAGATTTCAGAGAAGATCTCGAGTTTAGGTAAAGTATAAGTATTTGTTTCTACTGATTGACACTTACCTTTTACCATGACAGCTCTTATTTAAACTGCATAGTATTTGAACTATGTAATTGTTTTCTTGGACTTCCATCGTCTTGAAATGATTGATCTCACAACGTTTCAACTTTGGATCTGCTGTCAAGTTATACAAGGAAAACAAAAAATTCCGGTTTCAGTTTTTTACCTCTACCACTTATTTAAATAATTTGGTCAAGTGCGAGTTGGACTCGCATTGTAAGGGTTCCGTACCACCTTCAAGATTCGCTGTATTTAGTTTTCTAATTTGGTCCCCAAAAATTAACATTAGAGTTTTATTTTACTAATAAACTTTCAGGGAAGCCTTTTATAATCTATTGTCTGAATTTTAAGGCTCTATAGATTGGAAGATAAAGGGCACAATAGGTCAAGTTTTAAATTATAAATTATTAAATCTGTTATTCAAATTATTTAAAAATACAAATAAAATATATTTTTCAAAATTTAAATAGTATAGTTTCTAAAATGGGAATTAAGTCGATGTTTAATATCTTTGCTAAACAAATTATTTAAAAATATGATATATTTGTAATTCACATAATGAGTCTTTTATTTGTTATATTACATGATTCGTTTGAAAATTGAATTTTTATTTTCCATTTAATTGTATAATTTGTCCCTAAAATTACCATGGAGGTTTTCTAATAATTTTTCTTATAAATTTCAAGTGAGCCCTAGTACCCCTAATTATTTTCAAAATTTTAGGTAGTATGGTTTCGGAAATAAAGCGAGA